>CM070546.1:80804307-81404307 GCA_036346405.1 Phyllostachys edulis | reverse complement strand
TTACTGTTGTTCCTGTTTTAACTTCTTTTTATATTGCTTTGGATGCAATCGGTTCTGGCTTGTATCCTGGATTGTGATGCTGGTGAGAAAAGTACAGGGTGGCGGCGGCCTGTGCCCCCCCTCTGTAGAAAACGAAGCTGCCGGCGGCCTGTTCGCCTGTGAGAAAAGCTGCTTGTTGGTTTATATGCAAACCGGAAATCTGAAGTGATCTGTTGATTTGTGTATTGCCGTTTTGCCTCTTGCTCTTGGTTGAAAAAGAATCAGAAAATCAGTTTTTGTGCGGCTGTAGCTGTTCGATGTTTTATCTCTTGCGTCAGGTTGCTGGTTAATGTGTTTCACCGCCAGTTCCTTTTTCTTCTGGCATTTTGAGTGCTTGCCGGCCTTATCTTTTCTCCTGATATTTCTTGCCAGCAGTTCTTCGCCCTGTAAGCATCATGGCAGCGGCCTCCTGTTGAGTCGCCCGTGAGAAAGAAGTCTTGTTGGTGGCGGCAGTTTTTGTGTCCCTGAAAGAAACTGAGAAATAGGAGTGAAGCTAAGGATGGGCTGCCGATTGTAATGTCTATTGGATTGCCGTCCTTTTAGTTCTGCATATGAGTATAGTTTTTTTTATTATTCCTTTGATTCAATCCAGAAACCAGTGCGGCGGCGGCTTGTGATCCAATAGTTTAACCATTCGATTTCTTTCCTTTGTGTGTGCACCTGTTGATCCGATTGCATGGCTGCAACTTGGTGATTGCCTTGGCTGCACCCTTCAATGTTGTTTTGCTAGCAGTGAGCTACAGGTTTCAGTTTTGTGAAGAAATGAGACAGCAGTTCTTATTTGAGTTTTTTTTTATTGTTTGGACTGCTGTTCTATTCTGCTTGCTTGTCGATTCAACACAGGGTGTTTTGATGCCAGAATCCAGTACATGTGGCAGCTTGTAGCCTGATTGTTGTTGGAGTTTTCTTATTGCTTAGACTACAGCACACTGCCTGTGCATGCTGTTGTTTTTGCTTGTCGGCTCGGCTCTTTGTGTTTTGATGTTGGACATCCTGTGTGGGCTACAGCTGTGTGCGTGTGCGTGCGGTTTTGAGTAGGTTGTAGTCTTTTACTTAAGGGTTTGATCGGATTCAACACAGGTCATCCGCTGTGCCTGTTTACAGATCTTCATAGCTTTTATAACTATTGGAGTGAAAGTAGTGTTGAATTCGATCGGGGTGAAAAATAGAGAAAACGCCTATTCACCCCCCTCTAGTCGCCTTTCCGATCCTACACAACTCACTCAGAACCACCCACATGGGATATGATTTTCTCTGGTTTTGCTAGTTGAGGGATGAGTTTTAAACAATATTGGATAGCATGGACAAAAACTAAAGTACATGGAGAGTCGAGGGATCACGTATGAACTTTTTCCTAAGGAAAATACTCATAAAGGTTTGCATGTCTGGAGATAAAACTACATTATTTCCCAGCAGGTTCAGTATTTGTGTAATGTCATTTATGTGCATTATAGAATTACTTGGAGCCAAGAGTGGATCTACAGTATATGCGGTGGGGTCAAATGATATCGACACCCTCCAACCCATCCCACATAACCCCTCACTATATAAGCTTGTGACCCCCTATTGTAAGCTAAAAGTAACTATTACGAGTTCGTAATGATGCTGGCAATTTTTTTCATGGATCCACCACTGCTTGGAGCTAAACATTGAGACACAAGGATTAATTCAGCGTATAAGTAAAGTTCATCTCGTTGCCCCATTTTTAAATACTATAATTAGGAGGAATTGAGATACAAATCTTTTAGTACCAGCACATTAATAGCTCGAACAACTCAATTCCAAACATTTACCAGCACATTATGAAGTCAAACAATTCGGGCTTGCTTGCCAAGTACTAGACATATTCGAAGAGGTTTTGAGCAGGAGGAGCCAAAATGAGGATGAGCCGATGAGGACTAAATCAGGGCGTCTCTAAGAAAATGTACCATCCAGCAGGCTGCAAATGTAATGTGGGGATACATTGATGTCCCTCCCACCTCGATCTCACCCATTCTTTTTGTATCGATGGCTGCGATGGATCATGGAAGGGGTGGGGGTGTAGGGGAGTATATCCCTTTTATTATGGCGGGATGAATTGCTGCCCTCCCCATGATTCAAGGGCATTTTTTGCCAATCACGTGCGCTCGTGTGTGCCAAGAATTTCTTTGCCCACATCGGCCTCACGCGCTGTTAGCCGTTCGATCGGCGATGGAGCATTGGGTGTACCGTCCCCTCCCTTTTCCTTTGCGCAGCGAACCATCCACTGAATCGTGCTGCTCGGTTGCTCTCCTTCAGACGTGCCCATGATAGTGTCCCCCCTCCCCCGAATCCTCCCTGCCACCACTTACTTACGCCGCCCAAACACTCGGTTCCTCCCCCCATTTGCCCTTCGCTCGCACTCCATTTCTTCCTTCCCCACTTGCGCACCGACAGCCGAGCTGAGCCCAGCGTGACGTTGTGTTGTGCCTGCACCAACCACCGCGCTCACCCCCACCTATTCTAGAGAACCAGAGAGCTCCAGTCGTTTCCTTCCGCGTCACGTCATGTTCCGCCACATCGCGCACGTTTCCCCTCGATTGATTTGGATTCTTCGCCACCAGAGCAACCAACATCATTGTCTTCCCCAAAACTAGGGAAACCCATTGCCTTGGACGCTGCTCTCCCCTCTGGCGAGACCCGTTCCAATTCCTTCTGTGGGTAGCATCCTCATGTCTTCCTCTCTCATGCCCAGCCCCCGATTTGGGGTCTACCTATCGAGGGCGCTGTCGCTGCGGGAAGCAAGCCACACCGGCAGTGGCTCCTGTTGTAGGCCCGCCTTGGTCGCTCCCCGTCGCTAGAAACTGCACTGGTGATCACATTACACCTTCATCATGGCCATGCTTTCCCTATTATCCCCCGTCTCTCCCTCCAACGCCGTCGCCACTCCTCCTTACCCATGGCCAACCGCCACGCCCCGCCGCCAGCTCAGACCAGCGTCGCCCCTAGACCCCTCTCCCTCTCGGCAATCCATTTTCCCATCCTTGGCCGCCGCCGCCGCCGGTGTCAAGCCTTGCCCAAGCCGCCTATGCGCCTCCTCCGTTTGTTGCCCTGCTTCCTTTCCTCTGTGTTGCTATCTCTCTATGACTGGAATGTGGGCCCACCTGCAAGCAATTAGCTAGCAGCAGTGTAATGTGAATCAACCACTGACAATATGACCCGCATGTAACTTGATTAGTTATTATTTGTTGACACAAAGCCATGCAATTAGATTATTAGTTACAGTCCATTTAGTCAGATGATTAGTTAGTGATATTCCAATTAGCGAGGCCCTTTTGACCTAGGTTAGTAATGATTTATTTACGTAATTATAGGTTAGTTAAAATGAACTAGCGCTCCTCCCTTTCGCTCGCGCCGCGTTGTAAAGGTAGAAATATTTCTCACATTTTCGGAGAATTTTTAGCACCCGCAATTTACGGCACACGTCGATAGGGCCTTTTTTAAAAAAGAGTATCATTATCATCATTTTGTTAACTATTCCCCTATTTTTCAGATTTCATTCATGACGTGTTGTATCATGGATGATTATGCTGTACGTTATAAATACAACTAATTATCTGTCCTAGGTATGGTTTGCCAACAAACAAATGTATTGTTTTACCGAGTCCTAGGTATAGTTTGAAAAATTGGATCAGCTTTATTTAGCTAGATGGAATCTGATTGAGGCCTTCGATACATAATTATGATTATCGATAGTTGTAGCATAGTTGATGAGGACATCTCTTCCACTGATACAACCATACCTATTGCTTCTACTCCTCAACTTGATGTGCAAGGACCAATTACCAGAGTACTTGCTCGTCAACTAAATTATCAGGTAACTTCATTTCTAGCAGTTCATAATTGTCCTATTGAGGATGGATCACTACCTAAGTCTTATGATGTTATTATACTCAGGAAATAAGGTAAGGGGAGCAGCACTACTACCACAACAAGTCCAAGCTGACACAGTTTCAATTCCAGATCAATTCGAAGTCAGCCTGACAACACCGACGTAAAACATGCATAACTCTCACATACAGAGTCCGTTGGAGGTGCACAAGTACTTGATGGAAATCTTACGACGAGACCTTTCCAACGGATCAAGTCCCACTTTCATATTCACTATCTACGCATTGCAATTATCAAAATAAGGTGTTGTGTCACTTGATTGGGCCAATTTGGGCCTTGTAATCGTACCGGGCCAAGCCCAGGTTGGTGTGACCCCCTCCCTGGCCACACCCAACCCTAGGACGTCCCCAATCCACCTCCTTGGCCGCAACTCCTCTTATAGGAGCCATCACCCCCTTTGCTACAATTCGGGTTTTGTTAGATTGGAATTTAGCTTATGCTGCTTTATACATTGTCCTCTTGTCCGACAAGTACAACAGTGAAAATTCTCTTTGGAACCCCACTTTCAATACAAAGCTTATTCCTATTTGCTATTTCAGATTGCTTATCTCCATTGTTCTTGCTTGTTCTTCGATTGCTTGTAGGAATTGATCTTCGTGATCAGGTCGATCGTACTTTCTAGCAAGGTTGATAGCAATCTCGAACTTGGTTCAGCCATTGCCGGACATATTGGTCGTGTACGATTGGTAGCCGAATCGTGAGAGTCATCTCCTCAAATTGAATTATCCTTCACATCGAAAGATCGAGACACTCTTTGTCGCATTAGGTGGTATTAGAGCACAAGTTGATCAGTGAGAATTTTTCTTTACCTACAGTCCACAAAAGCCCAATAAAATTAGGGTTAGTTCATCCGTTCCAAACCAATCTGTGCTTGTAATTTTTCTTATCAGTAATTTGCATGGTTGTGTCAAGTGTTGATTTCTAGTCTAGTTTTGGTCTAGTTGGTCATCGTCTAGTTGCATCCTGATCCTTGCCGCAATAACCGTAGCGCCTTGCTACCGTGCCTCTTACTGCCGTGGCAATCAAACGCAGGCCACAACCTTCCCTGCCACGCCAATTCTTTCCCTACCGCACCGCTGCCACCGATCCTTGCCGCAGCAATTGTAGCACCTTGCCATCGATTGTCTCTCGCTGCCGCGGCAAACACATCGCCTAGCCGCCGCTGCCACTCGCTGCTGCGGCCACCGAAGTCGTCCTACCGCCGCTGCCACTCACTGCCGCAGCCACCAAAACTTCTTGCCACTGCTGCCACTCACTAACGCGGCAACCCAACCCTCCTGTCGCAGCTGCATCTCGCTGCCGCGGCAACCCTAGTGCTTTGCTACCGTTGCCTCTCACTGTCGCGGCATCCCGAGCCATCTGCCGCCACTGCATCTCACCACTGTTGCCCCTCGCTGCCACAACAACCCAAGCCATCTGCCACCGTTGCATCTCGCTGCCGCGAAAACCCAAGTGCTCTATCGTCGCCGCCTCTCGCTGCTGTGGCAAACCCAAATTATCCTACTGCCGCTTTGTCTTGCTGCCGTGGCCACCAAGCTAATTGGTTTCGGTTATTCAAGAGAGAAGAAAAAGGCATGTTTCCAACGCTAACCCAATTCGGTTTCGAACCCTAACCGAATTCAGGTTTTCAAGAGAAGAGAAAAGAAAAGAAAAAGGAAAGAAATATTCTGTTTTTGCCTCGGTGACGCAGTTACTGTAGCAATCCAAAAATAAAAGGGTCCGGTTCCAGTAGCTTTCTGAGGTATTAAAAAAAGAGAAGAAGAAACAAAAGAGAAGAAAAATAGAAGGAGAGAAAAATTACATATACCTCAGGGAATTGCATCTCTCTCTTAGTGGGGCTCCTTTTTACACTTTGCTTCATAGGTTTTGATTAGCTAGCTTTATTCTAGGCTAGGATCAACAACATTGACTAGTATTTTGAGCAATTTTTCAACTTGTATTTACTGATTTGATTATTGCTAATCCTTCCTACCATAATTGAAGCCTATCCTAGCTCTACCTTCTACCATTGTACATGTACCTTTTGCTTACAATTATTTTGTCAATCTTCAGAGAGCATTTGACACCGATACTAGTTGCCAGTCACCACCTGTGTTGCTTGGTAAGAGCGGGTAAGAACTTGGTATAAGCTTGAGTGTGAGCGACTTTTGAACCTCCAACACGTAGTAGTTGATAGGGACATATGCACTGTGATTTGTTCTTTATTTTCTACTAACAATGGCAGGTTCCGTAGATCACTTCGAGGAGGAAAGCTCTCTGACACCTCGTATGAAGGGAATCGTACAACACTTCACACGCTTGTTGAATCAACATTCCGAGCATCTTGAGGGGGCTCTTGATGCCATCAACACAAGTATGGAGCAATTGGAGAGAGCTCCACCACCACAAGCTGCAGCTCCGATATCTGCTGCCCTCGCTGCTGTTGGCGTTCCACGACAACGCTATACCCCTTTCATTGTTGGGTCATGGGCCGAAGAGGTAGAACAAAAAGATGAGGTCGATAATGAAGCAAACCAATATATTGCTGATATGGAGTCCAATGGAGGCTTTAACCCCAATAATCATCATTATCATTAGTGAAGACGCTTCAATCGAGAAGGTATGAGGAGAGACCCACCACATGAGGTACGTGACTATAATGATGTATTTGGTAAAATTGAATTTACTATGCCTTCTTTTGCTGGAAAATATGATCCTAATGCTTATCTCACATGGGAGTTAACCGTAGAATAAAAATTTGCTTGTCATGAATTCCCTGAAGATAAGAAAGTTAGGGCTGCTACTAGTGAGTTTATTGATTTTGCCTCTATTTGGTGGAGTGAATATTGTTATACTAATCAGAACATACTTAGAATATGGAATGCTTTGAAGACAGCAATGAGACATAGATTTGTACCTTCATATTATTCTCATGATTTGCTTAATAAATTGCAACGCTTAAGACAAGATAGTAGTTATGTAGAGGACTATTATCAAGAATTGCAAACTAGTTTGTTGCATAATGGTTTAGAAGAAACTGAAGATGCTAATATGGCTAGATTTTTGGGAGGTTTAAACCATGAAATTCAGGACATACTTGATTATAAAGAATACAATTCTATCACTCGCTTGTTTCATCTTGCTTGTAAATCTGAAAGAGAGGTACAGAGACGTCAATCCAGAAACAAAGAAAATTTTGTAGGTTCTTTTGCAGGTCACTCAACTCAATGGCAATCAAGAGCACCATTTACTCCCTCCAACCGAAAACCTAGACCTACAAACTCCTCCAACAGCCGGTGTCCATCTACTTCCACTACACTATCACGTGCACTGGAAACGAGCAAGAGCATGGTACAAGCCCCCGCACAAAGTTCAACATCGGTTGCTTCAACGGGTAGAGCACAAGAAACACAATATCATCGATGCAAGGGCTATGGACACATGATGCGGGATTGCCCTAGCAAGCGAGCTCTCTTGATAAAGGGCAATGGTGAGTATACTTCAGCTAGTGACATTGAGGAAGAATATGCTATGCTTGCAACTGACCCCGCAGGTGACGACCAAGAATCTGAGCGAGAAGAGGAACAATATGGTGCTGAAATTTCAGATATATTTAAGCCTTATAGTGAAGTGTGTACTTAGTGCACAAATAGAGTGTGCTAAACAGAATCAATGCTACAATCTGTTCCAAACAAAGCTTGTCATCAAAGGGCGATCTTATTGTGTGATCATTGATGGAAGAAGTTGCAACAATTTGACGAGCATGGACATGGTTGAGAAGTTTGCATTGACCACACAACAGTACCCTCGTCCATATTATATTCAATGGTTCAACAATTGTGGTAAGCTGAAGATAACCCGCATTGTGTGAGTACACTTTTCTATTGGTTCCTATCATGATTATGCTGATTGCAATGTAGTACCTATGCAAGCATGTTCTTTGTTGTTAGGTAGGTTTGGCAATATGATAGAGATACAGTGCATCATGGTAGAACTAATAAGTATACTCTCCTGTTTAAAGAAAAGAAAATCATGTTGTTGCCTATGTCTCCTGAAGCTATTTTAATGCATGAATTAGAGAGAAATAATAGAGAAAATGAGAGTAGCAAAAGTGAAAATTAGATTGTAGCTAAAGAACTTGTACCACAGAAGAAGGAAGAACCTAGTGCTAGAAAAGGTGAAATTCAACTGAAATGTTCTATTTTACTTGCTACTAAATCTGATATTTGTGAGATGGAAGATAGCAAATCTGATTGCTATGCTTTAGTGTGTAAAGAAGCTTTGTTTTCTTTTGATGATATGCCTCCTTCTTTGTCCCCTGCTGTTGCTAACATTTTGCAGGAGTTTGCTGATGTGTTTCCAAGTGAAATACCCTCGGGGCTGCCTCCAACTAGGGGGATTGAGTATCAAATTGATTTAATTCCAGGAGTCTTGCTTCCCAACCGTATGCCCTATAGGACCAACCCCGAAGAGACTAAGGAAATTCAGCGTCAAGTGTAAGACTTGCTTAACAAAGGGTACGTACGTGAAAGTCTTAGTCCTTGTATTGTCCCTGTTATTTTGGTACCTAAGAAAGATGGGTCATGGCATATGTGTGTTGATTGTAGAGCTATCAATAATATTACTATTCAATATCGTCAGCCTATTCCTAGGCTAGATGATATGCTTGATGAAATAAGTGGCTCTACTGTGTTCTCTAAAGTTGATTTGCGTAGTGGATATCACCAAATTTGCATGAAGTTAGGCGATGAATGGAAAACAACATTCAAAACTAAGTTTGGGTTATATGAGTGGTTAGTGATAACTTTTGGGTTAACTAATGCACCTAGTACTTTTATGAGATTAATGAACGAAGTTTTGCGTATTTTCATAGGCAAATTTGTGGTGGTATATTTTGATGACATATTGATCTGTAGCAAAACATTAGAGGAACATATTGAACACTTGAGTGTTGTTTTTAATGCTCTACGTGATGCATGCTTGTTTGGTAACCTTAAGAAGTGCACCTTTTGCACCGATCGAGTATCGTTTCTCGGCTATGTTGTTACTCCACAGGGTATTGAGGTTGATCAAGCTAAGATCGAAGCTATACAGAGTTGGCCGACTTCTAACACGGTCACACAAGTGCGGAGTTTTCTCGGACTTGGTGGATTTTATCGACGCTTTGTCAAAGATTTTAGCACCATTGCAACACCAATGAATGAGCTTACGAAGAAAGGTGTCCATTTATGTGAGGCCCTACACAAGAATAATTGTTTCAGATTTTTGAAAGATAAGCTTACACATGCACCACTTCTCTAACTTCCAGATTTTGGTAAGACTTTTGAGTTTGAATGTGATGCTAATGGAATTGGACTTGGAGGTGTTCTTATTCAAAAATGTAAACATGTTGCGTATTTCAGCGAGAAATTAAGTGGTCCTAGTCTGAATTATTCTACTTATGATAAGGAATTATATGCTTTAGTTAGGACATTAGAGACATGGCAACATTATTTATGGTACAAAAATTTTGTTATACATTCTGATCATGAATTGTTAAAACACATTCGTAGTCAATCAAATCTGAACTGTAGACATGCTGAATGGGTTTGAGTTCATTGAATCGTTTCCATATGTCATTAAGCACAAGAAAGGAAAGGATAATGTTATTGCTGATGCTCTATCTCGTCGTTATACCATGTTATCTCAACTTGATTTCAAAATCTTTGATTTAGAGACAATTAAAGAGCAATATGTGCATGATGTTGATTTTAAATATATATTTCAGAATTGTAAAGAAGGCAAAAGCTGAAATAAATTTGTTGTGAATGATGGATTTTTGTTTCATGCTAACAAGCTATGCATTCTAACTAGCTCCGTTCATCTTTTGTTGTTACAGAAGGCGCATGGATAAGGACTGATGGGACATTTTGGTGTCAAGAAGACAGAAGATGTTTTGACCGATTATTTCTTTTGGCCTAAGTTGAGGCGTGACGTTGAGCGCTATGTGTCTTGCTGTACTACATGCAACAAAGCTAAGTCACGTCTTAATCCACATGGTTTATATATGCCTCTTCTTGTTCCTAGCGTACCTTGGAAAGATATTTCTATAGACTTTGTTCTAGGACTGCCTATGACAAAGTGGGGAGGGATAGTATCTTTGTCATTACGGATAGATTTTCTAAAATACCATATTTATTCCTTGCCATAAGAGCGATGATGCTACAAAAGTTGCTGATTTATTTTTCAGGGAAGTCGTTCGTCTACATGGTGTGCCAAATACTATTGTTTCAGATCGTGATGTCAAATTCTTGAGTCACTTTTGGCAAACATTATGGATGAAATTAGGGACAAAGCTGCTATTCTCGACTACATATCATCCCCAAACTGATGGACAAACTGAAGTTGTGAACCGCACGTTGTCAACAATGTTGAGGGCTGTTTTGAAGAAGAACTTGAAGATGTAGGAAGAATGCCAATCTCATGTTAAGTTTTCTTACAACTGTTCGCTACATTCCACTACAAAGATGAGCCCTTTTCAGGTGGTATATGGCTTTAACCCTTATGCTCCTATTGATATGTTGCCTTTACTATCTTCTGAAAAAGTTAATTTTGATGCTAAGAAATGTGCTGAATTTGTTCTTAAGCTGCATGAAACAACTAAAGAGAACATAGAGCATATGAATGAGAAATATAGACTTGCTGGTAGTTAGGGTAGAAAAGTATTAACATTTGAACCCAGTGATCTTGTTTGGTTACATTTGAGAAAAGACTGGTTCCCTGATTTGATGAAGTCCAAATTAATACCTAGAGCTGATGGTCCTTTTAAAGTTCTTGCAAAGATAAATGATAATGTATATAAGCTTGAACTGCCTGTAGATTTTGGGGTGAGTTCCACATTCAACATTGCAGATTGGAAACCATACTTGGGAGAAGAAGATGAGCTTGAGTCGATGACAAATCCAATTTAAGAGGGGGAGGATGATGAGGGCACCCCTTTCACTGATACAACCATACCTATTACTTCTACTCAACTTGTTGTGCAAGGACCAATTACCAGAGCACGTGCTTGCCAACTAAATTATCAGGTAACTTCGTTTCTAGTAGTTCATAATTGTCCTATTGAGGATAGATTGCTACCTAAGTCTTGTGATGTTATTCTACCCAGAAACCAAGGCAAGGAGAGCAGCACTACTACCACAACAAGTTCAGGCCGACCTAGTTTCAATTCCAGATCAATTCGGAGTGAGCTCAGCACTGACTTAAAACATGCATAACTCTCACATACGGAGTCTGTTGGAGGTGCACGAGTACTTGATGGAAAGCTTACGACAAGGCCTTTCCAACGGATCTAGCCCCACTTTCAGATTTGCTATCTACGTATCGTAATCATCAAAAGAAGGTGTTGTGTCACCTGTTTAGGCCAATTTGAGCCTTGTAATAGTACCGGGCCAAGCCCAGGTTGGTGTGTACCCCTCCCTGTCCGCACCCAACCCTAGGACGTCCCCAATCCACCTCCTTTGCCGCAACTCCTCTTGTAGAAGCCGCCACCCCCCTTTGCTACAATTTGGGTTTTGTTATATTGAAGTATAGCTTATACTACTTTATACATTGTCCTCTTGTTCGACGAGTACAACAACGACAATTGCCTTCGGAACCTCACTTTCAATACAAAGCTTATTCCTATTTGCAATTTCAGATTGCTTATCTCCCTTATTCTTTGATTGCTTGCAGGAATTGATCTTCGTGATCAAGTCGATCGTGCTTCTAGCAATGTTGATAACAATATCGGAGTTGGTTCAGCGATTGTCGGGCATATTGGTCGTGCGTGATTGGTAGCCGAATTGTGAGAGTCATCTCCTCAAATTGAATTATCCTTCTCATCGAAATATCAGGGCACTCTTTGTCGCATCAATAGCTTCATAGTAATGGAATAACAAAGGATATTTTATGATAAAATTTACCTTTGCTGCTTTGCTCTATAGTATTTGCTTGACCTATTAATCGTCTATTTCCTCAGTCGTTGCCATACATTACACACATGCAGGGTAGTGAAAGCAATAATCCTAACTTATAGTTAGTTCTTATTCTTCTTAGGTTCTGTAGGACCGAAACAGGCAACTAGAGGGGGGGGGGTGAATAGGAGCACCAAATCTTTTTGCAAAGATAATGAATTCAATTCGCAAATCGCAAATCACTCCAATAGCTACAAGAGCTATGAAGATGAATGCTTAAGCACAGTAGAAGACTTGAAATGAATCCACTCCTAAGCCCCAAAGAGCAAAGAAAGAAAGAATCGTAATGTAACTCAGACCGATAGTAAAATCGGTATGACCGACGGTTTAAGTGCGGTCTTACCGCTATGCGGTATAACCGGCGTACATACAGCGGTATTACCGATAAACCTAAGAGGAAGTGCTGCGATATCAGGATAATCGGAACTACCACAGGGTAACCAGTGGTACTACCTTTAATAGGTACTACCGCAGTGCACAGAGAGGTACTACCTCAGTGCAGTACTACCGTAGGCAAATGAAAGGTACTACCGATTGTCCTAGAGTTCGTCCCGACAGCTGAAAAACCAAAACGAAAATTGGCACAACTTTTGATCTACAAGGGCAAACTCCGCGAAACTTGAAAAACAACTTCTCTAAGAGGTTAGGAACCTATTCCAAATAAGGAACGAATAGATCCACACAAAAGTTCCAACCTTTTACGATTTGAGAGAAGTTTGTTCAAGAACTGTGCCAAAACCGAAAACTGAGATTCATATGATTTGGGACTTGCTCGTGGGTGGATGATCAACAATATGGTCTCAGATATATACCCACTTGTCACAGCAAGCCAAAGCACAGCAGGATCACAAGAGAAAACACACAGATCGAAGAAAGCCCCAAAAACAGCAAATAAACAATAAGAACATAAAGGACCGATCTTGAGCAATTTGGTTGGATTGATTGAGATAGATGGATGATTGTTGTTTACAACCACTCCAATCTAGGAGGACAAAGCTCACCACGTGAGCACTCACTCTCAATCCAAACCCTAGAACCTAGCTCTCCCCTCTTTTCACCTCAAAACCCTAAAACCAAAATAGGGCAGCACAAATGGGGTTGGCTCTGGCGGCTCCTCTCCAGCGGCGGCAGCAGCAGCAACAGCCAGCAGCCACACCCCTCTATTTATATGGAGACTAGCATCTAGGGAATATTCCATTAGGACACCCATTAAACCCTAGCACACAATGGGTTAACACAACGCACGCATCTCAAAGCGCCGTCTTCATCGTCGATTGATCTAAACCGCTTCACCATGCGCCGACCCGCGCCGTGGTTTAGCCAAAAGGTCACCAAGGCGGTATTTGGTGAAATTACCAAAATACCCCTTCTCGATCCTTCTCCAACAATCGAGTCCACAGATCGTGAAGCAATCCCATGCTTCGCCACGTGTAGGTTGATCAACGGCTCCATGTAGTCAAGTCTCTCCCGTCCGGATCCCACTGGCACCACCGAGCACTTGCAACGACTCTCGCGCCGCTTGATCCAACCAGTCACACCGAACTGCCCGTTCGGTCATCCATGTCCATCCTGCGCCCCGCTTGAGTCCTCTGACCTCACCCGGCATCCTTGATCGTTTTGGACCTCAGCTCTCCAAGCTTAGTCCCGATCTACCTCGCCGCTGACCGTCATAGACCTGCAAGCCACCTGCACAGCAATAGACCAAGAAACCATTTCCGGGAACAAGCTATTCACAACTTGACCCACGTTAGCCAAAACATGCATCATGCAACACATATGTACTGATGAACATGAACTTGACCAAACCCAAAATCAATTCTCCAATTGAAACAACATTCAGCTCAATTCATTCCAAAAGCGGTACTACCGCCACACATTCCCTGGTATTACCGCCATGTGGTCATACCGCTCAAGGCACTGCGGTCATACCACCACTCGGAGAATCCCAAAATTTCCAAAAACAACTCCTCTGGAAAATCCATACCGTACACATGCGGTCATTCCGCCATGCGGTACTACTGGCAACTAAAGCACGGTCGTACCGCTCCTCAAGAAAATCAGAGCACCAGAGACACCTTCTCTGGAATTTTCATACCGCCATGTCACAAACGGTTCTACCGGGACGTGGTACTACCGCCACTTCCCAAATGGTACTATCGCTCCACTTGAACGCTCAAAAGGCCTCAAACGAATCTGGGCTGTCCGATTCTAATCGGACGCCTCACACGATCCTTACATGTTTGGAACGACACTTGCGGTAGTTCCGCTCCATCTTGCGGTTAAACCGCCCACCGGTAGTGCCGCGGCCATAATGCTGGTACTACCGTAAAACCTGACACTTGCTGAAAACCACAGAATTCAACAAACTTTCAAAGCAATTGTCAATTGTCTCATCACCTAAGATCATGAGCATGTTCCATAACATCCATAATGTCCTCATGACATCCACAGGTTCAAAAGATTGCATAAATATAAATACACATGTTCGTACCAGAGATTGCTAAATCTAACCCGTCTAGCCAGTTATTCGTCATTAATTGTCTATGACAGTCCCAAACAGGTGAAAGAATGGATAAAAAAAAATTACCTCGCAAATATATTAATCTGCTCCCGCCGTTCTAAGCATTATTACTCTTTTTTTTTTGTTCCACACTGGCTTGATGTATATTAGAAAAAATAATTATTGAACCACGCTACAATGGCCGGCGACGCGGTCCTGGTATCTCTGTATGATGGGTACTATATGAACACCCTGCTGTTCTACTTTTCGGCGCCGCCCGCCGTTGGTTCGAGGAAATGCTCCATGTGGTTCCCGCGCCCGCCGCCGCTCTCCGCCCTGCTCCGACGCCTCTCCTCTCACCCCTCCCACTCCCCTGCTGTGCACGCCACCCTTCTCAAGTCTTCATTCCTCTCTGGCCCCATCCCGGCCACCGCCCTCCTCACAGCCTACGCGAACGCCGGCCTCCCCGGCGCCGCGTCCCGCCTGTTCGACGAAATGCCCGCGCGTGACGCCGTCACCTGGAACGCACTCCTTGGGTGTCTCGTCCGCCACGCGCGCCCCGCCGCCGCCGCGGAAGCCTTCTGCGGTATGGCCGCCGCGGGGTTCGTGCCCACGGCCGCCACCCTCTGCACCATGCTCAAGGCCTGCGCCGCGTCCCGCGCCCTCCGCCCCGGCTGCCAGGTCCACGCGCGGAGCGTTATTGCGTGCTACGGCGATGTCATTATGGCGACGGCACTTATTGATCTCTACATGAGTTGCGGCCTTGTTGAAGAGGCCATGAAAGTGTTTAGGCACACTGACTGCCCAAAGGATGCTGCATTCTACAACGCTGTTCTTTCAGGTTGTGTGGAGAATGGCCGGTTTAGGGAGGCTTTCTTGATGCTGGGGGGTATTGACCTCAATGGAATTGCATTGACATGCGTTCTCACAGCCTGCTCAGCAACAGCGAATTTGGAGTATGGTATGCAGGTGCATTGCAAGGCTCTCCGTTGTGGGTTTGATTCAGAGACCGTCCTGTGCAATGCACTTATTGACATGTATGCCAAGTGTGGGCGGACAATGGCTGCACGTTTGGTGTTTGATCGGATGGCCGGCAGAAATGTGGTTTGCTGGTCCAGTATGATTGATGCTTACAGTCGCCATGGGCATGGTGAAGAGGCTTTGGATTTGTTTAAGAGTATGGAGAAAGCTGTACCCATGGTCTTGCCAAATGCCATTACATTTCTTGCTGTTCTCTCAGCTTGCGGACACTCTGGTCTTGTGGATGAAGGCCGAGCCAAGTTACATTTGATGAAAAGCAAGTATGGGATTGATCCAGGACCAGAGCACTACGCATGTTTTATTGACCTGTTAGGTCGTGCAGGCCAGATTGACAAGGCATGGGATCTCTACTGTAGTTTAAGTGCAAACCAAAATGAGGTTTCCGGTGCCATATGTGTGGCTATGTTGAATGCATGTAGAGCTAACATGGATGTAGTGAGAGGCAACAAGGTAGCTGTGCATCTTCTGGAGGTTGACCCACAAAATCCTGGAAATCATGTATTAATATCAAATTTTCATGCTGCTGTTAGACAATGGTCTGAATCAGATGAGTCAAGGAGGGTTATAATGGAGAAGGGTCTCAGGAAAGAAGCAGCTAGCAGTCATGTCTCTGTTGGCTGAAAACTGATTTTGCGCAAATCTGGAGGTACAGTTCATCAACTTACCTGAACCATACACTCAACCTCATGCTAATTGGACTTAATGAACTATATTGTCACAGAGACTCACAAGGGCTACTGATTACTGAATATGAAATGAAATGGTAGGGCCAATTTTACTGACACTAGTATTTTTACAACAGCCGAAACTTTTGGAATTGAAAGACTCCACATTGTTTCAGTGGTATACATGCCTTATTATGCGAAATGGTGCAGTTGTATCTAGCTTACCTGTGTTAGTAAACATGCCGCGAGCTACACTATTGATGTTCATGTACATATATTGGAAACTTATGTTGCAGTGATAACTGTTGTACAGTTGGACATGATGATAATGTACCTGATTTTGGATTGACTTACTGTTTTTTGTTTCAAGAACTAAAATGTTGCAGAAGTGACGCAGGGTGTGTCTCTCTCCTCTAATAATAAATGTGAGTGGATTCTGAATCTGAAAATGTTTATCTTTTGACAACTATACTCTGATATATACACAATTTCCAGTTATGGCTTCTCATTTGTCATATTATTATTTTTACTACATTTGAGGCTTTTCTTGGTGCAACATTTTGTTAAACAACTGCAATTACTTAATATAACATGAGTTATGTGATGTATTTTAATTACGCATGAAATTAGTTTTATGTGATTAAATTGTTGGAGTAGTCCACTGCACCACAGAAGTACCAAACAAAAGAAGATAAATACCTTTTGAAGTTGCATGTTTTGAAAGATCAATAAGACATTAAGATGCAATCTTGTAATGAAAAGACTCTTCTGGCATAGTTGAATACTACAGTTTGTTAGCAAATGCTTTACAGTTTTGATTACTAAAGATATTTCGATAATGTGGTGAATTTGTCTTAACTTACATAAGAAACAGGGAGAAGTGTTCCAAGCCTGGTAGTCTGCTATTTAGACTACTTGAGTAGATTTTTTAATACAGACTTAAGGAGGAGCACTTTTAATGCTTATTTCTCTGTAGGCAATAGTCTCCCTGATAATTATGATGAGGTCACTCAACTCTTCTCTGTCATAGCTAAGTCAAGTCTCTCAGCAGTTACTTTAAGGGTGACAACTGACAGCCACCAGCACCCAACTGGTTACTGCCAATAATGTGCTGTTACGTCTGGCCAAAACACTATGGACTTTAGCAGTTAGCGCCCCAGTTTGGAACACCATTTCTGATGAAATATGGTAGATCAGCAAGTTTTTGCACTTTTCTTTTTTTTTCCCCAATAAATTTTAAATATTCGTGTTTGAAACATGGAAGAATGGTCCTATTATCAAATACCTTGTCAGCAGGGTTTCCAGTTCTTGCAGTGATCAGCTGGTTCCCAGATCCCAGTTCCCACTGGGACAAGGAATGCTTTTCTTATAACTAAATATCTTCTGAGCTGCCATCACTACAGTCTGATTTGGTCAGATTTTAAATTTTTATTACGTCACCATGGATTCATATTGTTAATTTATTATTGGATCTTCAGTTAAATAGCACCCAGGGTTTTTACTTGCTTTGTTTGATCAGCAACAAATTAAGAGCATCTGTTTTTGTGTCTCAGAGAAAAGCAAGGAGCTGATAAAATATTTGAAGCTACGGTAGGCTCAATACTTATTATCCAAAGTTTATTGAAAAACTAATGTTTCAGATTAATCGGTATAATGTAAAAACATCTTTTTATCATATGATATGTTGGATTGCAATTGTTAAGAATGCACAGACCGACTGAATTCCAAGGCTGCAGGAGTAGGTTAAAAAGATGCTTTCCAGCTTATCCTGGGGGATCCTGGAGCTGCATGTGAAATTGGTTCTGAAATTTTTCAAGAAACAATTAAGTAGGCAATGTATACTAACTAGCTCAAGGGCAGTTCTCTTGCATCCATCATGGATGAAATAACAATCAAGTTCATGTTCACTACACAGTACACACCAATAATAATCCCATATTCTGCAAAAAAGAAAATATTAATACTCATCACATTCATGATGCAGTTAGGGTAAGCCGTTTTGTTTGGCCTTGTCAGTATAAAAATCAAGAACTTGTTTTGTATTAACCTGCATTGAAGGGATTTTTCATTTTAATATTTAAACTTCTCATCAGTCACCAGATCAGTTTAACTTGCACTGTTGGAACTGTAAATTGTGGTTTTTATAGTTCATATATTTCGTCCAATCTTTACCTATTACTATGTATTGCGTGAGTCTGCTTTCCGTAATTCTTGCTGTAGTTTTGTCCATTACATTCTTGGTTTTGACTTAGGGCCTGTTTGGAAGAGGGGGATTACTCTAGGAATTTTTAGGATTTAGTTCAAATGTGAAATAAATCCTATGGATTTGGATCCGAAGTCCCTTTCCAAACATGCCCTTAGTGTAAACTGTTAAAGCGTATTCTAAACCTCCATCGAATGACTAATCATGTGTTTTGTCATGCTCATCAACACATATGGAGGGATCCACAAATCTCAATAGGAACTAGGAATGTAAAGACAGAAAATATATCTGCTTCGTGCTATTTGAACATTGACTTCGTTTCAGATAATCCCATTTGTGCTTATTATGGCTTGCAAGATTGAAGCCATGAGACATGAGTTCAGTAGGTATATGGCTCCTCAAACATTTGTTTGTGCGATTTGCTTTCATTGTTGATCTCGTGAAGTTTCTCAAAATTCCAACTGCCCCAGGTATCTTGTTTAGCTCTTTCCACCAAGTTCAAATCTTATTGATGTTATTGTTAATTGTTCATATAATCATCCTTAAAAAACGAAGTTTCAAATTTCATTGTTACTTGTGTGAGTTTCCGTTATACTTGATTATGGAGTACAGTTTGTCCAATCTTGGTAGTTCGCCTTTAGGTCCAAATGATGGGAAGCCTAGCTGGCCAATAAATAGATGTGGTCCATGGCGGCCCTAGATATTTTCATAGAAGAAGCTACATAGTATCAGTGTGGAGATTTTCTGCTTTAACAATCATGTCAAGCTGATTCTGGACATTTCGTACTCTTTGCACCTACTTGGGGTTCCATCTCCATGTGCATTTGCTGCTCCACTTTTTAAGTGTCATCTTCACTATGAGTTTATTTATCCCAGTGATTTAAACATCATTCAACTGTAATATCTTTATATGCACCATCAAACCCAATGTTTATTGCTGAATGTTTCCGCAGGATATCGCCCGGTACATGTGTTGTCAGTTGTCACATACTCACATCTAATGCTAACCTTGCTTCATGCTGCTTACAGAAATGACAGTGGTGAAGCTGAGCTATCCTAACCTGAAGATGAAATCTCATATCCTTTGTGTCCAAAAACTGATAAGCTAAAGTGGTGCCAGCTGGAAAGAACCCCCAAATGCATCTTGGCGGATTGCTCTTGATCATATGTAGCAAATGCAAGCGACCTGAAATCGCTCCAAGTTCACTGTGCCACACCATTAACCATCTATCGACAGCACATCTCCAATCAAGTCAGTGCAATGCAAGATGTGCAATTACCGTGTTTGGTTCTTCCTTCAACCCCTCTCCTTTGTTTGCAGGCCATGGGAATTACTGAAATGAGCAATGTCATCTTTGCGAATGCAATGACTTTTATCATGTTACTGTAATATACTGTTTAAACGTTAGGGGATTAAATGAATTAGAAAGGGGATTTAAAGGGATTTCAAAAGGGAATTTCAGAAATTTGGGAGAGGGATTAGAATTTGGGCCGAAGGCCCCGGCTTTCCTTGGCCCAAGGGGGCTGGCCGGCCCATAAGAGGAGCCAAGGAGGGGGGCGGCCTCTCCAAAAACTTAGCGGCCAGCCTTGCTCCGAGCCGCCCCTGCCTGCTTACCTCACGCCATCGCCTGGTTGCCGCTGCTTCCAGCCGCTGCATGTCCTGTCTGCATGCTGCTTCCTGCCGCTAGCGTACCTGCATGCTGCCTAGCACTGCCCCTGCTGCCACCAATGTGTTGCTGTGTTGGGGCTCTGGATATATAACTCTGGGACTCTCTGTGCATTCTGAACTAGTTTTATAATTAGTAGCTAGTCTATACAGTTGTAACATAGATAAAATCATATCTATACAACGAAATAGCTAATGAAGCAGACAAGACTATTACTTAGCAGCCAAAGGACCTTATGATTAAAGTTTTACAGAATTTGCCACGCAGGGCTAAAGATCAAAGATACACTTGCAGCGGAAATCAAACAACTCATGGAAGCCATATGACATGCTCACGGGCAATCGAGTGGAGGACACGACTTAGTTCGCATAGTTTTTAGAGTACTCTTCCTCGTAGAACTCAGTACTCCTTGGGTCTTCTTCGACGACTGATCAACAAATACCGTAAAGCCGTGAGTATATAAAGTACTCAGTAAGTCGTAGGGAACAGTATGCAAATAGTATTCATGCAAGGTTTAACAAGGATAACTTTATGTTTAATTTGCAGAGAGTAGTATTGACATTAGATACAATAAATAGATTGTAAAGCATATTTTAAAAGATTAATACATAAGTAATCAAGTTTCCTTGAAATAGCTTGTGAACACCCTATTCACTTCTCAACCATCAACCACAATCTACTACTCGTATCCATCCAACCCAACATTTTTGAGAAAATATATCTCTTGTGTGAAATCACCTGGTATTATCCATATCTAAGGTCCCGACATGCTGGCTGCCACAACTAGCTAGCCCTGCATGTTCATGTGCAAGCTTGTGGTGCTGCTTGATCGCTGCATGCACATGCCGCCGCCGCTGCTGCCACTGCTAGATAATTGCTTGCATGCTGGCTTGCTTTGCACACGAAGATGATGCTTGCAACAGTGAGAGGGAGAAAGAAAGAGAGAGAAGAAAAGACAGTTGTTGCTGCGCAAGATTTTCTGCATGCATGGCTAACTGGCTGCGCTACTGGTGTTGGTGCTGACCAAGGTAGAGAAAAGGAAGAAGGGAAGTAGAACACTAGCGAGCAAAACGTTACGGCCTTAGGAAGGTCGCTATCCAGAAATCAGATGTCATTAGCAGATGTCGTGTAGATGGTCTGTTTTTACTTAACAAATGAAAGAATTAAATTTTGGTGATCTTGAACTAGCTATGAAATTTTGAGTAGATTTCGGAAATGGTATCGTTCAATGTTTTTCAAGATTTATTTAAAAAGATACAAAAATGTGAAGCGGGTTGTCCTGATAGATTTTTGGACTGTCTTCAGGGAAAAAAGGGGGGAAAAACGGGGAATTCAGGAGTTCGCCATAACTAGGAAGTTGTAGGCAATTTCGGGAAGATTCCAGGAAGTCTTAGTTTGCTAGATTTGGGGTCCAGATGTGAAAGTTAGAGCATTTTTTATTACTGAGATAGTGGGTAAGGCGACCGGTAGAATCAAGTAATTGGGTCATTTTTGTGTAAGCATGCTAGGGCAAGGTGTGATGTTTTGGTGTTGTGATTTGATATGTTTAGGATGTATGTCAATTGTGTGTCCAGGGAGTGTTGCCTCAAGCGGTTTGCCATCTTTGCATCATCTGGCCCTTAGAAGCTAAAGAGACAAGTGTTCAGTATAATGATGAATAACAGGTGGTTGTTGTTGTCTTGTTGATTTATTACCATGAGATTTAATTATGTTTTGATAAGTTATTTATTTGCCATGGTATTATTGATGAAAAGAGTAAGATTGTGAATTTGTGATAATGATGCAACTACCATAGGAATGACATGGTGATGTTAGTATTGCTTAATTGTGATTATGATATGTTGATGCAATTACCATGAGGATGACATGGTAAAGTTGTTAAAGATAAATGAATTATTGCATCATTCACTTGCATAAGGGGAAGGGCGGTGAGTATTGCTATGATTATGGCTAATCTGGCGTGCCCCATGTTAAAATCCTACAGAGCTAGAGACCCCACCCTCAAGAAGTTGGGGGGGGGGGGGAGAAAAGTATATCACCGATGGATAAACACTTCGCTATACCGGTATCAGCTGAAAGAGGTGCATCAAGAGAAAAATACTGATGAGAATTGAGAATGAGGAGTATGAGATTTATGATAATGCATTACATGTTTAATGAACTTGGGTATTTACCGTTGTATCTTGTATTTGTTGAGTCGTGGATTTACCCTTGCTTTATTGTAGTTTTAGACGGGTGGTGATGGCATCTTGCATGGGAAGGGGTAGTGCATATGGAATAATTGCACTCACTTCAAATACTTTAATTGCATGACCATGAGACATTTAATATAGTGTGATGATTTATTCTTTCTAGGATTTGATCATTATTGAATAATCCTAGGTGATTGGTTAGAACATGTTTATTCATTCATTAAACTATTTATGAACTGTTTATTATCTTTTTTTTTCTTTATTCAGTATTGCTATCTAGCATGTTGATTCTTACGCAGTTTAGTTGTATTTAATATTTTCTATTGTGACCCGTGGACGGTTTTTAATCTTGATATGCTTGCTGGAATCTATTGTAATATATGGTTTAAATTAGTAGTTGAGTGACATCCCAAACTCAGTGTTGGACTAGAGTGTTACAGATACTCTCCAATGATTGAGATAATGATTGAGATACTTGAGTTTAGACGTGTATCCACACATGAAAGCCCTATAGGCCTATATCCCTGGCAATACGTGACTGGCATGTTCCTTGGCCCCACATGTTGCTGCGGCTTTGCCTGCTGAGTGATGGGCTGTTGAGACTTCCTTGTTGCAGGAACATACATAGGTCCCCCCATTCTAGCTCCATGCAGTTCCCGCAATGTCTGTTTCATTAGTGCTGTTTCTGAACAACAGGGGGCACCTTTTTGCAGTTTGGAAACTCAGGGATGAAGCCTGCATAAAGCCATAAACTCATCTCAGAAGGTAATTTTCTTTATGGGAAATCAGCTTTTTTACCTAAAGTGAAATTTCAAGGTTGCCTGGGGCACTCTTAGGATGTTGCATATCATTCCCTGTATCAATTAGATGATAAATTAGCCTAACCATCTCTCAGAATATCTTTGCCCCCATCATTTACACCACACCTCAGGGGCCCTCCATAAATAGAAGGTGTAAATGCACTTAAGCTTGTTTGGTACATGTGCATTACATATATGCTTATTTATATATCACATCAAGAAAGTTTAAAAGCCTAGTCTTTGCTGGTTGCCACCACATCCATCTTGTTCATCTTCTTATCCAATAATTGCATTTAGCTTCTAGCTTGTAACTTGATGATGATATTCTCACAGTGCCAAGGCATATTTGTCGACATTTTTTCTTCCTTCCTTTACGTTATTACGTAGGTTAAAACTAGAGGTGAACTTTTTGTCCTTTCGTTTGCACAGCACACCGCGAATAGTTTACTGCTGAACTTCTCTATCCCCCCACCAGTCAAGAGGTTAAAATGTTGCTTCTTGTTACAGGATGGACACCACCCTACAGCTCCTTGAGAGCCACACCAGCGTGTCGCTAGATGGGGCCTCCACGGTACTGGCTACCTCTAGTACCAAGAAGAAGCAACTTTCGGAAGGTCCTCATTCATCAGACCATACTGACAGTTGCCAGATTATATGATCTTGATTACAGAGGGTAGTTTGTAATCGGATGGCTTCTTTTCAGTCCTCATGTGAAGGATCTCCTCACAAAACATTTGGGGGTTGTTTGGTTCCTGGACTTGAAGGATTATCAATTACCCAAGGTGTAAATTGGGCATGAAAGGAATCAAATCGACATAGATGAGCATACCTTCCAACTTCCAAGGCCTTTACAACAGAAGTTCCTATGTTCTTGGAGATGACTCTGCTTTTTGAAGCTTTTTTGGACATCCTAGAGGTTCACTGCCCTTTAGCTTGATCCCGGTAGGTCCTCAAGGGCCTAATATCAGTCCTTGATACCATAATGGCTACCATCATTCTTGATGTGGTCACTGTCATAGTTGTTAGGTGCTTATTAGGAGCACATGCATTATCTGTAACCAGCATATGAAAGGTTGTACTGAACGATAAAAAATTACTATGATGCCCTTGCTTCTAGATTAATCACTCTCTTCACCAATATAATTAGAGGATAATGCTACTTCATTTGTAAGAGTCAGCGTTGTACATAATAAGCACTAGCAGAGTAGCAGGTAAATAATTCTTTTGTCCTCCTTAGTTTTACCACCAAAGCTAGCCAGCTAGGATCTTGCCACAAGATTAAATCTGAACCTATCAGAAAAATTACTTTGCCTTCTCCTTATTGTAAGGGCTAGTTTGGTCTTATTGTGTTGTGCTACCTAATGTTATCGAATTTTTACCAATTCAGGTAAAAACGTCTTCAAAAATGTGATTATCAATTAGTTAATATATCCGATATTAAAACAATATACAAGGAGATTATATCTTAAAAAATAAACAAGCAGATTAAAAGTAACAACAATGTCAAACTAGGACTAAATTGGTTGTTAATTTATATAAAAAAGACTAATTGGTTGTTGGGAAGTTAACTACAGATCTACTAGAGAGAAAATTACACGGGTCATGATCAGTCTTGGAACTTAACTAACCGAGAATGCATATATATATGGTAGCACAAACAGTTGCTAATAAAGCTAGTGTTAAGCAAAGAAGCAATTACAGAACACGAGCGTACGGTTCAACTTCATTAAACAGAAAGCCGGCATTGCATATTACCATATTTAATAGCCGAAGAAGTTAGCGCCCGCTCGCCACGTCGCTGAAAAAAAAACAGCCGCATGATCGCCTCCGGCCCCGCGCACGGCCGCCTGATCCTACACGCGCTGTGCCAGTGCATGTCGCCGCTTCGCCTCGCCGTGTACGCTTTCGGTCCGACGCTACTGTTGCCATGAGCTTTCCACGGCTAATTTGGCCCAACGCCCCACGCGTTCCACTGCGTACACCGTGCCCATTCGGCCCAACTCCCCGCTGTTCCGTTGCCTACGACGCGCCAATTGGCACGGGTGCCATTCTAGTCCTTCATTATAAAAGGAGGTTGGAATGGGCCTCATTGAGGTTGGCCACATAGCCTTTTTCCCCCTAGCCGTAGGATGCCGCTTACCTCGTGGCCGTCGTTCGATCAGATTCAGGAGTTGCGTTCCCATGCGCTGCCCTGTCTCGCCATGTTTGTCTACTCCCTTGTTTCTCATGCTTCTTCTCTTTCTTTATTCGTCAGCGTGATCCTTCCGTTTCCCCCTCCTTGTTTGTGTCACTGCTCTCGCTCCCTCTTTGTTTCTCTCGTCCGTTCGTCATCTTGGTCTTTGTCACTGCTGCAACCCATTCGCCCCTTCTTTTCCTCTCGCTTTCTTCCTGGCGGTTTCGGCTATTTTTGCCCATCATTACTAATTTATGGTTTCTTTACACACCCTTTGTTTTTGCCTATGGGGGGAGGCTGGGTCGCTTTCCATGGATCTATGTGGATCTGCTTTTTCCTAGGGTTTTCGTCCTCGTGTTTCACTAGTTCTTTTGTGCCATAGTGTTCTTGCCTTCTTCTGTCGCCTTTCTTTCGGTTAGATTAGACCGGATTTTGTTCATACCTGTTACTTTTTGGCAGGTTGCGTTCTTCCTGGTTGTGCTCTTGATTTAGGGTTTTTTAATGCCTGCTTGCCTTCCTCGGCCTCCCGTTGACTCCCTCTCCATGGATCTAGGTGGGGTCGGTTGCGGCAGGTTGCGTTTGGATTTGGGTTTTTTTTAATGGCGGTTTGCCTTCTCCGCCCTCTTGTCGGCTCTCTCTCAATAGATCTACCTGGGTTCGGTTTTGGCAAGGTCTTTGTGTCCACCTTTCACTTCTGTTTGGTCTTTGTGTTGTTCTGCGAAGTTCTTCCTTCTCAGCTCTGCCGTGTTGCGGATTTTCCCATGCTTATTTACTTGTGATGTCTTGCAGGCCATTTTGTGCGTGTTTTCGTGTTCGCTGTTTCACCTGCTTGCCTTCGGTATCATTTTTTTTGCTTCTCATGGATGGTTTTCGCTGAGGTGCACCCTCTTTTTTTAGCTCCTCTGTGTGTTTTCTTCGTTTTTTTTTGTCTTATGCTTGTTGTCTCACGGTTTGTCCTTCTTCATGCAGGTTGTTTCCCTATTCTGTTTCTTGGGATTTGTTGTAGTGCTTCTGCTGCCGATCGTCCATAGGTATATCCGTGTGTTGTTCATTATGTTGCTTTGTTGTGCATCGGTATTCGGCCTCCTTCATATGTTCATTTCCTCTTGTTTCTATAGGTTTTTATTTTTGTCTTCTCGGTCCCTTCGCACCGTGGTGCCTTCTCCGCATTGCTGCCTCTGCCTCCGACAGCGTAAGGTTCATCCTGCTCCGCCTTTTCTTAGCTTCGTCTTATATGCATCTCTTGTTTTGTTATGTTTATTGTCTTAGACACTGAGTGTCTTGCTGCTGCATGTCTAATTTTCATACTCTTATTGCCTCGTCCTTACATGTTCAGTTCCCTTTCTTGCGATCTTTGGTACGATGTGGTGTGGAACCCTATGGCTTCTACTAAGGAATGTATGCCTCCGCAATCGTCTTTGTCGTGGGGTTCTTCCTAGTCCACCCTTTCCTAGCTTCCTCTTATCTACGTATCTTATTCCGTAAGGATGTTTGTCTTGCCGTTTAATTCTCTAGAATTACATGCATAGGTCTAACTGTCCAATTTAGTGTTTCCTTCGTACCTGGTCCCTCTGTGTATCGCACCGCCCTGTATCTGGTGTTTATCCTCCCAGATTTTTGCATTCCCCAGTCTGCATGCCAATGCCTGCTGTTTATCCTTCCAGGTTTTAGCATTGCCCGTCCTGCATGGCAGAGTCGTCCCACAGTGGTGCTTCCTGTAGAAGGCCGAGTATGTGTCTCTGCCTGCTCTTTCTTCTCTTTTCTTTCTACTATGCATGTTGCGTCTAGAATGTTTACTCTTTTATTCCCTTTTAGCCCGCAGTCTATGCGCCGTCGTTACTCTTGACGATGCAAGACAGAATAGGTACATGCGTCGAAAGATCCTTGCTCAGCGTCGTCTGGTCCAGTTAGTTTTTTTATGTCCTTCCATCTGCATTGTGTACACCTTTCCTGGGATTGTCTTTGTCTTTTTTCTGCTTTTTCGCTTTTTGCCCGCTGTAATGTCAACCTTAGGTTAGGTGTTCCCATGGATTGTCACTAATTCCCTTTTGTGTTTCTGTGGCCTGAACCTGATTTTTCGTTGTCGTTACCAAACTAGGGCCCTTGGCTGACCTTGCCTTAGTGTCTAATTGTCTTCGATTTCCTCATGAATATGTCGAAGCACTCAAAGGTATTTTCGTTTGTGCCTATCCTAGCATGTGTTGCCACACTTTTCCTCTTTTGTTGCCTTTAGGCTGCCGTTGCTTATTTTCCTGTTGGTACTCATTGTTTTACTTGTGTGTTTCTCCTCACCTTTCTTTTGATTTCTTACGCGGGAAAAAAGCCTCCTACACGGGTAGGACGTACTATGGCCCCCCTGATTACGAGTGTGGTTACTGTTGTGCGGTCTTCTGGTTCTGTGAGCAAGCGAAGAATCTATCTTCTGTTAGAGGGCAAATATTTGCATACAAGAACTGCTGCAAGGGTGGGAAGGTGTTGCTGCCTATTTTTAGGCAGCCTGCTCCTATGCTAGTTGAGCTTTTGAGATTCGACGACGATAGTAGGTGCAAGACTTTTCTACGGAAAATATATCAATACAACTATCTATTTGCTTTTACTTCTATAGGGACTAAGATAGATCAAGCGATCAATAGATGCGGAGGCCCATATGTTTTTAGGATTTGTGGCCAGGTACATCATCGCATTGGTTCTTTGATTCCTTCTGCTGATAATCCCCCTAGATTTGTTGAGCTTTACATATATGACACTGACAATGAGGTTGACAATAGAATTTGTGCATTGGATCTGTTTGAGAGCACCGAAGGAGATTTGGATCCTCGTATAGTTTTCGACCTTTATGCACATGCTCGATGAACACAATCCTTTGGTTTAACAGTTTCGCCTTGCGAGAGATCGATTGCGGGACTCATGTAATGATCCTATAGGTATTACAATACTTGGTGCTAGGGCATGTGATCCAGTGCATTATAGTCTCCCCACCTGTGATGAAATAGCGTTGTTGGTTGTAGGTGATTTCTCTTTAGAGACCTATAAACGAGATATTGTGGTGCATAATTGTAAGATCAAGGAGGCCGACTAGAGAGGGGTGAATAGGCGGTTTTAAAAAATCCTTTAGGCTAAAACCGAGTTTATGAGCAAAAGAGTAAATCAAATCGGTTTTGCACAATTAAAGCCTCAATCAACTAGTCTCACTAAGTGCACCAACACTAAGACTATTGAAAATGATAGCAAACATACAAATACATGTAAGCAATTTAATTATAGGAATGTAAATTGCACAAAGTAAAACACAAGAGAATAAACCACAATGACATAAAGATGTTTTACCGTGGTGATCGGAGACCTGCCGATCTCCCCTAATCCACATTGATCTAAGCCCAAACTAATTGGACCAGCTCCAGGAATTAAGCCATACACATCAATTCCACTAGTGGTAGCTCTTTCCCGCTTCGGGTAGGTGAGCTCCAACCTTCACAACACGTCAGGCCTCTTCATAATCTTCTTTAAAGAGATCACTGGACACAACATCTTCACACCGTCTAGGTGTTGGCAAACACAAAGAGTAATAAGCCAAGCCCCTTGCTTGACTCTCACCACGTGCAACGAATGCACAAGCTCAAGTGGATACAAAATCCACCTCTAGATGCAACACATGCAATTAGAGACCTCTCCCTTGCTCATAAGGTGCAATATATGCACAATTGAGAGAAGAAGCTCACACTAGTTCAAGAGAATGAAATGGGATGCCAAAGATTGTCTCTCAACCGGTCAAGGGGGTATTTATAGCCCCTACCACAAAAACTAGCCGTTAGGAGCAGAATTCAGCAAAACTCAGCAAATGCAGTAGCACCGCTGTAGAAATCCGGTACTACTGCCCCCAATGTTCAACGATCGGAAATGGAGCATTAAATGCTCAAAAACTAGTTGGTAGTACCGCTGTACAAATCCGGTACTACCGCTCGACGGTAGTACCACTCTTTTCATGCGGTACTACCGCAGGCCAATTTCAGCACATACGACACTCGGTAAAAATGTCATAACTTTTGACTCCAATGTCAGAATTAAGTGATATTAGACTCTATTGAAAGCTTATTCAGAGGGCTACACAACCCATCTGTTTGATTGATCTCAAACACATTTGATAAAATCAGGAAGCACAACTCCAAAGAGTCAACACATGACCTAAGTCCAAGAAAAGAGCAACAAGCAATCTTAGACTATGCCAAAGGAAAAATGCATGAATCCTAACAATTTGCAAAACACATTTGAAAACTTAGATCATACCACAAGGAAAAATGCATGAATCCCAACAATTTGCAAAACACATTTGCAAACTTAGATCATGCCACGAGGAGTAGGTACATAGATTTCAACCATTTGCAAAACATATTTACAAAGTATAGTCACGTGCTACAATGATTAGATGCATGAGCCTCAGCTATTTGCAAAACACATTCGCAAATAATAGCATCATACTATAGAGAGCTAGAGCAAGCGGGATTGAGCTATCAACACATGATGAGACTCAAGCTACTAGACAAGACCCCTCTTAATAGTACGATAATCCTATACTAGCAATCCGGTTTTCTAACTAAACACCAAGACCGGTAAAAAGACTAAGAACACATCCTTAGCCCTAGCTTGTTATACCTTTATCTTGAGCATCCTCTTGAAGTTTAATGACGCACATCTTCACTTCAATTCTGGATCATTGTCTTGATATGCATCAACCCATGATGCATCATTCACATGCCCTTCATCAACACATGATGGGTCTTCTCTTGACTTGATGATCAACTCATGATCATCTTCTCTTCGAGATCTTGATATGCATCAACACATGATGCATTGTCTTCTTGAATCTTGACTTGAAGACGATCAACTCATGATGTCATCCAAAGTCTCTATCATCATGGAACATAACCTTTCATCCAACTCATGGGAAATGTTAGTCCCTCAATGTGATTGACATTAATTACAAAGATATATCTGCATTAAATGCTTCTGAATAAGCCATTACTTTCAGGTGCGGTACTACCGCACTCACATAGGATGGTACTACTGCACGATGGTAATACCGCTCGACTCAATCGGTACTACCGATTTCCAGAGGTTAAAGAATCAAGAAAAAAAACACACTCTCTGGAAATAATGTACCGCCATGTAAAACCGGTCCTACCGCACTACGGTAGTACCGCTCAAAGGATGCGGTCATACCGATCTTCAAAGGAGAACAAAGCTCCCAAAACATGCTCACTGAAAAATACATACCGCTAACTAGATTTCAGTACTACCGACCTGCGGTAGTACCGCTTATCAAATATGGTCATACCGATTTTTCTGAATAGTTTCCAAAAGCTATTCTAAATGCAATACATGACTCCTAGTTGACCAAGATAGCACAAAAATAGATCATCAAACTACCAGTCATAATCCCTCTTTATAGTCTTTGCATTGTCATTTCCATGTTGACATCCATAATCCGAGACTAAGCATTTAAAACATCTTAGCACACACATTAGTCCCATAACACAATTGCAAATAATTGAATATAAAGCAATATGGGCATATATAAACTACACAAGTTTTCTATACTCAAAGGATATGTTTCAAAGTAGAGATCCCCAATATAAGTGGATAAAGAAATATAGATCAATACTAATAAAACCACAAACATAGAGTGAACTCCCCCTAAATGTATGCATACACGAATGTGTAATAAAAACATATGCACATATTAAAGTTAAAATTTTAGTGGAGTTCAACCTATATTTGGATTCGAGAAATGCAACATGATATAAGAATATGATGTTGAATGCATACCTCCTTTTCATCCAAATAAAACTAAACAATATCATAGTTAATAAATGAGTTAGTCTCGTATTTAAATTTGTCATTAATTACTAAAATACTTCATTAACTTATAATGTCAGGTCTAGATTCTTCAATAATCGATCTGGAGAATTACGGTGAATATCTCCTTTACACCTAGCGTTCATGGCTTTACAGTATCCACTTTTGTTCCTGTACGGTGAGTGTGGGTTCCAGGTGGGAGTTCCTTATATTGGCGTTGATCCTACCGAACTAGGTATACATGCCAAGGTTACATTGCATGATTATTTCCGCTATTGTTTCCACTGCAGAAAGAACCAGCCAAATCCTTACCTAAACAAGTTGGTGCGATTCTCAGGTCGAATCACAGAGGCGACGACATCCCGTCAGATATTGCTCAGGTTGTGTGTAAGAAATACACTTGGCACATTAACGTTATAGAAAAGAGCTTTCAAGGCCCTAAAAAGACTTATCAAGTGAATCGTGTCATCGTCGCATTAGGAAGACAATATACTATTCGATGTATATGTTCTTCAGCACATGTTGCAACATCTTCATCTCAATTTACTGCTTCTGTTGCACAAATTGAAGGATCACCCGCTGGCACCTCTGACAGAGTCACTGGTATACAAATACCTAAGCCTACTGAGGTATTTATGCGCTCCTGCTACCTCCACTTCTTTCTGCTTCTTACACTACAGATCATTACAGTTGCTTGCCCTATAAAAACATCTAGGGTTAGTCTACTTGCTCCTGTCATAATCATACCAATACCCAGTCCTATGAATGGTTCTCCATCCGATCTGTCCTTTGTATTGTATTATTGTTGAGATTAGTTGCTTCCTAAAATTTGTTCCATTGTTTTAGTTCTAAAGATTCCTACCTTTGTACATGTTTAGGCCACAGCACAGACACTGCCTTCTCCATGTCATTTATTAAGTGCTAAGCTAGGGAAACAACTGATGTATCTTTGTTTTATCTCTTTCTACCTACTCTTGCTTTAATATCTATGTTTTGAATCAAGGTGTCTCATCTACCATTTTTTATCCTTTAAAATTTGTCAGATTCAAGGAAACCCTCGTCCCGCTGCCATATTCCACTACCAGAAACCTGTATTTTCCCGAGTGCCTAAAACACTCGGGAAAGTCTCCAAAACACTAGGGAACGTAATTCCGGCCGCCTACGTCGGGAAAAGCCACTCGAGGATAATTTAGTGGGATTCAAACCGGTTTCCAGTGTGTTTTAGATTTACACTAGGAAACATAATTTTCCAGTGTTTGAGATTACACTCGGAAACATAAAACACTGGGAGAAAAAACTTTCCAGTGTTGAGAATACACACGGAAAGTATGGAAATTGTCCCAGTGTATTTTTCAACTTACACTCGGGAAATCTAGCCACATGACAACCCAGCACACATGCAGATTCGTGATTTTCCCAAGTGTTTCGCAACTAAGAACACTCGGAAAATACCTAAACAGTATATACACCAATTTTGTACGTACAATACATTTCATTTTAAACCAGACTCAGACTGACAGGAAACTCGGCAATCAAACAGAGTATACATTCCACAGTAAGAAAAATACCACCAATTAGGCACAAATCATTGCATATATAAATTCGATAACAATATTGACATAATATTCGAGTTCACAATGCAACATTCAATTATATATAGATCGGACATCCACAACATATTCGAGTTCAAATTCGAAAAGCTAAGCACAAGACTTGTCTGTTAGCACATCCACGCGATAACAAGTAGTTTTCTGTTCAGTGCTGCTGTGTGAGAGTGTGTCGTCCTCCACACCAAGTAATGCGAGGTTCAAATGTGATTGCATGTTTGTGTGAGGAGTCACTGCCTCCTCATCAGAACCGTCGAAACTAGCGCTGACCTGCGATCTTGCCTAGTGGATCGTTTTGTCGTCCCCTTGAAGCAATTTCAACACCTGGGATGTAGAAAATAGCGTATAAGTACATTGGGGGTCAAATATCTGCAGATTATTAGTCTTTCATGATCCATATAACTTCAGTTCTTACTAGTGACATTTCTGGTCGAGAATGAGAAGATGTCTGTGTGCACAATGAAGCAATGGCGTTGTCATGTCTAGTTCATCGCATTCATAATCATTTCAAAGAAATGGATCAACCAACTGCTTAATTTCCCCACTTGACAAAGAAGGGCTTTGCCTACAACCATGAACAAAGAATTTGGAAAAAGCGAGCCTGACTTGCTTGTGCAAGAATGGATATGAGGTCAACAGATCAAATCTAGCAATGGTCCAAGACCACTTTAATATCATCGGTGAGTGAATGTGCAACTACCATTTTGTTATCGGGGCATATTCTTTGCTCGAGCTAGCCAACTAGGCATATAAAATAGAGTTAAGGAGCACTTACCCACCCAACCAGCTTTCTGGCCCTTTGCACATCTGTTGTAATTGGTTTTCTTCCGATATGATCTCGATAGTACAACTCCAAATGCATAGACATCAATCTTCTCGTTGACCTTCCGTAAGAAAAATACTCGGGAGCCAAGTACCTGTCACAAGAGTGGTTTGCTTAGACACTTCACATTTGATAAAGTAACAATAACAGGTAACCAAAGCCCAGAGATGATACAAACCCAAAAGTCTCAACCTCCGTAATAAACTCTTGTAGTGCATCAACCGAAGGTTTCAGAATCTTCACAGCTGATAATGTGCCATCAAGTAATTGTGCTTTGTAAACATGGCTAGTCCCTCCCTTCCCAATTAACATATCTGCATTGGTGTAAAAGAAAATTAGCATTCAACTTTGCTGAAAGAAACATGAGTACCAAAGTAATGCACATGTTAAAGGAAATTACCAGGTGAGAAATTTGATGTAGCAAGTTTCAGTTCTTCATAAATGCATAGCCTACAAACTAAAGAATACTTTTCTTGAAGAGATTCCAATTCACTTGGAGGCCATGCTACATCATACAGAGAGAAAGAAAAGATAGATTCGGGCTCAACAGCTGATGTGATTCACATTCTGAATCACAGTTCAACCACAGGCAAATTCAGACATAAGGTCCAAAGGAGATTAACTTTCAGGCATCATTTCAACAGCAAGACTGACTTTACTCAGATGCTTACCTTGAAATATGACTGTCCCTAGGATGCCAAGGAAGTTGAAAATTGCACCATAACCATATAAAAACAAATTCTGCAAATTATGTGTAAAGAGTTAGTGTGAATTAAGGGAGAACATATATATGAGAATATATATGAACTTGTCTATTCAATATTTGTTCAGGCAAAAAAAAAAGGAGGAAGAAGATAAATATAAATATAAATATAAAGACCAAACAGCTCAATAGAAACTTACAAAAATTAGTGTGTATATGTATGCAATAGTGTTGATTGGAAGACCAAAGGAATTGGTGCCCTCGGGTATGGAGCGTAGTTGATTTACACTGATTCCAATAAGTAACAGAGCAAGGGCTTCCCACTGATAGTCATCAGAAAAGAACGGAGTCATAGGTCAACATTGCTATTTTTTAAAAGATAAATCACCTGTACAAAGGTCGAAAGTGATGAGTGGCTTCCAACGATAGTCATCGAAGTGGCTCAAAAGTCATCAAAAGTAACATTCTTTGCATTCTTTGGTCTCTGAAAATGAAGAACCTTTTACAACACTTTGATTACTCATTCCCACAAACAATACATACAAAAGATTGATATTTCATAGCGAGGATCATACACGCACACATGGGTTGAGATGCAAAATAAACAATTAAGGAAGCAAGGGTTAGCAGGAACTAACTCGGATTATTAGCATTATGATAGCAAAAACAACTTTTGTGATCTTCGTCAAAAGTTAACAACGATAGGGTCGAATGAAACTTCCCATCAACCTTGGACATAAAGACTAGGATAGGCCGCAGAACAAAGTAAATAATTAGCAAATGTTGCAAGGTGTAGGCAATCATATACATGCTACAATTAGGCTATATAATTGTCCAGATTAAATATGTACAGGTAGTTATAAAACTATACACAGCAGAAGGCTTAACATCAGTAGATCAACATAAAAGGGGCTTACCACATAGGGTGACCAATCCACTGATAAACTTCAGCAGGCCCTCTAGAGAAAGATGATGCATGCTCATCCATTGCAAGCTCCTCAAAATAACTCTCTATTGAAATATTAGAACTTGAGCTTCTTGCTTGTGGATTCCTCTTATAATATAGACCCTCATGAGATGAGTCATGTCAATAATCCTATTCACAACCAAGCGAAAAATTATAAGTGCACATGTTAATCAACACTCATAAATTGCTTGGTAACTTAGGAATTATAAGTGCACGTGTTAGGCAAAAAAATCCTTTCCTCTGTGAAGATTGTAGGTTTGACTAGCTCGACTTTGCATATCGAGACGCAGTGAACCAAGAAGTATAGTTCAAACCCATGGAGCACCATAACAAAGAACTCACCCCATCACCTCCTTGCCGGCTTGAACATCGGTGAACCCACATCCATCTTCTTCATTGTGCATCATACAACCAACATCGATAAGTCAAGCTATATCAAAATTAATAAATCAAAGCATCACATATAAGCGTATAGCAAAATCAAAAGGGAATTAAGGAGTAAATCCAAGCCGGGTTTGGCGTGAGGCGAGGCGATCAGTAGGTCGGGCGAGCCCTGTGGTCTTGACCGAGTAGGGGAAGGAGGAGCTAGGAGGAGGAGGTGTCGAGGAGAGCCAAGGGCGCTAGCCTCCTGTCAGACCGAGGCGGCAAGAAGACTGGCGAATCGAGCCTGCAGCAGCGGCAGGCTAGGCGAGGCGGGCGGCGCCATGAGGGGAGGTGCTGAGTGGAGCCGAGGCGGCGGGCAAGGCGACGGTGGCACTGGACCGGTGAGCACGAGCGAGCGAACTCGGGAGGAGGAGGAGGAGGCAGATCTGGAGCCAAGGCGCCGTGATTCTTGGCATGCCAGACCAGAGGCAGCCGGGCGCCATCAAGCGGGAGGAGGCACCATGGGAACTGGGCGGGGAGCCGAGCCGAGAGAGGGAGCGCGGGGCGAGCCTAAGGCAGGAGGAGCCAAGTGGCCAGAGAGAGAGAGGCACCGGGGAGACCAGGGCGGCAGGAGGAGGAGGGAGTCGGGGAGGAGGCGCAAGCCAGCGGAGGAGGCAGGCATGGAAATGTGTCGGGCGGGGGGAGGAGGGAGAAGAGGGAGAAGGAGGAAGACAGGGAGCGCGTGGCTGCGGGATTGGGATAGAGCAACTTAGGGTTAAAAGTGAAAAAAAGGCGCGGCGGGGGTAAAAATGGGCGCGACCCAAAAAAAAAAGTTCCCAAGTGTCTTTATTTCGATGCACTCAGGATTATATTTTGTTTCCCGAGTGTTATGGAAAACACTCGGAAAAGTTAATTCTACCGAGTGTTGATTTCCTATCTCGAGTGTCCTCGGAAACACTCGGGACCTCCCCGAGTGTTTTCGTCCAGACACTCGGAACTACGCAGTTTCTGGTAGTGTTCTCTTTTTCATTCATATTTACTTACTAACGATAACACATTTCCATACACACATGTTGTTTCCTTACACTGAGCGAAGCAATAAAAATGTTATATACTATCCTACTGTCTGCACACACTAGCTAGCTACCTATGTTTACCTGCTTACATATGTGGCTGTCTTGCAGGATATGGAAAGTCAAGATTGTGCAAACGAGGATAGTTTCTCTGCTGATAAGCATACTTCCGTCGAATCCCCTAAGAAAAGGACATTGTCAATGTAAGGCATTGTTTCTATTAGACTGTCATTTGCCATACAATGTTATTACTCTTTTGTTTTCGTTTTTCAGTGTGTCCCAAAAAAATAGTTTGTACACACTATCTTACTATGAGGGCCACCTCAGCACAAAACTATAGTTATCTGCTAGCTAATCTTCTTATTGATTTTCATTTTAAAAAAGATCATATATGTGCGATTAAGAATTGTTCATATATATCTGTTAACAACATTATTGGAATTTGCTTAGGTATTTCTCAGTTCATATATATCTGCTAACAACATTATTGAAATTTGCTTAGGTATTTCTCAGGTCAACATATTCATCTAATATAGATGTGTATGACCATAGTCACTAAACTGTTAAAACAAAACTTCATCTTTCACATTGCTAGATAGTGCTTTCTTTAAGAGCTTACATCATCCATAGCTGCACGGATGTCTAGTATAGTATAGACAAATATAGTAGTGTGCACCAAAATCTGACAAAGATCCATACACATGTAGTTATATACAGCAATACCTTCCCACCCTACTGAACATTCCTGTCATCTCTTCGATTTTATTGCATGTCTATAAACATATCATTCAGAGGGCACAGGCTTAGCAAATGTTAGGCTAATTCAGATCCGGACAGATTTAGAAACTTATTTACTGCTAGGTACTATTCTTCGTCACCACTATTTTTCTGCTGCACAAACAATTTTCTCCTACCAGCTTCTACTTGTCTATGGACATTGCTTACAAATCACACTTAATTTAGCTCCTGCCAGTAAGAAACCTGCACAAAAAAATGATTCCAGGTATATTATATGTGTTTCTATGTTCATTTCTTCCTTTGTATATACCATTCCACACGTTTGCCGAACCCCTTACCTATTCCCTTGCATAGTTTGGTTACTAACTTACCTATATTCTGTTTTCCTTGCAGCAAACCCTGTCCAGTGTGGTGGTACAATGTAGATTCTATTTTGCTCCTACCCTAGATAACTATCTTTCGCTCTTCCTAACACCAGAATAGTCTGCCGTCTTATTTTTGCCTTATGCTCTGGTTTATATTAGTGTTGTATGTCGTTTATATGTATCTGTATAGTACTGCCTAATCTCTACTGACTGTTATCGCGCACTCTTTCCTTTTACCATATCTGAGCAAGCATATCCACACTGAACTGAGAATGCCGCCTTGGTTGAGCTACAGAATAGATTATATGCTATATCTCTACATATGCATTACAGTTTGATCAGCATATATACTTTCAGGTTTGTGATACAAGTTGCTACTTATGTTGTAGACCTTATAGAATGTATAGACTGCCACAAACTTATATAAACTGCTGCTTATGTTGTACACTGTACTGTCAATTCTCACATTTCCCCGACGCAGCAAGGCGCGCGGGCAGGCCACTACTAAAGAACAATCGGTAGCATTCACGCGTTTAGCTAAAATCGAGTAGTTACATTTTGGTTGCTGGAAATTAAACGGCAGATGATCTGATTCGCATGCGTACTTTGATATGGTGCTATAGTATTGTGCCTTTTTTTTTGCATCATTTCGATTACAACATGTCATGTCATATATTTTCTGAAGCATCGTTGCAATAGTTTTATGAGCTTTAGCAATAAATTAAGATCGTCCTTTTTTTTAGCTGTGGTCTAAATATTATCGGTTCCTCGAATAACCGCACTAGATTAAAAAATGATATGTATTTAATTTGATATTACATTTATACGTGTATCTTCACTGTACAACATATCTCGTATATTTGAAGGGCGTGACTAGCGCCGTATGCCCAAGCGCCAACATGTCCATGGACAAGACGTAATAAAAATGCAGAACGTGTGCAACATATAAAAAATTAATATGGAATATTTCAAAGAAGAGATCTTAGAATCAAAACAAAACATTTGGAAAAAGGACGCGTTAAAAAATCTTGCAATATCACCGTAAACAAGATGCAACATTTTTTTCGACAGTCACAACATTTGTTTCAACGGATCGTAACATCTCAAAGAACAATATGCAATATATTTTTTAAAACGGATCGCAATATATTTTTTAACGGGTCGTAACATATAAAAAAAGTTCAAAGAAGTAACAATCATATACTTGCAAACAATTTTTTCATCCTCTGGTCGCACGATCACTGCTTCCTGGCCACCTAGAGCATGGGGATCGGGACGGACGCAACCAAGAGAAGCATGACGGTGCGACAGAGCGTGGCGCGGAGGAGGTCTGTGCGGCTGGAGCAAAACACCTGGCTGCAGACGGGATCCATCCCTCCAGCGAGGCCGGAGAGCACGGAGTAGCCGGTGATGTTGGTGAAGCCGAACACGAGGGAGCCGCTGGCGAGAGGGAGCTGGTCGAGGCACCTCGCCAAGGATGCCGCCGCCGACAGTAGGCCTCGGGCGGTCATGCAGCTTTGGAGGAATCTAGAGATGGGAGAGAGAGGATGAAGATATTTTGGGGAGAAAGGTGTTAAGAGAAGAGGTAGATGAGAAAGAAGCAGTGTAGTAGTAGAGGGGGATGGGTAGTAGGAATGGATAATGAGTGAGTGGGTTGACAGCGATACGTGTTAGCCGTACGCACGAAGACACTGGAATCGGACGTAAGGACCATATCAATTCCCATATTTCAATGGTCTATCCACGCTAAAATTGAGTATTGTTTTTATGCCCACAAATGGCTAAATTGCGTAGTCAGTTGTAAAAGCAACTGGTGGGCAACAAACCAGCGAGCTTAGATTTGTCGCAATTTAAACCGCCAATTTACGATAAAACCTTGGACGATTCAAGCCTGTTTGTAGAGTATGGATCTTGCAGGAAATTGACGTGTTCCAGCAGAGGGGCATGAAAACGCCTTGCAGCGTAATCAAAAGCCATTATGTAGCACTAGCAGCGCATTCACAAACTCATTGATCATTAACGAGCACTAGCTGGAAGGAAACTGGGCAAGCTCAAAGCGCAAGCACCAACGGTCGGGACCAGCTGTCACTCCCGCCCCCCTCCCTCCTCGCTGCACACTGGGCTGGCCAGCGAGCCAGTGAGAGCCAGCACGGGATTTGAATTACCCTGCTCTGCCCTCAGCGGGGCACGCAAGCTTTCCGTTACGACCCACCCTCCCTAATCATCCCATCCCCCCTCTCTCTCCTCTGAGCTGCAGCAAAGCCCCAGCCCCGCTCCCACGCCCAAAAGAGAGCGACCGCCTCCGCGCCGATCCGCCCTCCCACCTAACGCCGGCCGATCGACAACGCGCTGCCGCCGCGAAGAGAAAGAGAGTGGGATTTGATGGGGTTCGACGGGCTGGTGGTGGTGTCCGACCCCTACCTGCAGCGCCGCTTCACGCAGGCCGACCTCCGCGCCCTCCAGGCACAGGTACGCACGCACGTGCCGCCCTTCCTCCTCCTAAGAGCTCGATCCGCGCCGGCCGCGCTGATCGTTGTCTGCGTGTTTGTTGGTGGCAGTACGCGGCGCTGCGGGACGCGTCGCCCAACGGGAGGATGCGGCTGCGGGACCTACCCGCCGCGCTCTCCAGCCTCGGCGGGAAAGGGGGCGCGGTGGGCGGGGACGCCGAGAAGGAGAACAGCGCGCCGGGGACACCAGGGCTCACCGACGAGGAGTGGGCCTCCGTGCTCAAGGCCGTCGCCCGAGTCGAGGACAGGCCGCACCAGGACGTCAACTTCGAGCTCTTCCTACGCGTCTACGCCGAGATGCAGCTGCGCCTTAAGGGTTCAGGGGGAGGCGGGAGGAAGGCGGGCGGCGGCATCGCGCGGTCCTCCTCCTCCTCGGCCGCCGCGTTCCTCACGGCGGCCACCACCACGCTGCTGCACACCATCAGCGAGTCCGAGAAGGCCTCCTACGTTGGCCACATCAACGCGTACCTGGCCGAGGATCCGTTCCTCAAGAACGCGCTCCCCATCGATCAGGCCACCGATCACCTCTTCCACCTCACCAAGGACGGCGTGCTCCTGTGGTACGTTTCTGATTGGCCCTTCTACTCTGGATCCATTTTTTTGAGTTCTGATCTGCTTGCTTTCCTTGTGGGTTATTTGATCCAGTAAGCTCATCAACTTGGCTGTGCCGGGGACGATCGACGAGCGCGCCATCAACACCAAGAGGCTGCTCAACCTGTGGGAGAAGAACGAGAACCACACGCTCTGCCTCAACTCCGCCAAGGCCATCGGCTGCACCGTCGTCAACATCGGCACGCAGGACCTCGCCGAGGGGAGGGTAGGATTCTCCCCTTTTCTAATAATTCAATTTCTTCTTCTTTTTTTTGTGTGATCATCGCATTACATATTTATGATGGTATGAGATTCAGAGTAAAGCTGAATGTTTCAGTTTGTTCCTTTTTAGTTGGGTACATGGGTTCATTCAGAGGTTGTTGAGGACAAGTGAAGTCCATGTGATGTACTGGATTGTAGATGTACAGGATTTGTAAAGCATTCTGTGTTGGTTCTCTCTACTTTTTTTAGTTTTATATCTGTACTTCCTGGTGGTTGTCATTAGAACACCATGGAACCATCATTTCTATTAAAGTTGGAGTGGTAGCATTTGGTTGGTTTGATTGTTCCTGTGTCCTTTTGTTATGTCTGTGGTCAAGATAGTTGAAATTTGCTTCAAGTGTACTATGGAAGAATCAATCAAGTTTAATCTATGTCACACTGATAATTTGGGTCGGACGATAGTTTTTTTTAGAATAGGAATCCTTTTGTATTTCCTTATCTGTCTTTTGTATTTTCTTATCTGTATATGGTACATCCCCTTTACTCCCTATATATATTGCCCATTGGGCCTCATGAATACACACACAATATTTATAACATGGTATCAGAGCTATAGCACTAACCTAGCTCTTTCTGCTACCACATCCGTTGCCGTCGTGGCTCGGGCCGCCGCCACCGTCGCCAGAGCACCGATGTCCGCACGGGCCACCACCACCATTGTTGTCGTCGCTCGGGAAGCCGTCCTCAGCATCGACGCCGCCCATCCCTAACGCCGTCTGGCCGAATCGAGCCGCCACGACGCTTCTGACGCTTCGGTGCTTTCGCCGCCAGCCGCCGGTGCTCGTCGCCGATCTTGTTGCTCGGCCGTTGTCCTCGGCGCCGTCGACCTATCTCAACGACGTCCGGCCGATTTAGGCCACCGCCGCCCGACACTCGTCGCCGCCAGAATCGATCGCCCTCGGCCCGTGCTCCTCTGTTCCGGCCAGCGCCGCTCTCCGTCGCCCATCGCTGGAACGCATCGCTGGTTGGGCCGTCGCCGCCGCCGCTCGGCAGGGGAACCCTAAGTTCCCCCCGTGTGCTCCTTTGATTTTTTGCGCAGTGCAGGCCGGTTTCGGCTTAGTTTGAGCCGGCCCAGCCCGGAAAAAAAAACAGTACGTCGATCTAACCGCCATGCTGTCCAGCGCCGCTTGTTAGACTTCGTTGCCTTAGTAGCCATGCCGTCTAGTGCCGCCTACCGATGGCTTCCATTCCATTAGCTGTGATCCTATTCTCGGGAACAAAGCTTCATGGGACGAACTACAGGTTGTAGTCATGTTATTGGAGATCACGTCCGATAGTCTCAGCCTCTGGGGACATGTTACTGGTGCCCGACCTTGTTCACCATCGCCGGTTTAGTCTCCTGCCAGACAGCCTACTTCTGCACCTCCTGCAGAAGATGAGGCCGCCAAGAAAGAGGCAGAGGCCGCTGCTGCTGCTGATGCCACTGATGAGGCCTTTCAATATGCCATAGACTCTTCTCAGCGAGATGACTCTGTTCAGCAGTTCTGCTAGGCTCTACTTCAGCAGTTCTTTCATAACTCAGCAAGTTCTGCCAGTCTAGCTCAGACGTCTCCTCCAGGTATGTTCAGCAGTTCTGTCAGGCTCTACTTTAGCAACTCTTTCACAACTCAGCAGGTTCTGCTAGTCTAGCTCAGACGTCTCCTCTAGGTACTTCTTGTGTTCTGGATTCTGGTGCCTCTTTCCACATGACATCGGACTCTACATCCCTCACTTCAGTAGGATCTTCTGTTTTTCCTATCTCTGTTCAGACAGCTGACGATATTCCTTTGTCTGTCAGCTGTCAGAGCACTCTTTTGTCCACTGATTTTTTTTGTTCCATCTATTTTCCATGTTCCTTAGCTTACCATGCAACTTCTCTCGGTGGGTCAGCTTACCGATCTCAGCTGTAGGGTTAGTTTTGACTCTCACTCCTGTTTCATCTAGGACCGACAGATAGGTATAGTACTTGGGACTGGCCGGCATCGTAGGGATCGTCAGGGTCTCTACATCCTTGACTGTCTCCACCTTCCGCCCACTTCAGCTACTCCTATCACCTCTGCGTCTACCTCCACCGCCACTGCTATCACCACCTCAAGAGTTTTTGCGCAGTGGCATCATCGTCTAGGTCACTTGTGTAGGTCTTGTCTTTCTTCATTAGTTCGTCAGGGTGTTCTTGGATGTGGTACTATTGACACGGCCATGTTTTCTTAGGGTTGTAAGCTGGGCAAGCAGCTACAACTTCCTTATCATTCCAGTGAGTCCTTGTCTTCTCGTCCTTTTGACTTAGTTTATTCAGATGTATGGGGACCTACGCCTATTATCTCTAAAGGCGGGCATAAATTTTATGTGATCTTCATTGATGATTATTCCCGTTTTATATGGATTTTCCCTATGTCTAATCGTGGTCAGTTTCTTACAATCTATCGTAGCTCTGCAACGATGGTTCGTACTCAGTTTGATTCTTCCATCTGTACTTTTCGTTGTGATTCTGCTGGCGAGTACTGTTCTGGCGCTTTTAGACAGTTTCTTTCTGAGCAAGGCACTCTTTACCAATCTTGTTTTTCTGGTGCCCATGCTCAGAATGGGGTTGCTAAGCGCAAACATCGTCATCTGATTGAGACTGTCCGCACTTTTCTCCTTGCCTCTCACGTTCAACCACAGTTCTGGGTTGTGCTGTTTCTACGGCTGCATATCTCATCAATATGCAGCCTTCCACTGCTCTTAAAGGTGTTAGTCCTATAGAGCATAACTACTCTCGAGCCCCCCCTCCCCCCTGTACACTCACCTTTGTTTTTTTTTGTTGTACTTGTTTTGTTCTGCTATAGCCTCGTGAGCGCACCAAACTATCGGCTCAGTCAGTTGAGTGTGTGTTTCTTGGTTATAGTTCTGAACATTTGGGTTATCGCTGCTATGATCCTTCTGCTCGATGGATCAGGATTTCATGAGACGTTGTCTTTGACGAATCTCGACCTTTCTTCTATCGAGATTCGACTCCTTCTATTTTTACTGTTGAGTCGATTTCATGGTTGTCTCTTTCTGACTCTTCACCCATTTCTCCGCTATCACAGTCTTTCCCTGGTCTGTCTCCAGTGGTTGTACCTTCGCCTCCGGTGCTACCTCCTGCAGCACCGTCTCTTGTTCCTACAGCACCACCGTCTTGTTTCTCTGGTATTCACTACTCTAGGTGTCCTTGTCCTTCACTAGTCTCCTCTTCTGGTATCTTGCCGACACCCATACCTGATCCTCCTGATGATGCTCCTTGTTACGCCCTTCGTGATCGGACATCCCTTCGACCTCTTGATCATCTTGGATTTGCTCTGATAGCTCATGCTCTCTCTATCACTGAGCCTAACTCTTATCGTGAGGCTGCTCCTCATTCTGAGTGGCAGCTCGCTATGGCAAAGGAGCTTGATGCTCTTCGACGTATGGAGACTTGGGATATTGTACCAACACCTATGCATGCTCGCCCTATCACGTGCAAGTGGGTGTACGCTACAAGGCTCGTCTTGTGGCTCGTGGCTTTCAGCAGAAGCACGGTCGTGACTACGATGAGACTTTTGCTCCTGTTGCTCATATGACCACTGTTTGCACTCTTGTTGTGGTTGATTCTGTTTGCCGGTGGTCTATCTCTCAGCTGGATATTAAGAATGCTTTTCTTAATGGTGTTTTGTATGGGGAGGTCTACATGCAGCCACCACTTGGGTATTCTGTTCTCGATGGGCACGTCTGTCGTCTTCGTCGTGCTCTTTATGGCCTCAAATAGGCTCCTCGTGCCTAGTTTGCGCGTTTTATCTCAGTGATTACTTCTGTCGGTTTCACTGTCAGTTCCCACGATCCCGCTCTTTTTGTCCGTGTCTCATCTGGGGGTAGGATATTGCTTCTTCTGTATATTGATGATATGCTCATTACTAGTGATGATTCCTCATTCATCACGTATGTGAAGAAGCATCTCAGTGAGCAGTTTTTGATGACTGATCTTGGTTCTCTTACGTACTTCCTTGGGATTGAGGTCTCTTCCATGCCTGAGGGCTACTGCCTCTCCCAACAGAAGTATGTGCAGGATCTTCTTGATGGGTCTGGTTTGACTGACACTCGCATTGCTGAGACTCCCATGGAGCTATCTCTACAGCTTCGTGTCACTGATGGTGATCATCTTGAGAATCCTACTCGATATTGACATCTTGTTGGGAGTTTAGTGTATCTTGTGAGCACTCGGCCTGATATTGCTTATGCTGTTCATATCTTCTTCGTGTTCTTCGCTACTTGCGCGGGACTATCTCTCGTCGTTTGTTTTTCCCTAGCTCCACCTCACTACAACTTCAGGCGTACTCCAATACGACCTAGGCTAGTGATCCTTCTAATTGTCATTCTCTTTCTGCTTACTGTGTTTTTCTTGGCTCCTCCCTGATTACGTAGAAGACAAAGAAGCAGACTGCAGGTTTCCCGTTCGAGTGCAGAGGCTGAGTTGAGAGCTATGGCAATAGTGACAGCAGATGTTACTTGGTTGAGGTGGCTACTTGCAGATTTTGGAGTGCCTGTGATAGGGCCTACGACTCTTTTGTCTGATAGTACAGGTGCTATCAATATTGCCCGTAACCCAGTGAAGCATGAACTTACCAAGCACATTAGTGTGGATGCTTCATACACTCGCTCACAGTTGTAAGAGGGAGTACTTGCTTTACAGTTTATGCCTTCAGAGTTACAGATTGCTGACTTCTTCACGAAGCCACAGACTAGGGTACAACATTTCTATTTTCTCTCCAAACTCAGTGTGTGTGATCCACTATGAGTTTGAGGGGGGTGTTAGAATATGAATCTTTTTGTATTTCCTTATCTGCCTTCTGTATTTCCTTATCTGTATTTGGCATATCCCCCTTGTACTCCCTATATATATTGCCTATTGGGCCTCATGAATATACACACAATATTCATAACAGTTTTCATGTCCTTGAATTCACCACTAGATTCTACTGCAGGTTTCAGAAACATTTGGCTTATAACTTTGTGTTCTCTTTTATTGTCATAAAAGTTGTTTATATGTGTTTATAAATTCAGTTCCTTTTGCATCCTCTACTTAATTGCCAACGTTTGGATTTAAGCTCTGGTTCTAGTATGTATTTCGTTAGTAGTTTTCTCTTTTTATTCTCTTTATATATCAAAGCATTCATGCAAATCTTTTGGTGAGCTTACAAAAACTATCTTATGTACTTGCAGCCTCATCTTATCCTGGGGTTGATATCTCAAATTATCAAGGTGGGTTCTTGTTTTCTTTTACTATTTCCATAAGCAGAGGAGCGACATTTGTCTATGTGTGCACGCAACATTGTATCTGTTTCATGTATGAAACTGTGTGATAACATTGTCACAATGACTACCAGATACAACTATTGGCAGATGTAAACCTGAAGAGCACACCTCAGCTGGTTGAACTAGTTGAAGACAGCAAGGTAGTTCATAATTTCTATTCATTCTAATACATAGTGGATACTATTTTGGTCTGTGTAATATGGGAAAATAACTCACTGTCAATGCTTTGAGTAATTATTGCAGGAGATGGAGGAGCTTATGAGCCTATCTCCTGAAAAAATACTACTAAGGTGGATGAACTTTCAGCTGAAGAAAGGAGGTTTCCTGAGAACAGTAACAAATTTTTCATCGGATATAAAAGTAGGCTCATTTGGTTTCCAATACAAAGTTACAAACTAGTCTTCTTTAGTTGATGTTAGCTGCCGAACTTCTAATACATTGTAACATTCACATTGTCACTACAGTTCACTACAGTTACCCTCTATTAATTGGGAGTCTGATATATACTTAATAATTTATCAGAAAATGGAGCTGGCTTAGTAAGCATGTTGACTGTACTATAACTAGAAAGCACATAAATCACATGAATGCAATTTTGCAATGCTGTGCTACATATTTCTGTTGTTATTTGAATTATTTCAAAATACTATGTTCAAAAACCATACATATTTTATTATTGATATGTTATTTCTCTCTGATCGAAATCAATATTGTTCTTGGTAACAATCACAACTTCATGAGCACATTTCCCCCTTCATCATCACATTTCTGATTCTTGAAATTCCATTCTGGTCTAAAGGAGTATTCAGTAAGAATGTAAATTAATGAATGAACATTAATCTATCTATCTATCAAGTTGTTTAGTTCCAACTACAGTCCAGTACGAAGAATGAATCTTTTATTTACCTTCATGACTGTACTATAATTAGAAATCACATAAATGCAATTTTGCAATGCTGTGCTACATATTTCTGTTGTTATTCGAATTATTTCAAAACACTATGTTCAAAAACCATACATATTTTATTATTGATATGTTATTTCTCTCTGATCGAAATCAATATTGTTCTTGGTAACAATCACAACTTCATTAGCACATTTCCCCCTTCATCATCACATTTCTGATTCTTGAAATTCCATTCTGGTCTAAAGGAGTATTCAGTAAGAATGTAAATTAATGAATGAACATTAATCTATCTATCAAGTTGTTTAGTTCCAACTTCCAACTACAGTCCAGTATGAAGAATGAATCTTTTTATTTACCTTCACAACATGAAAATGCAGGACAGTGAGGCGTATGCTTGTCTGTTGAATGTCCTGGCGCCTGAATGCAGTGCTAAACCATCCCCAATGTCAGTAAAAGATCTTCTTCATAGAGCAAGATTAGTTCTTGAGCATGCAGATAGGATGGGCTGCAAAAGATATCTGACTCCAAAAGACATAGTTGATGGTTTACCAAATCTAAATCTTGCCTTTGTGGCTCATATTTTCCAGAAAAGGTATGTATTATCAGCAGTCCTTCCCCTCAAAATTTTTGTATTTAAGAATTTGTCAAAGAAATCATGTTTCTACTCATGTTTTTATTACATAGGGCATTGAAGATGATTCATTCTTAAAAACTGCTGTTATCATGTGATAGTTATTCATACTATAGTTCTGCGTAGTCCTTGCCAGTTGCTACTATCCTAGCTAACAGACGTAATAATATTTGATGGAAGCTGGTCATGTTATGGTGTTATGTTTCTTTCACCTTTCCACGATAAACTAGTTGAGTGCCTCCACAGGAAAACTCCCAACTCTAAAGATCTTTTTCAATTTTTATCAAGAGCAATGTTTTCTTTTGCACGATTGACTCAGAATGGTAAAACAATATGCATATGCTGGAAAGGTCAGACAGAATGCAACTCTTTCTTGTTGTTTTTCTCATTGATCGAACTATGTCTGCTTCCAAGAAACAGAAATTCATGGTGTTTCATCTTGTGATGTTTACCAATATGTACCATTTGAAAGAGATAAGAATCTGCGATGTTACCATACACATGCCATATTATTTCTGACAATGGAAATGAGCCCTCACAAGGAATGAGAGATAATAATTTGTTTGTTTGCTGAAGTTTTCATGTCACAGCAAAGGAATGTAGAGAATCTAGATACAATCGGCCTTGTTAACATAAAACAAGTTGAGCAAAAATTTCAACTAGAAACCCTACAAATGTTCCTGGTAACGTATCTTTTACTGAACTGGACAGGAATGGATTAGACAGTACAACCATACATGTAGATATACTATTATTACCAGACAATATACCTATCATTTGGGTTACATGGCTAAACTAAGGAGCAGCCTGATTACCATTGACTTACACTAGTACTACCGGTAGATACACAGGCCATAGAAGCCCGCATGAAGACCTGATGTTGGTACTTACACTATTTTGATTGTCTAAATGTACTTAACTTTGTGGTCCTTTTATTGCAGGAATGGGCTGTCCAAACAAATGAAACAAGTTTCCATTGTGGATGGGCTATGTGATGATGCTCAAGTTTCCAAGGAAGAATGGTCATTTCGGCTATGGATTAATAGCCTTGGAATTTCTACTTATATCAACAATGTGTTTGAAGATCTTAGAAACGGGTAGGCCATACTTCTACTTGTCTCCATCTTAATCTTCAGGACCTGTTTGGATGAGGAGTAATTCCTTGGGAGGTTTTTGGATTTAGTTCAAATTTAAACTAGATCCTAAAACTTTCCAATGAAATACCCCTAATTCAAACACCCCCTCAGTCAAAATCAAGCTGACGCAATATCTGATTTTTCATTCTGGGACAACAGATGGGTGCTGCTTGAGGTGATTGACAAGATCGCTCCTGGCTCAGTTAATTGGAAGATGGCAAACCGCCCCCCAATAAAACTACCATTCAGGAAAGTGGAAAACTGCAATCAAGTTCTGAAGATCGGAAAGGAACTAAAATTTTCCTTGGTGAATATTGCTGGTAATGATATTGTGCAAGGAAACAAGAAACTGATATTAGGTAAGTGGTATTTTTAATCAGTTGCAAAGGATAAAAGGTGCTTCGATTTTGAACATAAGTTGGAGGTGAGCAAATTTGCACAACCTTCAAAGATAACAATTTGGACCATTGCTTACACAAGTCAATCATGCCTGCAAGAGATTGATAATTTACACATACATTCAATTAGATGGTTATGATACATCTTATATTATGAGTTTATTTACTGCTTTTGCTGAACAGCTCGTACTATTTCTGTAAGTATGTCACATATATATGATTTCTGATTAAATTCTTTGTTGAGCTGTTCTTTCTTGGAGCATGCTGAACTACTCATCAGTTCAAAGATGAGTAGGGCATTCCAAAGTTCAAACTTAATCACTTCTTCCACAAGAAATATGGATTATAATTGGTCTTAGTCCAAGCATTCTTTTATATGCCATATCATTTGGTTTAGTACGTTCTTTTGCATACAGAGTCTTCCTTGTAGCTTTTGACTGGATCATGTGATCACATGGCACATTTCCCCCCAGCTTTCCTCTGGCAATTGATGCGGTGCAATATCCTTCAACTGCTGAAGAATCTTAGATTTCATTCAAACGGAAAAGAGATCACGGATAATGACATATTGGTGTGGGCTAACAAAAAAGTCAAGGATTCTGGAAAGCATTCTCGAATGGAAAGTTTCAAGGTTTGTGTCCCTCAATATATTTTCTAATGTGCATCACTCTTCGATAATACCATATCATACATTAAGTTGCTTAGTTTTTTGTTCTTTAGGTGATTTGCTGCAAAATTTTCTTCAATATCTCCATATCATCGTATAACTTACAGATAATAAATATACAATCATATTGAAAGACATATTGTAATCTGGAAAATCAATTAAATTATGTGCTTATCAAATTAGTCATCATAAGGTGTGATGAACTTCTGGAACTAGTTTGAAATGCTTCAGTACCATTTGATCTTAAAATATCAACTTACAGTCGTTATGCTACTTTTTCTAACCAGAATAATTTTGTTACTTGAAGTTAGCTTCTATCATAAATCATGATTAATCCAATAATGTTCAATTGTAAGCTACATTTCAATGATGTCATTGTCAAGTACACTGCTGGTCTGAAGGGACACTATTTGCATAACTACTGTTACTACCACTTCTATCGAGTTCAAGAAGTCATGAAAAATGTCTAGTACAATGGTTTCAAGTACAGATCTCTGTTTTTTTCTTCAAATTTGCTGTTCAGAGATTATGCATTAAATTACATGTACTAATTACAGGATAGAAGCCTTTCGAGTGGCATCTTTTTCCTCAACTTGCTCAGTGCTGTGGAGCCTCGAGTTGTGAATTGGGGCCTTGTAACAAAAGGAGAAAAAGGTTGGTGTCTCATGTCTCTGGCACTTCTGTAAATTTCCCAAATTCCCCATCATCCATATTTCATATTCCCTCGGTTCTTTATATATGGAATTATGAACATCCATCTTTCCTTCTCAACGAAAGAAAAGCAGCACAGCCAAATTCCTTAGGTCTTAGGGAAAATTAGGTCAGTGACATCCCAATCATTGGGATTTAGAGAAATGACATTCCACTCGTAGTTCACTGTCTAATAACACCGCGAACAGCCAAAAAATAAGGAAAATAACATCCACAGGGTAAAATGACGTTTTTGCCCTCTCCCTTGTATCCCATCTCTCTTCTCCGACTTCACTCTCTCCCTCTTCTCTGGCCAAGCTGCGCTGTGCCGCCTCCCCTGAGCCGTGTTGCCAGCACCACCGGTCTCCAAGCACGCCTCCACCGTCGGTCCGCGCTGCCGCCACCGGTCTATAAGCCACGTGCCGCCTCTCTCTCCCTCTTCTGTGGCCGAGTCGAGCCGCTTCGCCGAGCCGTACCGCTGCCACCGCCGGTCTCCAAGCACGCTGCCACTGTTGGTCCGCGCTGCTGCTGCCGGTCTCCAAACTGCGCCGCGCAGGTGTGCTCGTGGCGGTGCGGCTTCGCCTCACTATCGGACTCCAAGCGGCGGCGTAGCTTCCAGCGGCGGCGCGACTTCCACATGTGGCAGTGCGGCCGGAGAGAGACCTCAAGAGGAGACACCAAAGTTGGGGGAGAAGGGGGCAATTGTCTTTTTGGAAAAATTGTGATGGAATATTTCGTTAGAGTGTTGTTTTCCAGATTTTTTAGCCTTTTGGATGGTATTTAGTAGTCAAGTTGTATTGCAATGTTATTTCTCTAATTTTAACTTTTTGCGATGTTACTGACTAGTTGTGGAATATTGTGGGAGAAGGGGCCAATTGTCTTTTTGGAATAATTGTGATGGAATATTTCGTTAGAGTGTTGTTTTCCATATTTTTTAGCCTTTTGGATGGTTGCAGTTAAGTTGCATTGCGATGTTATTTCTCTAATTTCGACTTTGCGATGTTGCTGACCTAATTTCCCTTAGGTCTTATAGTTGGTTTGAATTATATCTCATTGTTGTATTTCTTGCATTTTATTCTTACAGGCAACAACTTTTTTGTAGTCTTGAATGCTTATTTAATTATATTTATAGGCACGATGTTTTGTGCAAATCTCTAGATTGACTAGTAGTATACCTACTTAGTAGTTCTTGTGGTGCATGTTTGTCAGAGCTTATTTCCTAAAAAATCACGTTGTTTATGCGTAGATGAAGAAAGGCAAATGAATGCTTCATACATCATCTCTGTGGCTAGAAAGCTTGGTTGCTCCATCTTCTTGCTACCAGAAGATATACTGGAGGTAAGAAATGATTGAGAGCAAAATTTGTTTCTCACATTCTCCCAATGAAATTTATGGATGTACTTCATAAATTTTAGTTTGTACAAGCAATTGTATTGGTAAGCCGAAAATCTGTTTCTTTTTTGGTGTACTTCTAACTAGCACATTTGCTACAAGAGCCATACAAGAATTTCGGCCTTTTTTTTTCAAAGTTGGATTTTATGAAAAATGTTCTCAAATAGATCATTTTGATTGGTGTGATATCGAATTTCGAAATATCTGTTTGAATGCTTACTGAACCCAATTTGTTAGTGTACTCCCAAACAGCCTCACGTTTTGCACAATAAGAAACCCTTGTTCTCTTCTGTTGTCAACTAATTAACATTTGCAATATGATTTTGTTTCGATTTGTCTCAGGTGAACCAGAAGATGATGCTGACTTTGACAGCAAGCATCATGTACTGGCATTTGAAAAGGCCAGCATCATATTCATTGGACACTGAAAACGGGAGTTCATGCGAGACAAGCACCACCTCAGCTTCAGATGATTCTGCATCTGAATCATCAATTGATGATAGCGGAGCTAGATAGGTGAAGGGTTTATGGTCTGACTGCTATTTTGAAAACTCGGGATACTCCTCATCCCATAAAGCGTTCGTTATGTTCTTGATTCTTTGCTATAATTTGGAGAGCAAATGGATTCAAGACTGGGGGGAGAAAATGGTAAAGAGTTTTGGGTGTTTGGTTTGAGGTTTTGTAGTGTGGAAATTGATTTGGTGAGCGATGTGTAACATTCTGTAAATATTGAGTCAGGTAGCCAATATCTGTAACATCATATAGTGGCAGTGGTTCCCCGCTCAAAATCCAAATAGATTGGTTTGTTCTTGAGCACTTTTGCTTTTTTTAACATACTAGTCAAGTGCCTGTGCATTGCCACAGAAACACAAACTATAGAAGTAAGTCAAATGAATTATTTTGAAGCCATTTTAATAACACAAATGAAGGTTTCAAATAAATTATTTTGAAGCCATTTTAATAACACAAATGAAGGAATAAAACATGACTAAATAAGGTTGACTTGAAGTAATTTACTTCCAGATGAAAATTTAGCAAACATTCCATCACCAAAGGTAGTCTAAACTATGCATAACAAAATGACAAATTCATGAACTGAGTCCTTGAAATAAGTGACGATACAAATGAACTTGAGAGATACTTTGATATTAAAACAATAACAAATGAAATAACATACTATTGAAAGTACTAAAAAAATAAATTTAAACTAACATAACCAAGGAGCAAAATATAGATAAGTCTATCAACTCTAGAGATCATTCCCCTTTATTTCCATGTTGAACTCCACTTCTGGTTCTCTAGGGGAAAAAAAGCATGCGTATAGGACTACTATCAATTGATTGCCGCTAATGCTCTTGTGACTTGTTTTTAATATTGTGGTATACCCATTGTTTTACTTTGTTCTACAGTCCATTAATTAGTTTTATAATGTTTAGCCTAGCCGAAGGAGGCGGGAGAAGGGTCACATCCTAAAATTAAAACAATTTATATACCAGCATGCTGTGAATTGCCATCTCGGTTCTTTAGTCTATACTCTTCATTTAATTGAATATGACAACATTGATTTAAACTTTGAACTCTAAATAATACTATACTAATCTGCCACAGAGTCTCAAACAAAAAACTGCAGGATAAACTTTCGGCCAAACAGGAGATCGCAAGATCAGCAATAAAGTTAATTTGCTAACAGGAGAGTAAACAAACTGAAATGCTGAATATTATCAAAACCAGAAGGTTCAAAACAACCTATTTCACCCGAAAGTAACAAACTGGCTGAAACACAAATGACAATAGTATGTAATCTAATTAGAGCTCAAGTCTAAACCCTCTTATCACATCAATTTCAGTAATTAGACTATAATCATCATTGAGTATTTGAGATGATTCAACGGAGCCAACAAAGCCTCTTTGCAATATCTTCCATAGCTATTCTCAGAGATCAACCCAATCACAGATCAAGTATTTCAACAAACTGTGTGGCCTTATCAATTCATTCATCCAAATGACAGGTGGGCCCCACCATCCTTTTCCTTTTCCATTTCTATTTTCTTTTCTCACATGATAAATTACCAAGAGACTCTCTGGAATACAACAACAGTCCCCACCAATTTATCAATATGATAAACGAAGCTTAAAGTCTTGTTTAATATACAGCTGTTCGACGAGGGTACCTTGCGGGTTTGAACCCAAAGCCTAGCAACAAGGATTACGACTCTGCATAGGCAAAGGAGGACTACACCTTGATCCAATGCCTTGGTGTGAGAATTTTCGCTCAAGTTACATTTTGTGGGACGTTACGGTCATGTCTCCGTATCTAGCTCATGAGTGCTTAAGAAAGTATACCCTAATCTTCCTTTGATTGCGACCTCACGATCATACTCAAGTAGGTGAATTCTTCAAGGAATCATGTAGGATGATTCCCATTACCATATAGGTCTTGAATTCATTCAGAGCTATTGCTCAACCTTCCTTACAGAAAAGAGCACTGAGCTAATGGGACCCTTTAGATGTGCTCTATAATCCCACACAGTTTGTTGTCCTAGAGCCTAGTTCACGGGATCTCTGATCTCCTAGGATAGGTTACCACCAATGTGAGCCTTTACACAAGTATGAGCCACATTCCCTTTGATGCTGCAAAGATGACCTTCCGCGCCAATCCTTTAGTGAAAGGATATGCCAAGTTCCTTTCAGACTGGATTTATTCTACAGTAATAACACCCATCTCTCTGGCATGCCTTACTGACTTAAGTCGCCTTTTAATATGTTTTGAGGACTTCATATTGTCCTTCCCACTCTTCGTCTTAACCAGAATGGTTTGGTTATCGCAGTAGGTTAATACGGCTGGAATTGGCTTTTCCAGCATAGGTAGGTCAGAAAGGAGTTCTCTAATCCATTCTAGAGCTACTAGCTCAGCCTCTATGGTGGACTGTGTAAGGATAGTCTATTTAGAAGACTTCCACGAAACAACCCCACCAGCTAGAGTAAATATATAGCCACTCGTAGCCTTCATGTCGTTCGAGTCACTGATGCAATTAGAATAACTGAATCCTTCCAAGACTGTCGGATGGCCAGAATAATGTATTCCCAAGTTAGAGGTCCCCTTCAGGTACTGAAGTACCCTTTCTAGTGCTACCCAATGATCATCTCCTGGATTGGACGTATAACGACTCAATATGCTTATAGCATATGAGATGTCAGGCCTCGTTGTACTAGTTAAATACATTAACGATCCTATAATTTGAGAATATTTAGGCTGGTCTTTTCCATGTCCAGTGTTTTTATGAAGCTTAACATTTGGACCATAGGGTGTGGCTGCTCATTTACAGTCCATGAATCCAAATCTGGATAGGACCTTGTCCACATAATGGGATTGTGAAAGAGTAATCCCATTCTCACCCTTTATAAGCTTGATGTTTAAGATAACATCAACTTCACCCAGATCTTTCATATCAAAATTCTGGGAGAGGAAAGACTTCGTTCTATTGATTGCATCTATGTTGGTCCCAAAAAACAATATATCACCTACGTAAAGACATAGAATGACACCTTCACCCCCACTAAACCGATAGTAGACACATTTATCGGCTTCGTTTACACAAAAGCCAACCGAGGTCATAGTACTATTGAATTTCTCGTGCCATTGCTTGGGAGCTTGCTTTAGACCATACAAGGATTTAATCAATCGACATACTTTCCTCTCTTGCCTTTCAACCACAAAACCATCAGGCTATTACATATAAATCTCCTCATCCAATTCTCCATTTAGGAAAGCAGTCTTTACATCCATTTGATGTACTTGGAGTTCACACGCGGCAGCTAGTGCTAAAAGCACTCGAATTATGGGTAAGCGAGCCATCGGAGAGTATGTATCGAAATAGTCTTCGCCCTCTTTTTGCGTGAAACCCTTAGCCACTAAACGGACCTTGTACTTTTCTAAAGTACCATCAGGTCTACACTTCCTTTTAAAGATCCATTTGCAACCGACTGGCTTGAATCCACATGGGAGATCTGTAACCTCCCATGTTCCGTTAGCTATGATGGAATCCATCTCGCTACGGACTGCTTGCTTCTAGTGATTCACATCTGGGGATGCGTATGCCTTTGAAAGGGTTCATGGTTCATCATCCACAACATAGGTGACCAAGTCATCGCCTAAAGACTTTTTAGTCATCTGCCTCTTACTCCTCCTCAACTCCAATTCTGGAGCAGTGTTATTCACCCTAGGAAGAATAGTGTTCATTTGAACCAATAGGATCAATGACTTCATTTGGTCTCATAGGAAACACATGCTCAAAGAATGTCGCATCACGAGATTCCATCACTATATTCGTAGCGATGTCACTTACCTCATATTTGACCACTAAAAATCTATAAGTTGTGTTGTTAGAAGCATACCCTAGAAAGACACAGTCAACGGTCTTTGGACCAAGCTTCCTTTTCTTCGGTAATGGTACATGCACTTTTGCAATGCATCCCCAGGTCCGGAGAAAGGACAAGTTGGGTTTTCTCCCCTTCCATCATTCATAAGGTGTTTCCTCCTGATTGCGAGGTGGCACCATATTGAGGACATAATTAGCTGTGAGAAACGCTTCACCCCACCAACAGTTCGACATACCTGAACTTTGTAACATGGCATTAACCAAGTCACATAGAGTTCGGTTCTTCCTTTCGGCTATTCCATTCGATTGGGGTGAGTATGGTGGAGTAACTTTATGAATCATTCCACTTTCTTCACAAAATTGAGAGAAATCATAAGAGACATATTCATCGCCTCAGTCCGACCTTAACAGTTTGATTTTCTTTTCCAGTTGGCTTTCCACTTCAGCTTTAAAGATTTTAAAGTGTTCTAGTGCTTCATCTTTCGACTTAAGTAAGTAGATATAACAATACTTAGTTGCATCATCTATAAGGGTTAAGAAATATATTTTGCTACCTTTAGTTAATATTTCATTCATCTCACAAAGATCAGAATGGATTAGCTCAAGTGGAGAGGTGCTTCGCCCTTCAACACTATGAAAAGGTTTTCGGGGTTGCTTAGCTTGCACACACACTTCGCACTTTGAACCCTTCTCATAATTATAGCTGGGAATTAAATCCATTTTGCTTAACCGCACAAAAGCTTCAAAGTTAACATGACACAAACGAGAATGCCAAACATCATATAATTTATTGCAATGAGAAACAATAAAAATGTTTATATTATTTGAATCAAGAATAGATAAATGAAACATGCTTCCGCTATCATAGCCTTTGCCCACAAAGGTACTAAATTTGGTCAACACGACCTTATTAGACTCAAAAACAACATTTATTCCTTGCCTACAAAGCATCGACCCGCTAATGAGATTGCGAGTCATTGTAGGCACATACAGTACATCTCTCAGAATGGGTGTTTTGCCTGAAGTAAGCTTCAACCAAACCTGTCCAATCCCACATACTGTAGTAGTGGCTCCGTTGCCCATTTCTTCAAATATAGGTTTTCTGGATTGTTGTTAACAGTGCAGTTTTAGCAAATAATTATAATTAATTCTAGCATAATCATAAGACAATAAAGTATTAATCCACTAGACCAAATCAACATATATAAATGTAAATCCTTCAAGTCATTTAAACTGAATGAAATGCTAAATATATACCACATGTATATGAAAGAAATCAGCAGTGAGCTCAGAAATTTGATGTTTTTGTGTACTCTCAGAAGATGAGTTGCAAAAGAATTGATCTTTGCCATCTCAGTCCTTTAGTCTATACTGTTCATTTAATTGAATATGACAATATTGATTTAAACTTTGAGCTCTAAATGATACTATACTAATCTGCCATAGAGTCTCAAACAAAAGACTGCAGGATAAACTTTCGGCCAAACAGGAGATCACAAGATCAGTAATAAAGTTAATTGGCTAATAGGCAAGGTAGTTAGAGTCGAGATCCTGCGTTGGATCGATTTGCCTTCGGTAGGATCGAAATCATAGTATCGAATCATAGAATCGGTGATTCTACGGAATTGTAAAAAATACACATATTTAACATCTATACTATAAATTTGTATGATTCTTATATGGTTTACCACTTGCATGTTCCTTAAAAGTAGCTAGACATACTCCAGGAATAAAAATAGCTTATCATTATCAAGCGCAATATTGCTCATGCTATAATATAGATATTTGTACTAGCATTACCACACAGATACAATATTTTGCATGCTCCTTGTTTATTTATAGTTTCATTCTAAGAAATTAATATCAACAAATTTTGCTCTAAAACAAAATAATCAGCAAAGCCTGGCCTCTAAAAAAATTGCCCTAAGTCTCTACGAGTAGGATCGACAGTGTGATTTGGATCGATAGGCTGTCGTGGGTTCGTAGAATCGTAAGACTCTAAGAGTAGGATCGCGATCCTAACTACCTTGCTAATAGGAGAGTAAACAAACTGAAATGATGAATATCATCAGAACTAGAAGGTTCAAAACAACCTATTTCACTCGAAAGTAACAAACTGGCTGAAACACAAATGACAATACACCTCAAGATCGAGTGACCCACAGTTTTGGGTAAAAACCCCCATGCGCTTATTCGACGCAAAGCCTAAATTGTTATGAAACCAATAGAACTACCATTTGTTGACGTCTAGCCCATTGTAGCCTATGTGTACCATTTGCATACTATATAAAGCTGAGAAGGAAGAATAATGGGACCATGTGTGATTCATTGATGGGTAAGCACTAAGAAATAGGTAGAACTAAATCACCCTGATGGGATATTAATGGTAAGAGAAATAGGCATGCATTCACCTTGATTAACTACCCGACGAAGGGTACAATGAGCTTGATAGTAGTTTTATTCCCAAGCATCAGACAAATAATTTGAGAATGAAAATAAATTCTTAAATTCACCAACAGAGCATACAGGTTCAAAAAATCGTTAGAATTGTAGAGCCGCAAAACTCTAATCCGAAAAAGAAGAATAATTGGAACATGTGTGATTCGTTGATGGCTAAGAACTAAGAAATAGGCATAACTAAATCACTATGATGGAATACTAATAGTAAGAGAAATAGGCATGCATTCACCTTGATTAACTACCCGACGAAGGGTACAATGAGTCCGTCATTATATATAATTGCACGGTAGGTTGCAATACTCACGATGGCGATGGTACTCAAAACCTGAAGATCAATAGACAAAGCATGTCTCAAGGACACTGGGAGGAAAACCTAGCGCCCTGCTGTACTGCGGTGAGATGATAAGGTTGACGGAGATACAATGTCTATCTTCGCACTTCGGAACACACCGAAATACGAAGTGAGGTACAGGTGAATGCTGCACAAGACACAGAGGAAGCACCAGCCGAGTGCTTTCACAGAGCAAGAAACCACCACAGATCCAAGATAAGCACACCCAAATCAATCAGTCTTTTCTTACCCAAATCAATCGTGAGCCAATAGGATCCAACAAACAACAAAGCAAGATCCAAAAAATCCCTCACAGTGCAATCTCTAGAAGAGATAGCACCCAAGGAAAATAGGGATATGCTAGGTTGAATGTGAATCAAGCCTCACTGCTGAACGAGCCAAAGACCACCAGGCAACACACTTTGACATGGGATTAAGAAAAATCCAATCGGCCAAACTGAATCAATTTGGGAAGAACTCACTTGATCTTTTTCCATCGGATCCAAAGGGGAGAGAGTGGAGTCACTTATCAAGGAGGAGCCAAGTCCCAGCCTTGCCGCAAGCGACGCTAGCTAATCGCTGGCGAAGAAATCGCCCGACCTCGCCAAGAAGCGGCGCCACTCGCGATGGGCAAAAGCCCATCCGAACTGCTGCTGTTCTCTGCTGGTTGAGACTTAGTCTCAGCCTTATCAATTCATTCCTCCAAATAACAGGTGGGCCCCACCATCCTTTTCCTTTTCCATTTCTATTTTCTTTTCTCACATGATAAATTACCAAGAGACTCTCTGGAATACAACAACAGATATGATGAGGATATAACAATCCTCATTTAATTATTTATCTGTAATTCATATTATGGATAATAATGACATCATATGGTTCTTGAGTATACCCCTTAATATTCATAAGGGAGAAGCTAGAGGTCGTAAGTTCTTCTACGACCACCCTATAGTCGTAAGTCCTTCTACGACTACCCCATAGTCGTAAGTCTTTCTACGACTATGTCTTGATCGTAAGCTCTCCTACGATCAGTATATGGTGGTAAGCTATTCTACGACCACCACCTAGTCGTAAGCTCTTCTACAACCAATCTCTAGTCGATGTGGCTTACAGACATGTGGGCCTAATCGATCAGAGAATCTTCCGCACCACATTTAAAGATATGGGCAGTAAATTACGTTGTTATTCTTTAGAATAATGGCACGAATCAGCTCCCTATCATGGTGATAACTGTCTCGCGATGTGGGAACGTTACTACTCCCACAATAATCTCCAGTAACGGCTCCATAATCTGAAGCATTAAGGCGCCCTTTGGACTGGAAGAACAACAACACACTCCGAGTACTATAAAAGGCAGAATCATCAGAGAAGAAAGGGGAGGAGATCAAGAGCACAAGGCACATCATTCTAGTCTTTCTCTTGATATTGTAATCCAGCATACTCAATACATACACACAGGAGTAAGGTTATTATTCTCCCTGGGAGAAAGCCCGAATCTGTATAAAAATCCCCGTGTCGCATCTCTCTGCGTGATTTGAGCCTAGGGGAACCCCCGAATCAAACAATCTTTACGTAAGTTCGGTTCTAAAACACCGACAAGATACATCCTCTTATTCCCTTAACATGCGCGTATGAGTGACAGGCAGACCAGTACAGGTGTATTCAAATGATTTTGGTTAAGTGATGCAAACAAATTGGAGTGGTATTGCTACTGCAACTTCATGCTTTATTCTTCTTTTAATTACAAGATCTGGCCAAGACCTTTTAGTGTGTCATAGTTAGTTGTCAGTTGTTTTTCTAATTAGCACGAACATGGTTGCACCTGAATTGTTAGTTGTTTTTCTGATTAGTACGAATATGGTTGCACTTGAGAATTGTATTGGGAAAATATGTACTCCATTTATTAAAATTTGTAGATCACTTGGGTTTTGCAGCTCTACAATTATACCAATTTGTTATATCTGTATGCTCTGTTGTTCCGCTGAAGAACAAATTTTCGTTCTCAGATTATTTGTCTTATGCTTTGGAAAAAGACTAATGACGGACTCATTGTACCCTTCGTCGGGTAGTTAATCAAGGTGAATGCATGCCTATTTCTCTTACTATTAGTATTCCATCATAGTGATTTAGTTATGCCTATTTCTTAGTTCTTAGCCATCAACGAATCACACATGTTCCAATTATTCTTCTTTTTCGGATTAGAGTTTTGCGGCTCTACAATTCTAACGATTTTTAAACTCAGTATGCTCTGTTGGTGAATTTAAGAATTTATTTTCATTCTCAAATTATTTGTCGATGCTTGGGAATAAAACTACTATCAAGCTCATTGTACCCTTAAATCGGGTAGTTAATCAAGGTGAATGCATGCCTATTTCTCTTACCATTAATATCCCATCGGGGTGATTTAGTTCTACCTATTTCTTAGTGCTTACCCATCAATGAATCACACATGGTCCCATTATTCTTCCTTCTCAGCTTTATATAGTATGCAAATGGTACACATAGGCTACAATGGGCTAGACGTCAACAAATGGTAGTTCTATTGGTTTCATAACAATTTAGGCTTTGCGTCGAATAAGCGCATGGGGGTTTTTACCCAAAACTGTGGGTCACTCGATCTTGAGGTGTATTTGTCTAGCTAGATCTCTAACAGTTTTCCGGGAAAGGAATATGATAATATGGGTTGTGTCCTTTCTTAATAAAAAAGAATTGTATTCTTTTAAAAAAAAATTAACCAGAATAGAATTGAATTCTTGCTGCAAAATGAGTCGACGAGGCAACTCAGTTGGACTTTATGAAAATTTCTGTTATTTGGTATCCGAGAGACTTGGAATATTTTGTAGTAATTAGGCCTTCAGATTCTTTGTTTTGAGTGTTAATAGCTCTAACTCTATTTTGCTAACATTAGCTTAAAAGAATCTTCTTTTATATTGAGCCATCTTTAGCTCTGAGACTTTCTGATTTTACGGGTTCCTTTTGCGATCAATCCTGAGGTCCACTACATGTAAAAGAAGCAGGATTGTTCCATGCATGGTGGCAACCTCAGCTTTGGGGAATGATTTTGTTAAAAGGTTATTTGAGTCCATCAGCTGCTTAGGTATGCTCATGTCTCTTAGTATTGCATTATGTATATTACCCCAATAGGAAATCAAGGATGGTATCTCCTTAGATCACTAGCTACTTCTACAGTGTGTGCTCCTCATCTAATGCCAGCAAGAAAGAATACAACAATATGGTGATGAATAGACTCATGGTGCATACAATTATGTGTTACGGTTGTGATGCAACAGAGTGGACATATGGTGGACTTGAGATGGCAATATGATGCAGTCATTGACTGGACCACAAAGAATCGGGATAACACACTTCTTAGCTACTAATGTTATCATATTGCCACTTAAGATAACTTGATTAGTGGAGTCTTTTGATTATCTAACATTTTTGTTCTGTACATATGTGATTAGGTTGTTGTTCCTATAGGCAGTTTGAGGGTTTTTTTTTCATGGTAGGCTGATGAGAGATACAGTACCTACAAATATGCTGTTGGGAAAATAATGTGGTGATATTTTGATATATAGTGTGGCCATATTTTCATATAAAGTGAGGTTTTCACACAATTACTTTTTTTTTGTGATGATCGCCCGTAGCCATTCCTATCATAAGACATACAACATTACTGTTTATATGCCATTCATCGATCAACCAAATGGCCTTTGCGCGGTGTATGGGACTAAGAGTTAACACGCCATATTGTTTGGAGTGAAATTACAAATAGGTTTGAATTTACTTAGTTTTTTGTATACTAGATAAGGCACCTCCGATTGTGCTTTCTTTTGGCTCTTATTCTTTCCCTGGAAACAATACTATAAAGACCAAGGAACAGTCCATGTAGGGAAAGAAGAAAAGAACGTTGGTAGGGACTTGCAGGATATTAGATTTTTATGATATTATGTTCCATATTCACTCACAGGGTAATCGTTTGTATGCTCAGCGTAGTGGTGCTATTCTTTTATTTTTAAGAATGGTTTGGTTAGTGCTTAGTAATTTCCTGTCAAGAATGGATGTTAGTTAGATGTCACAATTTTTTGCCTTTTTCCTTACACTAATACCAGTTGGAAACATGTGGTTATTAGGTATTTTATCACATTTTCTTCACCCTTTTGTTTTGAAATGTTCAATTGCAGAAAGAGACTTCTGAATTACGTATATAGATATTATTTCCCGACAGATTCCCTTCCTGATTTTAGTTTGTTGAGTAGTTTTGCTACATAGATCTTTAAAAAATTGTTTGGCATAACCTTACATAGTTACGTTTCACCATTTCTCTTGGTTGCCAATGAATTATGTAGCTTACATAGTATACATGTACGGATGATCCATAGCCTTAGATACAAAATGATTTTTCCTTCAAGTATGGGACTAAAGTCTGTAGTCCATATTGTTTGTAGTTAAATTACCAGTAGGTTAGAATTTACTTAGTGAAACTAACAAAAAAAACTGTAGTCGGATTGTTAGTTTTATCGCGATTTTCTTAGCATGAGACCGCAACTCAGGTAATCAAATGGTTCTTAATTCTAGATCGGAACTCATGTAGAGTGTTTTTATCAAACTAACTACCTTAGGGTCCTCTTAATAGGCGACGTCTAACAGAGTTTACACATTCGTGTTCTGAATTCTTACTATTTTGGTTATACTATACCTAGCGATGTGTACAAGTTAGAATGGAACATGATGAGTTTCCACACAGATATGGATTGCTTTTTTTGTATATTCATCTTTTATTTTGCGTAAAATTGGCTTATGTGCTATAACACGTAAAATCCTAATGTTCAAAAAAGAAATAAATTCGGCTAAACCCTTGTCACCCGTGTACAATAGGCATAGTCGTGCCATTTGACGCGGGTTGCTTTCTAGTATATATGATCTCAGAGGACATCCGGAGGCAAGCACTTGCACACTCAGAGCATCTACAATAGTTTGTTTCTTAGCTTGTTACTAAGAAGAGAGAGAGTACTCAATCTAATAAAAAGAAACAAGCATTCCAATGGATTGTTTCTTAAGCTTGTATCTAAGACTTTAATTGTTACAAGTGTGCATGATTCTTGATGATCAACAATGGGGTACAACTTTGTGGCCTATATGTTTTGGCTTATTTATCATATCATCTACGGGGGAAGCCAAGAAGACGGGCTGCACAAGATCCGGTAAATTTTTGTTGGTAGGCAGTGGGACCCACAAAATAAGTGTTTAGGTAACAATTAAGTCTCCAATAGAGTTTTTTGTTGTTTCTTATGTCTTGGTATTAACAATATGATAGTTTCTTCATGTAGAAATAGCTTTACATTCTCTCATCATCTTCTCTCTTCTACATCATCTAAAAGCTGATGTAGCAATCTCTTAGTAACAGCTAAGGTAGATTGTTGTAGATGCTCTCAATACGTTGATCTATGCATGTACTGACAAGGCTGAGATATGCGTAGTGTAGAAGTAGAACTGAGCGGAATAGTTTAGGCTTGTGATTGGGGTAACAAACAAGCTATCCAGCCAAATGGTCCGGTTGACTTTGGCTCCTTGGGATGTACAAAACTTTTCCCTCTAGCACTTTAGTAAAGCTCAGCCGCCTCACCTTTTCATACTAATCACATGCGACGACGAGGAGGCAAGCCAACTAGCCAAGGCACACTACTGCCTCGGGGGTTTCCATTCTCCAACTCCTTGTTCGTTTCAGCTCTGTTCTCGCAGCAGACATTGCTGCTAGTCACTCGTATTGTCACATGTGAGACCCTTTTTTTTTTTTTGCAATATGGCAATTCTTGTGTAGGAGCAATAGATAGCAGCCATGTTGTACCTGCACAAATAATTAGTATCACTGTATTACTCTCTCTCTCTCTCTCTCTCATTCCAAATGTAGATCGTTTTAGACATTGATATTGTCTCTAATATGACACTTTAACAATCAATTTTATGAAAGTATGCTGTTTCAAATATATATATATATATATATATATATATATATATATATATGAAAGTATATTTTATAGTGAATCTAATAATACTAATTTCATGTTATCAATCTTGGTAACCAGTACAGATTCTAAAACACTTACTTTAGGATCGGAGGGACTAAGATTTTGCTGCCACTGGCAGGCGTTGTCTCAGGGTTTGCAACATACATATGGGGAGACACATCGCCATGCATGCGCGATCGCACTACACAGATACGCGCCGTGGTGCATGTGCGTGGGAGTAATGACTTTTGAGGACCACTCGAAGTGATCATTTTGCAGTGATCTTGAGGGTGTGCAGTGATCATTTCTTCCCTGCTTAATTAGTACGAACAACGTGAACTAGTTTTTTTTTCTCCGTTTATTTAAGATAGGACATGAACTGAAGGCGAATCGAACCCGAGATGAGGTTAAATTATGTAGGTTGCCGTTTTTTTACGGTGGAACGACATCAAAAGTACAATAACACTCTTGCGATCAGATCATGTAGTAACACGATGTCTTTTGTGCAGTAACACTCATGCAGCAATGTAATATAACGCAATGTCTTTTGTGCAGTAAAACGAGCTTGGTAACGTGGTTGAATCGTACTAGATCAACAAGAACCAAAGTAGAAGTAATCAGTCGTGGTCTTTCAAACCATGAACAAAGAATTGATCATAAATTAGAAGATTGAATCGTACAGATTCCGATAGATGGTTTCGGTAGCTTAGAACCGAAACCCTAGATAGAATTCCTAAACCCGCGTACACCACAGCACATGAATGAGAGATATAGGATCAATTGATCCAGTAAATGAAAATCAACACCACGGCTGAATCCCGTGCGTCCGAAGAAGAACCCTCGATGAATTCCTCAAGAACACTCACGATACAGGGATAAACCCTGATGGCAAATGGCCGAAACATACACGTGTTTTTAATTCATAACTCAACTTTGCTATCCTTTACATTGGGTGCACCCCATATGCTTATATAGCCAGCACACGCACTAAGGCCTTAAGGCTGATTAGGACTCTTATGCACATACATAATTAACGTGTTCGACCTGAACTCTTATATAAACTTCCTAAACAATATGACTCAATATTTCTAACTTAAATTAGTGCTTTATAAGTTCCTTTTACATCTCAGAACCAATTAAACATGGAATTAACTAATGCAAACCGACTGAACAATACTCAGATGTGCCACTTTAACTTGGTTGTCACGTCGGCTTGACGGTGAGCCCATCCGAGATCACGTAAAGAAAGGAAATTTCGTAGGCCAAAATTCACACGTATCGGACCTATGTTGTTATGGTGAACATGAAAGATTCTGTTGGTGACCTTGTGGATGTTTAGGAATTTTCGTTGCTGCCCCTTCCTTTTATCTCCTAATATTTCCTTTGAATACACATCCGAGTAAAACTCTTTTCAGATAATGCTAGCCAAATTGAATTCCTTCCCAAACCTCTCGCTAATTTCAAAATAGTCTGAATTGATCTCCTATTTGGAAATGTCTGCAACATGGACTCCTACTGCATGCATGCCAAATTAACCACCCAAAATCATAACAATTTTGGTTAGGGACTCGATCTTCTGGTTGCACTCAACCACAAGTCCCATGAATGCACACCTGCACTGGCTTTGCCCCTCGCACACACGCCACATGCATTGCTTGCCTCTGCTTCACGCCAACCTCTTGGTTGGCATGCGCCACACCCACACACATGCCAGCTTGATGCGTCACATCCTTGTAACACTCCAGGGTCCAAATCGGCTCTAGCCCACTCCCACTTAGAATAGACCACGCACCCACACTAATTCTGCTTTCACTTCCGTCCTCGTTTCGCGTAAAATGGTTAACCCGAGGTTAGTGGTTTGGACTCAAGTGGCCTTATATGTTGGTTCTAACACCACACTCATGGGCCATATCACATGGGCCCAATTCAACTCATCTTGGGTCGGGTCATCACACACACACCCTCAAAGAACCCGATGTCCTCGTCGGGCCAACATACCCAGACTAGGGCAAATGACCAGGACCTCCCCTCTTGGCACACGTCCATACGTCTAGTCCGGCACATATATCATGCCGTGTGTCCACTCATCTAGGTCCACATGTGCCATGCATCATATGCCTGCGCCCCTGAACCGCACGCATTTGTAACCGTGAGGATTGGTTTTGATACCATTTGTAACGTCCCAGAGTCCAAATCGGCTCTGGCCCACTGCCACTCAAAATAGACCACGCACTCACACTAATTCCGCTTACACTTTTGTCCTCTCTTTGCGTAAAAGGGTTAACCCGGGGTTAGTGATTTGGACTCAAGTGACCTTATATGTTGGTTTTAACACCACACTCATTGGCCGCATCACATGGGCTCAATTAAACTCATCTTGGGTCATGTCATCACAATCCTTTTCTTCTTTCTTCTTTGACACAATTCTGACATTAATTTATGCGAAACAATTTGTACACAAGAATTAAATTTAGAAACATGTTTAGTAGCCATGAACGCATCACGAAGGAATACGATCGATTAGAGACTTGTTCCTTTTTCTTTTAGCTCCGCCTGCACCTACTACCCCCATGCTATGGGAGATGGATTTTTTTGACCATAGGAGCATGTGTACCCATGGCATCTACCATTTATTTGCATCAAGATGCGTGCGTGTATTTGGGGGTGTATTTGCAGGCATGGGAAATACAATGCAAAATACACCCACTCTCTCTCTTCCTTCCTGTAAGCATCTAGGCCCCTAATTTCAAAAAGTTTTTTGTTTTTGGCAATTAATGACCTTATTTGTTAAGACTAACATTGTTTCAAGTGAAATTGTTTGAGTTAGTGCTTGACATTGGCAAATTGGGTGTTCTTGGTTTTCATGGATCCCCAAATTGGTGTAAATGATGGCTAAGTATGAAGATTAAGGACCTTGCAACTAGAAATGATATGAGGAGTTGAGTTTGGATCATTTTAGTAAATATGTTTTATTTTTGCTTTGGCCATACTTTTAGGGGGGGGGGGGGGTTCAAAGCTAGTAGCTTGAGCTTAGTGAGATTGGGTAGCTAGTTGTGATGTACAATAGGTCTCTCTAGCTCATATCTAGTCAGTGGAAGCCAAGAAACCAAGTGTGGATGCCAAATTTGTGATGCTTTTGTAATTCCAGACTTGGGTTGAAAATTTTGCATTGATGTGGATAATCCGACTGGGTCGGACTAATTTTCTAGAGAGCATGTCCAAGAATTTTCAATGGGAGCCAGATGATCCGAGTGACCCAGAGCATAGGTCGAATCAATTTTACATAGGGTATGTGACGAGGATATAATAATCCTCATTTTATCTTTTATCTATAACTCCTTAACCAAGTAAATATGACGTCATATGGTCCCTGAGTATACCCCTTAAATGTTATAAGGGAAGAGCCTACTGGATGGTCGTAAGTTCTTCTCGACCACCCCCATAGTCGTAAGTTATGCTCGACTACCCCATAGTCGTAAGTCTTGCTACGACTACCTTATAATCGTAGGTTCTTCTACGACTAGGTCAAATATGACCACCTTATGATCAATTAAACCTCTGAGACAAGTAGGCCCAATTGATTAAGGGATTCAAGCAGATCATCATCTGTTGTTACTCGCCAAGTAATAGCACGTAATGCTCCATTATCTCGGTATATAGTTTGTTAGGCGGCGTGGAGGAGTTAATACACGGTGATTACTACCAACGGCGCCCGATTCACGAGGATGTGATGGGCGCCGCTTCACTGGAGCTACCGCTCCTTCACGTACTATATAAAGCGGCAATCGAGAGGGAAGGGGCGAAAGAGATACAAGCATTATCATCTGTAATAGTCTGAGTTTTTCCCGATTGTTCAGAATACACTCAATACCATACACACAGGAGTAGGGTTATTATTCTCTCCGGAGAAGGCTGAACACATATAAAAATCCCGTGTCAATCTCTCTGCGTGATTCCATTCTAGGAGACCCCGAATCAAACAATCTTTACGTAAGTTCGGTTCTAAAACACCGCGGTTGGCACCGATCCAGTGGGGATCTTCGGTAATCTCTTGTCAACATACTCTCTGTTTTCCAAATCTCATGCACTCATGGCGGAGAATGGAGCGAGGAGAACTGGTTCGACTTGGTAGATTCTGTGAGCGTCGACATGGATGCGGGTTTCGATTCTGAGCCGAGTGATGACTCATCCGATGGTATGCTAGCGCCTCCGGTGATCTTCCCGCAGATCCGGAGACAATGCGCGATGGAGTTGGGGAGGATCCATATCCCCACAACATGCGTCCAAGAGAGTCTACCCTCTCAAGGACAAGGGTCAATTTGACCAGGACTACAACGGTGGACTCACAACACGACGAGAGTTTTACCTCGAAGTGTCAGAGTCCCCTAAAGCGATCCGACTTGGTGAGGCAAGTTCGGAAGCCACAATTCGAGGACTTCACTAGCATCTAGTGATTCTCTCTCTCGGATGGCCTTGAGAGAGCGGGATCAAGCATGCTTTTCCTACAAATTCGGCCATCTCTTCGCAGATCACGCCTGCCAACGGAGACGGTTATAACCCGGACTTCCCCTACCTGGAGGGGATTACTCCAAGTCGCCAAATGGTGTCTCTCGACGACTCCTCAAGCGGGGAGGCCTCAAGCGCAAGTGAGAATTATCAACGGGAGGTCTTCGTCCTTCCCTCAGATCATGGTCACTCTCCTAGAGACCGAACTGGAGACCCTCCCAGAAGATCACACACTGCGCCCCCTCATGGCAGTGGCAAGAACACCACCGATGGCGGACACGACCAACACCTTCATGAACGCGAAGAAAATCCTCGACATACTCGCACTTCATTGAGGCGATCTCAAGAGTCGGCGACAGGAAGATCTTGAAGCTACTCGGCGAAGGAAGATTGCGGCACGAAGAGTTTACAGGCGCATCAATATCGGTCGAGGAAGTCAAGAACTCCGGCACATCGATGATTTGCTCGAGAATCAACTCGAGAGCTCGCCTGAAGCGCCGTGCGACCTCTTCGTTGAAGAGATCGCACAAAACTTCGGTCTCACGATGGAAAAATTTGGAAGCACCTCGCCGCATCATTCAGAAATCGTAGTAATCGACTTCTTGACTACCGGTCGGTCGATCATATCACCACAAAGGAATCGGCGAAACGATAAGTCACATCGATCTCCTACTCGAGAAATATTTTTGAGCGGTGATGATCAACAAACCTATCGGAGGTGATCGTTCACCATACCGACATAAGAGTGCGACAGCAGATGAACTACGAGGAGTATTCCCTCGTGGGACCGAGACCTATTATAGGCGAGTCAACCTATTCTCGGGTATTGTCGAGTCGACCACGATGATATCAACCCTTCTTTCTGCAAAGGAGGCGTCAAGAAGTCATTCTTGGATGTCGGGCATTCTCGCCCGATCTTGACGATTCATTTGCCACCTCACTTCGACCGGAAATATGGAGAAATTTGATGGATCCCAAAATCCTATCGAATTTCTTCAAATCTACCAACAAGATCCGAAAGCGGCGGGAGGAGGAGAACATGTGATGGCAAATTACCTTCCAAGCGTGCTCGAAGGGTGCGCTCGATCGTGGTTATTGAACCAACCACTCGAGTCGATTCATTCTTAGCAACACCTCTGCGATCTTCTCTTGGCAAACTTTCGTAGCGTACAATCGCCTTGGGAAGGAGGACGACTTGCCGGATGAGACGAGCGACAACGAGACCTTGCGCCAATTCATCAAGCGCTTTAGTCGGGTTAAGTAATTCAATTCGGAAGTTTCGATTCATCGTCATCGGGGCTTTCAAGCAAGGAGTCCGTAGTAGAAGGATAACAGAAGATATTGCTTTAAATCCGCCTACCACTGTCACTGAACTCTTTGAGATGGCTGATCGATATGCAACTGCCTCTGAGGCGGTCGAGTGGAACAACACAATCGATCAAGAAAACAATACCTCTCGAGAGCCAGGTGATATTGGTAAGAAGAAAGATAAGAAAGCAAAAAAGTCCAAGAACAAGGCGAAGGGTTAAAAACTCCAAGTCAGCAGTTCCAAGGAGGTCTTGGCTATGAATGATAAAGAGCCACGCACCTCCAAGCCACATTCCGACCGAGGCAAAGGTAAGCGCCCCGATCGAAAAAATGATAAGCCTAGGTGGTGTCCTTTCCATAAAAAGGAGGGGCATGACCTTCATGAATCGGGTCTTTCAGCGAAAGCTTGAAGACTACTACAGCGGCAAGGACCGCTTCCTACTCTCGAGCAGGTAGGGCAAACGAGTGGTCATAAGACTTCAGATGACGAGGAGGAGATGTCGTTCGAGGATCCGCAACACACCGTCGAGCACATCTATGGAGGATCATCGGCATATGAATCAAAGCGGCGACTTAAAGGCTGCTGAACGAGAGGTAAACTCCATAGATCCTCCTCTTGTCAATAAATTACCGAAGTGGTCAGAAGTCACCATCTCCTTTGAGAAGAGTGACTATGCGATTCCTTCGACTCGACAGTCGGTATCCGATCGTGGTCGAACCCACCATCAACAATTGTCGAGTCAATCGAGTTTTGGTTGATGGTGGCGACTCATTAAATATTTTATTTACGAGTGCCCTAGGCGAAATGCAAGTACCGAGATTAAGGTAAGACCGATGCGATACTCTTTCCATGGAATCGTCAGGGATCTTGACCAAACCGATTGGTCAAGTTTCTCTTCCTTTAACACTTGGTTCACCAAGTAATTTCGAGACGAGAAAATCTCCTTTGATGTGGTCGATTTCGATACGGCATATAACGCCATACTCGGACGACCAACTTTGGCAAAATTCTTAATGGCTACTCATTATGGATATCAATGTATTAAGATGCTAGGTCCCAAAGGAGTAATCACAATTCATTGTGACAAGAAGATGGCGCATACCTGCGACCGTCATCCCTCGAGATGGTTGGACAAATACCAGCTCGAGAAGAAAATCGACCTTCGACTAGTAAGTTGAAGCCTAAAGCTATCTGCAGAAGTCGAGCGACAAGGTCAAAGAGGTTCCTCACGGGCCTTGGAGCCCTCGAAGATGCTCGCATTGGGGAAACTTCCGACCCCAAATAGGAAGGCGCCCTCATCACCTTCCTCCGAGCTAACGCAGATGTCTTCGCGTGGCAAGCATCCGACATGCCCGAGTCCCGTGGAGGTGATCGAGCACGAGAACTAGCTTTACGGCGACAAAGTACCGTAAAATAAAAATTACGGAGATTTGCCCTGATCGACGAGATGCTATTAAATCGAAATTAGATAAGCTACTTAAGCGGGCTTTATAAGAGGTCAACCACCCGAGTGGTTGGCTAATCTGTAATGGTTAGAAAGTCAAGCGGCAAATGGCGTATGTGTGTAGACTTTCTTGATCTTAATAAAGCTTGTCCAAAAGCGATTTTCCTTTACCTCGTATCGATCGGTTGGTTGATTCTCTGCGGGTTGTGAAATGTTAAGTTTTTAGATGCATATTCGGATACCACCGGATCAATATGTGTCTAGACGATGAAGAAAAGATCGCATTTATTACACCATTTGGTATATTTTGCTATGTCAAAATGCCATTTGGTCTAAAAATGCTGGCGCTTCTTTTCAACGCTTGATGCAAGTAACTTTTTATCTCAATTAGGCGAAATGTAGAAGCCTATGTTGATGATCTAGTTGTTAAAAGCATCAAGAGACTTAATCATATTACTGATCTGCAAGAAACATTCGACAATCTCAGAAAACATCGCTTAAAACTCAATCCTGAGAAGTGTGTGTTCGGAATCTCTTCAGGAAAATTGCTTGGATTCCTAGTATCTATACGAGGAATCGAAGCAAATCCCGAAAAGATTAAGGCCATTCTCCAAATGCGCCCTCCAACCACAAGGAAAGAAGTTCAGAAACTCACTAGGTGCATGGCGGCTTTAAGTCGTTTCATCGCACGACTAGGAGAAAAAGGACTACCTTTCTTTAAACTTCTAAGGAAACACGAAGGTTTTGAGTGGTCAAAAGAGGCAAACACTACCTTTGAGGATGTCAAGAGGTACCTTACGAGTGCTCCTATTACGGTCTCTCTGAAGCGGAAGAAACGCTTAATTTACTGGTGCCACGCCACAGGCGATAAGTCTTGATCTTGGTCGTAGAACGTGAAAACATCTGGCGACCAATTTACTCGTGAGTGAAGTTTTACACGGCCTAAGGAGCGTTACCCTCGGGTCCAAAAGCTTCTATATGCCCTCCTCATGTCTTGAGAAGCTGCGGCATTATTTTCAGACGCACAAACTAGTTTGTCTTGCCCGAGTTTCCCTTAGGGCGATCCTCCACAATAGGGAAGCAATGGGGCGCATGGCAAAATGGTCGGTCGAACTTGGGGAGTTCGACATCTATTCGTATCGAGCGGCCGTTAAATCCCAGATCTTGGCGGACTTTGTCGCCGAATGGACAAATCTGAACTGTTCAGATCCCGATATGATTCCCGACCGATGGGCGATGTACTTTGACGGGTCGCTTACTTTAAGTGGCTCGAAATTTGTCGGGTGGTCTGGTATCTCCAACGAGAGACCTTAAAGTATGCCATACAATTAAACTTTCGGGCCACTAACAACGTGGCGAATCTGAAGGTTTGCTAGGCGGCATCTGAGCAATGTGGCGCTCTCGATTCGCCAACTACTCGTGAGAGGAGACTCTCAACTAGTCGTGAATCAAGTCGGAAAAGAGTACCAGTGCTCTAATCCGACAATATCTCGGTACTTATCGGAAGTGTGTAAGCTAGAAAAGCATTTTTTAGGTTTGAGGCACAATTTATCCCTCGAAAGGATAATTTCCTCATGAGACCGACTTGCTCGAATAGTTTCTTCCCGATCTGAAGTACCAAAGGAGTCTTCTTGGAACAACTCGAAAGTCGCCAGCGGTCGATGAACGAGACACCTCCTATTGAGGCGGCCTCTCTAGAATACGAGGATACATGGATGGCGCCTATCTATGAGTATCTTGAAGGGTTCAAGATGCTCGAAGGCGATCTCGAGGCGGTCGTTTATCCCAAAAGCCAAAATGTATATTTTGGTTGAAGGAGTCCTCTATAAGCGAGGTACTCAAGGGGTGCTCATGCGATGCATTTCGCAGAGCGAAGGATTAACACTCCTTCACGACATACATGATGGCATCTGTGGAAATCATGCTTCCTCTGAGCAACTGGTCGGTAAGGCTTTTCGACAAGGTTTTCTTGTATGACCCTTTATGATGCTAAAGAGTTGGTTAAAAGTGTGTCGATTACTGTTTCATAGCGAGCAAATACACCAACCAGCTCGGGCATTACAAACAATACCTCTATCTTGGCCTTTTGCGACACAGGGTCTCGATATCCTAGGACCGTTCCCCAAAGCTCCGGGAGGTTTGAGTTCCTTTGTAGCTATTGATCGTTCACAAAATGGATTGAAGCCGAACTCGTGGTCGGATAACAACGAAGCGGCAAAGCGGTTTATGATGAGATGCGTAATTACTCGATTTAGAGTATCGAATCGAATAATTACAGATAATGGTAAGCAATTTTCAAGCGCAAAATTTCGAGAATTTTTGCGACGAGTTGGGTACCAAAGCGTGTTATGCTTCGCGGCCCATCCCCAAAGTAATGGGGCGATCGAGCGTGCAAGCGACCAAATAATGAGAAGAATTAAGACTCGAGTCTTGACCACTCATCAAGCGCTCGGGGCTTGGGTACAAGAGTTACCCTCCGTATTATGGGCGGTTAAATGCGACTACCGGTCGAGCTCTGGTGAAACACCATTTTTCTAGTCTTGAATGAAGCCATGCTTCCTCGGGAACTAAAGATAAGGTCAACACGAGTCGAAACTTTCAAAGACTCCAACCAGGAACAACTTCGAGCAGATGATATTAATCTACTTGAGGAAAGGAGAAACCAGGTCTTAATACGTTCAGCAGTCTACCAACAAGCCCTACGCAGATACTACGATCGTAAGGTCCAACCTCGTAGCCTTGCTGTAGGTGACTTGGTATTGAGGCTCAGCCAATCCAAGTCTAATCGGAACAAACTTTCTCCCAAGTGGGAAGGTCCTTACAAAGTGGTCGAAGTTACTCGTCTAGGGTCGGTACGATTGGCAATGGAAGACGGCCAGGTTCTCTCGAACTCTTGGAACATCGACCAGTTACGCAAGTTTTATGTGTAACCAATCATTCAGACAATAAAGACTCAGGTTCTCTCTACCTCTATTGTCTTGCTTTTGAGTAGTGCTTTCATAATCTTTCGACTATATTCCAAATACCCAGTTTCCTTTATACTGGTCGAAAGACAGGTAACATCACCTAGTCGAAGCCTCTCCTCTCTGTATGTGGTCCTGCCCATTAGAAGGAGCTTCCTAGTGTTGACTCGTTACTCACTTTTGCTGCCAACACAAAGAGCTTGGGTTCTATTTAGTCGAAATATTTTTAAAGCCTCCTCTTTTCACCTTAGTTTATTTCTTCAATTCTTTTGAAAAATATTCTAAGTCAAGTGCACTTTCTTAGATTTATTCAACTGCTTTTGGGGTATTCGATTAAATGCAACTGGTGGGAGGAAGAAACACATCTAGTCAAGTCTCTCCTCTCTGCGTGATCCCGCCCACTAGAAGGAACTTTCTAGCATCATTGATTTCCTATTCTTGGTACCGGACGACTTATCGAGTCCTCCAAAGAAGAAGCGAACAATTTTTCTTTTGAAGTCCTCTGGATGTTTGTTTAACTCAAGTTCTTTGTTCTCGATTTAATTAATCTAGTCGGAGATGGTGACATCACCTAGTCGAAGACTTTCCTCTCTGTATGTGGTCACGCCCACTAGAAGAACTTCCTAGTGTCGATTCGTTACTACTTTTTCGGCGATGCATGACAATCGTGACCAAAAACTACAAGTTAACCAAACCTCTCTGTTTTGAAACCCTTTTAATACTATTTACTTAGTTTGTCTAAACAAACTAAACAAATAGTTGGGGCTAGGATAAAGTTATTAATTTGACTTCAATTCTTAGTCTTTCATTACATTTTTCATTAGTTAATTATCTTTTGAGTTACTAACTACTCGACAAGATGATTTGCGAGAAAAAAAAGATGCATTATATAATACATCAACAAAACTTGTTTTTCACGGGTTTTTACAAATCACTCGAAGAAGGAGAGCCTAGTCGCATTTCCTCAAAAACTTTTTTACCGAGTGGTTGCATTTCTTCAATAAGGCGACTTATACCTTGAGCGGTCGAAATCGACTTCGATTGGTTGCACATTAAGGCTAGGGTCATGAGCTTTAAGTTTTGCCAATGCATAACTTATAGCACTTTCGACCGCCTCCTTGATGGACTCAGTTTGATTGGCCTTCAGAGTGGTCACCAGTTCTTGCAAAGTCCCGACTTGTTCCCCAATAGTACTTAAGTGAGCAGCTATCATATCATCTTGAGGAGCTTCCTCTTTTTCCTGTCGCAGCTCTAGAAGTTGTCGGTGATATTCACCGACAATGGCAATTTGCTCTAGAGCTTTCTGCAAAAAGAAAGACAGTAAGAAACAAGGGAAGATCACATATATAAGTATTCTTAAATACTTACACTCATGGTTGATCGAGCAAATATCGAGTAAACCCGACTCTGCATGCTTGACTTGTCTACTCTATCGACTGATCCCACAAACCTTCTCAAGGCGCTCATTATCAAAAGTGTCCCTCTATTGGGAATGTCTTTGGGATGAGGGACTCGATGGCGAGATCTAAAGCGCGAAGACCCTACTATGGAAGCGGGGCCAAAGAAATCGAGCGAAGTTGAAGTATTCCTCATCTTCCAATTCTCAAATTCCAAAGCATCTCTTTGGGTACCGGGAAGGAGGTCTCGCAACAATTTCCTTCCCTTACGGTGGTCGGTACATCTCCACCTTGGGCGAGACTTCTGCGATCGCCTCTGCTAGTCCCACGACCACATCGTGACCATGGCTACAACCCAATGGTTGTGACAACCGCCTCGAGAACCACGACTTCTTCCACCACCCGGCGAAGATGATCCTTGACCACTCCATTGTCGGCTCTCCTATCGCCGGAGGCGGAAATGGGCTTCTCGATAGAAGCCACCTCGGGGGCCCGAAGAAGTCGAGCTAAAACAAACAAAAGGATAGCAAGTCAAATCGTGAAAAGCAAAAGGTAAATGATGTTCTTACACTTTGCTTTGTTTCACATACCTCTGCATCTGGACTTGATCGAAACTTTGAAGCCATCTTCCGATGGAAGGGTTCTTCGACTTCTTTGCTACGACCACGTCGGTGAAGCTCAAGTTGAGGAATAGGCTCGGCCACGACCACGGTCGTGGATCTTGAACGAGGACCATCTCTCGGTCTCGACTTTCCGGAGGGCCGAGATCGGTCTCAACCACTCCAAGAGCAGCGCTACCCTCAACAATAGGGAATTTGGATCGGCGTTGTCCTTCACAAAGACATAAACTCCTTCCAGTTCTCTTTTTCTAGTTGCTTGACAAAACTAGAAGTACCAGAAACTGTGAAAGCTTTCTCATCATAATAAAAAGGTACCTTGGCCTTGTGGGCTTTGCGCCTAAGAGGTTCTTCAACCTCCACGGCCTCCTCATTCTGTTGCCGGTCTCGACTCTTCTGTGGTCATGTCCTTGGTCTTACGGATCTTGCGTATAAGAGGTTCTTCATCCTCCTCGACTTCAGTTGTTTCGACTTGATTTCTGCTGCGACTATGCGTCTTGTAGACCTTAACGAGGACCTAGTCGAAGCGAGGGACTTGAGCTTGATCCTCCTTGTCGATTTACTTTTGAAAGTCGGCGCTTTTTACTGGGGGCGAGTCTTTGTCCACTATCGCCCTGCGCCAATGGTCATCGATTCGACCTCTTCATCATCCCTGCGGTTTTCCATGCCTACTTTCTGTAAAGAAAAATAGAAAAAGAAGAATCAATGACCAGTCGTAAGTTTTTCTACGACCAATACCTAGTCGTAAGCTTTTCTATGACATGTCCCTGATTGTAAGATTTTCTACGATCACTACCTAGTCGTAAGTTCTTTCTACGACTATAAAGTCCTAAGGATAAAATCAGCTTTTGATTACCTTTAGGCGCTCAACCTTTTCCTCTGCGAACAAAACCGCAAGGATTTGAGGAACCGCCATTAGGGTGGCGGGGCTTCTCTAAGCGAGTTTGACTCGAGCGTCAATCTCTGCTGTGAAAGATCTGTATAAAACAGATAAAGATACTCGATTGGATAATTACAAGAAGACCAAACCGAGAGTTAAGTCGAAAAACTACTTACCCTCATCGTAGTCCTGGTTGGGTCTTTTGGCCCGTGTACTTCCACATAGGAGGTACTCGTTTCTTCAAAGGGCTAATTCGGCGTGTGATGAAATCCTTCACCACATGCCATCCATCAACCCCCTTCCTTCAAATCCTTAATAGCTTGAATATAGGGGCAATTAACCGATATCTTGGGGAGTCGAATCCCACGAAGATTTCTTTTCAGACCTTCCCTAGAAGGTAAGGTCGTCTTGAGGTGACTTTCGATAAAACCACCTCTTCCTCCATCCGACCACGAGGACTGGTGAACATCTGGATGTACTCCCTCGACTTCCGTCATGGAGCTTGGACCACGACTTAGGCTATTCGACATTGTCGAGCCATTAGTAGAAATCTTGAAAGAGCTCAAGGTCATTGGAATTCCCAAGCACGCCTCACGATATATACACAATCGCTCGGCATTGTGATGGAATTGGGACCACGGTTCACCAATTCCACCTCAAAATGCTCGAGTATAAGTGTAAGAAAGGGGTGAAGCGAGCAATCGTAGACCACACTCACGATGCGCTTTGGAAGGCGGAATTTGTCCATCCTCCCCGACGGCCATTCTTTGCTTGTGCGCAGGAACCACTCCACGAGAACTCCCTTTGGAATCTTCCCAGCGTTGACAAGGGCTTGCATCTTTATCGTATCCATCTCCGACTTCGGCCCACTCGGAGACTCTCCGGCCATTTCTCTCGAAGGGGAGATTCTTGATTGAGTTGGTGGCGGAGAAGACAAGAACTTGATGAGCAATTGGGATGATTTGAGGAAAAGTGTGAACCTAAGTCTTACCCCGGTAAGTATTTATAACCGCGTGTCTTGGGCGGGGCGTGGTATTCAAAGGTTGCCACCGTCTCGGAACCGCTCAACAGACGAGGCTAACGGTGTCGTTTGAAATTCCATAACGTGTCCATTCGAGAAAATCAGGTTTGCTTTTACACCTCAAATGAAATTAGTTCCTTGGTTAGATTCTTTTTAACCAAAGGAAATGTCAATCGGAAAGGTTTGTCTTCCGATCACCATGCTCGACCACCTCGTGATCGTAGAAATGTTCTCGACTATTTGATAGCCGTAAGCAATTTTCTTGACCAAGCATACTTACGGTCAAAGTAGTACACTAATGTCGAAGAGTTTTTCCTTCGACTATCTTTCTACGACCCTCTCGTGGTCGTAAGACCAACTATAACTCCTTAACCAAGTAAGTTACTTTCACTTGAAGCTGGGGGGCTAGATGGCGAGGATATAATAATCCTCATTTTATCTTTTATCTATAACTCCTTAACCAAGTAAATATGGCGTCATATGGTCCCTGAGTATACCCTTAAATGTTATAAGGGAAGAGCCTCTTTGGATGGTCGTAAGTTCTTCTACAACCACCCCATAGTCGTAAGTTATGCTACGACTACCCCATAGTCGTAAGTCTTGCTACGACTACCTTATAATCGTGGGTTCTTCTCGACTAGGTCAACTATGACCACCTTATGATCAATTAAACCTCTGAGACAAGTAGGCCCAATTGATTAAGGGATTCAAACGATCATCATCTGTTGTTACTCGCCAAGTAATAGCACGTAATGCTCCATTATCTCGGTATATAGTTGTTAGGCGGCGTGGAGGAGTTATCGCGGTGATTACTACCAACGGCGCGAATTCTGAGGATGTGATGGGCGCCGCTTCACTGGAGAAACTGTTGCTCCTTCACGTACTATATAAAGGCGGCAATCAGAGAGGGAAGGGGGCCAGAAGAGATACAAGCATTATCATCTGTAATAGTCTGAGTTTTTCCCCTGATTGTTCAGAATACACTCAATACCATACACACACAGGAGTAGGGTTATTATTCTCTCCGGAGAAGGCCTGAACCTGTATAAAAATCCCCGTGTCAATCTCTCTACGTGATTTCATTCTAGGAGACCCCCCGAATCAAACAATCTTTACGTAAGTTCGGTTCTAAAACACCGAGAGTATGTATTTGGAGATAAATGAGGGTCGGATGATTCGAGTGATCCGGACCCTGAGTTAGAGCAATGTTCCAGAGAAGTGCATTTTTTTAAGATCAATAGGACCCGGATATTCCGAGTTAGTCGGACTATGGGTTAGATCAATTTAGCCGAGAATTGGTGTGAGTTGGAATTGAGTTAAGCCAGATGATCTGAGTGGGTCAGAGCAATGACCCAGATCAATTTTTCAGGGAAGGTGCTTTAAGGGGTTTGCACTAGGTCGGATCGTTCGAGCCAGGCGGATAATCCGAGTGAGTTAGATGATCCGACTTGAGTCAGACAATCTGAGTGTGTGCAACGGCTAGTTTTTTTACCATTGGAAGTGTTTAATTCGGATGATTCGGATAGGTTGGATGATCTAACTCAAGGCATTATTTTGAAATATCTGTTTCTACCGACTAGTTTCTGAGCAGGAGGGCTATAATAGGGCCTATGAGCGTTCAAGTTAGCTCTCTTGGGACTCCATTTTAGATTCTACCCTATTGAGAAGCTCAAGGGCACTTTGAAGCTTGGATTGAAGATCTTGAGTGCTTGGAGAGTGATTGAGAGAGTATATTAGGCCTAGGTTGTATATCACTCCTAGTTGCTTGACCTTGGTGAGTTCAAGTGACCTCTTTGGGCTTATTACTCTTAGAGATCAGTGTCTGCTAGACAGCTTGGAGGCATTGGTTGAGTGACCTCTCCTTGGAGGAGCTTGTGGAAGGCACTGGGAGCTTGTGAAGGTTCGGAGTCCACCTATCCGGAGCGGATAAAGACTACCACGAGTATATGGATTGTTTCCTTGCATGGTTTCAAGTCTGGGCTATACTCTTACAAGAGTACTACAACGAGGAGTAGAGGAGATCGCCGAATCTCTGAGACCTCGGTAAAAATTAGTTGTGTTTCTTGTGTCTTTTACATTTTTGTATTTACTTTCTTGTCTTTCAATTCCTAGTTATTAGACTTGTGTAGGATTGAAACTTAGGTTGCAAAACTTCCCTAGACTTGTGTAGGAGTTGTTTGATCACACTAGAAACCATAGACACTTAGGTTAGGCTAGAACAGATTAGATTTGTAATTTGGCCATTAGCTAAAAGAATCCCAATTCACCTTACACCCCCTCTTGGGCATCCGATCCACTTCACCTCCCATTCTCTCCCACCTCCGTAAAGCAGCGTTGCCGCCACACCCGCCGACGAACCAGTCCGTCGCCACCATCAGAAACCTCTATGTTGGTAATCACTCCCTCACTCTTCTTCTCACGTTGGAAATCACTCACTGATTTCCTCTTTCTGTCATTGGTTCTCTCATGCAGAGAAACACACACACAACGATAGATGTAGCAAATGGACTCACTCCAAATGACTTATTATTTCAACCAAAAGAGCAGCTACTTATACAAAGACTACAAGTAATGCACTTGCTAACTACTTGACTAATTCTACTACTACCTCCACCTCTGCTGCATGTTGGCGTCAGCCGAACGATTCTCCAGGAACTCACCCACCAACGTCACACTTGTACATTGGCTTGATCCACAATTCACGCCATGCCTACATGCCTCCACAAGAAGTGCTCCGCTAACACATACATGCATATGCAGCTAAATAACTGGAAGGGGAGTGCCATGCAAACTTATCTAGACACATGCAACAAGCCCATGCACATGACCACATCACCACATGCAACAAACCATGCAATCACCGAACTAATTAATATGCTTAGACACTTAGGGCTTGTTTGGATCTCATATTTTACCAAAACTAGATTTTGTTAAACAAGTTTTAGAGCCTAACAACCTAAAGCTTTGTTTGGATGATGTAACAAACTTGCAGATTACAAAAGTGGTTTTGGTAAATCGATTTTTCACGTTTTGGGAAAAATGAGTATCGTCGTTTTTAACAAAGCGAGTTTCCTGTGAACCATCCAGAACATGGGCCAGAGTCTTGATTAGCTCGACACCACCTCCTGCCGACCTCGCCAACGCCGCCGCCTCTGCCCCTCGCCCGCCTTGCCCTCCTCGCTCGACACCACCTCTGCGCAACCCGGCTGGTCCCACCGGCCATAACCGACCTACTTTGCGCGCGCCGCCTCTGCCCTCTCCCCACGCCGCCTCCACCTCGCCCGACGCCAGGCGCCTCCTCTCACTCGACACCACCTCCCCTGACCCAACGACACCTCCCCTAGCGCGATGCCGCCGCCTCTCCTCGCCTGGCGCCGCCGCCCATCGCCCATCAGCACCACCTCCCCCTCCGTCTCCAAGTGAAGCAAGGAGGAGCAATGAAGGACGACCATGGGACACATCCATGATCTTGCAGTCTGGAGACTTGGTGAACTTCGCGGGCAAGATGGGCTGAGCCTCGAGGCCAAGATTCCCGGCCCAGATTGGAGGCGGGACATCGTCACCGCCGTTTTCTCGTTCGCCGCTTGCCCGCCACTCCATCCTCCGGAGCCGACGGGGCGTCGCCTCAAGAAACGCGCTCACGATCCTTGATCGACATCATTGTGCTCATCAGGTGCTCCTTCATCTCGAGACAGTACTAATCGAAAACAAGTTAGGATCATAGTTTGTAGCATCAATTTGTATTCCTGTTGCCTCTCGTGCTTTATTCTAGAATAGAAAGAATGCAAGTGAGTGCGGCAAGCAAGATATTAAATGTGGAATCAAGTAGTTGATAGCTAGAATGCAACGGGAGCGAGCACCCATCATAAGAACAAATCAAACTCAGAAGACATAGTTCTGAGCTCTAAAACTACCCAAAATAGACATCACAATGATCATCTCTCCACATGAGGATCCAATCCAATCCTACATCATCTCTCCACATGAGGATCCAATCCTACATACCAACCAACAGACCAAGAAGAAGAAACAACTTATGAGCATACCGATGGAGCCCACGAACTCATGAGCAACACCAGTCATGCCCAAAGAAAACGACGAGTGCTCAATGTTGAACACTTGCCGCTCACGAGAATGGCGCACTGGCCAGAACAAAAGACTTAGGGCCATTGTGCCTACGCCGTTCTTCTTGACATAGGCCTTGTCCGCCTTATCTCCTGTGGCACGTCAATGGGTCTTGGTATGAGAGGCTTCTATTCTTTGGAGCCATCGCAAGTCGGTCCAAGAGCGATGTGCCATCGAAGAGCCCAGCCGACAGCGAATCGACCAGCAACACGTTCGGCGTGGAGAGTGAGGAGGGAACGGGGAAGAAGAGGTGATTGATCGATGTACTCGGTGGTCGGAGCGGAGAGAGATGACGAAGGGATGGGAAAGTAAGAGAGAGGATAGCGTGGGAGTTGGTGTCGGAGTTGGTAAATCGTTTTCTTGTTCTCTCGGTAGAACATTGTGCTAGTAAAACTCGGTTTTCAGTTTGTGTCATCCAAACAAAGAATTCTATAGATGCATGCTAACAGAATAACAACCTAAAACTGGTTTTCTTAAGATTCCTAGGAAAACATGTTTAATGAAAACTGATTTCTATTGTATTAGATCCAAACAACCACTTAACTAAGAAATCAAGATTATAACTAACGTCCGTCGCCAGAAAACTCGCCGAAACTCTTTCCCAAAACCCCACGCACCGCCAGAAACTTCACCGGTGCTGTATCCCCACGCACTGTTGAAAAACCTCGCTGGAAACCTTGCCCAAAATCATGCACTCCGCCAGAAATCTTGCTAGTGCCAGAAACCCCAAGCGCCCGCTAGCCGCTACCTGAAACCTCGCCAAGCCGTTGTCGCCTTGAGCCATGCGAATGCTGGATCGGGTGTGTCGAGCCGCGCCGCCACTAGATGTGGCTTCCCAAGCCATGCTGCCACCGGATCTGGCCATCTCTATGTCGCGCGGGCCCACGTGTCAGGACCCAGCAGATTGACGAAACTGACGAAGAGGAATATGGCGCTCGGGTTGAAGAAGAAGTTGAAGTCAGCACAGAACGTATCCCTTCGTCGACTCCACTTGGACAAGATCCAAGGGTGATGACGAGCACGGGTTAATTGGAAGGGCGATCCAACGATCGGGAATGCTTTTCCTATTTACTGTTACTGTCATCTTTTTTGTCAAGTGTGTTGGACATTCAGAACTGTCTTCCTTTTACTTTCAGACTTTAACTCTTGCTGTAAAACTTGTTTGGTAATTCCCTGACTATGTAACTAAAGGTGATGGAATGAGAAGGGGATCAAACAACAAAAAATATCGTCTCTTTAGTTGTTAGCTCCTAGAAACCTAGTTAACTTTCCCCTTCTAAACCCGGCCTCAATTTCTAAATCTGTTTTCGATCTCTGAAATCCTGAGACCTGTCACCACGGCGAGCCGATGCTTGCACGAGGTGGCTGATGAGGCCCTAGGTGTGTCTAGTATAGAAGTGAGTGATGTTAAATCACAACCTAATGATAAATCTTCACTCTGTTATTTTGCCACAAGAAAGAAAGAAAGGGCTAGTTTTGGCCAAGAGAGGGGAGAGGGAGGAAGGAGGAGCTAGCCAAAATAGCGGAAAGTTCCATGCCACCAAAATATATCCTTGTTTACTTTACCAAAATAGGAGCTAGCCAAGTGAAAGCATGTCGAGAATTGCCTTATTTACTTTCAGCCAAGAATAAACAAATGGAGAGTTGGCGTCATGGGAGACTGGCCGAAAGGGAGAAGGGTTTGTGGGGAGATCATGCGGTGGCGAAGAACCAAGTTAGTCGAGAGATGACCGAAAGAGGGAAGGACCAAGATTTCGGCCAAGACAAGAAAAAGGAGGCAAATTCGGATTCAAATCCGAAATCAATTCAGATTCAGCCTCAAAATCCAAAATGGATTTGGATTGGTGCAATTCTAATTCATATTTAAAAAATTATTTAATTCAGGATTATGTGTAATTAAACTAGGAGTTTGCAATAGGAGCTGATTTCGGACACGGTTCACATTCGAGCACTGTTCACCAACTCAGACACAGTTCATGTGGTACTGTTCACTGGCTCAGATACTGTTCGCGTGCGTGTACTGTTCACCGATCATATATATTCAAGGGTGGACCCTATTGTAAGCAAGTTTGAGTTTAAAAAAATACAAAAAAACACATGTTTATGTGGCATATAATGAGTACATGTGTTTCGAAAATCCCATCTAGGGTTTGTGATCATGAATATTGGAGGTGGCTATTCCTCCAATATCCAGGATTCCTTGTGGCTCAACTCACTAGTTCGTGACATCCTCAATTGCTCACGGTTTGGTGTTGTTCTTTGGGTTTGATTTTGTTTCTCTTTAGATTGATTCAACATCAATCAAGTATCATTTACTTGCTTAGGAGATACACTTGTTCTTTCTTTTTGCTGAACTAAGAATGAGAAAAGTTAGAGTTTTGCTTCAATCAAAATTGAAATTCAAGTACCGTAAAAGATTATGTCACATTACGTATCAACCACACATTGATCCGTATCAGTGGTGGAGCTGGTGTGGGCTCAGGCAAGGAGGAGGTGGCACCACATGCGGAGGCGGGAGGAGGCCATGCCGTGCGGCCGTGCGAGCCGAAGAGAGGAGAGAGGTGGGAGAGAGATTTAAGGAAACAGAGGAATACATAATAAATACAAATGGGGGTATGGACACACACGAATCTTAAAGCGGGGCCTGCCTGGATGCAGTGGGTGCATGTGCCCCTGCGGTTGAAAATGCCTTTCCCCCATGCTATGGAGTATATGCCCGTGATATTGTCCAATTAGACAAGTAAATTCGGGGGATGCATGGCAAAGTGAGCTAATTCGTAAGTTTAAGGACCAAACTCGTACAAGATGTTTGAGTTAATTAGGGACCTATGTGGCATAAGTCTTGTCACTTAACATCCACTTGGAAGCCAAAATTAGTAAGATGTTCTAGCTTAGACAAGTTTACGGACATAAGTGACATAGTCGCAGTTTTGGAACCTAGGTGCAAGATACTCTCTTTTTCCTACTTACATTTTGAAACTCTGGTTCGAGAATATTTAGTGTTGATGCGCCTATGCGGTTTTGCTGATAAGCAACACTATTGTCAGAAAATACAATGCAGAATTCTCAGCAAGATGCAGAAAGAAAATAAAAAAGTCAATGATAAATCTTGAAAAGTAGTATATCACCGAAACACTTACAACTCATGCCAACAATGTTGATTGCATGTTCTGGGGAGAAGATTTGACATTTGTGACTTGTACTGGCCAGTGACAGTTCCAACTTCCATCCAAACGATGGTGGTTTTTCCAAGCTAATCATCCTGCAGCTGGCTTAGGATAGAACATAGAAGTCACTGGTTCAGATAGGAAAAGGAAATTATCCAGTGAAATCAGGGCAGCTGGGCAGGAAGAGTACTGTTTGGTAGTTGGTTTGGAATTTTAGACATTGTTGGTAAGGAAGGTTGGAAGTGTACTGCTCTGCTAGGGCTACTTGTGCTGTATAGATTCTAGAAGCATGCAAACTAGTTGACCCTAGCAATCAGGCAAAGAGCAAATGCTTTTATTCTACAGAAGAAAAAATGGGTGAGTTTCTAAGCAAAATAAGTGATAATTTGCATCCCTCTGTACGTACTTTCACGCTTCATGATCTGAACATAGATTGAGGAGGTGGTGGGCCAGGGGAGGCGGCGGCGTCTTCCTTGCGGGGGCAACGGTGTTGGGAGGAGGGAGGGCCGACGTCGGAAGAGGAAGGGTGCGGCTTCGGGTCGTCGGGAGGAGGCGGTAGCATCTTTCTCGCGGGGGCGACAACGTTGGGGTAGGGGAGGGAAGGTGGCGACATAGAGGAAGGGGAGCGGCGGCGTGAGGAGAGGGGAGACGACGACGTGGTGGGGGAGGGGATTTGAGGCGGTAGCGTGGTAGGGGAACCGAATGGAATCGGGGGGGGGAGAGGAATATAGCCAGCAAATAAACGAAAGGATTGGGATTTACATACAATAGCATTTCGTGGGTAATTTCAACGAACTTCAGTGGCAGACTGTTATTCCATTCCGTAAAAGCAAAAAAAAAACACATCTCCCACTACTTATGGCTTTTAAACTTAAATTGGCTTAAACTTTTTATAAGCTGGATAAAAAAGCCATCCCTTTGTTTATATTTAGATTTTTTTTGCTTTTAAGCCAAAGAAAAAGCCTAAACAAACAGAACCTGTGTGTTTGAAAGCGTTAGATCAAGCGATGGATAGTGAACAGAGGCAAGGTTCCGAATGTCTCAATTTCTATTTCGAACTTGAAACTAGATGTTTCGATGGAGCAAATGGCATTTGCGCCATTCGAACAACAAGAAAGGCGATACGATCTCTTCAGGTTATCTTTCAAGAATACAACAGGGAAATGTCATCATCTGCTTGATTGACGGATGATGAGTTTTCTAGTTATGGCCAAACTAGACGAGTTGGCGCATTTAAGATGGAGGCCAAGGTTGCCTGCCTAATCGTTAGTGCCTGCTGTGAGAGTGACAAGTGCCTACACATGGGTTTCCTATTTCTATTTCAATTTGATTTCCACATTTGCACGTGGAATTTAATTAGGCTCAGCTGGCCAGCGGATGGATCTCACGCGTTTTGTGTGTGTGTGTGTGTGTGTGTGTGTTTTGAGATTTGCCTGCAGCTCGATCGTTCTCATTCCATGGCTGACTACATTATATAGGCTGCGTAGTGGCACCTGCCAAATTTTCGGAAATACTAACTAGTATCTGCGTCCGATGAAAAAATTACTAGGTAGATAGACACGAAGACGTAGCCAACCCGCCGGTAGGCTCGTTAGCAAGGTTAGACCTCTTTAAACCCGGGCTGGGCCTGTCCGGAAAAGCCCAGCCTTGAACGGGTAGGTCTGAGCATAGTCCAAAATTGTTTTATCCCTAATAAAATAATATTTTTTGGAATAAAAATTAATATTTAATTCATTTCAAGAATAAAAAATATTTATTATTATTATTTTTATCACCTTCGTTGGGCTTTTTTGGCTTCGGACCAGGCTTTCGGACCAAAAAGCAAGGCCCGAGCTGGAAAATTGAAGTCTTAAGTGCCTATTATTTCAACAGCTCGGGCTTCACCTCAGAGACGGACCTAGGTCAAAAAAAAAAATTGAGCGGGGGTACAAATGGGTTATCCGGATATCTCTGCTGGACTGAGTAGCGACATAAGTGATTAGACATTGAGCTACATCACTAAAAACTGAAATTTAAGTAAAGAGTCAGTTTTTTTTTTGAGTCCGCCACTGCTTGGCCTTGTGAAAGGAAAGAATACATAGCCACATAGGAAGCGCCGCGACATGCATGTATGGCTAGGCCGTTATCCCACACAGAGCAGCTAGCATGGACCAGAGCAGCAGCAGCAGCATTGCCCATGGGGACCCAACACGTGAACCGGAGACATTATTTTTGGGTCCAGGGTACGTGAAGAAGGAACCGACTGACTGACTGACTGGAGCTAAGAACAAGATCGGCCGGTCGATCTGGAGATGAAGCCGCCACCCAGAAGCTGAGCAGCTAAGCGGCTAGCGTCGTCACGTGTCCGTCGCGGCTGGATGCACTTGACTTGCAATCCAAAGAAAGAGATGACGATCGACGCGGCCGGGGCCGCACTCGCCGCTCGTCGCGGAGCCGCGCACCCTTATTCCGCCGGGCCCCACCGCCTAGGCTTCGGCGGCCGGAGCCCAGAAACGATAAACCGGACCACACAGCCTCACTAATCGATTCGTACTATGGATTACGTACGTTGATTGATACTAGTAGTACGTACATTACTAACTCCGGATGATGCGTGGACTAGAGGCAAAGAGTACGTACGTACGATTCGTTTAACGTTAATTGCCCTACAATACAATGCCGTTGGAAACCCACTCATTAACTGGTTTAAGGCCGTACGGCAAGGCTCGTATGTAAGTCAAAAACTCGCTGGGTTCACATGGAAACAGCACGTGCCATGGACGTTGACATTTCATACTGTACAACAGTACAAGACTACAAGGTACGTACGCATTCCCTGCCCTACACGGCTAAGCCACGCGCGCGGCCACGCCCCCAAAGAGTTGGGCCAAGACCAACCCACGCGATGTGAGAAATTTACCAGGGCGGCTTACGCGTAGCATTTTCTCTTCGAATGTAAAATTGCAAATCCCAATCAGCTCAACTCCACTGGGATGAAAAATAGTAAAGAATAATCCATTTTATTGGATATTTGTATCTGAGAAAATACAAATATGGTAAGCAAAATCCGTATTCGAATAAAAAACGAATACTATCTAGAAAAAAATGGATAATATTCGTATCCGTATTCGATGTTATTTGTATCCGGGAAAAAAAACGGATATTATCCGGAAAAATGAATATTATCCCTTTTTTTTCCCGGATACGAATACGAATACTATCCCTTTTTTTTTTCCCGGATATGAATACGAATACTATCCCTTTTTTTGCAGGAGCATTTCTGTTTCGACGGGATCTTGATTCGGTACCGAATCTGTGGCTGTTGGGTGTTGCTACGACTTGTGTAGACATGTTGTTGGTGTAAAAACCAAACACAAGTGAAGGCGGGCGTTAGTGCGTGTTCTGCTACCGTCGTCCACGAGTGAGAGTGACACAGGGGTTTATCTGAGTTGGAAGTCCGAGAGACCGCTCTACTCCTACCGATGGCCTACGGTGGTTCAAGGGTTCCTCCCGGACGCTCACCTGATGCCTTCTTTCCTTATATTGCTCAAGATAGCTCTCCCTTGAATGAGAGATACATAGAATATTTATATGCTCTTGGGCCTGTACAAATGACAAAAATACCCCTTGGGGGTTAGCTACCCTAAGAGTACAAGCGAGGGGTATTACAGTTTTTTAAGAGTACAAGTGAGGGATACAATCGTTCTTTGTCAGGTGATTACATTTCCAGATCCGATGAATCGGTGTCTTCCTTGTGGAGTGGGTCCTACTAGTAAGTGGATAAAATATTCTTCCAACAAGATAGTAGACTGTAGACGTGTAGTCATATTACATAAATTTGTTCTACTGAAATTTGTCGTAAAAGTTGTAGGATATTCGTATTCGACCGAATTAAGTACATATTCGATTCGAATTCGTATTTGTTACGATATTCGATTCGTATTTGTATTTGAGAAAGTTCGAATTTATACTCATATTCGTTTTAAAAATATATATTCATATTCGTATTCGAGACTATTCGATACGTTTTCATCTCTAAACTCCATCCGTGCAAGTCAGGCTCGCTGTAGCATTGCGCGCGTTATGTTTCTCAGAGGTACTTTTGTCAGCGTAGTACAACATAGCAACCACAATGACTCACGGAATTCCTATTAATATAGACAACTATTTGGATTAATCGGCCAAGCTCGAGCAACCTGACAAGCTGTTCAGGCCAGGTACAACTAACGTTAACGGATGCATAATGCAATCATGCATGGAGTAGAGACTAGAAGCAAGAGTACGTACGGACTCATTAGCGTTAATTGCCATACAACTCCGTTGGAAACCCACTCAATAATTAGGCCGTACGGCAAGGCAATAGGTGATCATGATTGCAACCAGAGCTTGTGTGCCTAAGCTCAACTTTTTTTTTTTCTTTTTCGAGAGCGTAAACTCAACTTAATTGTGAAGTTGTGCTAGAGGTGGATCCAACGTCTAAACAAGAATAAAACTCTTTAACTCAATGAACTCTTCCGGTTCACAGGGGAAACAGAGTGTACCATTAAAGTTGACACTTCATACTGTAGGACGTACCGAATTTCCTCCTCGCACGGCTAAGCCATGCATACGCTCAGTTTAGGCCAAGCTCAACCGTGCCGAAGATTTACTAGGGCAATGTTGCTTAGCACTTTCGGATGAAAATGTAACGCGGCTTAAATAATTACCCATTGCTATGAGATTTTGACACAAAAAATTAACACAAGCCGAATCAGGCCCACGTAACAGCACAGTAGAAACAGGTACCTCCCCATTGACAACCCTTGTCACCACTACTGACTGATAGCCATGAGATGCCGACAGGGAACGAGCGCACCAAGAAAAAGAAAATAAAACCAAACCCCCTTTCTCCCGTCCACCACAGGCCCACGCCTTCTGTTCTACTCTCACTCCCCACTCGCGCAGGCGCAGGCGCAGCGCGTTGCCATGGTGCTCCTCCTCCTGCTCCTCCTCGCGCTCCCAGCCGCCGCCGACGCGCTCACGGCGGACGGCCAGGTGCTGCTGGCCTTCAAGGCCGCCGTCCTGCGGGACCCCAGGGGGGCCCTCGCCGACTGGGACGCCTCCGCGGCCGACCCCTGCGCATGGAACGGCGTGTCCTGTGGCGCCGGCACCCGCCGCGTCGTCGCGCTCTCCCTCCCCAGGAAGGGGATCGTCGGCGCGCTCCCGGCGTCCCCGCTACCGGACTCGCTCCGCCACCTCAACCTCCGCAGCAACCGACTCTTCGGCGCGCTCCCCGCCGAGCTCCTCGCCGGCGCCGCGGGGCTCCAGAGCCTCGTCCTCTACGGGAACGAGCTCTACGGCCCCATCCCCCCGGAGCTTGGCGACCTCCCCTACCTCCAAATCTTGGACCTCTCCTCCAACACCCTCAATGGCTCCCTCCCCGTGTCGATCTTGAAATGCAGGCGCCTCCGCACGCTGGCGCTCGGCCGGAACAACCTCACCGGCCCGCTGCCCGCAGGGTTCGGGCGGGATCTGTCGGCTCTGGAGCGGCTCGATTTGTCCTACAACCGGTTCTCCGGCGCCATCCCGGACGACATCGGGAACCTGTCTAGGCTCGAGGGGACGGTCGACCTGTCGCACAATGACTTCTCCGGGTCGATTCCGGCGAGTCTTGGGAAATTGCCGGAGAAGGTGTACATTGATCTCACGTACAACAATTTGTCTGGGCGGATTCCGCAGAATGGGGCGCTCGAGAACCGGGGGCCAACGGCGTTCGTGGGCAACCCGGGGCTGTGCGGGCCACCGCTCAAGAACCCGTGCTCCCCGGACGCCATGCCACCGTCCAATCCATTCATTCCCAAGGATGGGGAGTCGGCGCCAGCCGGTGCCGGGGGTAATGATAGTGGGAGGAGCAAGGGGTTTGGGAAGGTTGCCATTGCGGCCATTGTGCTGAGTGATGTGGTGGGGATCTTGATCATTGCGCTGGTGTTCTTCTACTGCTATTGGAGGGCGGTTTCCTCCAAGGAGAAGGGACGGGGTGGGGCTGCTGGCTCTAAAGGGTCAAGATGTGGCAAGGATTGCGGCTGTTTTAGCAGGGATGAATCCGAGACGCTGTCGGAGCATGCAGAGCAGTACAACCTCGTGACGTTGGACCGGCAAGTGAGGTTCGACCTCGATGAGCTGCTCACAGCATCGGCGTTTGTGCTGGGCAAGAGTGGGATCGGGATTGTGTATAAGGTGGTTCTTGGGGACGGGCTCACAATGGCGGTGAGGCGGCTTGGCGAGGGGGGATTGCAGAGGTTTAAGGAGTTTCAGACTGAGGTTGAGGCTATTGGCAAGGTCCGGCATCCCAACATTGTTACCTTGAGGGCCTACTATTGGTCTTTTGATGAGAAGTTACTGATATATGATTACATCCCTAACGGCAGCCTCTCTGCATCAATTCATGGTATGCATTGCTTGCTTTATGGACTTAATTTGTGCTCTATAATGCCTAGGCTGCATCCTTTTCCATTGATCTTTGTTGTTTCATAGAACTATCATCAGAAAATTTCCATTGTCAAGTCTAACTATTTTGTAGGTCAGGTCCTGATTCATTAATTTACTGCACTATGACACTAATTAGGTTTGCCTTTGGCATATAACTTTTTATTTGTTCAAGAAATCACTACTAGGAATTTATTTGATACGAACTTCTTTATTTCTCTAGGATCTTTGATCGGTTATTAACTATATAAATTCGATACAATATGGTGTCATTTATATTCTGGTAGTTCGCAAAGTTTGACTTCATTCATTTGTTTCTGATATGGATCTTTGCTAATATTGCACTTGTACCTACCTACTGTATTGTATGGCTCTCCTCATTATTTAAAATTTGGAGCTTTTGACATTGGTTTGGGCAAAGGTTACTAGATTACATCCGCACCCCATATTAGGACCTGTGCGGTTATTTCAAGCTAGTAATGCATTCGCTGATTGCCTTTGGTAAATTGCTACTTTCAGGTAAACCAGGGACAATGACGTTCACACCATTGCCATGGGACGCACGTCTAATGATCATGAAAGGAGTTGCCAAGGGGATGTCTTTCTTGCATGAATTTAGCCCCAAAAAGTATGTACATGGGGACTTGAGGCCAAGCAATGTCCTTCTTGGAACAAACATGGAGCCGTACATTTCAGATTTTGGCCTCGGGCGTCTTGCAAACATTGCTGGAGGATCACCTTTCGCGCATTCAGATCGAGTTGGTTTAGAAAAGGCTCAGAGTCAGCAGTCAGATGCCTCCGTGAGCCCTCTTGTGAGCAAAGGGTCATGCTATCAAGCACCAGAAGCACTCAAAACACTGAAACCATCACAGAAATGGGATGTCTACTCCTATGGTGTGATCTTACTCGAAGTGATTACTGGCAGATCGCCTGTTGTTCTCTTGGAAACTATGCAGATGGACCTTGTTCAATGGGTCCAATTCTGTATTGAAGAGAAGAAACCATCCGCTGATGTGCTTGATCCTTTCCTTGCCAGGGACTCTGAAAGGGAAGATGAGATGATAGCTGTACTCAAAGTCTCTCTCGCTTGTGTTCAGGCTAATCCCGAGCGGAGACCGTCGATGAGGCATGTTGCAGAAACTTTGGAGCGCCTCAATGGTTCAAGCTAGAAAAGTACTATCACGAAAGGTGGCGATTTTGGAGAGATTATGATGGTTGTACAGCTCAAGCATGGCAAGGAAGCTTAGGGGGACATCAAGCTCCATTAGTTCACTATGTAAAATTGCCATTTTCCAAGGGCTCACAGACTCTTGGGCCCTTAACAAATTAGGTTAGCTTCTGTTAGTTTGCTGTGGTGAGTTGTGACTCTCTTGTGGTTGCCTAATAGTGACATTGTCGGAATGAGTGGATTTAACCGCATATATGATTGCTCTCTTTTATGAGTGGAAGCAAATAGTAGTACAATATTGAGTATTTTCTTTGGAAAACTGAACTATGGATGCCTTTGACTTTAGTGTTATATACTTCGTGATCTATTCCTGCAATGAAAGCATGTTTGGACCAAAATTAAGTACGGGATCTCTAAGCTGGGACTCCTAGAAGCATTGACAGTGATTTAGCTGCAACCTGGTGCTGTACAATTGATGTGCTTCTTTTTAGCCTTGAGGAATTTTTACCTGGGCCCTTTTCAGGGAAAGTATTTTTTTTTTGAAGCTAAGGGAAAGTGATATTGTATCATTGGTTTTTTAGTACTGCGAAAAGAGGCGGTGTGGCTGCGGTAGTACCCTCATACTTGGTTGGTAACAAGAGTAACCACTTTTCGTAAATTTGCATAAGCTGCTGGTGTAGAGGAATCTGGCTGTGTTGCTCTAAAACAATACGGTACTACTTTAAAGAGGGAATATGGCTCTCTTCATGTTCCGTAAGGCAAGGGTAGGTCTAGTCAGATGCTGTGCTTGAGATGCTTCGGCTTTGGATTTTTTGGTTGAAAAAGCCGGTAAACACGACTTCGACTTTTTGGTTGAAAAAGCTGGAAGCCGTCCTAAACGGTCAGCTTTCTCTAGTGGCTTTTTCTAAAGCTAGAAGCTGTTTACAACACATGGAAGTCGGAAGCTGCTTAGGGGTAGCTTCGGCAGGTTTGCCTTCCGAAATTACCCCTAAAGTTCGGGCAATTACCCACCAATGCCACTCAACAAAACTCCCCTCCCCTGCCAGCCTCCCCTGCCCAAACCCTACAAGGATTCCTATCTTAATTCTATTAGGATTAGGATTCCTATTTCCTTTTGAAGAACAAGGGGCACTATATAAAGCCATGATGGGTGGTCACAAAGAAGACAAACCACAAACCAACTCATTCAAAGCAAGATGCGCACAAGATGATTAGATGCTATGTTATTCTTTAGCACTAGTTTCTTGTATATGGCAAGAATCCAATGGTCCTAAAAAGTTCGAGAGGGTTGTGAGAGAGCGACAATCTCTTATAATCTTTTGAGATTGCGTTTAAGGAATTTATGGTCGGTGTCACCAAATCTTTCTCTCTTGTCGTGATTATTTCTCTCTATACGGGATTCATCTACTTCATTCTTGATATTGTGTACACTCGTGCCACATCACCCAACTCTTATCCGATCCTAGGGCTACTGCTCATAAGGGGTATCAGAGTATAACACTTAGTGTTACCAGTAGGGGGGCAAACGGGTCGGATTCGAACGGATATTGTTTATACCGTATCCTAACCTACATTATTTCCCAGATTCGAAGTTAGATACCGTCAGACTTTGTACTAAAGCTTAAATGAGTACACAAGGCTTTATGCAGACTCTGTCCGAAACACGAGGTAAACCGCGATCCATGGTTTGACATTAGCTTCTTCGACACATCGTTCAAATTGACCATCTTTGTCATGTACAATTCTGTAAGATGGTCTCAAGACTAGGTGATATTGACAAAAATGGAGCGGGAACCTCTGTGAAATGATCAACAGTCACTCTTAAGAAATCACATCCCGATTGGGTCCTAGGTAATCCCATATTTGAATTCTTAGAGGTAGGAGTAATTTGGCTGGCCTCTTACATGCTAGCCCGACTTTCTGGCATACCAAATACATGGTAACATGGTAACACATTCTGTGACATTTCGCTTCATATTGGATCCTCACAGTTTAAATTTGAGACCTTGTTACTTAACATGGTAACACATTTTGTGACATTTCGCTTCATATTGGATCCTCACAGTTTAAATTTGAGACCTTGTTACTTCCAAAGGAAATGGAATAGTTGAACTCAAATGTTGGTTTGAGTATCAACTACTTAAGTTTCTTTTAATCAAATACACAAATATGCTCATCGATTCATGGTGCGTCTTGCTCGCCTTTGGTGGATTCTCAAGCTTTACCTTGCTTTAAGTGGGGGCTGATTTCCTTGACATAACTGTGATCTCACTATCTTGTGAAGTCTGATTTTCAAGTATTGGTTTGAAATCCGGGGTTCAAGAGATATCCTCTTGTGACTAACTCAAGATTCAACTTCTGGATTCTGCGGGTAACTTTGGCTGACTCTTCTATGATCAATAGGTTCTTACGGTAGCTTAATTTGACTCAAAGCATCTGCCACTACACTGACCTAGGGTAACGGATTACAACCTCATGGTTCTCAATCGATTAAAATAATCTTTGTTGCTCCATGGTAACTAACTTTGAATTATGACTAGGATAATTCTATACTTGAAACTTCAGTTGTCTTTGTGAGAGCCCGGAGATTTAACTTGTAATGCTCAACCTTCCAATTGGTAATAGCGTCACAAATTAATATCTCGTCTTCGGTGTATTATGTACCTTCTAGGAGCGGTACACATACACCTTCACAAACATTAATATCAAGACAGACACAAGTTATTACAATACCAGAATCTTCATAGTTTACAAGATAATAAACATACAATGTTCAATTTTCATACATAGGGCCGACCGGCTAAATAACATCATAAAATATCAAGTACGCAGTGGAAAATAGTAAATAAACTGAAATAAACTCAAGAATTAACCATCGATAAAGTCCTAATGGCTTGCCATAATCCGCAGGGCAACCGACTGGGTTCAAACCATAGCAAATCGACGTTTCCTATGCATCTTTCTTACCCGATTCGATCTCAACACCTGCTGTCCAGATTAGTAAATAAAAGCAAACAGTGAGTACTCCATAAGACTTTACCAAGCCTATACATAGCTACATGCATGCTCTACTCAATGAAGAAGGCTATATGGTTCATTTTCAACACAAAGCAATATTTTAATTTAAATACAATGTAGTAGATTCAATTGGCAAGCGAGCAAACATTTTTAATTCTTCAAATAACAGCAAGTAATTAATATTAGGCAACAACAGAACGTCAATAGGTGGCTGCCCCTGCAGCACACAAACATAGCATGAGAACCACTTTCAATACTACCCGATCAAGTTTTAAGTTTGAATTCTAAAATATTAAGCCTAACTCTTGCAAGTCCAATTCCAAGCGTGTCTATAACCTAGGATGAGGCTATTCGAATAGATTATACCCTGCAGGGGTGTACAACTGTACCCACAGACTAGACCGCTCCTTTTGCCATGCGATATAGCACACTTCTGAAGGTATGCCGGCAGAGCTAAGTCCTACGAGACGTTTTCCAATATAATGTATTAACTACGAGCCGCCCGTATGGGTGAAACCCTCCGTGAACCGCCCTTGTGTGTGCAGACACATATGTTGTGACGAAGCCATCGGTAAAGCCTCGGTCAACTACCCCTTGGGGTGAGCCTTAGTCAACTACCGATGTCCCTCGGACAAGGGAACCTAACCGGAACCCACCCCGCACATTCCCAACAACAACAGAATATTTTTCATCATAACAATTACCACCTGCGACTCGAAGCCAACACACGCCAAAGTACTAAGTCAAGAGGGGTCCCATATCCCCCTCATGTGGAATGCAAGCAAAGCTACTTGGTTTTGATGAAACAAGATGTCTAATCCTTGTTGACCTAGGCAAGACCATCCAGACACCCAACAACACACCAACATTCACTTGCCCAAGTCTAAATCATTTTATTTGCACTTTTAGTTTTCAAATTATAACATCATCAGGTGCTGGATATAGCATAATAAAATGATTTATGTGATCAAGGTCACAACCGCATAATCTACCGGACTAAGCATGGCTAAGCATCACATTGCATAAACATAAATAAACCATATAACATCCATTGGGCTCTAATTCACTAGTGGAATTATTAACTTAGGCTAGTGGCAGGGGATGACAATTTTAGGGAATTCAAGCAATAGGATTAACTACCTCTAATCGATAAACATAACTTGACAAATAAAGCATGCATATATACAGTTGCAAAACTAGATAATAATTTTTGAATATAATAGGATCAACATACATGAAAGGAATGGGTGCTTGACTTTGCTTGCTGGTACTCTAGACATTCTCACAAACATTTTGGTTGCACTCCTGAATCATCGTCATCTAACGATAAGAACCGACAAAGCAAAAGCATCGAATAAACACCAAATTTCTAAAAGTATTTAAAAATTATGAAATTAATATAGAAGATAGATTATGATTTTATATGAATTTAGAAACAATTTTTTTTTTGATTTGGAGTTTGTATGTGGGAGTTATGCCCTAATCGTTTTTTGCTAGGAGAAAATTCAAGAAAAAGGCATTCGGTTACTGTAGCCGATTTTAATTCTTTTCGTGAAATTTTATGGAGTTGTGGTGGAGATGAATTTTACATGGCATGAAAGATAATAAAAATTTATTAACAACAAAAATTGAATCACTCCATTTGGAGTTCATATGAATTTCATATGAAATTTTGAAGTTAATTCAATTTCTAGTGTAAACACAAGCCTTTTCTGATTTTAATTCTAATATCAAATTTTTTTGTGATAGTAACATGTTTCAAACCTATTCCAAGTTAAAGTACAATAAGAATGAAAACCTACAAAATTGGTTTCACTCAAATTGGAGTTAATTTGAATTAGCTATGAATTTTTTAAGTTTAAAACCAATTTTTATTAACTATCCCATTGACCTAGTGCCACTATTGCTATCAACATATCTATGGCATAGGGTTACTGTCGTTAGATAACCATATAACCTAACTCTTGTCTTCTAAATAAATTTAGAGTAAAGTCCATTACCGGTCCTTAAACTTTTTATGCTGTGTCATCCCGGTCCATAGACTTTCAAAGTGTGTCATCTCGGTCCCTAAACACTGTTTGGGTCTCAAATTAATCCTTAAACTTTTTATGCTGTGTCATCCCGGTCCATAGACTTTCAAAGTGTGCCATTACTGTGCCTAAGCAAGAGGGCTATATTTGAGACCCAAACAGTGTTTAGGGACCGGGATGACACACTTTGAAAGTCTATGGACCGGGATGACACAGCATAAAAAGTTTAAGGACCGGTAATGGACTTTACTCATAAATTTACTTTTTAAATCAAATGTTAACGGCTAATTAACTCAACATGATTTCTTATTTGCATTTGAAATGTCATTAGCTTAATGCCATATTCATTTCCCTGACTGTTCATAAATGTTACTGAGAGTTTATCTAGGAGAAGTGTTCTCTTGATTTATTAGATTACTAACCATTTTCTTTCCTGTTTATCCAAATGTTGATTGGAGGTTCACTGTTTAATTTGGAATGACCATTCTTAAAACTTGTTTTTCATATTAGTGTGCTCTTATAGATCAATCTCTAATGGCTATTTAATCCAACACAACTTTTCTAATTACTTGCATTAAAAAAGACAGAGCTCACTGTTGCTCCTAAATTACACTCTAAATAGCTTCTCCGACCAAACATTTCATCCAAGGACTTTACTATTCTATTTAACCTATCTTCTCAATAATTCAATTATCCATTTCTACACTTAAACATGCATGAAAAGATGTCATGCTCATTAAGATTATGCAACATGCATAAGTAATATCAGAATGTGGTAGCACAATTTAACACTAAAGATTTTACCGCCGCATGCTAGGCATGCGACTACCACCGGATGACGTCTTCTTGGCTTTGTGTCTGTGTCCGCTGTAGTCATCGTCGAACTCGTCCGCATCCCGCTCGGCCTCTCGCTGTGTCCATGTTCATATCCTTGAGCCGCTACCGAGTCTCGGCCTTCGCGTCGACACCGCCTCGCCTCGCTTGGGCCACGTCACATGCATGCATTGCCATCGCATGCATGCGCCTCACAACATGCCGCTCTCGACCGTCGCACCGCACTGCGCGTTGGGCCGAACCTTGGGCCACCATCACGCCGCTGCCTCCATCGGTCGTGTCACGCTTGGCCACCGCTGGGCCACAAGACGCCGTGCTCTAGGCCGCCATGCCACTGCTGCATGCATGTCGCCGAGCTGTGGTCGTGCGCCATGCTGCTGGACAGCGAGCCATGCTGCTGCTGCACACAACATGTGCTGGTTTGCCAATGTCGTCGAGGCCCGCTGTGCATAGCATGCATGCACCGTCGTCGCTCTCGGTCATGCCCACGGAGCCGTTGGATAGCGCCTTGGCTCCCTTGTCTTTGCACCAAGCTGCCGCTGTAGCACCGTCGCGCTGTCGCCATCGCACCACCTAGGCTGCCAGATGTGCTGCTGCCAAGAACACCACCTTTGCCCAGTTGTTGCCTGCCAGCATGCCGGGCCATGGCTCCACGGCTCCTCGACTGCAGCTCCACGCTGCCGGCTACTACTGCAGCAAGCTCCGGTCGCAAGGACCACCAGCTCACTGCCTCCTCCTCTCCTTGCAAAACACTCAAAAGAGCTTGCATGCGAAAACTAGTTACATGGATGGGATGCTCAAGCGATGAAGAACGCGATGGCGTGACATGCATAGAGAGATTTTTGGTTTTTGGCAGATATTTAGAGGAGAGAAGTGGAGCTTGAGCTGTTGGAGAGAAGAAATGGAGTTGTTGCTAGAGGAAGAAGGGAGATGGCAATGGGGTGTTCGGTTGTTGGAAAAGAATGGTAGGGGATGAGTTCGATTGGTGAGATAAGAAAAGACAATGGGGTGAAAAGAGTTTGGCTAGGCAACAAGGAATGGTGAGTGGGGTTGGTTCGATTGCTAAAGAATTAGGGAGGGCAATGAGTTGGTTTGGCTAACAAGAATGAAAAGTGGCAGTGGTGTTCAGTTGGGAAGGGAGCAAATAGCAGTGCATTTCGTCCTTTTTTCCCAACTCGCTCAAACAACCTCGCATGTGCGAACTAACTGCTAAAATAGAACGCTCTCAAGACAACGATCGTAACGGTATAATATGCGTTGCACGATTTTTGGTTTTTGGTTGTGATTGCGAGGAGAGAAGTTGGGGAAACGAATGGACACGCATGTGTTTTATCTACTACTTCTTTTCTCCTTTGGCGAAATTGCTCAAACTACCATGCATGCGAAAACAAATTACAGAAATGGGTTGGTCGTGCGATGACGATTGCAGTGGTACGACATGCATGGCTTGGTTTTGAGTTTTTGGATGAGATTTGAAGGAGAGAAGCGAAAGAAGTTAGTAGGGAAGGAAAAAGAGAGATGACAGGAAAAGAAGGGACAAGCAGGCGTCTCGCCTGCGATCGATCGAACTAGAAAGTAAAACGACAATATTAATGCATGCATGACGACATGATTTTTTCGATACATGGGAAAACATGAAATCGATACAAATAAATTTAAATGCAGTCTTTCAAACCATTCGATTTAATATTGATTATTATTACTTGATGTGAGAACATTGCAAAACTTGCTTTAATTAATTTCTCAATTTATATTTAGAATAATTACGAAGAGTTTAGATTTTTAATTATCAATTTTCATTTCCATTTGTTTTATTTACCTATTAGGTTTGTGTTTTAAACTCAAATTCAAAATTGAACAAGCAAATTAAATAGGGAACCAAATAACCTCCAAAAATTCTAGAAAAATTTCAAGCAAGCATATCGGAGAAGATAGAATCCAACTAAAATATTTCACACTTGAAACCTTTTTAGTTTTGCTCCGATTTCAAATTGAGCTTTTGAATGGGAAAAGGAGTATTGGATTACTATGTTTAAATTCTAGTCTTCAAAATCAAAGGATTTTCAACATAAAGTTTACATAAAGAGTTTTTAAAAGTCCAAACTTTTATAAATGCACATTAGATGCTTAACTAACACGACTTAGGGATTTTGGGCTGTTACAGTCATAAAGCGCATGTGACAACTTCTTATCACGGCACATCCACAAAATGCTAAGGTTCTTTCTAGTATCTGGCAGTATGAACACTAGAGAAGTGATCAAACTGTTCTTTACTTCTTACAAAATCAATTCACTCCTGACGGTCTTAGTGAACTTCTCCTTTTACAACGAGGTCAGGGGTCTTGGCTGTCTTGAAATGACTATCTCATTGGTCTTCAACTAACACTGTCCTGCTCACGGATGATCTTGAAAAAACAGCAGCTCCTTCTCAAGACTCAAACAAGCTGATCCTGAGGTTCTGAAGGTTAGCTCCTGGATAGACTGAAATTCTCACACATCCTTATGCTATCATTTTACTTTATAGTCAACATTGGTGCTTGCCAAACTGATGAACCTGGTTTGGCATAGCCTTTACTTGGAGAAATCCTCTATTATGTGACCTCATTGCGGCAACTCATTTCATTTAACAACTTTTGTCCTAATTCCTTCAGAAATGGAATGGTCCTGGGTACCAAGTCTGCGATGAAATTGATTCCTAACATGGTTGCATGTTGCATAGATCACTTGCAAAGACAATTGCATACTCTCCTACGGATATGGACATTATCCCATGGCTATGGTCTCCAAAGCATTTACTATTGCCATATTGCTATGTGAAATGGTGACTTAGAATCCAACATCACATTCCATGATTATCACTCTATGGCCTTCAATCAACATGACTCATTGTTCAATTACTCGTCTTACAAAGGTATATGCTTGGAGAGGCATCAAAGGATTTATTAGCTCACAATGCTTTTGCTTCAAAACTTGCATACAAGATGTCCACCTTTTTTTTATCTTAAACAAAGGGAAGATTACAACGATTATCTGACATTACTGCCATGAACAGAGACATGGCACCGCCTGATGTGGCATCATTAATCTAGGCCTTCTTGGTAATGTCATTGCTCAAATGCCTCTTCTTTGGCTACTTCTTTGGACAAACGGATCCTGCTGCTTTACCACGTGCTCTCGGTGTTACAAACATTCCAGAAGTGACTTCTGGAATGATTGCGACTGGATTGGGTGACTGGTTCTTCCAAGGAAACTGGCTGACGTAGACATGGTTATGGACTGGGTGACTGGTTCTTCCGAGGAAATTGGCTGACGTATACAATCTCTGCAAAGTGTTTGATCTATTCAAATAGTCGTGCCCCAGTTATGGACATTGTACAGAAAGTCACAATTGGTTAGTTTTATTAAAATGGGAACCGAGACATGTTGGGTAAACATGATCGTTGGGAACCGAGACATGTTGGGGAAATATTATGGAACCTTATCAAGATAATAATTGCTTACACAAATGAAACTTTCATATTGATGCGGATCAGGCTAATCCATAGGTTTGGAAAACAATTATATTATTTGAGAAAATTGGCTTTGTGCTAAAATAAACCCAAAACCCTCCTTTGGTAAGCCTTGCATCTATATACATACATTTGCTGTGAGTGCTTGTTGAGTACCTTTGTAGTCATAGTTGCTCAAATATGTGGATTCAGACTATGAAGCAGAAGACCCGATGTACAAATACTTCTATGTATCCGGCTATGAGAATGGCAAAGACAGCGATAACTTGGTCCTAGCCCGGTCGATTGCCTATGGAAAATGCATGGGGGCTCCGTTCTTTTGGTTTACTATCCACTGCTACTACTTATGATACGTGGGGTGCTCGATCTTCATGACTTAGAATCTTGGATACACGTAGCACGATGATAACTCAAGAACAACAATGCAATAAGAAATTGGGGCAACCTTGCGCCAAGCACAAAACCTCCTCAATAGCAATCACACCACAACTCTCACGATGGTCCAATCCACACAACCAGCACATAGGCTAATGTACATAGAGGTTGACCATGACATATCAGCCCAAGCAAACTCTAAGAACTTGCAAGAAGAAAAGAAGCAAGAATACATAGTTCTTCTCAAGAACGGTTTTAATCTACTGGTTCAGTCTGAACAAAAACATCAAATTTCATGGTTCGGGTTCCTAAGGCCAGCCACCAACATTAAATAGGGTGTTCCCACCCCCTTGGTCCGGCCACACATGGGCCAACATGCCCAAAACACCAATTTGGGCTCTAGAGGCCGAATTCAACTCCTAAACGCAAACGGTTCGAACTCTAGTGTTCTGAACGAAAACAAATGATACATGACCAAAATTATGGGTGTAATTAGGCCTAAATTTGTGGCATACAAGCCCACACAATTCCCTAACTCATCGAGCCCAATTTGGATTGAAATCCGCTTCAAATTCAGAATTGAATTTGGGCTGAAATTGGGAGAGGTCCCCAATTCGGATTTTGAGTTTGTATTAGAGCCCAATAGCCCTCCGCCATGCCTAGGCATGGCCAAAGCCCACCTTGGGCTGTGTGCCTCCCTCCTTGAGCCCATGCACTCCCTTTGGCTCTCCTTTTTTTTCCTCCTTTGGCCCAATAGTTTATCTCCTTCTCCTTTGGCCGAAGCTTCTTGCAATCATGCATTTCCTGGTGGTGCCTTCCTCCCTCACCTCCCACTGGACACCATGGATACTTCTAGCATTCCTACAATCATCAATTAAGCAATGAGACAACATCATTGTTCTTTCATACAATAAAGAACTCTCAAGTAAATGAATCACCTTATCATTTCTCAATTGATGTTTAGGTTCTGTTATGTGAGTGTGAATAAATGGGATATCCTCATCAACTTACTTTCCACTACTACTATTTCACTATGAACTTTAGGCCTGTCGACCTGTTCTATAAACACTTGGCCCTAACGCCTATTTACTTTGTTTTTATAATAATTAAGTACTCTTTTGTTTATACACTTGTATGGATGTGATATTCGCTAATAACTGTATTCTGTGAGCTAGCTACTGATCATAGGACTGGCTCAGAACACTCAGAGCATCTGGATACAAATCCGGGTCCCCACACCACGACCACTACCCTAGAGGGGAAGGACTCCTTAGCACCTTCGTCCTCCTCTATATATCATTCTGCCATATTCATCCATAGGATTTGGCCATAAACTATCCTAGATTGTTCTGATGACTTGGGCTTGTGTGTCCACCGAACGATTTCTTTGTCAGATTAGTTTGGTGGTTTAAAATATTATTTCCAGAACATGATTGATGTTATTTCTATGTTGTTCATGCTTTTATTCTTTACTATTGAGTAATCTATTTAGTTCTTGAGGTCACAGGGTATCACTACTACAGAAAAGGATTTCACAGATAGTTCAAAAGCGCCATCACGCAGCGGTTTCGTGAGCCGTCGAGTTTATGGGTCGATGATGACATGAGGTCATCATGCACGGTTTTGAACCGCTCTGTGATGTATATTTCTGAGCGGTTTGTGGTTCAAACCGCTCATGATAGTAATATCACAGACGGTTTCATCCACAAACCGCTCAGGATAAGCACATATCACAGACGGTTTGAAAGCACAAACCGCTCCGTGATAAGCACATATCACGACGGTTTGTGGCCGAAATAATTCAGGATGACTTCAGCTATAAATGTACCATATATTATATATATATATATATATATATATGATGTCAGTCTCATTTGTTCAAGCCATTGAGACAAGAGCCACGGCAACCTATATATATATTAAAGAGTATTAGCAATCATTGAGCTCAAAGATTAGTTTCAAGAACACCAAGCAACCATTCTCATATTGTTGCTTGGTGTTCTTGTTGGGTTTAAAGACAATTACATGCTCAAGAATTGTTGGTTGCTAATACATGATGCCACTTCCTACCGGAGAAGTTAAGATCAACGCCACTTTCAACATAGCGATGTCCAATCTAGGTAATTGGATGTCCTAACGCCTTCTTTGCATCCATACTTTTTAAACTTACAGGCTCAATGAGATTGCTCGTGGATACCGCCTCATTCTTCTCATGTCATGTGGATCTACCTCGAAAGTGGTCGAGATCATTTAATAATATATATATAATATATATATATGATGCCGGTTTTAATGGCACAAGCACCACCGCTGGAGACTTTATAGAGAAGAGATTATGAATGGAATGGTAGGACGACTGCACGCAAGAGGTAGGAGAACTTGACCGCATAAACAAGGGACTATTAATATGAACTAATTATCAATTCAATTTCAGCATAAGACTATTGACACCATTACATCACAGAGCAAGGGACTATTAATATGAACTAATTATCAATTCAATTTCAGCATAAGACTATTGACACCATTACATCACAGAGCAAGGGACTATTAATATGAACTAATTATCAATTCAATTTCAGCATAAGACTATTGACATCATTACATCACACAAAGAAGAGGACTATTAATATGAACTAATTATCAATTCAATTTCAAATAAGACTATTGACATCATTACATCACACAAAGAAGAGGACTATTAATATAAACTAATTATCAATTCAATTTCAGCATAAGACTATTAACATCATTGAGCGCTTCATCAAGAAGAGAACAAGACCAAGAGTGTCCAAACCCACCACACAAGTAGTAGCCCTCGGATCCATCGCAGAGCACTAGCTAGCCATTTTCATCACAGAGCAAGGGGGTAGAGACAAGCAAGGGGGGTAGAGACAGAGAGGACCTTAGTACAACAAGAACCACGGTGGCGACCCCCACCACCAAAGACAACCCTCATCCATTTCCTTTACCTTGCATAAATCACACAAACATCGAGACACAACTTAAGGCTCATGCATAAAAATCAAACTCAACAAGACATTAAGCTAACAGATCTAGAGGAGAATAGAGGAGGATGGGAAAAGCAAAGCCTGCCAGGCCAGCTAGCGGGCGAACGGGCTCAAGGCAAGCATCGGCGACGAGGTTGAGCGCGGCGGCGAGGTGGGGAGGAACGGAGTTAGGCGCGGCGCAAACCCTAGCGAGCCGGGAGGACGAGAGTTTGGCGTCATCAGAGTTAGGCACAACGGTGACGCTGCGTACACACTCTTATCGCACGAGTGTCTTTTGCAAGGTCACCAGATGCTACAACCGCCTGGCGACGGAAGAATGGCGGCCAAGAATGACGGGAGGAACAGACGAGAGTAAGGTCACCGGGGAGTGATCGAGTTAGAGCGCAAACCCTAGCGGCAAGTCGGGCTAGCTCCTACTTATAAAGAGATTTATCGAGACGGTTCTATTATGGAACCGCTGCTGATATTATCACGCATTTGTTCCATAATGGAACCGCTCGTGAAATGGTTTTTTCAAGTATATACACTTACATGACATGAAGAAATTACATGTTTATATTAAAAAGCGTAAACCTATAATTAAACAAGGTTTTTCTAGTGGCGAAGGTAGGTCGCTATCTCCATCTCGCAATATTTCATAGCGACGGTGTCGGATCGGACGCTTCGATCATCAACGAACGAAGCTCAAATGCGCCCACCGCTGACGCCTGCTCGAAAGTGTCTCCTCAAGACCTCGATCGTTGAACTAAGAAGAATTGAGCCCATAGGCTCTCTTCCTTGCTTGAGGGTCTCGCCCGGTCGACTCGGCCGCCGCCGCCGACACATATCCAAGTGACGGCAAGCCTCCTAGAGACGGCAACGCCGCTTTTGGAGGACTACGCCGATGACGCGTAAACTCGCCGAAAGTGGGAGATCACCCGAAGACACGGCGGAGGAGGATGTCAAGACAATGGAAGGTGGCCGCCACCGCTCCGCAAATTCTCGCTGGCAGAGGAGTGAAGACACTGTTGATCAAATAAAGGTTCTTCCGCAAAGACGGCTCAACTTACACCGAGAGAGGTGCTCAGACAAGGCGCCAGAAGGCCATCGGTCGGCGATAAGGAAGAGGCAGCCATTTCTTTTTTTTTATAAGTATGTGGGATGATCATCTTGGATGGCGGATGATCCTTTTTATAAAATAAGGAATAAATTCGAGCGGAGATTTAAGAGACGATCGGGAGCCGGGCGGATCGATGCGATGAAGAGACGATCGGGAGCCGGGCCACTACTACGTAAATGCTAATATCGACGCCGATCACGCATTTATTCATCGAAACCGCTTGTATTAAACACAATCTCGACGGTTTTTGTTACACACCGCTCGTGTTATTCTCCGCGCTAAAACCGCTCGCGGAAGATGTCATATCACGATTTGGTTCATGTTTGGAACCATCTCGTGATACTTCATAGACGGTTCCAAACATGAACCGCCTGTGATATCACCCAATATCACAGACGTTTTTGGTTAGAACCGTCTGTGATACTTCACGATGGTTCCAAACATGAACCGCTCGTGATATTGCCCAATATCACGCACGGTTTTTGTTAAAACCGTCCGTGATAATTAACTCATCACAGACGATATATATAGCTCCGCCTCCCCGCCAAAACAGATATAGTCTTCTTGATCTCCATATCTCGGCGCCACGATAGGTCCATCGCCGCTCTGCGTCTTGTTTGAGTACATCGCCTCACCTCACCGAGCCGCCTGGTCCATTTCACCAGATATTGTCGCCGAGGAGCTTGCCGCCACCTCTGTTCATCGATCGACGACCCACCGCGCTTTGACCTTCCCCGACTTTCATTGACACCTTCTCGTGATCGAGGTGAGATATCAAGCATAAGCATCCTTTAATTTGAGTAGTTTCAGCGCTACGCCAAATCGCTAGTTTCAGCGCCCATGGGACATCACCATCGGTTCGCCTCAGCGAGACCTTAGGGCCGAGAGCCACGACTATATAGCAATGCGATGTCACCCCTAAGCCCGCTTTGAGCTTCAAATTAATCCTACTGCTTTTAATCATTTAGTTAATAAACTAACGAGTCTATGACATGTGGGATCGCCATAGATTTTATAAATAAAATCATGAAATAAAAATGAGTCACCGACAAGTAGGGCCCACATGTAAGTTAATAAAATCCAAAAAATGTAAAAATGAAAAATCGTAATTAAGCTCGTAAAATACGCTTTGAAAGTCATCACCCTTTATTTATTTTCGTGGTTTTCAATACGAACCGTGTGATGGACCGGTCGATGTACACCGAGAACCGTGTGAGTGAAGAGTACATTAATGGCGGTTCGCTTACAAGAGCCGCCGAGGAGGATATGTTGAATAAGGGGCGGAATATATGTACCGTCCATGCATTGATCGCGAGAATCAAGATGTTTAACAACCGAGCGCAGATCGAAGCACACTTGATTCAAGGGGTTTCAAAAGGGTTATACATGTTGGACCACCACGGTGAAGAGCATATTATACAGAAGTCAACGATATGCATATTATACAGAAGTCAACGATATGCCGCCAATGTCGATTGTGGTTCCGATTCGATAGGCCGCACGATGACAATCTAGATCGAGATGCTTCATGATGCGAAGGGAACCGTGATGAGAGGGAGTATGTTCAATTCCGGGCGTGATGGAGGACTCAGAGAAACCTTTGTTCCCGGCCGCAAGTCGGAATACACAAGGTTGTCATCCGTGCTTAAACCGCTGAAATTGAAGGCAAGCAACGGTTGGTCCGACAAGAGTTTCACTGAGTCGTTAGGTCTCTTAGCGGACATGCTTCGAGGGAAATGAGTTGCCCAAAACCACCTACAAAGCCAAAAGGTTCTTTGTCCATTGGGAATGGAAGTAGAAAGAATACATGCATGTCCGAACGATCGTATCCTCTACCGTAACGAGTATACAAACATGCATGTATATCCGTGTGCAACGATCCCGATACAAGCGTAAGAAGCAATCGATGACGACGAGGGAATCGAGGTGAAGAAAGGACCTCTGCTAAGGTGGCGTGGTATCTTCCTGTAATTCCCCGCTTGAAGCGGTTTTTGCGAACCCAAAGAATGCAAATCACCAGATTGGCACTCAGAGGAGCGTAAGAATGACGGAAAGTTAAGACACCCCGCCGATTCCGCCCAAAGGAGAAACATCGATAGGAGGTTTGCGACTTCAAAAGCGGAACCGAGGAATATAAGGTTTGGATTGAGTACGATGGAATGAATCCTTTCGGTAACATGAGCAAATGACATAGCACTTGGCCCGTGACGCTCAGATTCTACAACCTTCCTCCTTGGTTGTGTATGAAGCGGAAGTATATTTTGTTGTCGATACTTATCCAAGGGCCAAGCAACCCGGGAATGATATTGATGTGTACCTAGCACCATTGATGGAAGATCTAAAAATACTGTGGATTGAAGGGCACAGTATGGGATGCGTACAAACGAGAGAACTTCACTTTACGCTCCTTGTTGTTCTACACCATAAATGATTATCCCGCCCTTGCTAACTGTCGGCCGTAGTACAAAGGGCCAAAGCCTCGTACTCACCGCTTAGATGATACCGAGAGTGTGTGGTCAATCACTTGCATAAAACCGTACATGGCCATCGTAGGTTCCTTCAGAGGGCTCACCCATACCGCAGGGATGAAGAAACAATTGACGGAGAGAAGGAGGACAGTTCAACTCCAAGGCATTTAAGCGGTAAAGAGGTCTATGATATGGTTAAGGATTTAGATGTTGTGCTTGGAAAGGGATGTAAATCGAGGACAAGTAAGAAGAACATATGGAAGAAGAGATCAATATTTTGGGACTTACCTTATTGGGAGCACCTAGAAGTTCGCCATCGTGATCGACGCCATGCATGTAGAGAAGAATGTATGTGACAACCTTGATTGGTCTCTTCATCAACATTCGTGACAAAACAAAGGATGGTGTCAACGCACGGCTTGACTTGGTTGATATGGACATCGACCGAGTTAGCACCAACAAGGACCGATAAAGGACGAACGCATTCTTCCCCGCTTGTTACACTCTGCCCAAGGCCGAGAGAACCGAATCGTGCGGTGCTTGCATGGCGTGAAAGTTCCGTCCTTACTTCGCCAACATGAAGAAACTTGTTTCGATAAAAGATTTGAAGTTAATTGGCATGAAGTCTCATGATTGTCATGTGTTGATGACACAAATGCTCCTCGCTGTAATTAGAAGTATTTTGCCGATCAAGGTCCGAGAGACAATCATGAGGCCGTGTATTTTTTAACACAATTGCTCGTAAGGTCATCGATCTCGAAGGACTAGATGCTCGCAGACGAGGTGGTGACGACACTATGTGATCTTGAGATGTATTTCCTCCGCGCTTTTTCGATATCATGGTCCATCTCATTGTTCATATTGTGAGGGAGATAAAGATGTGGGCCCGTGTTCCTACGTAGCATGTACCCGCTCGAGAGGTTCATGGGAATTCTCAAGTCATATGTACGGAATCGATCTCGCCAGAGGGCAAGATCGCCGAAGGTTATGCAACCAAGAGGTCATTGAGTTCTCGCCGATTACATGGCTCAGTCGAACCGATAGGTGTGCCTCGATCTCGCCATGAGGGGAGGCTCGAGGGTATCGGACCATCTAAGGAAAGCAATCACTCCAAATATGGATGCGTATGCTCAAGCCCATTTCACTGCCTTGCAACACATGACCGAAGTGTCCTCAGATATCGACCAAAGACAAGGACGTGCTTCGCAATGTAATCCGCCGCGCCGATGTTTGGATCACGAGACAACACAATGCATTTGCTTCAACCAATGGTTGAAGGAGCGACTTGCTAGGAGCTCGTCAAGTGATATGTCGACATGGTTGGCAAAAGGGCCAACATTTACAGCTTGTAACATGGCGAGGATACGACATAAATGGGTACACATTCTATACGCAGCTCGTGATATAAAAAGCACTAACCGTAATCAGCGGTGTCCGTGATAGATGCATTCAAGATCGATGGGTGAGGAGCTCCTACTATGGGCAAATAGAGGAGATATGGGAGCTCGACTCGTGCTTTTCAAGATCCCCTATTTCGTGCCATGGGTCCATCTCCCACAGTGAAGGTCGACAAGTACGGCGTCACTACCGTGGACCTCGAACGTGTTGGATACAAAGACGAACCATTCGTCTTCAAGCAACCAAGTTGTTCAAGTCTTCTATGTTACCGATTCGCAAATAAGAAGCGCCACGTAGTTCTTCATGGAAAAGGAGGATTGTTGGAGTTGAGAATGTAGTGGACGAGGAAGAATACAATCAATTTGACGAGTTGCCTCCTTTCGAAACCAGATAAGGGTCGAGGAAGAAGAACATGACGAAACTAGCTACATACGCCGATCATCATGAAGGGCTAATTTTTAAAGATTAATTGAACAATGTGTGTATATGTATATACATTCGATGAATGGTTAATTTTAGTTCATTTGAGTTAATTAATTGATTTGTACCGTGAAATGGATGTGATTGTTTCTCAAATGAATGTGAATTGGATGTATATACATGTACTTGTTGTCTTTTCTCGCTTGTTTCAGAGGGCATGGCTAGCATTTCTCGAGGCTAGCCAATAAACAGATCGATCTAGATATTAACCAATACAAAATAATATCACGACGGTTTGAACAATGCATCGTCTCACATGTATATCATGCACGGTTGTTTATCAAAACCGCTCATGTTATATATATATCACGAGACGGTTGTTTATTAACACCGCTGCGTGATACATCATATATCATGACGGTTCTAAGTTAGAACCGCTCGCGATATATCACATATCACAAACGATTGTTTATTAAAACCGCTTGTGATACATCATATATCACGACGGTTCTAAGTTAGAACCGCTCGGATAGTAGTATCACTGACATTTGTTCTAATTTAGAACCGCTCAGTGATGTCCATCTTTACATTCGGACTCTAGCTAGGGTTTGCCGCGCCGCCACTCTCAAACGATTAAGTTTCTCAACCTCTCGCTCTCCTCCTCCCCGAGCCTGTCGCCACCGCCCTCGACGCCTCCTCGAGCCCGGCCATTCCTCCCCCAATCCTGTCGACGCCGCCTCCTCCTCCACCAAGGCCTCCCGAGCTCCGCTGAGTCTCCTCCTACCCGGCGCACCTCCCCGAGCCCACTGGCCTCCTGCCCAGAGCCCGCCTCCTCCTCGAGCCCGGCAGGGCTCGCCTCGACGCCGCCTCGCCGCTTCCTCAGATCGCTTCCTCTCGTCCTTCTCGACGCCTAAAGGTAACCAATGCCGAAGTTACCGATCGACCCCCGTGCCCCTTTCCTAACTATTTCTATCAATAATCTGTCATGGTCCTTCATGATAATTGTACTTGTTTTAGGAATTTGTATTTGTTCTAGTCGCTTATTCATATGGTATTTGTTTTGATATCGCTTTCGAATACATTGCAATGTGGTGTGGTGGGCTTGAGATGAATGCTCTGTGATGATAATAGTCTTGTAATTGAAATTGTTTTGATAATCGGGTTTGTACTTGAGCTCTAATTGGAATGCTTACTCTACATCCGATAGCAATATCAAAATGTTAAATCTTAGCTTTATGTCGATTTCATTTGTTCACATGATGTTCTATTTCTTGTGAAGATGTCTTCGCTTCATTCTCGAGTCGGGCCATTACATGTGTCCGATGATGCACCATCCTCTCGAACAATATCCAACCGCTGTAAAAGAAGAGGAATATCGAAAAGGCCCACGGGCCGATTTACCATCACGGAGGTCGATCACCGGGACCCCTATCAATCTCGCCGAAAGCAGCGTCGCATTCCGGAGAATGGTCGAATAGTTGCACGGAACGGGTCAAGATCACCTACGATTCGTGGAAGGTGGTGCCCGACCATTGAAAACCGCCAGGCCGACGGAAATTCTTGCATCGCTCGAGATCCCAGAGAACTCCCGGACTCGGCGACGACACGCTGTTACAGCGCAAAGCGTGGAAGAACTTCAAGAGCACGCTTGTCAAGAACTACGTGGAGAAGGATCTGCCGCCTTCCACAAGTATCTACTCTTGGAAGAGTCCCGGCCGAAGTTTGTGGCGAAGAAGACGACAGATGAATTTAAGAGTGAAAGTGCGGCGCACACGCCCTCCAGCAAAAACAAGCACCCCACGCACTCGCACCACCGGTATGCGTAAAGCCCGATATGGAGGGATCAGAAGCAGAAAAGCGCTTGAATCTCTCCGCTATTTCCGAGATCACCGATGCGCGCTACCGATAGTGGTTATTTGTGAGGTTATCTATTCGCCTACGGGAAGTGTACTTTCCAAACCCCAAGACCGTGAAGTGTCCCAACGCTCGTAAGATATCGAACTACCTAGTTTGTAATTACTCCATAACTTCATAGGAAGTGAAATGACATGTCGGGCTATATTGCGATAACACCGAGTGCACAATCTTCCCAAGGCTCATTCCAGCAGATAGGGAGAAGATATACTCTTCATGCCCTAGGAAACAAGTGAGCATCCGGTCGCACGAGAGGCGCCGGTGTTTTGTTACATGGGAACAATGGTTCCAAGCGATCGGGATCGCATCGAGTAGGAGGAGAGCCAAAGCCGAGCACGATGCAAAGCTACGAGAGGATCTTCGCATCCTCGAGATGAGCTCACCGAAAAATCAGAGCGAGGTCGAAAAAAGTCACACAGAGGTCACTCAATCCTTTGAGGAAAGGATTCGTATGCTCGAGCAAAAGCAGAAAGAGACTTTTGAGGAAAGGATTAGGGATTGCAAATGCCAAGTCGGTTGGAAGCCCCCGCCTACTATACCGCTAGCCACCCCCAAACATCCGAGTAGTCAAGGTCCAACCCTAACCCTACCACAATAGGTGATGACAGATTTTCCGTCGATGACATACAGTAATAATTATTATCTCCGAATGCTCAATCCATTGATAAGCCCGCTGGAGTAGCTAATTTTGTACCGCTATGTACGAGGTGGCTACGGCGCAAGCTCCAAGTGAGATATGTCTCTGCTGCCCTAGATGTCGCTTGGGGCCAGTGTATCCATCCCATGTCGGAGCTTTGGTGCACGGTGCAAATCTAGCGCCGGTTTCGCAAAAGTGAATGTGGACGGTGTTTGTGCCAATTTCGAGGCCGCCCCGCTGAAAATTCCCCAAACGATGAGGTCATGACTCTAGGGCAAGCCGCTGGAACATTCATCCAAAGGCCCAAGGAGGACATCCGCCTCGAGCTACTCGCCCGTGTCAACTTCACGGAATGTCCCTGCGAACGCATCAAGTCCACGGACCCGACCGCACCGGCTACTCAGACCGACATGGCAAGGGCCCGCCAGATCACATGCATCTACACTCGGCTCACCGACTCTTGTGAAGTCGACCTATACAAAGCGAGGCAAAGAAGGGCAAAGGCAAATCAAGACGATCGAGTTCTCTCGATATCCCTTCTGCCGCTGGGTCTGAAATATAAGCCAAAGCAGCCGCTGCTCGAGAAGTTAGACAGCCCTACCCTAGGACCGGATTGCACGGAATTGCATGCATGGTACATGGAATACCCAACAAGCCGTTGATCAACGATGCTCGGTGTCACCGCAAGTTCAAGGAGCATCATTTTAACCACGTGTATCAAGACGATGTCTTCACGGTGACCTTCGACGACTTGTTCGTCTCTTCAACCTCGACGAGCTCGACGCCTCAATCATACGATGTCGATAATCGTAAGTGTGTACAATCACGGTCAATGTTCGTAATATCGATAAATGTTATATATAACTCCTAGCTTTTGTATAATAGATACATGATCCGTGAAGCGAAAGAAGGAAATCACCGTAGGTTTCTCGACCCACACGTTGTCTCCGAAAGCAAAGCATCACGGCGTAATGCAACATTCATCGAGAATTACGTTATAGATTTTTTCATGGCTCACCGCAACAAGGAATTCATACTTTTGCCCTACAACCGAAGTAAGTAGTGTTGCACTCTGGCTATACTTGTTGATTTGTACTTTATAAGCAACACTAACTTAGGTTTAATGACCATGCCGACATACCGTGTAGGTTCCATTGATTCTAATTGTAATTATACCAAAACGAAATACGTAATATACCTAGATTCCCTACATAGGGCCACTCACAACTTCACAGCCTATCCGGAGTTTAATCATCGTAAACACATTTCCTCCATAGAAACTCTATTGTAGTCTTTCCTTCCTTTGCAATGGCTAAGGCTAACTTCTTGGAGTCACGAGGGTGTTCGACGTGTTACATGCTAAAGGATGGAATATCAAGGAAGGACGCCGCAACATGATCAAACATTCCCTGTGACTTGCTAGCTAGTACACATTAATCCTATATAACACTTCGTAGCAATGCCTCTCGAACTAACCAATTCTATTTTTGCGAGGCTACCCAGGCCGGGCCGCAACGCTCAGGATACTATGTTTGCCACAACATGCAACTACTCATCGGTTCGCGATCACCAATGATCCTCGTGTTTGTCAATCTTTCAACAATTATTTCATATATACTTACCAATTTATATAAGCCCGAATTTAACCTTCATATCGACAAAGTTGTGAACATCACAAATCATTGGAACAGAGCGAGCTCACAAAATTCGATCACACCTTGCGGCATTCCCAACACACAGTGTCATAAATCCAAATGGGAGTTTCCACAAGGTAGCAGATTGAACTTGATTGAGATAGATTGAACATAATGGTACATGTGTGTAAATTAATGTACATTAATGGTTAATTTTAGTTAATTGATTTGTGAATTGGATGTGTGCTTGTTTCTAAATGAATGCAATTTTGATGTGCTTCAAATGAATGAGAATTGGATGTGCTTGTTTCAGAGGGCATGGCTAGCATTTCCCGAGGCTAGCCAATAAATGTAAATAGATTTAGCAATGCAAGATACCACAGCACGGTCTCAGAGATGCAACCGCTCAGTGATAGTCGATTACCACGCACGGTCCGTAGATAAAACCGTCAGTGATATTGATTACTACAGACGGTTCGTAGATGAAACCGCTCAGGATAGTCGACTTATTACGATTTGCGGTGCAGATATGAAACCGTTCGCGATAGTCGATCATCACGCACGGTTTCATATACGCATCGCTCGCGGGTAAATCGATCATCACGCATTTGGTTTCATCTACGGACCGCCGGTAGAAAGTCAATATCGCATTGCACGGTTTTATCTACGGACCGCTCAGGGTAATCGATTATCACTGACGGTTGCATCTACGCACCGCTCGCGATAGTAGGTATTACGACGGTTCAAACCGCTCGCGATGACCATTAGCATTATCGACCCATAAACTCGCATTTGCTCACGAATCGCTCGTGATGGCGCGGAACCGCTCAGAAGGCCTTTTTTCGTAGTAGTGAGCGGATGGCGACGTAACGAGCGACGACGGCGATGAAGAAACTCACGCCGAGCGATATTATCACAAACGGTTATTTTAAGAACCGCTCAGGATATTAATTAATATCACGACGGTTCTTGTTGTAACCGCTCGTGATACTTCACGACGGTTGTGTTTTAAAACCGCTCAGGATATCGATAATATCACAGACGGTTCTTGTTAACCGCTCGCGATACTTCACGACGGTTTTCAACATGAACCGCTCGTGATATTGCCTCTTCACGACGGTTTTTAGCGCGAGTTAATAGCATGCATTTGTTTCTAAACCAAAACCGTCTGTGATTGAATGTAATACCGACGGTTTTGGTCAACCGTCTGTGATGAGGCATCCAGTATTAGCCTTTTTGTAGTAGTGTATCCTAACTTAGAGATCATGAGATAGATCGGGGATCCGGTGTAGTTTAATATATTCTTGTGATGATATTCTCCATGATGGTTGTACAAACAACCAAGGATAGCACCGCTAGATGAGATGAGGATGAAAAGTAGAAGGGGGCAGACTATATCTGATTCCTTAGACCCATTTAATTCCCACTTATTTAATATTGGACTAGAGATTTGCAACACAAAACCTATTACCCCTCGTGGATACGATACTCTTACTCACTCGAAATAGCTACTGACAACGGTACCGTGCACTTGCGGGCATTCGGCCATCAAGCTTTTTTTGGAGCCATTGCTAGGGAGTGCAGTGCTTTTCGCTTCTGTATTTAGTTTAGTTTCATTTACTATTGTTATTATTATTTTGAATTTTGGTTTTATTGATTATGGGTACTCAAGTTTGTATCAATAATGAACATTCTTTAGCTGAAAAGGCTAAGTACTTTGATGGTACTGCGTTCCTACATCAAATAGAAATTATGTGGTTAACCCTCAAACTATTGGTATATATGCTTCAAAACAATCCTTTTTTCAGGAGGTGCAGATGAAGACAAGTATTGATGCGGACCAATTACTCTCAGCCGCATCAATTGAAGGACTCAAGCAAAACAGTGAGTTCAGTAATCAATCTTTTCTTGTTCTGTTTTGCACGATGAAAAAGTAGTGGAGGCTAGACGTGAAGTTCAGGGCGCGTCAAGCGGCGCTTTGGCGGTCGTGCACATGTGTGCAGCCGTGCATGGAACAAGATGGGCTCGTGCATGCAGGGGTGCCTACATGTTCCAGGAGCCACAAAGCCAGCTCATGGGAACATTGTGCAGCCGTACACGTGCATAAAAGGAATAGAGGAGGCAAGAATAAAAGTTGAGCCAGAACTTAAATTCGGATGTTTGATTTCTAACCAATTTGGAGAGTTTGTTTACTGCCAAACGGAATTTGGATTGTACGAGGAGTCTGGTTCTTATTTTGTGCCAACTACTCCTAATCAAGATATTTGGAACGCGTTTTATTCGGATGAGTATTCAAAGGAAAGGAAAGACTAGCAGATAAAAGGAAGGGGCACCAACCAAAATCCCAGGAAATCGGGAAGGAAGAGCTGATCTTTTTTATTGCCTGCGCATAGAGGACGCTAGGGCCATGCACGTTCCTTTCTCTCCGAACCATGTGGTGGGGGTCCACCAATGACCAGAAGACCGAAGCATGGCCTACAATATATTTTGGTTGTTTGTTTATTTAGGAGGTTGAGCTAACGTGACAGTGTTATTTTGTCACGTCATAATCAGGGGCGTAATAAAAAGTACTATTTAGCGAACTTATTCCGTAGCATGACAATATTGTTTTGTTACGTTACGGGTGGTTGTATGACCAAAGAGGTCCAAGTTCAACTTTAAAATAAAAATTAAAAAATGGTTAATTAATATAAAAAAAGTTCGTTCGATTGTCTCAGCGATTTTGCGTTGGTTTGCTGGAGACCTTTTACTGAACAGCCAAGTACGGGTGCTCTGCAGGCAAGGCATAAAACATTGTTTTCAGATAACTTTATCAGTTAATTGATAGCATGTCGGTCACAGTTACTTTTTACACAGAGACAGTGACCATGCTGGCTTTTGGTAACAGTGAGACAATTGCAACAGGAGGGCAGCACAGGATCTTCAGAGAGAAAGATTAAAAGCTTCGTAGTGCATCCGACGAGGCTAGCGAGGTGCGCGGCGAGGTCTTCGAGGACAGTGTTGCTCCGGCCGCGTGCCACATTGGCGCTGGATGATGGGTCGACGTCAACAACGCCAATGTCCGCCACGATCTCTGGCGGGCGGCGGCAACAACCGGTGGACGTCGCTGAGCTCCATGTCGCGGTAGTCGGCCATGGCTTCATGAGGAGGGGAGGGTTGTGCTTGTTAGTGCGAGGTGAGAGGATGCTATGCTTCATTGAATGCTTGAATTGATGAGTAGTGGAGGAAATCTGGAAATGGAATTATGATTGGTGGAGTTCTTTCTCGTTTTGTGCATTTGGTCCTTCCCTTCTTGGTTTTCCTTGTGGCAAGTTTTGTGTTTTTTTGTTTGTGGCAAGTTTTATGTGATAGTTACGAAAAGTTGGTTCTGTGGTGGGGTTATCCGAAAATGGCTATATCTAGGGATTTGTTGGTTTGGATTGATTTTCGTTTGTGTTACTTGGCCGTTGGGTTGGAATTGACAAGAGTCGATTTGACAACCTGCACAGTGTAATGTTATCTGTAGTGCGGAACGGAATATTTTCGCATGCGCAATTTAGTAGCGCATTCGTTGAGCTATTAATTTGATCTCATTTGATATATTCAAATATCACATCATTTTTCGAACTTTTTTTATTAAATAATTTTTTTTTTAACTTTTATTTTAAAAGTAACCTCCGGTGCACTTTATTTTTATAAATAACCCCTTTGGTCACGCTACCACCCATGGCGTGACCAAATAACACTGTCACGTTAGGGCAAACTCTTATCACGTCATAGGATAAGTCCGCAAAAAAACCTCTTTGGTCACGCCACCACTTATGGCGTGACCAAACAACACTGTCACGCCACCACCCATGGCGTGACAAGAGTTTGCCCAGAAACAGGCTGACGTGACAGTGTTGTTTGGTCATGCTATGGGTGGTGGCATGATCAAAGGAGTTATTTTTAAAAATAAAGTGCGCCGGAAGTTACTTTTAAAATAAAAGTTAAAAAAAGATTATTTAATAAAAAAAATTCTCATTTTTCCTTGCTATAAACCTATAGGTACAATCCTTACCAGTGAACTTTATTTCATTTCTGAAAAACTTTCGGAGGGGTCGAAATCACCGAAATTTATGTTCAAAATTTCAGTGGATTTTTAAACTGGACGAAATTTGGACTTGAAATCTGGACGGAATTTTACTGAAATTTGGAAAAAAATCAAATTTAGGATGTAATTTGTCTAAATTCAAATATTTCTGAATTTTTTTGAACAAATTATAAAAATTTCGGAGGGGAACGAAATCACCGAAATTACGGTGAAATTGGTTTTCATGCTCCTTACTATCGAAGCATGTTCATTCGAAAGTGCTCGTTATAGTTCTTGTGAGTAGTGAGGCAGACGTAGAGCTTTATTTATTACTCAGATATATTACAATCCTGAGCTAAAGCATGCTCGATACAGGAAGGGGCTTGCACCACCGCCGAATGGGTAATGCGTCTAGCTAGATGCATGAGCCCATGGGCGACATTATTAAGCTCTCTCTTTACTTTCTTGAACACCACCTCAGGCAACTGGTTCGCATACTCCTTGGCTTCAGTAACATGGAAGGTTATCTTGCTCATGTTGTCAGCATTGGAGGGTAGGAGCTGTAAAATCTCCAGAATTGCAGGCTTACGTATCCACTCCGCGGCCAGCATCAGGCCCTCACGGCACGCCAAAGCCTCCACTTCCTCTGCATCCAATCTGCCAATCACACGCCATGATTACAGGAGAACCTCGCCAAGGCTTCCTCTCATGACAATGCCGATTCTAGCTGCGCCAGTTTCTACACAAATAGCATCATCTACGTTGATCATGACCCATCTTTGTAACACCTTAGCACAACAAAGAGCCTAGAATCACCAATACATTATTCACTATAAATCTAAACTATAGTTATTTATAATTACGGTAACATATATATGAATAGAAAACTGCAACATGTTACTTACAACAAACATATTAATTAAATTACAATAAGGACAAACGATCATGCATAACTTGAGACCTCGTGTCCAAGTACGTCTGGAACCATGCGTTCGGAAGCATTGACTAACAACATTACTATTAAATATATTATTATCATAACATAATCATAAATCATCATTACCACACGCTCTACTAGTAAGGAAGATATCTAGTGCACAAGCACCATTTGGTGCACATATACAAAAACTTTTAGTTTGGGTATTAAATTAGCATAAAAAATTCTGAAAAAAAATATAGATGTGCTTCTGAAACTACTCTACTTATATACGAAATTCCAAGTTCAAACTCATTCCACTTTGAGAGTTACAAAAATGAGAAATTTCTGACATATGATAAATCAAAAGCAAAGGGAAAAAAGAAAAAGGCAAATGGTACTATTAACAGTAAACTTATCTTTTTTGTTTCTTCTAACATACTTTGAATTTGAACTTCAAATTTTAAAGGGTGGAACAAAACACCATAAATTACATCTAGAATTTTTTTTCAGAATTTTTTATGCTAATTTGATACCCAAACTAAAAGTTTTGTGTATATGTGCACCAAATGGTGCTTGTGCACTAGATATCTTCCCTAAAAACAATTCTACATAAATGAGCTAAATCACTAAGGTGTAATTGAGGTAACTAAATAGTGATAACTTCATGATTAATATCATGTGATGTGTAGGTGCTAATCTCATCTCATGCATGTCGCCTTCAATGTTCACCTAAAAACAACAAGAAGGTAATGATGAGTCCAAGACTCAGCAAGTACATAATAAAACAGTAAATATACACATACAAATCTCATCATTCATCTATTCCATCATCATCATCTTTTTTTTTTTCATTAGTGTAATGCAATTCTACACTATATGTACATTTGCTCATCACATAGCTTATAACGGTATCATGAGTAAACACCCGTCGTTGTTTATCCTATCATATGCCCATCCTCTTCGGACCGTGGATCTCTCTACTCCCGTGGAGGCCTACCAAAGTAGGTTTTACATGCCCACTCAAGGTGAGCCTTTCCCTTTCATGACATGAATGCGCACATGATGCAAATGCAATTGTTCAATTGTCCATTAACATGTCCTATTGTAGGACTGGAAAGGCGACTAGAGGGGGGGGGGGGGTGAATTGGAGCGCGAACACTTTATCACCTTAATTGAATTCAATACTAATTTCACTCCAATAGCTATAAAAGCTATGAAGATCAATATACAAGCACAGTGGAAGACTTGTATTGAATCCAATCAAAACCCCGAAGCAAAACAACCAAAATTACCAAAAACTCAATTCTCAAATAGATGGGCGGTCAGACCTCTGAAATTGGCTGGTCAAATATTTTGCCTAGTGGTCAGACCTCTGATATTGGCGGTCAGACCGCCCTTGACGATGAACAGCAAAATCAGCCCGAAAATCGAAACTTAAATCGGTCTAACTTTTGATCCGTAAGGCCAAACTTCACGAAATTTGGAACACACCTTCCTAAAGATATTAGGAACCTATTCCAAGCAGAGATTGAGTAGATACATGTCAAAGTTTCGACCTTTTTCTGTTTTACCAAAGGAGGGTTCAAAACCGGGCAAAAACAAAAAACTTGATCCAAACCTTGCTCATGGGAGATTGATTATCTAGATGATCCTAGATGTATTCTCACACATCACAGCAAGGTAAAAGAGGGAAAGAAACCAACCAAAAACCATAGGATCAAGGAAGCACCCAAAATCATCAAAAGAGAAGGGAAAACACAATAGGACTCATCTTTGAACAATCACCCATAGATTGATTCACGATTGGTTGCTGGTTACAGCCACTCCATCCATGGAGGACAAAGCTCAATCCATGAGCACTCAACTCAACACATCTCCCTAAAACCCTAAGCCTCTTCTCTTTCTCCTAAGCCCTAAGACAAACTAGGGTTTTCAATGAAGTGCATGGTTGGCTGCTGAGAACAGCCCCCCTCTCTATTTATACTAGAGGCTTAGCTTCTAGAAGAGTTAACCCTAATGGGCTCCCGTTAAGGCCCAATATAAACGGGTTACACACGCACACATCTCAAAGCGTCGTCTTCACTTCTTTTGACCTAATCCATTTCTTGACGCACCGTCTTGCGCCACGGGTTGGTATTAGGTCACCAAGGCGGTATTTGGTGAAATTACCAAAATACCCCTTCTCGATCTTTTCCGAAGACCGAGTCCAAACTGTGCGAAACACATCCATGCTTCACCACGTGTAGGTTGATCCAGCGGCTCTCATCGTGTCGGCAAGTCTCTCCCATCCGGTTCCCACCGGACCACCTTGGCACTTGCACCGACCCCCGCACCGCTTGATCCAACCAGTCGCACCGAACTGCCCATTCGGTCATCTTTATCCATTCTGCGCCATGCTTGAGTCACTTGACCTCACCCGGCATTCTTGATCGTTCTGGACCTCAGCTCTCCAAGCTTAGTCCAGATCCTCCTCGCCGTTGACCGTCGGTGACCTCCAAGCCACCTGCACAGCAATAGACAAGCAAGCACGAATCCAAAAATAAGTTCTTCACAACTTGACCCACGTTAGCCAAAACATGCAATATGCAACATATATGCACTAACAAACAAGGATATGACCTATCCCAAAATCAATTCACAATTAACATCAACAATCTGCACAGAAACCGGTCAGATCATTGCTTACGCGGTCGACCGACCTCGGACCGAACCAGAAATTCACTTAAGACAAGGCCGGTTTGACCGCCGGATTGGCCGGTCTGACCGCCAATGACCTGACAGTTTCAGAAATTTTGTCGAAAACACTTGAAACTTCTAACCAAAAGCAACATTGCCAATTGTTTCATCATCCTAAGATCATGGGCATATCCCCATGATATCCACACCTATCATCATCATATTACCAACATTACCATAGCATCATCATCATCATATAGACATTGTAATAAGTATGAATAAAGGATAAAGATATTATGGTAAATTAATCATTAATGACAAGTGACACACAAATCGATGTCTACCGCTTTACCATGCGCTTACCTTCTAGCCACGAAAAACGAAACGACGGAAAGGTGACACCGAACTCAAAGCAACACCCCCTGGACAAAGCTAATACTCACCTCAAAAACATGCAACAATAGTATAATAGCATAAAGCAAATTGACATCACTCCTACACGCAATCCCGAAATAATTAACCCCTCTTCACCGGAAAACCCACCTGTTGTCCCGATGATCAAACAACCCTAACTTCTAACTTTGGAATCCGAATATAGCAAACCATATGAGTTCTAGAATCTACACAAAATTGTCTACACATTCCTAGTTATGCAAATTTTCTGATTAAGTCGTTTAAGCTCTCGTTTTTAACCCTGGAGGTCAATCTGATGCATTATTTAACATCGGGCTTATCAATATCTTATCTATTTTTCTACAACATAAAAAGTGATAAACCATACCACTTCTGGAAACTATGAAAAATTACCTAACATTTTTTAGTTATGACTATAATTTAATTTGACCATATACTGTATGTAATGAGGCAAACAACACTGCTGCTACCAATGGTGATGAAATTCTGGACAGTAACGCTCCTGAAGCCAAAACTTTTATATTCCTCATCCAAAACTAGTGTTCTTGCACTCTATGGAAAGCTTAAAAAATATCATATAATATTCATAATATAGCAAAGCTATGAAACAAGACATAGATACCCCCCAAAACCCTCTCACTTTAACTATCTACCCTAAGTATTTGATTAAACACTAGTCTAATATCACAGTAAAGGTTATTAGGTCGTTTGGACGACATGGGTGTGGAACCCTAATTTTCCATCTCTTCTTCTACCTTCTTCTCCCCCCTATCTGTTCCTCTTTCTTCTTCCTTCCTTCGTGCCTTCTCTTGTACTCTTCTTGCCTTGACGCGACTGAATCGGTGCCATGGAAGTAGCGTGGGATCACATTGTTATGGCAACCGATGGTAGCAAATGACAATACAAGAATAAATGATTCCTTGTCACGGCAGCGGCATGGCAACTAAAACGCTGTCGTGGCAGCCATCGGTAGCTAGGACAAGGCGGCTGCTACTGCTAGGCGGCAGCAAGGGCAGGAGCTCGGGCACGATGCGGTGCCCCCTGGCCCTTCCTTTTATTGGCATGGAAATGGTGGCCCACACAGCACGCACGGCGAGACGATCTTGGCCCAGCCCACCCAAAACGGATTCAGCCCAGCCCTGCTAATCATTCTTACACATGTGTGTTAGATGAAGATCATGAATAATTTCTTTAACTTTTGACTCTTTATTTTTTAGGGGTTCACCATGGGAATAATTTTGTCTAGCTTAGAATAATTAATGTTGTCTCTATCATTTGTAGGGATTCACTAAGGTTATGATATTTTTTGTCTAGGTTAATTTTTTTGTTAGCAGCTGTTAATAGTTATTGCAGTTGTGTTTGTGAGTTTCTGACCCAATAGTTAGTTTTTGAATAGTTCATGTTGACTCCTTTGTTTGTGAGTGCTTCTCTTTTTGTTTAGTTCTCAGTGTGTTCTATGTCTGTTAAGAGTAAGTGTAGTTTCTGTGTTTCTTTGCACACCTTAGATAGATGCTAACTGTTTCCCCTCCTTTTGTCTGGACTCCGTCTTTTTATCCACCGTTACAATGATGTTTCTCTCCTTTCCTCCCATGACAAGATTTGTTTGATGGGGTGTAGCCCCGAGAAGGGGAGAGTGGATGAGCGATCAAAAGCGACAAACTGTAAATCTGACTCCCCTTTGCTTTCTTCATCCCATTGTCTTGCGGTCGGTAATTAGTTAGCGCCGTTAGGTCATCGTTAGTTTGTTAATTCATAATTAAATATAAAATACATGTCCATTTTGATTCATCCTCGCATTCATGGTGTCAGCTTTTCTTTTCCAAATTGTTTCTAGATATTTTGTTGAATTGTTACACCACAATATTATATTTATTGCAGTATTAGGTCCATAGCCGCCCAATCATTTCTGTTTTTGAACAAATGTATCGACTTGTGATTTGAGTTCCTTATGGTGACCCACATAGTTCCCCGCTTGTTCTACGGTTGTCTGGCCAATTTGTATTTGCATTCATTGTGATTGAATTGTGACCTTTTTTTTTCTTTGTTTGGTTACAGAGATTGCTTGTGAGGAGGTGGTCGCTTGCTCCAAATTGTGTATGTCGAATGCAAAGTACTCATCCCATCTCAAACTCTTCTCTTCTTTCATCTGTTTTTTTTTTGTTTTAGTTCTTTTCCCTCATGAATTACATGGTTTTACCAGTGTCGTGTGGCCTTTGGATGTTAAAGGCGATGGCTTGTGTTGTAATTTTCTTTCTAATAGTTTGCTTCTGTTTGTCATCAAACCAACCTCCAAGTGAATTAACTACCATGTGACTACAGTATTTTTGTTCCTATGATACACTGGTCTATCTGATTGAAGGACATCTTTGTATTAAATAACCTTCCAAACATACTATTTATTTTTATTGTCCAGATTTGACAAGAGCCACTCTTTCTCAGTTGTTTGCTTCATTTGATAATTAATATATAACTCAGTAAATAATAAATACATGTAGTTCGCTAGAGAATATACTTGGTCGGTGTTGCCAAAATTTCTTCCTATTGAATCTTATCTCACCATCATGTCAGACCCTGGGTGTGGAATACCTGAAATTCTCATGTATGTACCGTACTAATCCCATGATCAGTGGTTAGTACATACATCCATAACCTTAGCATACACATCCATACACAATTACATATAACATGAAACAAATATGGTACATAAACTTAAGCGATTATGTAGCTTACAATACAAGGGCCGACCGGCCAAATAAAACATCGAGTATCAGAAGTGGCAGTGGAAAACATATAAATTTAATTGTAAAAGTCCAACGGTATACCCATCCAAACCCTCAGGCAACCGACAAAAATGAAACCCTAGAAAGACCCGTCCCCGTACCCCTGGTACCAGGAGCGAAGAAGGCGTCGTCCGGAATCGGCTCATCCTCATCATTTGAACAATAATTTAAATAAGATTGAGTATAGTGCGTACTCAGCAAGACTTGTAGTGTATCGTAAAATTAATATAAATACAAGGATAACAAGAGACGAGGCTCTATGCTACAGATTGTTTTCAATATTAAGCTCTTTTTTTTTTTGCAATATCACTACATAGTATTTTGCAAGGGAAGTTTAAAGAGCAATTAAATAATTAAGGAACAACAAGTATGCAACTAGATACAACCCTCGTTGGCTGCGATCAACCTCTTTTTCTTAGCCATAGATATGGCACTCAAATTAAACAATATCAAAATATCCATCCCAACATTTCCCAGTAAGACTTTTTTTTGCAAAAGTAGAGACTATACCCGATGAAGTGTTACTAAGCATTATCATGAATTCGAGCACATCTATTTAAATAGATTTACACTCTGCAGAGGTGTACAACTTTACCCATATTATACGAATTCTCTAGTTTATCTGGCATCCGTCGATACCACCACTCATGATCTTTTAGTAAGCAGTCTAGAGCATGTAATGAAGCATTTACAGGTATGCATAATAGATTTTACAAAAATAAGTATAATAATTAAAATAATGGGATCAACATGGTCAAAGGGGTGCTTGCCTTGCTCTGGTATCTCAGAGTATGAGGATGGAGGATCGTCGAAAATTTCGTTCGAGGTATCGACGTCTATTGAAAAAGAACCAATAGAAAATTAGTTATAGAAAAATAATTTCAACAGCAAGAAAATCCAAGAATTTTTGCATATTCAGTCGAGCATGATTTTAGATGAATTTAGAAAAAATATTCGTTCAATTTGGAGTTTGTATGCAAAAGTTATTAAGGTTTGAATTTAGCTCGGTTCGAAAATCCTAAAAATAAATGAAAATGTGATATCGAAAGCGTATTCTCTAAAGTTTACGCTTTCTAACAAAGAAAGCATATCTTACTCTGAGTTATCTAAGGTTTACGATTTCTAACAGAGAAAATGTATTTTCCTCTGAGTTGAAAACGACTTTTCTCATTTCTAGATTTTATTAACTTACATGTGGGGCCTACCTATTAGTGACTCAAATTTCCATTTCTTTATTTTATTTATAAAGTAGTAGCTGTCCCACATATCATAGACTCATTAAATATTTAACTAAGTGATAAAATCCTGATTTGATTTAATCTACTAACAACTATGGTCCACATATTAGTCTCTCGATTTTAAAACATATTTTAAAACCAAAAATAGTGAGTGGTCCCACATGTCAGTGAGCCATTCACTAAATGCGTTTAAAAATAGATTTCTGATTATCTTTTCAATCGGTCCCACTTGTCATACACTCACCACACTTAACCTTTGTCATTTAGCGCTAATAATCTCTTAATCCCATCAGGCCCACCGGCAGAGAGAGAAAAGAGCAGTAGAGCCACACGCATGGTCGAGCGCCATGGTGAGCTCGCCGACAGCGAGGTAGACATGGAAAGGTTCGAGGAATGGGCAAAATGGATTCCTCTCTTGACGGCGATCCCACAGGGTGGTGGTGGAGGCCGGAGAGATGGACGGAGAAGGTGCTACACCGGCAGGAAGCGGCGGAGTGCCTCGGGTCCAAAATGGCTTTCACGTATGGAGCATATTGGCAGCGAAAGATAGTGCATGTTGGCTCTAGGGGGCGACGATGATGCTATAGGTAGCAATTCGGGGACCAATGGTGCGGCACCTATTTTTTTTTTGTTTTTTTTGTCCATGCTCTTCATTTTTTATATGTACCTTCTCTTTTTTTTTTGACCGGTGTGTTGGTGATGCCCCGACAGTTGCGCCTATTACCGAGGCGGCCCGTGCCACGGAGGTGCTCTTGGGCTCGTATATGAGCGAAGAGCATGCGAAGCGCATCTTGGTGGTGCGGGAGGGTTGGCTGAACCGGGCGTATGCCTGGTCGGTTCGCCTTGCCGAGCGTGCGGACCCGGACGTGGGAAAAAGGAAGCGCACCCTTGCAGTCGAGGTCAGCTGGACAGGGCCGATTGCGGCGGTCTCGTTAAACGTCGTCGGTCCTCGCGACGCCGACGGCCCCTTCGGTACTGCGGAGGATGGGGATCGGCCCGCTAAGAGGTTGGCGGACGACACGGAGCAGGTGGAGTGCTCCGTGTCGAGCAGCTCATCCTCGGATGAGCGCTCTCATGTGGAAGCCGCTGTAGAGGATGCAGTTGGGCGCCCTGAAGTGGAGGTGGCCGAGGCGATAGGTATGTTCGGCGTGACGTGCGTCGTCATTGACGAGTCCTCCAGCAATGACACCCCGTCGTGTGTTTACACCCGGGGTGCCGATGTCACCTTGGATAACCCCCTACTTTGCGGCGCGTTGATGTCACCGTGGAGACCCCCCCTCGCGATCACCAAATGGTAAGCGCGTTACTTTGTGTTCGCCACGTCAACACGCGGGTGTAATTCTGTCTCTGTGCTGAAGTAGTTGACGGGGAGGCTCCAGCGGCTGAGGGTGAGGCTGATAGGGCGGGATCTGGCTCGGTGGGCTCCGGTGCTCCGCCCCCACCGGCGCCAGCTGCGGTTGCCACAAGCATGGTGGACTTGGGCCCGATGTGCCGTGTGGACTTCAAGGTCTGTGAAGGTGCTGCCGAGATTTGCGGAGCGGTTGGAGACTTCGCTTCTGCTTCACCCCTCCTTGGAGAGTTCTTCCGGAAGATGCCCCTGAAGGACATGCTTCGGAGCATTGAGACGAATGCCGTGAAGGTTGGTTTGTACCCTACGACTCGGTTTTGTTATTTTTGTTTGTTCTTTGTTGGTGACCCCCTGTTGTGCAGACTATGCTGCTTTCGCGAGTGCTGGATGGCGATATTTCCCGATGCTTCGCCGAGATTCAAAGCTGGGTGGACGTCGAGCATGCCCAAAACCAAGTCCTTAGCGGTGAGCGTGACTCTCTTGCTGTGAGGGTGAAGGCCCTGGAAGCTCAGGTGGCGGGCCTCGAAGCAGAGCGCACCAGCCTTCAAGGTGATTTGGAGACCTTGCAAGGTGCGCGAGCGCTCCTTGAGGAGGAGATTCAGACATAGAGCGGATTGTCGAACTTCGTGGGGCTCGTTGCCTGGGAGGCCATGGAAGCCCTCGAGGGAGCTGTGTCGCAGTTCGGTGCAGTGACCCCTCCAAGGCGCCATTGGTCGGCAGAGATGGACATCACCCTCGAGTGCCTTCAGCATGCCGGGGAGGTGTGCCTACCGGCGGCTCGCGCATATGGCGACCATTGCACGAAGGTGGCTTGGTCGGCGACCCTAACCTCCCTTGATAAGGCTAGATGCGTGCACATGGATGCCCTCGCCACCCGGTCCGTTGCCGTAACCACCACCGAGGAGGTTGCCAACTCACAGCGCCGGACACGTAAGGTGAGCAAAGTCATGTTGGAGGACTTCTGGGGTCCGCGCGGTCACGGAGACACGACAGAGTCTTTCCGGGTAGTGCAAGCGCAGCAGGCGAAGGGGAAGGCGCCAATGGGGGCTTCAGTGGGAGGTGCGGGCGGTGGTAAGTGGGGGTCCACTCACGGAGACAAGGTGTGACCCTCCGCTTGCCCGAAGCGGCTCAAACTCTTTAGATTTTCGCCAGTAGATGCCTAGGTTTCTTACTTTGTATGCCCCCTGCTCCGCTTGGGGCTCCCCCCTTTTTTGTTTTTAGGGAGGAAAAGCCTTTTTTGTATAACAACCTCCGCTTTTGAATGGAATGTTTCCGGCCGCGATTGCACGCTCCGTCTTGGCTTCGATTACTATTTAAACTTGGGCCTCGTGGTTTGTACAGAGAGAACGGTGCCTATTTAAGCGCGCCGCGCGGAGGGGTCCCCATCCACCCATGGGGCGAAGGACCAAGACTACTGTCCCTACGCGGGCGTCGAAGGACGAGCGTGAAGTTTTGTTAAAGTGGCCTCTGAGGATCTGTTACCGGAGTGTCATATGTCATGGCGCTAAGTGGCAACGATGGAAGAAGGCTAGCCCGACTGGCTCTATGAAAACATTCTTCCATTTTCGTGTGTGGGAGGCTGCGAGGGCACGCGAGGAGATGCGGGCCTTCTAGGAGCACAGGGGGATTTGCGTCTGCGTTCGAGGGACCCTTGCCGCCCGCTCTTACTCTGGAGGATTCGACAAGCCCATCCGACAAGCTAGAGGATTTGGCTGTGGAGAGAGAATATGCGGAGCTGATGGTTACTGGGGCATCGGATGAGGAACTGTTGGACTGGGCGACACGCATGGAGGTGTGGGACTTCGTCCCGTAGGTGTGTGGTGACCTCGCTGTTACTGAACGGTACTATGTGACGTGGCCGTGATTGCATCGTATTGTTTGTTACCGCTTGTGTTTTTTTTCGCTAGGGCTTGCCCTTGTAATGTAGGTACCTGTTGTACTGAGTGTTTCATAAGTATGGCGTGACTGTTGTGGCAAATGAAGTGTCTTTGAGGTCCCTTGTTGTTGCCTTGCGTGCTTAGCCTTTTTTTTGCGAGTGGGAGGTGAAGCCTTGCGCCGTTCCCTATACTTTTTTAGATAGGGCTCCAGGGAACCCTGATCTTTCATTTTTTGCAAGGGGGAGGCGAAGCCTCGCGCCGTCCCCCATACTGTTTTAGATAGGGCTCTAGGGAGGCATGATCTTTTATTTTTTTGTGAGGGGGAGGCGAAGCCTCTCGCTGTCCTCCATACTCTTTTAGATAGGGCTCCAGGGAGCTCTGATCTTTTTCACCGTCCCCCATACTCTTTTAGATAGGGCTTCGAGGAGCCCTGATCTTTTATTTGTTTGCGAGGGGGAGGCGAAGCCTCACGCCGTCCCCCATACTCTTTTAGATAGGGCCCTGGGGAGCCCTGATATTTTATTTTTTGTGAGGGGGAGGCGAAGCCTCGTGCTGTCCCCCGTACTATTTTAGATAGGGCTCTAGGGAGTCCTGATCTTTTATTTTTTGCCAGGCGGAGGCGAAGCCTCACGCTGTCCCCCACACTCTTTTAGATAGGGCTCCGGGGAGCCTTGATCTTTTATTTTTTTACGAGGGGGAGGCGAAGCCTCGCGCCGTCCCCCATACTCTTTTAGATAGGGCTCCGGGGAGCCCTGTTCTTTTATTTTTTGCGAGGGGGAGGTAAAGCCTCGCGCTGTCCCCCATACTGTTTTAGATAGGGCTCCGGGGAGTCCTGATCTTTTTTTTTGCTAGGGGGAGGCGAAGCCTCACGCTGTCCCCCATACTCTTTTAGATAGGGCTTCGGGGAGCCCTGATCTTTTTTTTTGTGAGGGAGAGGTGAGGCCTCGTGTCGTCCCCCATACTTTTATAGATAGGGCTCCGGGGAGCCCTGATCTCCTTTTTGCTAGGGGGAGGCGAAGATCGACGCCGCCCCCCGGTGCGCTTTGGTCTTGTGATTAAGTGACGTGCTGGGGTTAGCTTTGCACGGTGTCTTCGTCTGCCCCAGTTGCTTGCGGAGGGCGTGGGCACACACCGGGGTCAGAGGCTATGCGCGGCGTTTGTTTATACACTCATGCCTGCGGAGGGCATTGGTGAACATCGGGTCCGAAGGCCCGACGCGGTGAGGTTTAGATACTCAGGTCTGCGGAGGGCACTGGTGTGCACTAGGGCCGAAGGCCATGCACGGTGTTTGTTTATACACTCGGGCCTGCGGACAAGGTAGTTAGAGTCGAGATCCTAAGTTGGATTGATTTGCCTTCGGTAGGATCGAAATCGTAGTATCGAATCGTAGAATCGGCGATTCTACGGAATTGTAAAAATACACATATTTAACATGTATACTATAAGTTTGTATGATTCTTATATGGTTTACCACTTGCATGTTCCTTAAAAGCAGCTAGACATACTCCAGGAATAAAAATAGCTTATCATTATCAAGCTCAAGATTGCTCATGCCATAATATAGATATTTGTACTAGCATTACCACAATAATACAATATTTTGCATGCTCCTTGTTTATTTATAGTTTCATTCTCAGAAATTAATATCAACAAATTTTGCTCTAAAACAAAATATCAGCAAAGCCTGGCCACTAAAAGAAATTGCCCTAAGTCTCTACAAGTAGGATCGATAGTGCGATTTGGATCGACAGGCTGTCGTGGGTTTGTAGAACCATAAGACTCTAAGAGTAGGATCGTGATCCTAACTACCTTGAGTAGGATCAGATCGACAGTGAGATTTGGATCGACAGGCTATCGTGGGTTCGTAGAATCGTAAGACTCTAAGAGTAGGATCGCGATCCTAACTACCTTGCCTGCGGAGGGCACCGGTGTGCACCGGGGCCAAGGGCCATGTGCGGTGTCTGTTTATACACTCAGGCCTGCGGAGGGCACCGGTGTGCATCGGGGCCGAAGGCCATGCACTGTGTGTTTATACACTCGGGCCTACGGAGGGCACCGGTGTACACCAGGGCTGAAGGCCATGCGCAGTGTTCATTTATACAGTCGTGCCTAAGGAGGGCATTGGCGCTTTTTGAGTGGTCTGTGCTTTGTTCATTATGCGGGGACAAAACGCCCAAAAGTAAGCATACATGTGTTTGTACAAGGACTCCCTTGGGCTTGGCTTGGGTGGCAGCTGTTCTGCCGGCCTAATTGGGTTGTTTACAAAATGCTCTAGGGGTAGAACTTGCGAAGGTTCTTGGCGTTCCAAGTATGGTCGAGCTGGTGTCCTTCTGGAGTGGCGATGTAGTATGAACATGCCCTTGTGCTTCGGGTGATGATGTAGTGCCCATCCCATTTGGATTTGAGCTTGCCTATCGATGTGGGATTGGCGGCTCACTTGAGGACCATGTCGCCTGGCACCAAGGGGCGGATCCTAACCTTTTTGTTGTATGCCCTCGCGACTCCCTTCGTGTACTTCGCCATGGTTGAGATGGCTTGTATGCGATTTTCCTCGATTAGGACGATGGAAGTTTTTCAGCTTGCGGGGTTGACGTCTTGCGTTGCCCGGAGGGACCTTGCTGTGAGCTCGCCTAGGGTCATTGCCTCGTCACTGAGCAAGAGCCTGAAAGGAGAGAAACCAATGGCCATGGTTGGTGTTGTGCGGAGCGCCCATAGGGCCTTCTAGAGCTCTTCGGGCTAGAGCCTGAAAGGAGAGAAACCAATGGCCATGGTTTGTTAAGGCCTGCTAGTAAGTTGCCATTGGCTCTCTCGACCACCCTGTTGGACTCGGGATGTCCCACCGATGCGAAGCATGCGGTGGTTCTCAGGCCTTGGCAAAATGCTTTAAAGGCTGTGGAGTCGAACTGGGTGCCATTGTCGGTGACGATGTCACGTGGCTCCTCGTACCTACATATAATGTTCCTCCATGTGAATCGCTAGGCCGCAGCAGCTGTTATCTTGGAGACTAGATCGGCCTCCACCCACCTAAAGAAGTACTCGATGGTGATAAAGGCGAAGCGGAGGTTGCCCTTCGCCACCGGGAAGGGGCCGATGATGTCGAACCCCCACCATGTGAAAGGCCAGACTGGGGGCAGCGGCTGCAGTGGGACTATGGGTGCCTTCGGGTTATGGCTTGCCCATTGGCAGCCTTGGTAATGTTGTACGAGGTTCTGAGCGTCTCGCAGCACGGTTCACCAATATAGGCCCTGGCGGAAGGCCCTCGCCACAAGGCTCTGAGGGGCCTGATGGGCACCACAGGCCCCCTTGTGGATCTCGCTTAGGAGGCCTTGACCTTCTTGTTGGGATATGCATCTGAGGAAGGGGGTGCAGACGCCCCCTTTGTATAGCTCGCCTCCGATGATGTGGTAGTTCCTGTAGTGATGCCTGAGCCGTTTTGCTTCGGTGGGATCTTCGGGCTCTTCGCCTGTGAGATAACTGGTGATCTTAGCTCGCCAGTCTGCTTCGTTGATAGTCATCATAAGGTGCACAGCCCCTCGCTCTTCTGAAGCGGTGCCGCTTGTTTCGGGCTTAGCCCCTTGTGCTTCGGGCGGAGCCCCTTGCGCTTCTGGTGCGATTGACGGGGCGCGGAGCACCTTGTAAAAGACTTCTGGTGACTGCCGGAGCTGACCATTTTTATGAGCTTATCTATCGCCTCATTGGTGCCTCTTGGGATAGCTTGCACAGTGATGCCGACGAAGTTTCTGGCTGTAGTTCGCACCGCTGCTAGGTACCTGGCCATCTCTAGGTCTCTTGTCGCAAAGGTTTTGTCGAAGTGTCCCACCATGAGGTGGGAGTCGCTTTTGACCACGATGCGCTTCGCGCCCAGGGTTTTTGCTTTGCGGAGGCCTAGCAGCAAGACTTCATACTCTGAGGTGTTGTTGGTTGTGGGAAAATCGAGGCGTGCTGCGTACGACATGCTTCGACCGTCCGAGGCGACCAAGATGGCCGCCATGCCAGCTCCCATTGCGCACCAGGACCCGTCGGTGTGGACTGTCCATGGCACTTCGATGATGCTTGGGGGTTGGGTGTCGGCTTTAGGGGTCCACTCAGCGACGAAGTCGGCCAGGGATTGTGACTTGATGGCGGTTCGTGCTGCGAAGGCTATGTCGAAGGGTGCCAGCTCCGCTGCCCACTTGCCGATGTGTCCTGATGCATCCTTGTTGCGCAGCATGAGGGCCAGGGGGTACAACGTTGGGACCATGATGGCGTGCTCTAGAAAATAATGCTGGAGCTTGCGCGAGGCCATGAGCAGGGCGTACGCCAGCTTCTCGAGCTCTGTGTACCGGATTTTGGCCCCTTGGAGGGCCTCTGACACGTAGTATACGGGGCACTGCCCTTATCTTCCTGGACGAGGACCACGCTTACTGCGGTCGAGGAGGCGGTGAGGTACAGGAGGAGCTACGTGCTGGACTTCGGGCTGGTTAAGCTTGGGAGCTGGGTGAGGTACCGCTTGAGGTCTTCAAACGCGGCTTGATAGGCTTCCGTCCACCGGAACGGTTCGGCGCCCCAAAGGGTTTTGAAGAATGGTAGGGCTCGTTTGGCCAATCGGGTCAAGAGTCAGCTGAGGGCGGCGAGGCGGCCTGTCAGCCTTTGCACCTCGCGAGCGTTGCGAGGTGGTTCCATTTCCTGTGTAGCCTGATTTTTTTGGGGTTGGCCTCGATGCCTCTTTTTGACACGAGGAATCACAGCAGTTTGCCTGCTTTGACCCTGAAGGCGCACTTTTCTGGGTTGAGCTTGATGCCCTCCTTCCGAAGGTTGCCGAAAGTTTCCTCGAGGTCTCCCACGTTGGAGCCCGCGAGCTTGCTCTTGACCACTATGTCGTCGACGTATGCTTCGACATTGCGCCCGAGCTGCCCCGCAAGCACCTTCGTGATGAGGCTCGTGGACGTTGCTCTGGTATTTTTGAGGCCGAAGGGCATGCGGTGAAAGTAGTAGGTGCCGATGGGGGTGTTGAAAGCGGTCTTTGCCTCGTCTTCCTTAGCCATAAATATCTGATGGTATCCATAGTAGGCATCCAGGAAACTCATCAACTCGCAGGTGGCGTCCACCAGCTGGTCAATACGAGGTAGAGGGAAATCATCCTTAGGAGATGCCTTGTTGAGGTCGGTGAAGTCAACACATATGCGCCATTTGCCAGTGCTCTTTTGGACCAGGACGGGGTTGGCCAGCCATTCGGAGTGCTTGACTTCGCGAATGATTCCCGCTTTCAGTAGCATGGCTATTTCTTTCTTGGCTGCTTTTAGGCGCTCCGGCGTCATGAGCCACAACTTCTGCTTCTTGGGAGCTGCGTCGCTTCGGATGGCGAGGCGATGCTCCATCGTCTCCTGAGCCACCCCGGTATATCCTCCGGGCTCCATGCCAAAATATCCACGTTGCTGCGGAGTACGTCGAGGATGATGTCATGCTCTTTTGCTGGGAGCTCTGCCCCTAGGGCCACTGTTTTTTTCGGTTTTTCGGGGAAGTGTCCCTTAGGGGGATCCTCCGTAGCTGTCCCTTCGGCTTGGCCTTCAGAGCCCATTTGCCAAAGGGGGCCCCTACTGGGGCGCCGGGGTTGGCTTCCACCATGTGGATGCGACGGTTGGGTGGGTCCAGCTCTAGCTTGGTTTGCTGAGCTAGGTCTTGGTCCCCGCACACCGTGATGATGCCCTCCAGTGCGGGGATCTTCATACACATGTAGTTATGGTGGGCGATTGCGCCGAAGGTGTTCAATGTGGCCCGGCCGAGGATGGCGTTGTACTGGTAGGGCATTTGGACCACATCGAAGGTGATGCTCTCGGTGCGGGACGCAAAGCCGTTGCTGAATGTGATGGCTAGGTTAATTTGTCCCAAGGACATCACGGGCCTTCCCCTGAAACCGACGAGGGGTATGCCCGGGGGGGGTGATAGTCAATCTCTTGGGATCATCATCTTATCAAAGGCTTCTGCGAACAGGAGGTTTGCAGAACTGCCTCCGTCTACAAGGACGCGGTAGACTTCAAAGTCCGTAATGCTGACGGAAATGACGAGGGGGTCCTAGTGGGGGAAGTATATGCCCTTGGTGTCCTCGGGGCCGAAGGTGATAGGCACTTTGACGTAACGGGGTGGTTGAGACGCAGTCCACGTTGCAACGTGGTGGATTTGCTGACCGTAGGCGCACTGCTATCTTTTAGATGTTATGCCGAGCAAGGATCCTCCCATGATCATATTTATGACCCTTTGACGCGGGTCGGCCTGGGCCCCTTCGATGCGCGGCCTAGGCGGTGGGGCAAGCAGCTGGTTGCCCGCGCCCCTTCGGTCTTCGTGCTTGGCTGGCTGTTGGATGCGGTTCATGTAGTCATGCATGGCCGCAATGGTGCAGCAGTCAGCAGTTGTGTGCGTGCCTTCGCCGTGAAGGTCGCAGTATGATGGAACGCCTTCGGCCTTGCCCCGGACATCTGGATTCCGTCCACTGTGGTGTTCGCGTCCTCTGCCCCGGCTGCGTCCTCCTCGACCGCCGCGCTTTGCTGCTTCGGAGGTTTGAGCTGCGTCTATGTGGTAGACATTTCGGCCCTTTTGGCGAAAGTTATTGCGCGGCTTGGAGGTGGCTTGTGTGGCAGAGGGTGGTGTTTTGGCCAGATCGCCCGATGATTGTGCTGGTGTGGTGGAGGGTGCCACCTCTACCCTTCGGTTGCTATCCTCCTCTGCTCGGGCATACTCTTCTATCTTGTCGAAGAGTTCTGCGACTGTGCGGATAGGTTTGCGGACCAGCCTTTCTAATAAGGGGCCCTTTTGGAGCCCGCAGGTTACTGTGTTTATGATTGTGGTCTCGTTGACCTCCTTCACCTGGCATTTTACCTTAGCAAATTTCTTGAAGAAACTGCGGAGGGGTTCGCCTGGGGCCTTCTTGATTACGAACAGGTGCCCCGCATCCTTTGGCTCGATGTAGTTTCCTTGGAAATTATTGCGTACCAGGTCGCATAGCTATTCCCACATGTAGATGGATTGGGTAGGGGGATGGTGAAGAACCATGTTAGGGCCACGCCCTTGAGGGTGAGCGTGATGCTTTTTGCCTTGGTTGTGTCATCCCCCCCAGCGACTTCTACCGCCGTTTTGTACACCCTGAGGAACTCTGAAGGATCGGTGCAACCCTCGAAGGGTGTGACATCCGGCATTTTGAAATCTTTTGGCCAGCGAGCTGCCTCGAGTCCCACGCTCAACGAGGAGTTAGGGTCTCCTCGGAGCAGCGAGGCTGAGGGTGGGTTGGCCGCGGCTACTGGGGGTTCCCGCATAGCAGTTACCAGCAGTGCTGGGGGAGGCACTAGTGGTGCTGGGATTGTGAGGGTGCCTCCGGCGGGCTACCAGAGGATGAGCATCTCCCGCCGAAGGTCGGCCAGTTCCTGTTGGAGGGCCTCGTAGGCCCCCCGGGTTACCCTTGCTGCTCCTGGGGGTGGACCTGAGGGCTGGTTGTCGGGGAGGGATGCCTCGGTGGGCTAGGCGTCGCCTCCGACGATATCCCCCTGGGTGGAGTTGTTTGCTTCTTCCTCCGCGGCCTGAGCGGCGGCTACTGCCGCTGCGGAGGTCCTGCTCCGCTTGGCTCTTGGGGTGCTCGAGGCCACGACTGCTGCTGTCTCCTCGGCCACCGAGACTTTGGGTGCGGCCTTGCGAGGGGCCATCTGATATCTGTGCTCTTGTGACTTTCCTGTCGAACCCCACGGATGGTGCCAACCGTCGTAGTAAAAAAGACTAGGCAATAGAAATTGGGGACCCCCGACGTCAGAGCGAGGGGCCGAAGGGTCCTCGTAGAGGGGTACTGGCTATGAGGAGTAGATGTGTGTTAATTGTCCCAAAAATCAGGTTTACTCTATTACATGGGGGGGGGGGAGGTGGCTATTTATAGCCTCTCGATAGGGTATCTGAAATTACACATGCACCCCTAAGAAGGTACAACAACCGTAGGGTTTGCAGGGGTTTTTCCTGGACAAAGTGTAGCCTCCGGCGCACGCTGGACCATCTTGGTCCTGATCTATCCGGGGAGTGCGCCTGGTCCAGCTGTTCTGTTGCCCTTGTGACCCTGCGGGGATGGCCACGAGGCCTGTCTGGCGGCCACCCTCGGGGAGCCTTCGGGACCCCTTCGGGGGTCCTTCGAGGACCCCTTCGGAGGAGCACCTTTGGGGCCTCGGGGACCCCTTCAGGCGCCCGAGGACTCCTGACCCCTTTGGGGTCCTTCGGTGCTCTGTGTCCCCTGGTAAGCTTGGGACCCCTCTGGGTGCTTCACTGATCGTGGGGCCGGTGGGCCGCCCCTACGACACATCTCATTAGCATGCATACTATTTTTGAAGCATTTACATTACGCATTTTACTTGGGAGAAATCTCATTCAAAGATTAAATCTCTAGCTCAAATCAGCTCCCTAGAAGGAAACAGAAGTAAATACATTCAAAGATTAAATCTCTAGCTCAAATCAGCTCCCTAGAAGGAAACAGAAGTAAATACTTATAAAGACCCCTAGGAAATAATTTAATTAAATACTATAATATTTATAAGGAATAAATATATTTTTTTCCAAATTTTTTTGGAACTTAACCCAACCCACAGAAAATTCAAACTCATTTCAACGACCTATCCTAGGTTTGATTTTAAATTAAGCAAATAAAACTTGAACAGTCGATTTCGACCACCCAGTCGATTTTGAACAGCCAGTCGATTTCGACCGCCCACTCGATTTCAACCAGCCACTCGATTTCGACCGCCCAATTGATTTTGACCAGCCAGTCGATTTTGACTACCCAGTCGATTTTGACCAGCCTCTCGGTTTCGACCAACCAATGATTTCAACCAAATTTCACTCGGATTCGACCACCACCGATTCGACCAGAACCACTGCTGACTGTTGAACTAGACCCAAGCCCGTGTGTTAGCTGAGTCTTCCACCTCGGCCGGGCGCGCACATGCGCTGAGCACCACACGGCCGCCGAGCTCTGCTCTGCACCAGTCCATGGCGTCATTCTGCCGCCCACATCGACCAATCCTGGAGCTTCGCCATCTCATGCCACTTCCACTCCGTCTTTGCCCAGGGATAACACCCCCTCCTGCTCCTCCATTTTGCCTATTCCTTCTCTCGGTGGCTGAGAAAGAAGGAGCTTACCTGTGCATCTCTCTTGGGTAAGCTCCGAGCTCTAGTGTCCCCTCTCCTCTCTCCATTTACCCTAATCTCATCTCTTTCCATGCTTGTAGCCTTCGGAACACAGTTGTCATTTTCGTCACTAGTGGCTGTGCACCGAGTGCGACCGCCGTGCCGTTTTCATCTTCGGTAAGATTTTCTCTTCTCCTTTGTGTGTCGTCATTTGTTCTAGGCAGGAGGATGATTTCCTCTCAACACATTTCCCTCAATCTTTTTAGTAGCTCGTGGAGTTTTGGACTTCCTTTAAACTCAGATTGAAGACCTCATTATCTTCTCCATCTCCAGTGTGGTGATCCATTCTTCGATTCCTTGCTGTCACACCATCTTTTTGTCTCACTTAAGCTAACCCGACCTCTCTTTTCTCTCCCCTTAGCTCAAGCCATCATCTCCTCATGAAGCTCGTCGTCGTCGTCGCCTACTAATGGCGTCGAGCTTCTTCCGACCAGCTTCTACGACCGCGTACGACCACCTCCTACGACCACCTTCAGGTAGTTTCACTTTAACTCATAGGGGCTCTTGCATGCATTCAATTGCTTAGCGTGTCGTCGTGGACCACATCGATAACGGCAAGCACAGTAGTGAAGACTCGAGATTTTCTCTGTGTTTTGGACTCCCGACCACATGTAGTCGAACCTCTCCTGACCATGTGTAGTCGAACCGATAAATAGTAACTGAAGCACTGTTTTTAGCATTTTCAAGAAATATGATTTTCAAACTACTATAACTTTCACATAATAACTCCAAATGGAATAATTATTTCACCTAAAATCATCATCTAGCTTCTGTAGAAAATTCATGCACTTTTGAGCACCTTGAATTTTTTTTGGTTTTCTCGATGTTGATTCAATGTCATTTTTGTATAGAATCCGAAGTGCTCGACATAGACTCTTACACCACTGAGAGTGAGCAACTTGAGTTCCAGCAAGGCAAGCATCATTTGAACTTTCTTTTGCATCATGTTGATATTAGCTTTTGATAAGTTAGCGTTTTGAAATCCAATGATATTGCTTGCATGCTATTTCAATATGCCAATATTTTGTGTTGTGTAGCTAGTTATGTCCTACTCAAGATGCTATCCTTGTTATTTTTCCAGTACATATATGCTTAAGGATAGATGGGTGTGGTGATACTTCTTTTTGTTGTTGATTGAGTGTTTAGCCATGCAAGTCTAGAAGTTACGGTAGTTCGATTGACGGGATTAGCTCGTCGATCGTGGGGAAACACACTCATATCTTTTATTGTTTTATTCTAGATCTTCATATCTGGTTATTTGAGTCTATACTTTGTTATCTAAAAGAGATTTGGGTTTGGACAAGTGGTTGTAGTGTGGGTGCTTTTATGTACGAGACTCGGGTATCGTGGTTGTCTTGTCCGAATCATCAAGGACCGAATTTTGATAACGTCGTTAATTCAAGTAACACTCGTACTACCACACGTGGTATTATGGGTGCCGTTTGGTTAAGTAAGGGATATGTTTTATTGGGTTAAGTCCCATGTGGTGTGAGGACATTTGTGTTCGATCATCTGTTCGTAGGATCGGATGCAATTTTCTATAATATGCATGGGAGCACTATTTTTCTTTATTTACATTGTATCAGTATCTCCAACACAATTTGTGAGCCCGCTTAGCAAGCGCTATCGGTCGTTTGTACTAAGTTTGGGGTTCATCACGCAAGGAGGACTCATCTTAATAGGGCTTGCTTACTAAGCAATACCAAATCTCGATCTACCCAGCCAACTCACCAAAGGCGTTGTGTTTGGCTTACGGGCTGGCGAGTCGATGTGGGTAAAGTAGTACTCCCTGCAGGGATAAATCTATTCGAATAGTTGTGTCCACGGTTACAGACGACCACTTGAATTCGGGAGTCATTATTGTTAGACTTTGAATTAAAATTTTCAGGGTTACAACTTGGTTTTCGGCATGAATAGGTGTTCATGTATGTTAATTTATCAAAGTGGGTTACCACTTTGGTATTGTTTGCTCTATTTATATATCAATAATTATCTTTGTCACATGTTTTACTTTTGCTTTAAATCTGTTTTCTAAATGGTGATTGTAAAACTGGTACGCGTAGGATGAAAATGGTTGTGTTTTCTGCAAAACTAAGCCACTAATGTCATCCTTTGAATATCCTCTATGCATAATTTTTACTTTGTGTAAGACTTGCAAGTACATTTTGTGCTTAACCCGGTTGCTGCAAATTCAGGTGAAGACGATATCACGCCCGACGAGTTCATTAGCACTGAGTTTGGCGACGTTAACGAATAGTGATGTTCTTTAACTCCCAGTTAGTTGATATGGGTTATGGGACACAGCATGCTGGACCCTTTTGGTTTATTTATCATGTTTCGGCTGCTACTTGTGGTATTATTTTGGATTTGGCCGGTTGGCCCTAGACTTCGACTATTATGTTGAATGCCACTATGTATTATCAATGTATACCTTGTATGACTTGTGATTGACGTTGTTAAGGGTATGGGCGTGTTGGTCGCTGATCTTGGGAGCCAACATGGTCACATACTTGTTGTTTTTGAATTCCCTCTTAACTTGTTTAAGTGTGGACTTAGACCGTTTGGAGAACCGGTCATCATGTAGTACTTGCGGAGGAGCAGTACACATGATCATCGGAACTCTAGTTTCAGTCGGGACTTCTCACTTAGATGGAGTTAATTTGGAATTCATTTACTTGAGACCTAGAGTTATTTTCATAAGACCGGGAAAGCCTCGCTCTTACGAAAATAACCCGAGAGTCCTCACACCATGTTATCATGCAGATTTATGAGTTGCAAAAGGAAGCTATCGCTCTACACACAACCAGATCCGAATCGCCACAACATTCACGCACATGTTGTGTAGGCGATGGCGAGGCTTGCAAGCATGCACGTTGTAGGACCGGAAAGGCGACTAGAGGGGGGGTGAATAGACGCTTTCTCTTTTTTTTTTTACCTTGATCGAACTCAACACTACTTTCATTGCCAATTGTTTCATCATCCTAAGATCATGGGTATATCCCCATAATATCCACATACGTGTAGTCTTTTTTTTTGTTTACTTCAACTAAGTAAGACTAACTCTACCTTATAAGTTGGTTTACTGCCACATAAACTAGCAATATGTTATTAAACTTCCTACTATGTATGATTGGACCTTTAGGATGTTAGAGGATTTATGAAGAATAATATTTGGACAACAAATGTCTAGTCGCCACACGGAACTTCCATGCTGCTACAGCCTCCACACCAGAGACCTCAGACAAAGATGGTTGCACGGCTCAGGTGGTGTCCAGAGCCGACGATGAATCGGTGGTGCCATGGCGGCATCTTGCAAAATCCCCGGTGTCCAGAGTCAAGGAGCAGAAAAGAAGGCCCAATAGTGGTGGAGCTCTTGATTATGCTGGTGCCTGCAAGGCTGCAACTAGAGATTTTTTTCAGCCGTTTTTTAGCCGAAAATCGCCCAAACCGGTTCTGCCGGCACCCCTGGTAGGATTACAAATCGGGCCCAAACAATTCAGCCCAGTTCGCACCGTCGCACGAAGCCCGGTCCATCCTTGCTCGCACCGTCGAACGAAGCCCGATCCATTGGCCTCCTCGCTTTGCAGCTGCTGCTCAGAGAGCATCCAACTCCAAGCCTCACGGCCCTCACAGCCGAAGACCAATCCCCAATTCATTCCCCTCTTCTTCCTCCCTAATCCTCCCCAATCAGTGGCGGAGGAGGCGCAGTGAAGACCAAGCATCGCGGTGGGCTTCTTTGGCCGCCGCCTGCTGGTGCTGGTGGATGACCTCTTCGCGCGGTTGACGCACTCGGTGTTCCTCTGATCCTTGAATCTGTAGCTTGAAGGCATGTTCTTTGATTTAGAGAGTCAAATGCATCCATCACATTTCAAGAGCCTCATGTGATTCTCCGTTGGTTCCTTGTCTATTCTGCCGACCTTATGCCAATTTCTGATCCTGGTTGTGATTGATGGTCAGTCGGGACAAGGTCACCCGGATCTGACCGGAGTTCTTGAAATTGATGCCCTGAGGCATTCAGAGCTCGGCAGTCAATTGTTTTGGTCCTAAGAAATTATGTTCAATGACTGAATCATGTTTTGTGCTCAAAATCTCTGTACTTCTCAGTAGCTCGGCAGTCAATTGTTTTGGTCCTGAGACTGAGAAATTGTGTTGAATGACTGAATCATGTTTTGTGCTTCTCAGTAGCTGGGTAGTCAATCTGATTTCTGAATTCTGATTTCTGTACAAACTAGTTCTGAATTCTGATTTCTGTGCAGTTTATGTGAGTGCCAATTTTCAGCCGAATTATGCTCGATTTTCTCAACAATTTTTCAACCGAATTTTGGCCGAATTTTTTCAAAATTTAAATTTCAGTTTGAAATTTTCGACCGAAAATGGCCGAGAAAACTGAAAATTGGTTCTAATTTTTTTTGGACGGTAACCGAAACCCTACCTGCAACACTTCAGATTTGGCCATGGCGACGGCGGCGCTCTAGGACAGTTGGTGCCAGCGCGGAAGACAATGACATGGATACTATTCCTTTGTGGTCGCCGGTGCTGACCGTGCTATCCCATCCCAATCACAGGGTCATTGGACGTGGGCGCTACAATCGCGTCACCGCCACGGCTGCTGGACACGGCCGCGCGATGTTGCACTATCTCAAGCACGGCAAAGGCAGCCTGGCAGCTCCCCCCGCCTACGAACACCTTGAGGACCGCCATGGATAGCTCAGTTTATGGTGCACGGTGCCTGGATTCCACGCCGTTCAGCTTGCCGTCGTGTTGTCTATTGTAAACTTAGCAGTTTTAGCAAATATTTAGAAATAATTTCAGCGGCAATTATAACCATTAAAACATATTTCCAGTAGCATGTAATTGACAGAAATGGCATATAACATGTAATATCTTCAATTAAACATCATAATATGCTTAAAGGATATGACTTGAAAACATATAAAATTAGAATAATACTTATATTTAAATGTTTGTTCATTGCTCTGAGATGTCGAGTTGTACAAGATGAAATTTTGCCCCTCATTACACTTGTGTCAAAGTTTAATCACAAATTGAATATGACAATTACTTTGAAATAGATTAGGCCTTGAGCTCAAAATAAAAACTTGCTATTCTAATCAGTCATGTTTTTGCAAATCATCAATTCTGACTTCACTGGACAACAAGCAATTAACTCTAATACTCAAAATATCAATTGACAAGAAGTATAACAGTGACTGAAAATTAATCACAGTGAACTGAAGACAAAACCAAATGAATCACGGTATACAGAAAGTACTAATATTACAACACAAAAGCCCTGTAGAGACGCCTATTTTATGGGTTAAAGACATTTTAAATCATCTCTATAGCATCGTAGAGTCGTTTTTGTAAAACGTCTCTAGAGCGTCTTCCTACGTACCGTGTCAAAGATCATAGAGACATATTGTTAAGCGCGTCTACAATGACATGAGTTGTTTAGATTGCGTCTCTACAAGCTTGGAGACGCTTTGATATATGCATTTCCATATTGTCTCTACTCTCCCTAGTAATGCATTATTGCGTGCCAAGAAACATATATACGCATTAATAGACGTATTTAGATTGAGCTCGAGACGTCATTTTTTATTTTGTTCAGTAGAAATATTTTATCGCTAAACAACAATGATTCAGAGGGTATAATATCACATATTTTCGTATGAAGTTTCAGATCTTAGGTAAAGCCATTTCAAATGTAGAATTACATTGTCGATATATTAAAAAAGTAGAAGAAAAAAACATAGACACTCCGTTGCGAAGTGAATCAAGTTAACAACTGAATCTAGCATCTACATACAAAGGTGCAAACACACCTAAAACAATTCCTACAAATCCTACAGCTGAATCAGGCAATGAGTGGTTAGAGGGCAGCGGCAGCGGCGACGGCGGTGTCTTCATGAACAAACAGCCTAATCCACCTCCAAATAACAGAGCCTAGTACCTGTTCAGTGATAAACTTGTATATTATGTCTATTCATGTCTCAAAAAGAGATCATGCACGCATGACATAAGAAGGGTTGTATTTATCGAAAACAAAGGAAATACACAGTACAGAATTGAAAGTATTTCACAAAAAATGATGATGAGGTACCTAGTACTATGTCAGCTACAACATATACCCAGTGGCTTTTGGAAGACAAACTAACCATTTTTTGGTTCCACCCACTAAAGGTAGTATGGCTTCCCATGTATCATGTTGTGATTCCAAGTTTCCAACAATAAGATGACCAGATATGTGCCGTATATCAGCCTTGAAGATGATCCCGAACCAGCCTATTAGGAAAGATCCCAACTGGTGCATGACATTTAGCCATTAGCATGATTTAGTGTAGTGCAAATCCCAAGTGGTTACTCTAGAAAACAATTTCTTGTATTTGTATTATTTGACATTGTATAGAATATTAGAACAGCACATACCATGTTAGATGGTACAGTGGGCTTTGGTCTGAGGTGAGTGCCAGGCAGCTTGTTCCAAACAGCTTTTGGAGCCCATACCTTGTAAATATTTGATTCGGATATCAAAAAGGTAATTACTCAAAGGGAATAGTACAAGCGAGGCACAAATGCTTCAAGGTACTCGTGCCAGATCTTCTAGTCTAAAGAACGAAACATAGGAACTTGATAGACACCTAAGCAGGAACTGCATGGGCTAAAATATATCAAGTAAATTCCCCTGAACTTCACTAATCCAGGTCCCCTAGGAGCAGTATCATGAAGCAGCAAGCGTAGAATTCCTTGTTGCATTTCTTTAGACCAACACAGATTACTTAATAGTTACTACAAAAAAAAAACTACAGACAAGGTGTTGGAGAGTTACCCCCAAAACTCCAAAGATGGCTAAATGTATTAGGTAAGAAGCATAATCGAGCCTCCAAGAAAGTTGTCTCCCGATAAGTGACCAATCCATAGTTCTCCATAGCTCCAGCAGCAAAATCAGGGATAGCAATCATATCCAACTTAGGTAGTGGGTAAGGAGTGGCAAAAATAACTGATTAAAAAAAATCATTAGTGATTCTGATCCAACAAGCACCACCCGCTGACATGTCTAATTATTCAACAAATCTTCTTTTCCTATTTAATTTTGTCTCTTGTTTTGGAAATACATCTTAGAAGAAAGACTAAGTTGGAAGCATACTCTTTATATAGATCTAGTGACTTCACTGCAACATGTAGTGCGAAATTTCCTTGATTACTCTTGCCAACTTGGGTATACATGAACTTTGGTGTCTAAATTAAATTAACATGACAATGAAAATCTCAAAGTAAGGGGAAGAAGGCAATATCACAGCACTTTGAAGATCGTTCCAATCAACTCCAAACCGACCAAATTCGGAGCCTAGCAACCACCTTGAATGTAATAAAAATGAATTTGAACCCCAGTCAATTGCTTGGCTAAATTCTATAAGCTAAGGATTCATAGTTCCTTACGATGTCACCCTTCTGATGAAGAACCCACCACCTGAGAGGTCGATGAGCGCCGTCCTACTGACATTCCTCACTTCATGCATCTTAGAGCTCTGCAAGAAGTTATTAGCACATCAGCGGCCCATGAACCCAAGAAAGCATCACAGGACCAATGAATGGTTCGATAAATTAAAAAATTCCCTTACAGCTATTCTGCCCTTCTCCTGTTCAGTCCTGTGAATGAAAAGAAACCGCAGGAACTCAAATAGCAAAATTGCGAATGAAACCAAAGTAGAATCCAGAGTGCGCATGAACAACTATTGGCTGGAAATTTGCACACCTTTTGCTCGGTTTTGATTTGGCTTCTATCATTTCCAATGACAACATGAACCATTCTACCCTAAGATACATGGAAGAAATAATGCAAACAAGATCAAAGGAAATGACCTCAAGAAGCACCAATAGCATCAAGAAATTGCCTCAAGAAACAGCAAGAACGTATAATCCAAATTATACCTTCAGAGCCACGGAGGGAGGGATGGCCGCTCGGCGTGGAGGGAGGCCGCGGACGGATAGTGCGCTGGAGGCGGCGGTAGGAGAGGTCGCGACTCGCGAGGGCTGTGGAGCTGCGGAGGGAGGTGGCCACGGAGGAGGCGAGGTCTTGGCGCCGAGCGTGGAGGAAGGGCGCGAGGGAGGCGGCCACCGGACGTGGAGGGAGGGCACGGTGCCGAGCGTAGAGGAAGGGCGCGGAGCGAGGAGCACGCCAGTGTGGAGGGAGGGCGTGGGCGATGGCAAGAAGCGAGGTCGCGACTCGCGAGGTTGTGGAGCCGCGGAGGAGGGTGGCCGAGGGCGGGAGGCGAGGCGCGGCGCCGAGTGTGGAGGAAGGGCGCGGAGGGAGGGGTGGCCACCAAGCGGGGAGGCGAGGGCGCGGTGCCGGGAGTGGAGGAAGGGCACGAAGGGAGGAGCGGCAGGGAGGGCGCGGAGGGAGGAGCGGCCGTCGGGCGTGGGTGGGAAAGCGTGGACGAAGGGCGCGAGGGCGGCACAGCACCGACAGCAGATTGGATTTTTGGGAGCAGATTGGATTTCTGGGAGGTTGAAGAAGTGGGGAGGTGGAGAGATGTCTACGGTAAGAGTTTTTGTGGCATCATATAAAACGTCTTGAGAAGCATCTTTATATATGAGGTGTTTCTTGGCGTAGAGACGGATATAAAAGCGTCAAAACAAAGCGACTTTACGTGATAGTTTTGTTGTAGTAAATGAATCACAGTGGACAGCAAGCATACAACCGAATGACTCAATTGTACTGAACAATAGAAAACAAAAAGTAATATCCTAGCTCAAGACCAATTTATACTTAATTGTCACATTCAATCTCAATTTGATATCAATTCATCATCGAGCATTAACCGAGCCCACAATATTACTAAGCAAAGTCTCCCGGTGCTAGACAATTATACAAATGTAATTCAACTAGCATGACACACTTACGAAAGTAATGCAAAACTGGAAAAAAAACAGCAAACTCACTATGCAAATGGCACTCAAAGCCAACGAGTAGAAACCAGGCAAGGCATGCTGAATGCGCTGTCTCAAAAACCAATCACCCCGCTGTGCCGTGAAGAATGAACGAAGTTGTCAGAGATACAATGCTAATCCACAAACCGGGACACACCAATTTGCGAAGTTGAAGTACAGAGAATGCCACACAAGAGCCAACCACGATGCACCGACCAAATGCACCCACGAAGCACCAATCACCAAAACTGAAGCCTTCTTCCACACCAAGATCAAGGTAGAGCCAGCCGAATCCAACCTCCAATTGGCACAAGTCCAAGCCCCTGACTGCAAACTCAACAGAGAAGTGGATGCAAGAGAGGAACCGAGATGTGCAAGGAGGAGAATCCAGTCGTCACCGCCAACAACGCCGGGTCCAACCACGGCGGTGCACAGGCTCTCAAAGCCCCAAAATCCGAAGCCAAATCGGGGAAGAAGAAAAACCAGGGGGGAGGGGGAGACCTCACTGATTTCGGGTGAAGAAAAGAGAGGAGATGAGCGCCTTAAGAAGATGAGGAAGAGGAGGAGGAGGCCGAGCAGCCGCTGGCAACGGCCGACGTGCAAAGCGCCCGGACCGCCCGCATCGCCTGCTTGCGCTACCGCCAGAGAGAAGGAGAAAAACCCTTAAATCGCTGCGCTGCCGGTTAGGGTTGGAGACTTGATCTCCTAACCTTATTATCCCTCCTGGCTCAATGACAGGTGGGCCCACCTTCTCTTATTGAGACATTACCAAATGGCCCTCGATATACAACAGTGTCATCGTCGTCTTGACCGTCGCCTAGAAAGATGCATTGCTCAAATGCGCATTATTTTTTGACTTTTATCTGAAGTTTTCTGTACGAGGGAATCCCCTCCTGTAGCCAAGCAAAACTTTCTTTTTGAGGTGGAAAGATCGAGGATTAACCCATAGGGAGGTTTGCCACATTTGGCAAGAACTTTGCCAACATCTCATCTTTGCTAAGCCACAAACTGACAGCTGACTGCGCTGAGTATTACAACAAGAACAACAAAACAGAAATCAAATAAACAACTGTGTATTGCAGATTAAAAACAATTAATAAAAAACAGTATTTTTTTAAAACCCTGGATTGGGTTTTTCTACCCAATTTTGTTGCTGGACATGAAGGTGACGTTCGAGAACATCAAATAGTGTATGTAAAGTGCATAAAATACACACTCTAAATTCCAGGACATCAAAAAGTGTATGCAAAATATGTATAGTAAGGGGCCGTCTAAGCTACAGTTGTCTGAAATTTTCTTAAAACTTAGTAACTTTCTTCGGTACATTGAATCACCAAACAATGGTTTCTATTTTTTATGTTGAAAAATTCTAAACCAGATAAAAGTAAATCTAGGTGAATCCTATAAATACAAAAACAAAACAAAACAAAAATCTAAATTAGACAAAAGTAAATCTAGATGAACCTTACAAATACAAAAACAAATAGAACTAAAAATTACAGTAAAACTGTGCTAAAATTATACGTCACTTGGTAATGCAATTTTAGACTTAATTATAAGTACTGTGCAATTATAGGTGACTGGGTTTAAAAAAAAAATCAGGTGACCGGGCAAAAGCAGTATAGTAAGTACCATTAAAAATAAATACACTTTTCCACCATAAAGGCGATGTCCAAGAACATAAAAAAGGTGTATACGAAGTGTATAAAATACATATACACGTACCATAGTCACTCTCAATAACAAACATTCAATTAATCAGATCAATCTATGAAACGTCTCGCGTTCTGCTGGCTTCGCACCGGCTGTACTCCGGACCAATCTGTTTCTTCTCTAGGGAGTGATCAATCCAGGGAAAAAAACAGATGGATGATCCCCGGGACCAATCTGTTTCTTCTCTAGCCAGGAACAGAATCGGAATAAAAAGGAAAGAGAAAGATTAGTATACTAGATCAGAGATCACATCACAGCAGGCAAGCCAGTGCCTCGAGGGAGCCCTTGGCAGTGCCCTTGGCGTTCCTGCACACCCCCATGGTCTTGTTGTTCTTGCCGCTGTACTCCACCTTGACGTCGAGGAGCTCCACGCCGCTGCACGGCTGCTTGTCCGAGCAGAGCAGGCTCACGGCCTCTGGCGTCGACGACGTGCCGGTGATGTTGCGGAACGTGACGTCCTTGATGGTGACCGTGGAGCTGCCCTTGGTGATGCAAATCTTCTCGGGGCAGTACTTCTGGTCGATGATGATGGGGTTGGCCACGTCCTCCATCTTGATGTTCTCGAACGTCAGCTTCGACGCCGTGATCGGCGACAGCGCGTTCTCGTAGGTCTTGATGCGGGCGCCGTATGTGCTACTCCTGAGCACGCAGTCCCTGACGGTGACTTCGGTCACGTCCTTCTCGCCCTTGTACCTCCCGAGGCAGCCCACGCTGATGCCCCGCCCTGGGCCGCAGGTCACGCCGGTGATGCTGACGCGGGAGCTTCCCGCCCCGACGGAGATGCAGTCATCTCCGGTACCGATGGTCGCACCTGTGACGGTGATATTGGAGGAGTCACCGATATGGATGCCGTCGGTGTTGGGGCTGTCTGCAGGCGCGGCGATTGTCACGTTCTTGATGGCGACGTCCGTGGACATGTAGATGTTGATGTGGAAGAACTTTGCATTGAGTAGGGTGATGCCGGACACGGTCCCGTTCTTCACGTAGTCTAGCACCAGCGTCTACACCACACACACGCACGCACATATGTTACAGACGTCCAATGAGTGTGTGTGTATATATATATATATATATATATAGAGTTTTTTTTTCTATTCCCAGGAGTAGTTACTCTCTCTCTCTCTCTATATATATATATATATAGACAGATAGATATAGGGAGTAACTACTCCCAGGTATATATAGCTTTTTTTCTATTCTCGGAAGTAGTTATTTCCTATTCCGTATCTCACAATGTAGGGAGTATCTTGCGCAATCGAGAATATGTATGTGTAGTATACGAGTATATAAGACCACTTATGTGGTATTTACATCTTTTTATGGGTGATATGTACAATTTTTTAGACATACTCCTTTTTTATATGTGAATATGAAGGTATTTACACAATATGTTACAAACTATGGACACTCTTGCAAATTTCCCATATGGTTCGCATTGGAATATCTTATAATTAGTATACGAGTATACCCAAAGTGATAAAGAAGTATGTCAAGTTTTTTTAAGTGATATATCAAAAGTAAGAGTAACTACTCCTGGGATATATATAAGAGATGCATGGGAATATATATAGGAGATGCATGCACATACATTGGGCAAGGTCTTGCAGTCCTTGGTCCAGACGGATTTGCCCTGGCCATCGAGCGTGCCGGAGCCGGTGATGACAATGTTGTCGACGTGCAGGATCTCCACCCAGTTAGCCTCGTACTTGGTCAGGTCGTTGGAGCCCAGTAGGGTGCCATCGAGCTGGATGGTGACATCGCCTTTGCACGGCCCGCTGAAGTTGAGGGGGCCAACCAGAAAGTCGCCCTTGGGGATGAGGATCGTCTGCTGCCCGGCCGCCTCGCAGGCCGACTTCCACGCATCCTGGAGCGCCTGAAATTAAGCATCCCCCATGGCATCAACTGACTGGATCCGGTGATGGCGGAAATTAAAGTTTGTTTCTTATACAAATTACCTTCGTGCTGTCCGCCTTGCCGTCGGCGGTTGCACCGAGCTTGGTGATGTCGAAGGTCCCGCCGGCTCCGGACGCCTCTGCGGCGCCGTCCGGCGCAGGGGCAGGAGCAGCGCTCTCCTTTGCTACGGACCTTTTTGTTGCGCTCGCGGCGAACACGACGACCATCAGGATGAACAAGACCCTGGTAGCATTGTTCCTGAAAGCCATTTCTGTCGTACGTACTGCCTGTCCTCACCGCTGTAGAGATGTTTCAAAACATATGCTGCTCCAGAAAGGAGACCCGTTTGCTACGTTCAAGGCATGTTGGTCTTGCCTTTGCTGTTTTTAGAGGCTGTGGTTGAGAAGTCGCCCTATCCTCTAGTTTTTAGAGCTTGGTATATTTTTTTTCTTGCTCTGACCAACTCTTTCCAGGTTGAACTGTGTGTGATGTACACATGCATGGATTAGGATTGGTCACGCAAAACGACTTCTGGCAAGTAGCTCCAAATTGTTGTTAACTTTCTTGGAGTTGGTTCTGTTGTAAAATTGAATAATTCCAGCAGCAATAATTAAAATAAAAGCATATTTTCAGCAGCATTTAAATGACATAAATAACATACAACTAATGAGATTATTATGTAAATTTCTCAAGTCAATTAAACAGGATAATATGCTCAAAACATATAACATGTGGACAATTAAAATCAGCATAATGCTTAGATTTTAATGTTTATTTATATACTATCAGATGTTGAGTTGCACAACATGAAATCTTAGCCCTCACAACACTTATTTCAAAGTTTAATCACAAATTGAATATGACAATTATTTTGTAATAGATTAGGCCTTGAGCTCAAAATAAAAAAACTTGCTATTCTATTTAGACAAGTTCAAACAAATCATTAACAAATATGTATAACAGTGACCGAAAATTGAATCACAGAGAACAGATTATATTGACTGAAAGAATTACAGTGAACAATAAGTATAACAGAATGAATCAAATGCTTAGAACAAGAGAAAAACAACAAGCGATCTGACAGCTCAAGACCAAACTATACTCAATGTTACATTCAATTTCATTTTTGACATCACTTCATCATCGAGCATTAGCCAAGCCCACAATCATTACTTGCAAAGTCTCTCGGTACTAGAAATACTAAAAAATGTAATTTAACTAGCGCAGCACATAATGCTCAGTAATGCAAAAATTGAAATCAACAATACTCACGATGCGGATGGCACTCAAAGCCACCAAGTAGCAAACCGGGCAAGGCACGCCGAATGGCGCTGTCTTAGAAAACCAATTGCCCAGCTATGCTTTGAATACCAGACAAGGTTGATAGAGATACAATGACAATTAATCTTCGCAATTCGAGACACACCGAAAGACGAAGCCGAGGTACAGGAGATGCCACATAAGAACAACCGAAGTGCACTGGCCGAGTGCACCTGAGAACACCAAGCACCAAGAACCGAAGCTCTTCTCCCTCAACAAGATTAAGCTAGAGAGCACACCGGAACAATCCTCCAAGGGCGCAAGTGCCAAGAACACACACAGAACACCCAACAGGAAAAAGGGCGCACGAGGGAACCGATGGGATGTGCAAGGAGGAGGTTCCGGCCTCACCACCGACGGTGCCGAGACAAGCATGGTGACGTGGGAGCTCCAAAGGCCCAAAACCAAACACAGATCGGAGGGGAAAAAGATGCAGCAAAACGGAGGGGAACTTACTGATTTTCGGGTCTAAGAAAGAAGAGGGGAAGCCAACATATGAAGACGACGAGGAGGAGATTATAGTATTACGGACTTTTTGATGATTCGCAAGTGCACGAGATCGTTGTAGCGCTTTCCCTTAGAGTATTCCGGTTTATCGAATCAACAATGGAAATTTTTTTAAATAATATTATTTAAAAACATAATTACAAAAATATATCGTCTCTTCAAAAAATTACAGAAATATGTTCATGTCGCCAGTTGAAATGGCGACAGGGACCTATCGCCATTTCAACTGGCGACAGGGACCCTCTCCCCCTCCTGTCGCCGGTCCAGCCACCTATCGCCAGTTGAAATGGCGATAGGTTCCTGTCGCCATTTCAAATGGCGACAGGAAGCCCATCCCTATAAAATACCCAAAATTCAGCGCAGGACTCATTCTTATTCAGAAAAAAGAGAAGGAGAGAAGAGTAGAGGTGAGGAGAGAAGCTAGCGAAGCGCTGTCCGTCGGATTGCCAACCTCTCAGGTAATTTTTTTAACCAAATGGATTACATAGTTTTAGATGTACGGTTACGTAATGCAGTATAGTTTTACATAATACTTTTCGGTGGGTAGTATAGTTTTAGATATGCGGTTAATCGTGGAAATGTTCTTTATGGTGCAGTGCGTCAAATATGTCCGACTCCGACATCGTCAATTTCAAAATTTACTATGGTCAAGGGACTATTCTAGAGGGTCCCAAGGGGATTGATTTGCGTTATTTCAATCGACAACCGTACCCTAGCAAGACCGTGAGAGCGGCGTACATGGGGCGCTGTGATGCGGTGGTTGTTCTATACATTCTAAGTGGACCGTGATGTGTACGATCTGACTTTGAGTTGCCTTTCCCCACGGAGAGCACAACCGACATATTGGGAGTTAGTGCAGCTGCGGGGACCAAAATCATGACAGTCATATGTACGCATCGCGAGGGAGGCAGGGTGGAAATTGGTTCTTCTCGTCCAAGCATATGCCAAACCCACTCCTCCACCCGCGGCTGAACAAGAAGGAGGTGTCGAGGCCGAAGAGGAAGTCGGGGACTGCAGCCACAGCGCGGCGCACACAATTGCTGAAGCTCCCGGAGTTACTGATGCTGTCGATGAAGACCCTGCGGAAAAGTTGGACGGCGACAGGTACGGCGCATCAGGAACGACATGGACGAAGCAGAAACCGGACGTCGTACGAAGAAGTGCTCTATTTGTAGGGAGTCTGGGCACACCTTCAAGAAATGTCCCACGAGAAATCCTCAAGATGAAGGAGACATCGCCACTCCGGACGTCGCAGCGGGGACCTCATCTGGTCACCCAACTCGAGACAGTCCACAGGGGGGACGTTGAGGCTGCGACCAATGTTATTACCAATGTTCTGAATTATGTTATTGCACAGACAGTAGTAACGTGTTATTGTCAATGTTCTGAATTATCATTTTAGTTAAGTGTTATCATGTTTTGCTGAATGTTATGTAATATCAGTGCTATTAAGTGTTATGATGTTTTGCTATGAATGATGTTTTGCTTAATTATCGTAGTTTTCATAGTAATGGCAAGTTCACATTTGTTTCCTTACATAATATGCAGTTCATGTACATGAGCAAGCGTATTAATTCACTGGCACATCGCAATATCACTTACCTTTCTACTTACTTACGAATTGTTCATATCTCAATCTTTCTCGTAAAATTCTTCAGAAATTCATCGCGGAATTTGGCTTGCTTCCTGTCGCCATTTGAAATGGCGACAGGGACCTATCGCCATTTCAACTGGTGATAGGTGGCTGGACCGGCGACAGGAGGAGAGTCCTGCCGCCAGCTTGAAATGGCGATAGGTCCTCGCCGCCATTTCAATGGCGACGAATATATTTCTGTAATTTTTTGAAGAGACGGTATATTTTTGTAATTATGTTTTAAAATAATATTATTTAAAAAAAAATTCATCAACAATGAGCTAGTCCGAATGTGCTCTGATCGTAGTGTATGTAATTAAAATATAAATTACAAAAAATAATAAATGCAAATATGCGGGATGGATGATGTTCTATATGTAAATAATGGTTCCTAGGCTTCCAGCTATTGAAACAGTTCATAAGGATACTAACTAAGATAAAGGTTTTTGTTAACACGAGGGTGGAGGCTGGATATGTCTGTCAAACATACCCCTACTAACCCCCAAGCTCAACCACGGTAGCAAGTGAATGGGTCGCCGTAATCGCCCCGCATCAATGGTCCGGAAAGAAGGTGTTCCATCGGTCACCCGATGAGCAGCTCCTCGCTTTCTCATCTAGCGATACAACCTGTTAATATTTGGATCCGTATATGATCCGAATTTTTGATATGAAAATATCTGAAATATGTCATATTAGTGGAGTAGTGTTCTACTTGGACTCTAAGTCCTTTTACCCTTTTATATACCTCTTGTAAGCCGTATGGGAGAGGGATGTCTTATTGTAATCCCCTGCGTTTTGTAATCGCTCCTCATATAGTAATCATCGCCGGTTGGCGTCCGTGGTTTTTTCCCGCAAGGTTTTTCATGTAAAAATTCGTGTCTTTTTTTATCCTATTTTTCTAACAAGTGGTATTAGAGCACAGGAGTTTTAGGGTTTGAAAGATATACAAAGAAAAATAGCAGATCGGAATCTGCTGCCGCCGTCTCGCGCGGCACATCTTCGTCCCGGCGTCGTCCCACACATCGCTCCCGAGGCAACGCATCTACAGCCGCCGCGTCACGCATCGCCAGCAACTCCCCAAGCCGTTTGGCCTTCGTCCAGCGCTGCGCCCTTCATTGCCTTTGGTCCGTGCGTCGCCCAGCCGAGTCCAGCGCGCGAGCGACAAGTGGTACCTACGACATCGCGTGGCGGCGTGGAAATTCATCGGCGCGCGTGCGTTCAAAGCTTCAAGACCAAAACCGAAACCAAGTCCAGCAGCGCAGCAGCACAGGTCCCATCAACCTTTTTCTTATTAAATCTCAAAGCCAAGTCAGGTTCTGTGATTCACGTGAATAGCTTTGGAGATTTTTGCTTCGGCCACCCATTAAGTGCACCAGGAGGTTGAAGATTTTTGATTCGTGTACACAGTTTGTGTACCAAAGAGATCGTGATTTTTGTTAGGTTTACACATATCAGTACTAGCAATTTTCAGATTTTATTCCTCATGGCGACTTTGAAGTATGATCTTCCACTCCTGGATCGAGACACAAGATTCTCGTTATGGCAAGTTAAGATGAGGGCTGTGTAAGCACAGATGGATTTGGATGATGCGTTGGAAGGGTTTGAGAAACAACATATCACATGGACTGCAGATGAGAAGCGTAAAGACCGTACGGCTTTATCTCATATTCACTTTCATCTATCAAATAATATTTTGCAGGAGGTTTTGAAGGAGAAGACAGCTGCTGTATTATGGCTGAATCTGAAACAAATTTGCATGACAAAGGATCTCACCAGCAAGATGCATCCCAAGCAGAAGTTGTACTCTCACAAATTGCAAAAAGGTAAACCAGATGATGAAGGTAAATCCTCCATTGGTGCTGATGATAGTTCTGATGGAGGAGTTCATGTTGCTTTTGTTGGATGTGCTAAGACCAATGATGAATGGATCCTTGATTCTGCCTGTACCTTTCATATGTGTCCTAATAGGGACTGGTTTGCCACCTATGAACCTGTTGAAGGTGGTACTGTGTTGATGGGTAATAACCCATCTTGTAAGGTTGCAGGAATTGGTTCAATTCAGACCAAAATGTTTGATGACATTGTCAGAACTTTGACAGATGTGAGGCACATTGCAGATTTGAAAAGAAACCTTATCTCCTTGAGTACTCTTGATGGTAAAGGGTACAAGTATTCTGGTGAAGGTGGAGTTTTGAAGGTATCAAAAGGCTCTCTTGTTGTGATAAAAGCTGAAACTAAATCTGCCAATCTGTACCATCTGCGAGGTACTACAATATTAGGTAATGTTGCTGTAATTTCAAGTTCATTATCTGATTCCGATGCTACTAATCTTTGGCATATGCGTCTTGGGCATATGAGTGAACTTGGTTTGGCAGAATTGAGCAAGAGAGGACTTCTTGATGGACATAGCATCGGCAAGCTGAAATTTTGTGAGCATTGTGTGTTTGGCAAACACAAGAGGGTGAGGTTGAATACCTCAGTTCATACCACAGAAGGTATTTTGGATTATGTGCATTCTGATTTATGGGGGCCATCTCGGAAGACATCTCTAGGAGGTGCTCGTTATATGTTAACCATTATTGATGATTACTCTAGAAGAGTGTGACCTTATTTCTTGAAGTATAAATCAGAAGCATTTTCAGCATTTAAAGAGTGGAAGACCATGGTTGAAAGGCAAACTGAAAAGAAGGTAAAGAAACTTCGTACTGATAATGGGATGGAATTCTGTTCTGATGAATTTGAATCATATTGCAAGACTGAAGGCATTGTTAGGCACTACACCGTTCCTGATACTCCTCAACAAAACGGTGTAGCTGAGCGTATGAACAGGACCATCATTTCCAGAGCCCGTTGCATGTTGTCACATGCAGGTTTGCATAGACGTTTTTGGGCTGAAGCCGCTTCCACTGCTTGCTACCTTATTAATCGGTCACCCTCTCTTGTAATTGAAAAGAAGACTCCAATTGAGGTATGGTCTGGTTCCCCAGCAAATCATTGAATTGAGAGTTTTTGGTCATCTTGCTTATGCTCATGTTGATAATGGAAAATTAGAGCCTAGAGTCATTAAGTGCATCTTTCTTAGTTATAAATCTAGTGTTAAAGGATATAAGTTGTGGAATCCTGAAACAAGGAAGGTTGTGATTAGTAGAAACGTTGTCTTTAATGAATCTGCTATGCTTCATGATAAACTGCCCACTAATGTTCCTGTTGAGAGTGAGCAGAATTCAAGTGTTCAGGTAGACCACTTTGTTGGTTCTAATAACACATCAGATAAGGAAAATATTGTTGTTCATGATGCACCTATTGTTGATGATACTCCTATTGTTGAGCAGCCACCACAACGGTCTATTGCAGTTGATAGGCCTAGGAGGGAGATTAATCCACCCAAGAGGTTGATTGAAGAAGCTAATATTGTTGCTTATGCTTTGAGTGTGGCAGAAGAAATTGAAGGTAATTCAGAACCTTCGTCATACTCTGAGGCTATTAACTCCACTAATTGTAATAAGTGGATAACTGCCATGCATGATGAAATGGAGTCACTTGAAAAGAATGGCATTTGGGAATTAGTGAAATTGCCAAAGGAGAAGAAGTCTGTTCATTGCAAGTGGATTTTCAAAAGAAAGGAAGATATTTCTTCTACTGAACTAGCAAGGTATAAAGCAAGATTGGTTGCTAAAGGTTATAGTCAGATTCCAGGTATTGATTTTAATTATGTCTTTTCTCCAGTTGTGAAGCATAGTTCTATTCGCACTTTACTCAGTATTGTTGCTATGCGTGATTATGAACTTGAGCAATTAGATGTTAAAACTGCATTATTACATGGAGAGTTGGAAGAAGACATTTATATGGACCAACCTGAGGGTTTTGTTACTCCTGGAAAAGAACACCTTGTTTGTAGATTAAAGAAATATCTTTATGGTTTGAAGCAATCTCCTAGGCAATGGTACAAGAGATTTGACTCCTTTATGCTCTCTCATGACTTTAAGCGATCTGATTATGATAGCTATGTTTATTTAAAGACTGTTAATGGTTCAGCTATTTATTTACTTCTCTATGTTGATGACACTGCTACAGGAAGCCACATCACAGACGGTTCGAACCGTCATCACGACAGTTTCGAACCGTCTATGTTTGTTGATCTGTGATAACGAGCCATTATCACTGACGGTAAAAACCGTGCAGTGATACGCAATATCACGAGCGGTTTTAATAAAAACCGCTGCAGGAAGGCTAATATCACGCAGCGGTTTGGACTAAAAAGCATGCGTGATATGGGAATATCACAAACGGTTCTAAACAAAAACCGTTTGTGATTTGTGACTATCACAGAGCGGCTTTTACTAAGAACCGCTCGTGATATTCGCGATCCTGAGCGGTTTGTTTTATAGCGATGCATGATATTTCGTATCCTGAACATTTGTTTGTAGAAACCGTTTGTGATACTTGCTTTCACAGACGGTTGTAACAAAAAACTGTTTGTGATAGCTCAAACCCCCTGACCACAATTTTGCTGTTTTTCTGGCTAGCCTCAGGAATTGCTAGCCATGCCCTCTGAAAACAAGCATGCACAAAAAAGATTCATTAGAGATAATCAATTGTTGACAACTCAAAGTGATCATTACTCAAAATAAATTACAAAAGATCGCATTTGTTCAAGTATTGTCGCTATAGTTACAAGCGGATTACAATTGTTTACGTTGAGAGGTGTCGACGGGTGATGCTCTCGGTTGGCGGACGAGTGAAACTCTCCATTCTCGTTAATGATTTACGTGTTGATAAAGGTCGGAGCTTCCTCGAATGTCCTTGATCTCTTCATACGAGTGAATCACATTGTAAATCCAAGACACATAAGCTACCAAGAGTAAAGTGGTAAGCTATATATATTTAAATTTATAATTAGGAAATAATTATTTGAGATTGACAAACCTCGGGATCCTTCTTCCTAGCTCTAAGGATTAGCCGCATATGATAGCGACGTAGATTGCACATAACTCATCATCTTTTTGTTTGGCGGCCTTTGCAAAAATAGAATTACATATATAGGTATAGTCGGTTCTAGACGCGTTATTATGAAGTATGATATAGGATTATCGTGTTGTAGCGCCGCATCGAAAATCCATCCCGTGTGTTAGTTAGGCGCTCTTTCCATTGTATATTCCTTTGTTGGCAACATAATTGATGAGCGACACGCATATCCGGCGTGCATTATCTGCGTCGAACTGCGGTTTTCCGATGATGTAGTTCCGGGTATCGCGGACTTCCGGACTTGGGAGGCGCTATAACGTTCGTTGATTTTGATTTGGTCTTAGCGATTGGCGGCGTCTTTTTGTGAGACGACTTCGGGACCGATCGTCGGCACGCTTTTGTTGTTCCTTGGCGTCTTCTCCACGGGAATCGAAGAGGTGGCCTTCGAGGTGAAACATGAGGTGGAGTTATCGAGGTCCGTTGGAGAGGAATGGTTGTGTCGGATCGCGGCCTTCTTTGGGTCGAGCGATGTTGTTCTTGGGCCATTGGATAAAGAGTGGGCGGCATCCCCTAGTGTTGTGATCTCTTCGTTCGGGCAAATCTTGGTGGGATGGCTCGGAAATTGACATGTACGTTACCTTGATGCATTCCATAGATGTACGTTACCTTGATGTTGTCTATCGGTGTCGGACGTCGTTATGTTCGAATTATCTTGTGACGCCGGCGCTACTCGACGTCGAGGAGGACTACCTCCCAATTAATCTGGGTGGCTTGTCACCGGGCTTAGGAGCATCTCCATTTGACCTGCAATCTTTGCTATCTTTTCTTCAAATTTGTTAGTAATCATCTGTACCAACCGGTCGTCGTGTTTCGCCTTGGATCTCTTTCTACTCCTATCGTGCGAAGAGTCATCCGCGAATCCATGACTCCAAGGTACGTTAACCCCAAGGCCTCGCGTGCGACCCGGGTGCTCCTTGTTTCCCAAGGCCGTAGATAGTATATCCTTCTCCCTGTCTGCATGGAAGGAGCCTTGGGAAGCTTGGGCAGTCAAGTCACGCTGCAAGAGGTCATCATGTTATTATAGACACTATGAAGTTATGGGCTTATTAACTAGGTAGTTCGACATATTTACCACACGTTGGGACACTTCCTGGTCTGCCGGGTTTGTGAAAGAGATGCTGCCCGAAGACGAGACTTTTGCCCTCGCTTTTAACGAGCTTAGGGAACGCGGGTCTGTGACATCAGGAAACGGGTTCTGCTCCTCCGTTACCCATTCGTCGTATTTACCCGCGTACCCAGCGGTGCCGAGTCTGTGCGGGTGAGTGTTTCGTATCTGGAGAGCTTTGTGCGCCGCACTTTGCTCCTTAAATTCGTCCGTCGTTTTCATAGCCACAAAGGTGTCCCATGCTTCCCGCGTCAAGAATCTATCTTTGCGGCGAAGGCGTCGACCGTGTTCACGTGCCGTGACAAGAATGCTCTTGAAGGTCCTCCACGATTTATCCATCGTGAGCATCACCGTCTGTCGCACGCGTGCCACGTGTGCTTCTGGAATAGTGAACTTCTCTGAAAGTTCTGTCCACAGCGCGCCTTTCGCTTCTTTCGTCAGGTCCTTTCACCTTGGTGTGGTGATGGGGACTCGTTCCCTTCCAAGTATCCCGCAGATGGTCCGGAATCTCGCCGCTGATCTCTTGGGACTCAAAGGGACCCCAAAGTCACTGACCTCCGTGATAACCAGTCGGCCCAAAGGCATTTTCAATTGTCCTCTGCCGTCTCGCTTCCATGTCATTATCGTCGACGGTGATGGCGGCCTCGTCGGCGCCTCTTCCATCTGCGGCGTCGGTGTTGGTGGCCTCGTCGGCGCCTCTTCCATCTCGGCGTCGGTGGTGACGGCGAAGACAGTGCCTCTGCCATCTCGCTTACTTGCTATCTATATAAGTTACATATGCAATAAAATTTATTGCAAGTGTCCCAAATTAATCTCAGGAAGAAGTACAAAGGTTGACTATAGAGATCAAGATGGCAAATGAAAAGTTGAATGAGCTCATACAGACTACTAACATTCCTAACACTCCTTAATCCACCACTTCTATTCTAACACTCCTTAATCCACCGACTTCTCTTGTGATCTTTGCAGAGCCTACTTCATCGAGCTCGACACCTTTGGAGTGTACCATTTGCTTCGTCGTCGTGGAGGATTGGCACGAAGCAAAGGTACATTCAAGTGTGTCAGATCGACGAAGAAAATGCTAAGCAAAGGTTTAATGCTTCATGTACGTAAGACTAGCCTTTAATGAAGACATAGAACTAGAATCAACTAAAATGATCGATTTAAGGAAATGCTAAGCAAAGGTTTAATCCCAACATAGAGATTGATGATATTATGTGCTCTCAGAAGGAGAGTAGCTAAAGAACAAGTCTTTGCCATCTCAATCCTATTGTCTATACTCTTCATTAAATGAATATGATAATATAAATTCAAACTATGAGCTCTAAACAATACTTTGCTTAACTGTCAAATGATCTCAACTGTTAACGAAAACAGATTAAACTTCCAGTCAAACAGAGGTTGACTACAGAGATCAAGATGGCAAATGAAAAGTTGAATGAGCTCATACAGACTACTAGAAGAATCACAAACTAGTCATTAGATTACCAACAAAAACTGAATACTCTCAATAGAACTGAACATGAAGAATCAGAATAACTAGCTTTCAACCGAAAGTAACCAATTAACAGTACATCATATTGACAAGAGCAAGTAATACAATAGAGCTCAAGTATGGACTAACTATCACATTCAATCTCAAGATAAGATGAGTTCATCACGAGCATATCAACAAAGCCCATCGATCAATTTGCAATATCTTGATATTAGATTCGTAAATCGTAACTAATACGAGATCAAGGTATCAACTAGCACTATAAATATATATATATATATATATATATATATATATATATATATATATATATATATATATATATATATATATATATATATATATGCAATAGATCAACCAAATCGCCACAGAGGAGCAATACTCACAGAGAGGATGCCGCACAAGAACTCACGGTTGCACGGACACTATTCCAACATATTGATTGATGATATTATGTGCTCTCAGAAGGAGAGTAGCTAAAGAACAAGTCTTTGCCATCTCAATCCTATTGTCTATACTCTTCATTAAATGAATATGATAATATAAATTCAAACTATGAGCTCTAAACAATACTTTGCTTAACTGTCAAATGATCTCAAGCTGCTAATCTAAAACAGATTAAACTTCCAGTCAAACAGAGGTTGACTACAGAGATCAAGATGGCAAATGAAAAGTTGAATGAGCTCATACAGACTACTAGAAGAATCACAAACTAGTCATTAGATTACCAACAAAAACTGAATACTCTCAATAGAACTGAACATGAAGAATCAGAATAACTAGCTTTCAACCGAAAGTAACCAATTAACAGTACATCATATTGACAGTAGCAAGTAATACAATAGAGCTCAAGTATGAACTAACTATCACATTCAATCTCATATAAGACAGAGTTCATCACAGAGCATATCAACAAAGCCCATCGATCAATTTGCAATATCTTGATATAGATTCGTAAATCGAACTAATACGATCAAGGTATCAACTAGCAGATCAATTTGCAAATATATATATATATATATATATATATATATATATATATATATATATATATATATATATATATATATATATGCAAAGATCAACCGAATCGCCACAGAGGAGCAATACTCACGAGAGAGGATGCCGCACAAGAACTCACGGTGCCTGGACACTATTCCAACATATTGATTGATGATATTATGTGCTCTCGTAAGGAGAGTAGCTAAAGAACAAGTCTTTGCCATCTCAATCCTATTGTCTATACTCTTCATTAAATGAATATGATAATATAAATTCAAACTATGAGCTCTAAACAATACTTTGCTTAACTGTCAAATGATCTCAATCATTAATCTAAAACAGATTAAACTTCCAACAAGCAGAGGTTGACTACGAGAGATCAAGATGGCAAATGAGAAGTTGAATGAGCTCATCTGAGACTACTAGAAGAATCACAAACTAGTCAATAGAACCATCTCAATCCTAATACTCTCAATTTGCAATAGAACTATGAGCTCAACTTTCAACCTTCGAAAGTAACCAATTAACGAGACATCATATTGACAAGAGTAGCAAGTAATACAATAGAGCTCAAGTATGAACTAACTATCACATTCAATCTCGGTATAAGATGTAGTTCATCATAGAGCATGTCAACAAAGCCCATGATCAATTTGCAACATCTTGATATTAGATTCGAAATCGAACTAATACGGATCAAGGTATCAACTAGCACGCAAATATATATATATGCAAAGATCAACCGAATCGCCACAGAGGACCAATACTCACAGAGAGGATGCCGCACAAGAACTCACGGTGCAAGGAGGAGGCAGTGCGGGAGGAGGCGGTGCGAGGAGGAGGCCGATCTGGGGAGGAGGAGGTGGGGAGGAGGTCGACACGGGAGGAGGACGGGCAGGAGAAAGGCGGTCTGAGAGGAGGCCGACACGGGAGGAGGACGGCGCGGGAGAAGGCCGGTCTGAGGGCGGAGGCCGACACGGGAGGAGGACGGCGGCGTCGAGGTCGGGGCGGCGACGTCGGGGCTTCTGGCGGGGAGGTGAGCAGGCGTCGAGGTCGGGGCGGCGGCACTGTGGTCAAAGGCGCCGAGGTCGTGGGCGCCGAGGTCGGGGGCGCCAATGTCGGGGGCGGAGGCACCGAGGTCGTAGTCGATGGTGAACGGGCGAGCCCTAAACCCTAGAGGAGGCGAACGAGCGCGCGAGAGCCTAAGGGGCGCGGGAGAGGAAGTGAGAAGTGAGAGCAAAACCATAGCGTTTCCCGCCTTATAAAAAGTATATCACAGACGGTTCTATTTAAGAACCGTCTGTGATATGTTCCATATCACAGACGGGTCTCATAAGAAACCGTCTGTGATATCCTTATCACAGACGGTTCTATTGGAAAACCGTCTGTGATATATAAGAAATGAACAACAAGTCTCTTCATTTTCCCCGCGTGTCTCTTCGTCTCACGATCACATGGCTTCGTCTCTTCATTTTCCAACGTCGTACAGCTCCCCAAATATCTCTTCGTGTCCCACTCCGGCTTTAGAACTTGTTCTATAAATAGATGTCCCCTTCTACAATGTATTTCACACAACCTCCTTGATCCCTTTCTCCACAAAAAAAATGGTTGCCTCTTACATTTCCTTGTCGTACAGCATTGATGGCCTACACAGCCGCTTTGTACACGCACCTCTCTCATTGACGTTGAACCGTCTTGCGGAAGAACACTATTTCAACAATGTCTTCACTCCTCTGTCCGAGAATTTGCCGGAGCGGGTGACGGCCACCTTCCGCCGTCTGGACATCCTCCTCCGCCGTGTCTTTCGGGTGATCTCTCACTTTCGGCGAGCTTACCGCGTCGTCGACGTGGTCCTCCAAAACGACGTTGCACGTCTCCAGGAGGCTTGTCGTCACTTGGATCGCAATTGAGGCAAAGAGGCATCGAGTCGACCAAAGCCGAGACCCTCAAGCAGAGAAGAGAGCCTATGGGCTTAATTCGTCTTGGTTCAACGATCCGAGGGTCTTGGAGACACTTTCGAGCGAGCACGTCGTGGTGGGCGCATTTCAGGCTTCGTTCGATCACGAACCATCCGCCCGACGCCGCCTCTGAAGTATTGAAGGCGGAGATAGCGACCTACCTCCGCCATTAGAAAAACTTTCTTTATTTATAGGTTTCTAGTTTTTAATCTTTTTAGCGGTAGCCACTATTTGTTTGGCCATATATATGAAAATTCCAAAATGAAAAAAAAAGTTTGGAGGTGAAGTTACTATATTAATTATATGTTGAAATATATATATCAGAGACGGTTTAGTGGATCGATAAAGGATAATAAGTATTACTCCATCTATTTAATTAGAGGAGGAGCCGAGGTTGGAGGAGAGCTAGCGCAGGAAGTGTGGCACCTAGGGAGGAGCAGCAGATCTAAATCTTGGGCCGCACGCGGGCCGGGTTGCTTTCGATCCAAAGCGGTAGGCGATGGCGAGGCGATGCGGCAGTAGTGGGCAGCGGCGATCGGCGATGAACCCGGCGGCGGTCGGCGAATGTCACAGAGCGGTTCTTATTAGAACCGCTGCGCGATATCCACCAATCACGAGCGGTTTGTTAATAGAACCGCTGCAGCGATAGTACATAAACGGTTGTGACCTAAAACCGTGCGTGATTAGAGATTATCACGAGCGGTTTGTGAATAGAACCGTCTGTGTACTATCACAGACGGTTTAGTAATAGAACCGTCTGTGATAGATGATTATCACAGACGGTTTTAAAAAATACCGTCTGTGATACTCTTCCCGCGCCACCCGCAGGTCCGGACAGACCCAACACAGATGGTTCCAAAGGAACCGTCTGTGATGGGGCGTCTACTATAGCCTGTTTTGTAGTAGTGTGATATGTTGATTGCTGCAAAAGATAAGTCAGAACTAGCAAAACTGAAAGCACAATTGAGTAATGAATTTGAGATGAATGACTTAGGTGCAGCAAAGAAAATTCTTGGCATGGAGATTATTAGAGAGAGACAATTTGGCAAGTTATACCTTAGTCAAAAAGGTTATATTGAGAAGGTCCTTCGTCGTTTTAATATGCATGATGCAAAACCAGTGTGTACTCCATTAGCTTCGCATTTCAGATTATCTTCAGCCTTATGTCCTGAGTCAAATTATGATATTGAGTACATGTCTAGAGTTCCATATTCCAATGCAGTTGGTTCTCTTATGTATGCCATGGTTTGTTCTTGTCCTGATTTATCTCATGCATTGAGTGTTGTCAGTAGATACATGGCTAATCCTGGAAAAGAGCATTGGAAAGCAGTTCAATGGATTTTTCAGATATTTGCGTGGCACTTCTAATGCTTGTTTGCAGTTTGGGAATTCTAGAGATGAACTTGTTGGTTATGTTAACTCTGATTATGCTGGTGATTTGGACAAAAGGATGTCTCTAATAGGTTATGTTTTCATTATTGGTGGTTGTGTTGTGAGTTGAAAGGCAAGTTTGCAAGCTACTGTTGCCTTATCAACCACTGAAGCAGAATATATGGTTATTTCTGAAGCTTGTAAAGAAGCTATTTGGTTGAGAGGTTTGTACACTGAGCTTTGTGGAGATAATTCTTGCACTACTATATTTTGTGATAGTCAAAGTGCTATATGCCTTACAAAGGATCAGATGTTCCATGAGAGAACAAAGCACATTGATGTGAGATATCACTTTATTCGAGGTGTTATTGCTCAAGGTGATGTCAAAGTGTGCAAGATAAGTACTCATAATAATCCTGCTGATATGATGACAAAGCCAGTTCCTGTTACTAAGTTTGGGCTTTGCTCAAGCTTAGTTAGTATTACAGTTTAGTCCTAGAGACTAGTTGGCGCACGGTGATTTTTATCTTATTGAGGAATCATTTGGTCATGGATGATTCTTTATTTTGCTACAAGAGGAAATTCGTCTCAGGGTGGAGATTGTTAATATTTGGATCCGTATGTGATCCGAATTTCTAATATGGAAATATCTGGAATATGCTATATTAGTGGAGTAGTGTCCTACTTGGACTCTAAGTCCTTTTACCCCTTTATATACCTCTTGTAAGCCGCATGGGAGAGGGACGCTTCATTGTAATCCCCTGCGTTTTGTAATCGCTCCTCATATAGTGATCATCGCCGGTTGACGCCCGTAGTTTTTTTCCCGCAAGGGTTTTCTACGTAAAAATTCGTGTCTCCTTTGACCCTATTTTTCTAACACAACCCATCCATGGTTCTCCGTGATATACACCGTGGATGCAACCAACACTAAGGAATTGATCTATGCTAACGTTTGCAATTATGTAAACCCCAATTCATGCCAAATTACCTTGGGCCAAGGACGATCTAATTACACATGCATAATCTGGACAGCCATGAACACAATTAATAAAGATGCAACACGATCACTGGTAGATTGCAATGACCAATTTTACAATCTACTAATCTTTCACACAATGCAATGAGATCAATGATTAAATATGAAAACAAAATAGATATGGTTCTGTCTAGGGACTTCCTAAGGTTCTGAAGCTGATGGCTCGTGGTGGATATGGTGATGGAGGTCGTGGCGAACACGGCGATGGAAAATTCCTCATAAAAGATGCTCAAAAGACAGGTCAGCTTGTCCAGGACTGCCTCAGCGAGAATCCACATGCCAGGCCTGTCATGAGCCAAGTGGTGAAACATCTCGAGACTCTCCAGGACGTCAAACACATGGCCAGCTATTTTATGTGGTGGATTCTATTTACACCTCAGGATCGCTGCCAAAGCAAGAGGGGCACTATGTTATCTTCACTGTACTGCTTCAGTTTCAGCCTTTCATCGTGATGCTATGACATTCCTGTGATGATGCGATCTTCATGTTCTTATGCAGGAATCAAACAATGTGGATGCAGGGAAGCTTACATATACTAAGGGCAATGAATCAAATTTAAATGAGCTAACTTGGTCAGGAACTTGACATCTTGTCTATGATGAAATTTGAAATAATATGATTAATGACTTACTATTCATTCAACGAATTAACTAAAAAGGTAGCAAAACAGTAATAAATAGTAATAATTGGACAATATGATCAACATTTACTAATTTACCACGCAGGACTTAAGAAATGAATGAAACTCTTGCAACGGAAAAGAAACTTGTGGTGGTCGTCCGACATGCCCATGGGCAATCAAGTCCGGAGCGCATCCTAGTTTGCAAAGTCTTCAAAAAACTCCTCGTAGAATTCTTGAGTAGCTTGACCTTCTTCAACTGAGCAACAATGTTTAAAGCCGTGAGTACATAAAGTACTCAACAAGTTGTAGGGAACAATATGCAATTAATATTCATGCAAGACTTGATCAAAGTAATAGTCATATGGTTTTTTTTTTTGCAGAAAACAAGTATCTACAGTAAATACAGTAAGTAGATTGTACAGTTTAATTGAAAAGTTATAAATAAATAATTGCTTTGAAACAACCTGTGAGCCTCCCATTCACTTCCCAACCAAACCAAATCATCAAGTGAATATCCCATCCACCAAGTGAACATCATATTCACCAAGTGAACATCCCATTCAACTTCCAACCATTTTTATAAACAAAATCTACACCTCGTGTAAAATCCCTGAGCATTGTCTATAATCAGGGACATGGTTGTTTAAACAGTTTTAACTCTACAAAGGTTGTTCAACTTTACTCACAAGAGATAAATCAACTTATAATGTTCGTTCACACGCTTCTATAGGTGCACGACTAAGTGATTATCACAAAACTATTACAAAGCTCCTTCTCAACCTAGTTATACCCGCTAAGGTTACAACATTGAATGTCAACCTAGTTATACCCCTCTTGCGCCTTTGTGGATATCCATCCTAGAACTCACACCACCAAAAATAGAACTAGAGTTGAGACATTACTAATTAATTAGCTAGGTCTATCTCATACTGGACATGTGGTTGTACAATATGGCCCAGTTCAATAGCGTACAAGATTAAGTCATTGACAATTCACCTAGGCGAGAATAACTCATCCAAAAAGTGCTAACTGCACCCCCCTTTATTGCATGATCACTTGCCTGATCGTAAAACCATTTCATTTAACCAAACCAGTGACACTCCCTGCCATGACACACAATTTTATAACAGCAGCATCGCACCACAAGTTGTACAATAGTAGCATCGCACCATAATTGCACAACAGTGGCATCTGACCACAATTCTATATCTCATTATGTCAAATTAACATTTTTGATCATGTGACATGAACCCATCGTACAACTAAGCATGACTAAGCATCTCTACGACAACCCATATTGGTGATACAAATATGTCCATCTAGTAATGACCATCCTATGGCGACAAAAGATTCATGGTATTCAAATAATCAATTGTGGCATAATGACAACTAGGTGATTAATTACTCTCAAAAAGCAATTGATATAAAAGTATTATGTAATTTGATATAAAATAAGATACTTTTGAAAACATAGGTTCAATATGATCAAAGGATTACGACCTACTTTGGCTTTGTTCAGTTACCACACTTTGGTCTTGAAATCTTGCTCCTTGAAAAACGTCACCTAAACGAGAAAGCGACAACAAACGAAATACAAATAAATTCAAAAGAAATTCAAATAAAATCCAAAAACAACAAAACTTACTCCAAAAGAAAGAGCTCAATTTTATATGAATTTACAAACTTGAACGGGTTGAATTGGAGTTTGGACGAAGGAGAACGAGCTCTCGAAAGATTTAAATCTAAGAAAAAGAGAGAGAAAACACTATTTTGGGATTTTAGAATTTTCTTTCTAAAGAAAATTCTGGATTACTGCATTAGCATGACGTTAGCAAGAGAAAAAGAATTTTGGCCAGAATTAAATTTCTAAAGGAGAAGAAATTTAATCATTAACAGATGGGCCCATGGTCTGTAGACCAAGTCCATGAGAAAAATGCTTATGGTGCACGGTGCACTGGGTTCACAGAATAGGGTCTGACAAGTGGGGTCCATGTGTCGGCGACACGGTCCACAGTGAACCAACTTCATGGGCTAGGGCTGGTGGGATCATGCCACGTCAGCGATGACACAAGGTGAAACGTGGGCTAATAGGGCTAAGGTGGTGGCTAACTAGGATGACATGCGGTGCTGACTAGGACAGAGAAGCGAATGGGGCATGCCATGTCGGCTTGACACATGGGCGGTGATGCTGGGACCGAGGGCTGACAGCGAGCCACGACGCAACTCTGGCGAGTGGTGAAACTAGCAAAAGATGGCGACTCAGGGGGCACGGAGGGGCGCAAACAAGAGAGGAGGCGACAGTGGACTCACCGGGACCGATGTCGTGGGCAGGGAAGTACAGAGGTGACCGGCGGTGAGAAGGAAGCGGCGGCGGTGCTAACGGTCTTCGACGAAGTCGGGGTTCCGGTTCTAACATCTCCAAAAATGTAAGCTTGGGATAATTATATAGAGAATAAATGTGGAAAGTATTTTGGGAATGTTTTTGAAATTTTTCTCTAAATCAAATATTGCATTTGCATACAAACAGTAGCTTTGAAGGAATTTTTGAGAAAAATACAGAATAAATAAAATTCTCAAACAATTACACAAAAAACTACACTATGTCAGGAGCCTCCAAACAAATTTTCATAATTTTTTAAGCTTGTTTGCCATATTTAGAAATTCCTCCAACTCTCAGCCTTTTCTGAAAATTTTTAAATCAATTTCTTTTCCCGCCGCCTTAATGGGCTAAAAGCCCAACACGGCCCAACTCGTCTACACCAGTCAGCTGGCCTCGCACCCTCGCTCTCCCTCTTGCTGACACGTTGGGCCCACATATGGTGTCTTCAACCTCGACCTCGTCTCACTTACGACAACAAGACTCGCGCCGCTCTCGCCGCCCACGTAAAGAGACGTAGTCCACCGTTTTGGAGCTCAACTGCCCTCGTCGCTTCCGCACTCTACTCCACTTCACAATGCCGCACCATCACCAGGATGCCATCACTACCGCTGTTTTCTCGCCGCGACCACCAACTTCTCGACATCTTTCTCGCGCAATATTCTTCTATACTAAAAGCCCTAATCACGTCGTCATCTTCCTCAACTCACCCCCATTCCATGTTCGTGCAAACCCAAGTTTATCACTCCTTGGTTTCGCTGGAATGTGCGCGTCATTCTCGACACCAGTGAGCACGCCTCTGCACCATTGCTCCTCTAGTGAGCTTCTCTCCTCCAACGATGTGCACGCCATTTTGCCCCTTGAGCTTCACTCATCCTATCTCTTTGCTTAATGTAGCCCCGCGAGCTCCGTAGCGCGATCGCACTGCCTTCATTTTCGTCTCCGGTGCGCACCCAGATCCTAGCCACCGCGTTCCTGCTGCTCCGGTGAGTTTGAGCTCAATCTGAGCGAGTCACAACGTGTCCCACTCCCTAATCCTGCTATGCCCCTTCTTAACGTTGTCCATCTCACAGAGAATTAGGCCCCTGGCCATCTTCCCCAAATCCGCCCGCCCATGCCATTTTCCGCCGTTTCTCGTAGACTGGCGAGTCCTCATCCGATTCTTTCCGTCTTTACCATCTACAGCATGTCAGTGAGCCGTTGCGCACCTTCTTGTAGCACCTTGAACACTGAAACATGTTGTCACCGTGGGCCTCTCTGTGCCACTGCTTCTCATCATTGTCAATCTGCCCCATGTCATCTCCGACCTCATCATCATCATCACCTTAGTGATCGTGGTGAGCCCTGAATCTCACGCGCACTTCAATTCGCCTCGAGCAAGTAGTTTAAGCCCTTAACGCTAGCACTGTCCATGGGGCTGCCACGGAAAACACCATCAGTTGCATCCGACGACCCTTGGTCCCCATGCTTGGCCCATTAGCATCGTCTAAACTCACTGAGTCTAGTGCACCAAGCCTTTAGCCAGGACATGTCTCCCTCGCGAAAGCCCCTATGAGCCTAAGTAACTCCACCGCTTCTCATCGGTGTAGCATCACCTTCGGCCACCTCTTTCGTCGCCACCGCTACCCAAAGCATCACCATGCAACCCTCTTTCCATTCCGCTCGGCCACCTCCTTCGCGCTTGACCGCGTGCGACCTGTTCTTCTCCCTTTCTCTCTCACTAACGGTGAGACCCACTCGTGATTAGTATTAGCTTAGCGCTATGACAGTGCTTAAGAATAACTAGTCACTAACATGTGGGAACAGTCAAAAAGTTAATCAAAAATATAATATAAGAGTGTTTTAGAAAATGAGTCACTGACATGCGAGACCCATTCACTGTTTTCAGTATTAAAACATGTTTTAGAAACCGAGAGGATGACAAGTGGACGCCACCTGTCAGCGGGCTAAAAATAAAATTAGGTTTAATTACTTAGTTAATATCTAATGAGACACTGACACCTCGAACCATCCACTATTTTCCTAAATAAAATCATAAATCAAAAAACCGAGAGACTGACATGTAGGGCTCACATGTAAGAAAATGATTTTCAGATAAATGTAAAAACGGAAAAGCCACTTTCAGTATAAAGGAAATATGATTTGTTTGTTGGAAAGAGTAAATTTCAGAGAATACGCTTTCGACATCACCCTTTTTCTTATTTTTCAGGATTTTTCAAACCGAACCAAATTCAAACGCTAATAACTTTTGCATATGAAGTCCACATTGGATTATTCTTTTTTCTAAATTCATCTAAAATCATGCTTTGTCTGAACATGCAAAAATATTTGGATTTTTTTTTGCTATATGTGATTTGTTTCTGGGTTTTTTTTTGAATAGATGTCGGAAACACGATCGAGATTATACGATCAAGCACCCTCATTCTCTGAGCAACTAGAGCAAGGCAAGTAGCTCCTTTGACCATGTTTGTCCAAGCAACCAGGGCTCAGTTCTCCTCTCCTCATGGAAAAGCCATATGCGCTACAAAACTAGAACTTTTCTGCTTATTCCTCAACTTCAAACTTGCTTGCCGGGGCGGAAGGGGTCTACCCCTGAATATATATGGCTTCCGCTCCTCCTCATGGCTGGCCAAGGGGGTGGTTTTCCCCTCAATTTCGGAATAGGGGCCCTACTCCCTTCCCAATTTGGAATGGAGGGGGGAGTTGGGGGGGTGGGGGGTTAGAAGCCCTTTACAATTCGGAATCAACAGTAGGACCCGGACTTGAAAAGCCCATAACTTTCACATACGGAGTCCTTTTTGTTGTACGAGTACTCGTTGGAAAGCTTATTCCGAGGCCCACATGATAAATGAGGTGTAAATCTCAGGTTCTACACGTATTAGACTCGGATTTGGGGGGATCCGAATTCTAGTTAGTTTTGGCCATGTGGCTAAATTCCTTCTATCCCTTATTTCCAAATTCAAAAATAAAAGCTACTTTAATTCAGAAATTAAACAAACTAGAAATTAAACAAACTTAATTGCTGAAAATAAATAAACATTTAGATGAAATTTGAATTGGGACCAATCCAATCCAAATCCAATGCGGTTTGCCCTAATTTTGCTCAATCTGAATGCAATTCGGATTTGTTCTCCTTGGATTCTTTCTTCTTGATTTGGCTGACTTGCAACTCTCTATAGCTTGATCTCCCTCGTCCTCGGCCTACCTCCCTCTCCTCTCTCTTGACCACATGAAAAGTTTCTCCCTTTTGTTGCAAATCACTGCCAACTGAAGATCTAGTACAAATTGGCATTTTAGAGTTATTCACCATTATACTAGATGCACCTGGGACCTCATCATGAAAAGTTATCTTTTCTATGAGCATTATGCTGTTCATGATGTGTAACCCACGGTATGAGAACAAACAATCCCTAACAAGAACACATTTGGCATTGCCTATGAACCGATGGCTCTCAATCCTTGTTATGTCGGTTTCATGGAACAGATGCGCTTCACAGTATCTTTGTTAAAAAACTTATGTTTTCTATAATCGCTTTGCTATTGTTGATGAGTAATCAGTGGTACTAGTACAAACAATCTCTATTTCAACAAAAGTTGGCATGTGCACTTTTACTTCAAAAAATACATTGAACCCCCAATTATTATTTTCACGAGTTGAGAAAAAGTATCAGTTTTTTTTACAAATTTCTTAAGTCGTGAAAATGTGTCTACCATTATAGTCTTAGCTATTCCCATTGTCTATGTTATAGAATTAGCCATTATAGGACCCAACATGTCATTGCAAAATAGGTAATCTAACTTTTTTGTCTTTCCTGATCGAGAAGAATCAGCAGGATTACCATGTAGGCATCCACTGTAGTGCCAGCCATATCACGGAATGCTGAATTAAGAAATAGAGTTTTGTTATCACAAATATAACTACCCAAGCTTGTGTACAAAATTTATTGGACCTGCCTTGGGATGGACATTAGAATTTTGAAACAGAACTGGGCCTGATATTACAATTTTGAAAATTAACTGTTACTCCCAAACCAACAATCTTGGGATTTAGCCTTTTAGTACTCCATTAGTAAAAATTAAGTGTCATCTAAAAAAAGTGACACTGATCAGAGATTTTTAACTTTGACCAACAATATATTTATGAACATTGAGATCAGTCATGTGAAAGCGATATGAGTAGATTTATCTTGAAAAATACTTTCATAATATTATTAGGTTTTACAAATACAATAAAATTGGTGCTTTTAACTTTTTGGTATAGTGTAGAAAAACTACTACAGCTTTTATGTAGGTGTGGCTAGAAAACACAGGGGGTAGCTGGTACCAAGGATTAGAAAACCATACACTGAAAAAATACCGGACCCTGCCGGGTACCGATTTCTTGTTTTAAAAGCGGCAAAATTTCGTGATCTGAAATTTTGAATGTCCTACCGTAACCGGTCAGAGTTGACCTGTTACCAACCGGTTACCGGTGAATATGGAAACAACTTGTGCATTTGACACAAATACACATAATTTTCTATAGTGATATTGTGTAAATAGCAAATATTCAATACAACATGGCAAAGTTCAGTACTTATATGGGTTGTCAGATGTCACCGAAGTTATCTATAATGAGAACACCTTAGTACTAAAGTACATATGTTTGTATTGGTTTCAGTTATTCATTAGCTTTCATACAAGCATATAGTAACATTATTTACAATAACTTTTAATTAAAAATTCAAATATAAAAATTTTCAAACAAGTATTTTTTGCCGGTCTTGGCCCGCAACCGAAGTTTTATCGCTAGCTAGCCCCCCTCAACTCAAAGGTGAGTGGGCCATTGCAATGTGAAGGAAAGATAAACGGAATAAAAGCAACTAGGTATATCTCGTGCGCATTGCCGCGGGCCAGATTGTGATACGTCCGGCGCATTGCCGCGGGTCTCAATTACATGTCCAAACATGTTGTCAGAGCCCAAATTTTGCAAATTTTAAAAACAAAATTTCAAATACCACTCCATAAACTTTTCCCAAATTGTCCGGTATTTTTCCTGGATTTTTTGCTACTTATTTAGTTTTCTGTGTTCCCCGATTTATTTCTCTATTGAAATTGCTCATTTTGTTTTCCTGAAATCAAAACTCCAAAACCCCTCCTGGGTTGGGTAGCAATTCCGGACCATTTCCCCTCCTGCGCACACAGCCACTCCAGTAATATTGCTCCACGCTATTATTTGCATTCAAACGGCACAGCAACCTCACCGCTAACCTGCGTCCTTTGGCATGCTCCACGCCTCCACCAATGCACAAGCACGTGGCCCAAGCCGCTCGAAGTGCACCACAAATGCCACCACCAAAATTCGAGCAGGGCACTCGAATTGACAAATGTCATGATGTAAGGGAAAAGGGGGAGGTGCAATGCAAACCACTCTTTCCATGAAGAAATGTTCGCGGCCTAGCAAGCAAAAAAATAGTAGTGTGGAGCAATAGCGGAGCTCATGTCTGTGCAAAACGCTGGGAACAGAAACTACTGGAGGGCAGAGCATTCTTCTGAAGGTATCTGAACATATAAACGGACAAAAGAGCAGTGGTGCATTCATGTAATATGACAACCTTCCGTGGAAGAAAACACCCTAATGTAGTCATTCCATTGCTGGAAAGAGGTAACTAGGAATGGTGCATCGGACATTGCCATCAGGGATGTAAAGGGAGAGGTACAATATGCTGCACAAGGCTAGCCAAGTAAACAATAGTTAGAGTGCAATGTGTAGGATCATGTATGGCAATCAGAAGGGGTGAATAATGCCGACAAAATTTCTCCCAAGATATTCCAAGGGTCTTTCACCCCTATAGCTATGAAAATCAGAGCTAAATACCCCAACAGAAACACGAGATCAAACACAACAAAAATCAAAGAGTTTCCATTGGAAACCCTAGTTAGATGGTCTGACCTTAGTTTGGATAGTCCTAACCACATCCAGTTGGACCTGGATGGTCTGATCCACATGGGGAGAAAAAGAACCAACTAACCCAGTTGGATGGTTTGACTGGAGATTGGATGGTCCGATCAACACGGGGAGAAAAAGAATCAACTAAACCAGAGCAAAAACTTGTACAACTTTGACACCAAGACTCCAAACGACATGAAACTTGAAACCTAACAAGGTCAACACCTCAGGAAACTAATCCAACAAGAAATCAAAGAATGGCTACTGAAAGATGCGAACTTTCTTGACTTGAGCACAAGAGGCACCAAAACCACACAAAAACTAAAAAGCAAGATTAAGAGGAGCTCGTGAGAGGAATCAAGCCACCATGACAAAGGATGAAATCCCACACATCCTATGAACTCTAACCACATCAAGAAACAAGCCGAAACCCCAAGGAAACTGAAACCTCAACCTCCAAAATTGAGCAACTAAATGAACTTGCAAGAACAAGTACCTAGATGGATGGGATATGACCTCCAAGAGGTATAGCCATCACTTACATGTCATTGGCACAAAGCAAGATCAAAGAGATGAGAAGAAGAGGCAAAAACCAAACAAAATGAAGAGAGTAACATCTCAAACAAGAGCATGAACACTTGGACAAAATTAGGATTTCTATTGTCGCTTGAAGAGGAAGGTTTACAACCACTCCCTATGAAGGACAAAGCCTCAAAGGCAACCCACTCAAGTTCTCTCTCTCACAACCTAAATATGGGCTAATCACTCTCTCAAGGCTTAAGAAAGAGGCATCACTCCCATCTCCCTTGTATAGTGGAGGCTAACCTACCACTCTCTCATGAACCCTAATAAATTATAGGCACCCATTAAGCCCATTAACAAATGGGCTTCACTCACTCAACACACTCATACATGCTTTTCAAAGCGCATGACCACTTGAAGCCCTGATATCCAATTTCACTTGTTCTTCCACCTTCCTTGACCTAAACTGCTTCCATCTCCACCACTTTTTTTGTCATTTGAAGATTTTCTTCGTATTGGGAACTTTACCAAAATACCCTTGACTTGACCTGGACATATCCTTCACTTGTAAGCAATCCTCATGCTTGACACATGTAGGTTCTTCAATGTCTTGCCTCATGTCAGGAAGTCTCTCTCGTTCTGGTTCCCGCCAGACCATCGCCACACTTGCACCGACCAAGCCACTTGGTGCAACCCCGTCCCTCGAACCTAGCCTTCCATGTCCTTGTCCACCATGTCCAGTGCTTGAGCTCAACCATCCCACCTGTCATCCATGACCGCTCTAGACCTTCGTTCTCCCAACCAAGTCCCGGTCCACCACACCATTGACCATAGTTGATAACAAGCCATCTGCACATCCAAACACCAAGAAACCGTGTCTAGGCACAAGTTCTTCGTAACTTGACCCACATTTGTCATAACACGCATGATGCATCCCATATGCAATGACCCAAGACTCAACCTATAATTGAAGTGTACAAAAACCCACTTAAGATCACGAACTAGTTGTTTGGACTATCCAAACCAACATTGGACAGTCCAACTAGACTTAGCTCCGACTTACACACTCTCTGGAAAATAGTTCGAATCAAATTGTCCAAACCAATTGGATGGCCCAACTGGCCTTTGCTCCATTTCACACTCTCTGGAAATAGTCCAAACCAAATGGTCCAATCTGTTTGGACAGTCCGACTGGCCTTAGAATCATTTGCATCCTCTCTGGAAGATAGTCTGATCCATAGTCCAAAACATTTGGACGGTCCGAACTAAACAAGAACATAAGAACTTCAAAACTAACTCTTCTCAACCTCAACCAAGATTCCAACTCGACGGTCATTGCCAATTGTTCATCACTAGTGACACTAGACCTTCTCACATGGTCATTCACATGTAGAACTTGTCCAACATGTTATAAATTAAAGTCTAGCATGGAGCTAGTGATGGGAAACGACATTATGCTTTATCTCTTGTACATGTTACCAATTCTAGTATCATTGGTGTCCTTATCAGAGAAGCCAAAAAACTATTGCCGGTTAGTTTCTTATGTTTATAGAGTTTTTATCATCCGCACTAATGTGATAATGTCAAGAGCGGGCGTGTATTTAGGATTATGGTAGCACGAGAACCAAGAAAAAAAATGATATTTATGCACATAACCCTTGTATTTTACAGAAGATGCATGTTAATAATGGTAGGTGGCCATGAACTTGGTTGTTTGATGTTATTTTGAACAAGAGCCATCTATGTTTTGGCTTGACCAAGCTCTACGATTTATAAGCAGTCTGGGTTTGGTGGTGAGCGATTTAGCTTAGTCTATTGTCTAATAGACCTATAGAAGTTCTCGTTTCGTCCAAAAAAAAGGGGAGTTCTCGGGTTAAGTATTCAAACTACCCATTTAATTTTTATCTATTCAAATTTATGTTGTCATCATGGCATACTTTAACATTATACAAGATCTATACTTTGGTGCACTACCCAAATTATGCTTCCACGTGATATTGTCGCAGCAATAGCCTCAGGTGATAAAACATAAAACTCATACAAACTTGTTTTCAATATCAAGGTTTCGCACGATATATTCCATACAGCTAACAAAATGTCAATGGAAGACACATAATGACAAACACCCCTACAGAGAATGGGGTCAGTTTATTGATTTATTCAACACCATAGATTTGATTGCTCATAAAAGAGATTTCCTTAATTCATTTGCTCAAATGCATAACAAGTCTTCATATGAGCTTCTCTCAGAAAAACGGCGCACGTCGAGGAATTCCCTTTCGTCGGTGACGAACAACCCTCGTTGATGATGGTCTTTCCTTGGAGTTGTCAGGATCACTACAACTCTCTTTCTCACTTCCAATATTCGCACTACCATTAGTACCACCAGTCTCACTGTTGTTTCCACTGTAGTCAAGACTATTTCCAGCCATAAGTGTTGTCTCAGTATCCTTTCTTATGCCTTTAAGCTGTAGACAAGTTCTGAGGTCAAAATATGCGAGACGAAATAAACGATGGAGGTGAGCATTACAAACTAGACTGATTCCAAGTAGGTGAAATATGCATTTGTTGTGATAAATAAAAGTCTATCTAAGTATGTGCCTTTAAGAATTTGCTTGTGCAAATTTTTAATTACATGTTACATTACAATAATTCAGTAACATTCCAAACACCTACATAGGTTAGTAGCTTACATTGCAACCGAGAGAGCAGAAGCGAAAGGCATCAAGAAGAACACGGCTACAAATCTCACAGTTATAGGATGATGATGATACCATGGCAATAGCACAGCCGCGTAGTGGTTGCCTCTGATTCAAAAATACAACACTTGCGCTATTGATCACATAAGGTTGCACATCGCTAATATCAAGGATGTCCTCCAACTCAGAAACCCTCACCACATCGTGGTATGATGACCGTCTTACCTGAAAAAGTCAAGTACATAATTCGTGTACATATCATTACATAGCGGTGGTATCTACTCTTGATGAAAGATAATATATGTGTGCTTACTCATGAATGCCCACAAATTGTGACAATAAATATATTTGTGTACGATTAAATGGAACACACATTTTTGGTAAATTTTAGTATGAATTGGTTAAATATGAAGTAAAAGTTAATCCTAGGTATATCGCTATAGCAAAAGCCCCAAATCATATATTATGTAGAGTATGTAAAATGATGATAAATTCTCTTCTATATATATAGCTCCCTGTTACCAAATAGTATACCTATACAATTCATACCTGGATTACACGATGGGAGGAATGATGACATGAACGACAATAATAGCAGAAAGCAGCCGGTGGTGCTTGACACTCAAGGCAAAATAGGTTACACTCATTGCGAGTGGACAGGAGATGGCTAGTGCAAGTTGTAAAAAATTGTGTTGCCAGCAATAGCTCTAGCCATGGAGGCACTGACTCCGCTTTCATTGTAAGCACAAGGGTACTTTGTGCTTGGACTGCGATATAATGGGATTAGTAAGGGGAAGGATGGAGCACATTTATAGTGAGATCAATAGGCAATGCTTGCATTCTTTTCTGTAAAACCACTGGCACACAAAGTTGTTTTGCATAATCTGCGGTGAGAACTGACATGCAAGCCAGAAAAGGTTGGTCCCACATATCTTTTATAGTATTATGATTTCTTTGGGTGAGGACAACTAATCATTTGGCATTTGTCCATTGCAACGGATGGCTCTCAATTCTTGCCAACTCATGCCCAGCATGTCTTTTGTGCATAATAGTATCTTTGTTCTTGAAAAGTTATATTTTCTATGAGCATTATCTTGTTCATCATGTGTAACTAGGCCTGGTAATGGGGCCAAACCCAACCCTAACCCAAAGTGACTTCATAGAATTTCCAACCCAACCCAACCCACTTAAAAATCCCTTAGAACCCATCCCAACCCAACCCAACCCACATGGCATTTCCACCCAACCCAACCCAACCCAAACTACTTCCCTCATATGGATTTCAATCCATTTCCATCCATTTCCTAAACCCACTGTAGGTTCCGGTCTCCCTTGCCGATCCACAGCTTCTACGATTGAGTAAGCTAATTTTGGCGAAAGGAAGCTGGTTGGTCCAAGAGCATTTGTGTGAACACTTTGATCCGAAGTATACAAGAGAGCAACAAAGCTACACTTGTCTGCCTCTCCTTGTCTGAAGCAAACAGCAGCCACGATCACCTTCTCTATATCCACATCCTCCCACAACAGGACACAACCCTCTGCATCCATCTCTTTGCTAAAATCAGAGTCATTTAGTGATGTGCTTAGCTCAACTTGAAATCCATGAGCACACGCAGCAAAGGCAACCCATTAGCATCTCACCATATCATCAACATTCACCAATCAACTAGCATTCATCTCATGCAATTCAATCACACACTTGCTACTTTAACACAGATCTAGATTGATGCAAGCATATATAGGTTCCATGTCAAGATATTACAATAATCTCAAGCCATAATTAAACATAAGCAGACAGGCACAACCACACAAACTTATTAGTACGCCGGGGATCTCCGGGATGTTGATGGGCACGCCGACCACCTGGAAGATCTCCAGTACACCACCGAGCGCCTGTAGCCACCCGGTGAGCTCCCCGTGGTGTGCATGGAGAACCGCGTTCTCGCCGTCCACCTTGCCCAGCTTGTGTGTGTAGGCGTCAATCTGAGACTCCACCCGAGCATTCTTGCCCTAGAGGTAGGCTACCTCGGTGATGAGCTCCTCCAGGCGCTGCTGGTTTCGTGCACATGGTGAACCAGAGTTTTACTGACTGTGACATGGCAAAGCCAACGCCAGTGGCGACGGTGAAGGAGGAGGCGGCACTGCGGCGCTGGCAGGTGGCAGCCGTGGTGACTAGCGGCATCGAGGTCATCGATGGACTCACCGTGGAGGACCGTGGCGTGCATGGTGCTGAGCTCGGACTGGAGGAAGGTGACATCGCCGTAGACATCGGAGAGCAGTGCATACTCCTATTGCTGCAGCTTGCGACGCTGCGAGACGCCGAGCTAGGCCGACATTGGTTTGTGTTTAGGGGGAGGGGAGTGGAGTGGAGTGGAGCAACAAAGGGGAAAGTGCAAAGCGAGCAGCAACTCGGATAAAGAATAGGCAGGCAGGGCCGTGTGGGTGGTGGTGGGGTTGGTAGTGGTGGTGGTGGGGACTGGGCAGTAAACCCATAGTTATGTCCACGGGTTGAAACCATTCGGAACCCAAAATTTCAAACCCACATCAAACCAAACCAAATCATTTGCACTGTAAGCCCAAGCCGCCCCAACCCATTAGATGTCTCAACCCGTTTCCACCCATCCAAAGTCAATGCAAATTAAAACCTAACATATTTAACCCATTCAAACCTAAACCAATAGCACTGGCCCCTATGTGTAACCCATGGTATGAGAGCGAGCAATCTTTAACAACACCACATTTGACATTACCGATGTGAACGAATGGCTATCAACTCTTGTTACTTCGTTGCATGTGATGGTTTATGCGCTTCTTGAATAGTATCTTTGTTCAAAACCTTCTCTTTTCTACGAGCGCTATGCTATTCCTGATGTATCCGATGTTGGTTTTTTTATAGTTTTCCTAAGCCATGAAAATTCAATCTATCATTTTAATTTTATCTATTCCCATTGTCTATGTTCGAGAAAATTAGCCACTGTAGGACTCAACATGCCATGGCAAAATAGATATTCTTCTCTAGAGGTGGCCAAGTAGGCCATGCCATTTGATGATATCCACTACGCAAATCAATCTTCGAGAAAACAACAGAGCCACTCAATTCATCAAGTATATCATCTAACCTAGGAATAGGATGACGATACCTAATGGTGATATTATTGATTGCTCTACAATCTACACACATGCACCATGATCCATCTTTCTTAGGCACTAAAATGACCGGAACAGCACAAGGACTAAGAGATTCGCGCACATACCCTCTATCAAGCAATTCTTGAACTTGGCGCTGAATTGCTTTGGTTTCTTCCGGATTGGTCATGTATGGTGCGCAGTTGGGCAATGATGCGCCAGAAATTAAATCAATTTGATGCTCAATCCCTCAAAGTGGTGGCAACCATGGCGGTATGTCCTTCGGAAAGACGTCTTTGTACTCCTGCAAAATGTTAGTGACAGTAAGAGGTAAAGAAGAAGGTATATCCTCAAATAAAAATAAAGTTTCTTTGCAAACTAACGCATAGCAAACAGAATTACTAGCATCTGATTCAATCATATCAGATTTGGTAGCAAGAAAACTAGCACCTTTCAATTTAATTTCTTTATTTTTCCCATGAGCAGATTTAGGTTCTTTCTTCTTATGTTGCTCAAGCTCTTTTGCTACAATCTGATTTTCACTCTTAACATTCTCCTGATTCTTCTCTCTACTAGCTCTAGCAAGTTCATCTTTAACAATTTGTTCAGGAGTCATAGGATGTACCACAATTTTCTTTCCTTTGAATATGAGAGAGTATTGATTATTGCTACCATGATGCACACAATCAGCATCGTATTGCCAAGATCTTCCTAATAACAATGAACAAGCTTGCATAGAAACAACGCCTTAATCAATATAATCATGGTATGAACCATAGAAAAGTTTACTCTGACCATTCGTGTTACCTTCAACTTACCACTGTTGTTGAACCATTGAATATGGTATGGGTGGGGATGAGGGTTGGTCAGCAAAGTAAGTTTCTCTACCATATCTATACTCGCCAATTGTTGCAACTCCCACCATCAACGATTATGTGAATCAAGCGTTCCTTGACAACACCCTTGATTTGGAACAAATTATGGCGCTGATTTTGCTCAGCACGAGAAACTTGAGCACTTAGTACGCGCTGCACTATAATGCTCAATTACTTGTCGGCATCTTCGGTGCCAACATGTTCCTCCTCATGATAGTTCGTCCTGTCGAAGCAACCGAAGAAGAGGTTTTTGCAGAAGCTTGTGGTGTTGATTTGGCTGCTTCAGAAACTCGTGGTGCTGAATTTGGAGTAGCAGGGCGCTGCTTGTTGTTGGAGGATAACGGTGGGGTGCACTAGTGGATGGGGCAGTAGAGGTCAGTGGCATCCATGAGTTTGTGCGAGCTGCAGAAGAGTTAGTTCGTGTCCTTGTTTAGCGTCCCTGCAATTTACGTTCAACTTTGCAAGCAAGATAAAACAATCTAGTAATGGAGTTGTAATCTTTATAATCAAGGATGTCTTGAATTTCTAGATTCAACCCTCCCAAAAACCTAGCCATTGATGCCTCCTCATTCTCAACTAAACCACAATGCAACATACCAATTTGCAATTCTTGATAATAGTCTTCTACAGACTTTGTACCTTGTCGTAAATATTGTAATTTATTTAACAAATCACAAGCATAATATGAGGGAACAAATCGATGCCGCATAAGCAATTTTAAAGCCTCCCAAGTGTTAGGTATGTTATTGGGATGTTGACGGCAATGTTCTCTCCACCAAGTAGAAGCAAAGTCGGTAAATTCACTAGTAGTAGCACTAACACGTCTAATCTTAGGAAATTCATGGCAAACAAATTTTTGATCAACAGCTAGTTTCAATTAAGATAACCATCAGGATCATATTTACCATTAAAAGAGGGCATAGTGAATTTAACCTTAGCAAAAGAATCATCGTGGTCACGTACCTCACGTCGTGGGGGGTCTCGTCGCATACCTTGTCGATTACCACGCAACTGTCGATGAGCTTGATCGTTGTTGTGGTTACCCATGTCATCAGCCTCGGTATCAGCCACGTAGTCGAATTCATCTTGTCCCTCTACCGGCGCAGCAGGGGGAACAACAGTGGATGCTTGGGAAATCTCCGCAAGGTGCACCATAATATCTGCCAAAGAAGTGTTAGTGACGCCTTGCGCTCTCTCCATCGCGGCGAGCGTGGCGTTTATCTCAATCTGGGCGCCCTCAAGTTGAGCAAGTCGCTCATTCGTGACCCTAACATCCTCCTCAAGACCCTGCGTACGAAGGTTCATGATGCGCCAAAAATGTTATACGATTGTCTTCATACGAGGAGTATGAGATGTATCCTCATCCGAAGGCTCCGTAGAACCTGCCATTGTTAGCAAAACACAAGATTATGTCCCTAACAACTACTAGGATGTGATGGTTCAAAAGTCGCTCACACTCAAGCCTTCTATCAAATTCTTACCAAGTCAACAGGGGTGATCGGCAACCAATAGTGTCAACGTATCTCCGAAGATTGGATGGAGCGATTGCTAGGTGAAGTTCAGCCTGTATGGTGTAGAAAAGGTGTAGCTAGGAAGGCTCAAGTATGGTAGCAAGGAGTAGCCAAATCAGAGAATGCAAGCTGAAAAATTGTTCAACGCCGATTAGTGCTGGTCCTAGGCTAGACCGTACTAGAGACGCGAGCTTAGAACACAAACAAAAACACGACGCGGCAGAACTAGAGAACGTCGAACACAGAGTTCGGAATCTCAAAAAAGGATGTCATCTTCACGGGTAACCTTAGAATCACATGTAAAAGGGCTCTATCAATTTTGAGCGAATTTCGATAAATTTGATTTTTTTTTCTCGGTTTGCGGGCCCGTTTTGAGGCCCTAAACGACATTTTTTGGGGGTCGATGTCTCTGCGCGTGTGCCCAGGTGCGTACACGTATGATAAAATCTCTGGATTGCCCGAATTTCTCTTTTTTCACTTTATCTTCTTGTTTCCTTTCCAACGGATCAAGAATCACCCCAATCGGAGGTCATATGCAAAAGTTGTTTTTTTTGCGGACACCACGTTGTTTCGGCTATTCCTGGTTGAGTCTGAAACCTCCTTGGGGCAAAAACCATGTCCCTCCCTGGTTTTGTCTGAGGCCAACTAGGGCAAAGCCTCCCTAGATGGTGTGTCCGATTCCTAGCTGAAGTCGGTGTCCTTCTCCATTATTCCCTTGTCGTGGCAGATCGAATCCAACCGCAACGGTGAGACCAAACGTGAGCAGAACTCAAAACTCTAAAGGAACTAGACACTAAGACCAGCAAAAAACACAACGATGCAACCGACAGTTCAACAATGCAATGCACTGAAAAGAAAAAAATGCGGGGCTAAGACTGGTTTGGACAAGATGATCTACTACTAATTTTTTTGGCTTTTTCTGGACTTTCGGAATTAAGCAATCTAACTATGAAAAATAGTAAACTCTCACCGAGCAACCTTGAGCTCTGATACCACTTGATGTAGGCAGGGTGCCCGATCTTTCGATGAGATTAATAACTATCGATTTTGGTGGAGGTGACTCTCGCAATCCAACTACAACCGTATGGCGACGCTTGCGCCTTATCAATCATTGAACCAACTCTGGGATGTTATTGACCGTGCTGGAAGCGCACGATCAACCTGAACACGAGGTTCAATTCCTGCGAGCAATCGAAGAACTAGCAAGAATAAGATGTAGACAATCTGATATTGTGAATAAGATTGTAGTGTAGATGGTATTGAAAAATAAAGGTGGGATCCCGAAGGCTGTCTTGACAGGTGGTCATCTGACACAACTGAAGAACAGAAGTTTGCACAATGGCTAAACCTAAACTCAACGAAATCCAAGTTCTAGCAAAGGGAGGCGGCGGCTCCTATATGGGGAGATGATCAGGGGTGGTGCCCAGGAAAGTGGACGCACATCCCTAGGGTTACAAGGCCCATGGGCCTAAGTGGAGGTGGCGCAACACCCTTTTGACTTGGGCTCAGAAACAGACGTGGACTTTTTTATTATTGTGGATGGATCGAATGGAATTTAAAGATGAGGTTGGAACCGTTGGAAAGTAGACTTGATAAGCTTTCTATGAAGTTTGAGAATGTCCCAAACGGAGTCCGTATGAAGAAGTTACAGCCGTTTAAACTTAGTACTGTCGCGGCAGTTCGAACCCAGAATGAGCCCAACTCGAACTCTTACTTGACTCGGACCCAAAGTGACATGGTGACCTCCATTATGCCTTCCATACATGTCCATAACTCCGCATGTCTATCCTTGGTCCTTTCCCATGTTTCTAAGCACAATTAAATCGCTTGCATCAGATAGCGGTTTATTCTCAATAATATATAAACCTAGGAACGAATTCACCTGGTAATTAAGTTGGCGAACATGAGCTCAAGTAAGTGGTCCTTGTAACACTGGTTGTGATTGAGTTGTGTGTGTAGGCGTGGTTGTATCCATAGTAGGGATGTCCTCATCAGGGTGAAGAGGAGGAGGAAGCGAGGCTCGTCTAGATCTGACCGATGGAGGCAACAGCGAGGAAGGGGGTGACAGCGATGGTGGAGGAGGTGGAGGTGCACAAAGTAGAGTAGAAGAGCGGGCATGGAGAGGACGAGGAAGCGCATGCAGTGTAACAGGCGATGCTGGGAGAGGAGTAGGGAGTGCCCGATACGATGATATAGTGTGACATCCCAAAAATTCCATTTTTGGGAAGACATAGCGAAAATAAATGGGAAAGTAATTTAGAGCTTATTCTACATGGAAAATTTTCTATGCATGAATTTTGAACTTTTTGTATAAAGCAAATAATGAAATTTCATACAAGCAGCAACTTGTCAGAATTTTAGAGAAACATAGATAGCACATAAAATCCTAAAAAATTTACATAAACAACTATACTAGGATAGAAACCCTCCCAAAAAAATTCGTAAATTTTGGACTCCGTTTCCTCAGTACAAAATCCAGCAAACACTCAGCTAGAAATTAGAAATTCCAAAACTATTTTCAAATTTCCCTCTCACCCTTTAATGGTGGCCGAGCCACCAAATCCTTCGCCAAGATGCCACCCACCCCAACAGGCGTGCTTTCGCTGTCACACTGATGGGTGGGCCCCGCTCGTCTGGTGGTGTCTTCCACCTCACGCCCGCGCGAGCGCCAGTGCACCAGAGCATCTTCGCCCACTCCGCCGCTCGCCCGTTGATTTCCTTCGCCACCCATAGTTTTGTGTTTCACCTACTACCATCACCTCCGCCAGACCTCGCCCATGCTAGCCACCCCATTCATGGCGAGAATCTCCCGCGCTGGCGGAGAGACCCAGAGCAGCCCATGAGATTCTCGCACTGTCCGCCGGCGTCTCGCCGTTTTCTTGCACAAACGTCCAAACTACTTAAGCCCTATCGCACACATCGTCTTCCTCAGCTCACCCCCATTCCATTTCACGCTAACCTGTGCCTCATAGCTCCTTGGTTTCGCGGAAACGTGTGCGTCGTTCTCGACACCAGTGAGCGCGCCTCCACACCATTCTTGCTCTGGTGAGATTCCTGAATCACGGCACCTACGTCGTCTTGATCCTCTTACCTCACTCACACTCTTCCTATACTTAATGCAGCCCCGGGAGACCTGTAGCTCGAACGCGTTGACCTTCATCCTCAGCTCCAGCGCGCACTCGAGCTCGTCAACCCGTTCCCATCACTCTGGTGAGTTCGGGCTCAAATCAATTGCGTCACCACCTGTTCCATATTTTATTGAGGTTTTCCCCTCACTCAATGCAAGCAATCTCGCCATAATCCGAGCTTCACCCCCATCTTCCCCGTTTCTAGCCGTCGTCGCCATTTTCATTCTTCTTTGAAGCCCGGTACGCCTCGGTGTAATTCCTTGCATCCACACCATCCTTAGGAACTTGTGAATCTAATGCACTACTTCTTGTAGCACCTCTATAGTCGTAAAGCGCCAGCACCAAGAGCCTCCCCTGCACCGCCGAAGCTCAATGTTGGCAAGCTGTTCTAGAACCTCTACAACCTCATCGTCTTCACCCTCGTGATCAGGGTGAACCTCTGAACCTCATCCACACTTCAATTTGTAGAGGGCGAGTAGTTTACGCCATGTTCCTCGTAGCCACCCATGGCGCCGTCGCGGTTCCATGTCGTCGGCTCGCCTTCGGTGACCCTAGGTCTTTGCGCCTAGGTAGTTAGCATCGCCTGGATGCACTGAGTCTAGTGCGCCTCTTCTTTAGCCCAGAGGAAGCCTCCTTTGCAAAAGACATCGCAGACCCGAGTTTCCTCTGCTCCTCGCCGACGTAACGCCGCCTCCGGCCATCTCTATCGCTGCCACCACCACCAATAGCTTTGCACTACTTCCCTCTTTCCATTCTGCCACTCAACATTGCCACTCATTGCACCGTCCACCAGCGGCGAGCTCGCCATGGCGCTCGGCCATGCGCGCAGCTCAGCTGCCCTCCATCTCTCTCTCTCTCTCTCTCTCTCTCTCTCTAACTAGTGGGACCCACTGCTGATTAGGATTAGTTAACGTGAAATGACGGTGGTTAAATTTACTGAGTGGATGACATGTGGGACTAGCCAAAAAGTTAATAAAAATATAATTTTAAACGTTTTTAGTAATTGTGTCACTGACAGGTGGACCCCAGCTGTAAGTTAATTAAAATCGAAAATAGGTTTCATCATTAGTTAATAAATAATGATTTTATGACATGTGGGACCGCCTCTGGTTTTTAAAATAAAATAGATAAAACAAAAGGATGAGTGCCTGACAAGTAGGCCCCACATGTAAGTTAATAAAAATCCAGAAAAATGAGAAAACCACCTTTAGTTTTGAGAAAAATATATTTTCCTTTCTTGAAAGCATAAACCTCAGTAGAACTTAGAGAAGAATACAATTTCTCTGCTGGAAAGCATAAACTTTGGAAAATACGCCTTCGACGTCACCCTTTTCTAATTTTTGGAATTTTCAAACCGAAGCAAATTAAAACCTTAATAACTTTTGTATACAAACTCCAAATGAGATGAATACTGTTTATAAATTCATGTAAAATCATGATCTGCCTTAATATGCAAAAAATATTTGGGTTTTGTTATTGTTGTTGAAATTATTTTGCTATATTTAATTTGCTTCTGGCTGTCTTGATTAGACGTTGATTGTTCGGATGATTTTTATGATGATATTCCATCCACATATTCAGAGAAACTAGAGCGCAAGCACCCCCTGTGACCATGTTGATCCTACTATTTTAATTATTGTACTTCCTTTTGCAAAATATATTATACATGCGTGTATGTTTGATATAAAATTGCTATGTTTGGGATACCGGTAGTTGTAAATCCTATTTGTTGCATGATCCTCCTTGAAATATTGATATCTTTACTGTTGTAACCATTAGGATTATGGTTTAGACAATGAATGATGTCAACTTGGGTTTTTCGAATGTGAATCTCGCATAAATGCTTAGTTAAGCTTTAGTCTTTACTAAAAATTGCTAAAATGGATGACATGTCAAATATGAGTTTGGGAGTTTTTGAAATGATGATCCAGAGTGGTTTACCTCTGTTATTCTGCATAAAAATAACAATGAAAATTTTAGTTTGCGACACAGGCGAGTTATATTATATTCTGAGAAGTGTGAGAGAGAAGTCTCATAAGTAGATAGGGAGAGATCCTTGCCCAGGTCAATTAAGGACCGTACACCGGTATATCCGACCAAAGCGTAAGCATACAACCACATATGCCGGTATGGGACGGCCTTAGCTAATTAAATCATCGAAAACTAGCCTTGCACGTTGGTAGGCCGTAGTAGTGCGAGCATGTGTGATTGCTCGAAAAGCCTTCCTTCACAACGGTGTTGGGCCTAAAGCTTGCTGACACAACGGTGAATGCCTCACTTGATAGGTGTGTACTCGGGGGAAGTGAGGGTGTTCATTCACCGGGCTAGTGCAAGGATAGGACTAGATGATGTAAAGGTTTCGACACATGCTCTAAACTGCTTACCGAATGTAGTGAGCGATGGTATGGACGGATGCCAAATAAATTAGAGAATTAGTGTGCTGTGGGTAAAGTTGTATCCCTCTGCAGAGTGTAAATCTATTTAAATAGCCGTGCTCGCGGTGATGAGCGTGCTAAGTGTTGTATTGCCAGGTATTATTTTGGTTTTCATAAAATCCGTTTCATTGGAAAATGAGGGAAATGTTTTGTTGATTTATATTTGACCTTAGTGCCATGCTTATGGCTGAAACAAATGTTGCTCACAGTCGACGAGGGTTGCGAGATGTTATTTATTCAATTACTTAATTGTTGTCCTTTATCTATTTAACTGCTCTTAAAATTTCCATTGCAAAATACTACGTATTGATATTGCAAATAAAAAATTTGCTTAATGCAAAATAACTTGTAGCATAGAGCCCCATCTTTTGCTTAGCCATGCATTTATATAAATTTTACGATATACTACAAGTCCGGACGATGACGGGTCTTTCTAGAACTTAGTCCTTGTCGGTTGCCTATGGGATTGGATGGGGTATACCGCTGGACCATTTTGGTTTATTTACTTTTCTTTTCCGCTGCACTCTATTACTTTTTCTACTTTGATACTTAAACGTTTTATTTGGTCAGTCGGCCCTTGTATTGTAAATAATGTAACCACTTAAGTTATGTACCATATTTTGTTTTATTTTGTATGTATGAATGTGAATATCAATATTGTGAATGTGTGTACTAGCCACTGATCATAGGACTAGTACGGTACACACATGAGGACTTCAAGTATTCAAAGCCCGGGGTCTGACGTATAGTTTGCTGATAACATGGCCCACATGTCAGTAGAGAGGGAGAGGGGTGGGAGGGCGTGGAGAGAACGGACCACCACCAACTTATATTTTTAAGTAGTAGAGATGAATAAAGGAGATGGGTTTAATTCACCGCCAATAAAACTGTCACACTATGAATGATTATATATCTAAAAATATTTTTAAAATGGGAAAAACATATTTGTGTTAAATTGGGTTGATTAGAAAGTTTTGTTTGCAAAATTGCATATGAAATTAAAGCTTTTGCAGGAGATTTAAAAAAAAAATCTAATATATTTTGCATTGTACCAAAAGGGAAAAGAATAATATTACATGGATAGCCGTAGTAATAATTTTAACACGAATGATAATATTTCTACAAATTATTCGAATTTCTAACCTTGCGATTTACTGGGAGATTCTTGCTCTGGCCGGCGAGTTTGTCTTCTCCGACGAGCTCGTCGTCCTTCTCCTCTCCGACGTCGTCATCTCCCGCCGCCACAAGATAGGGTTTGGGGTTCACCGGAGCCCCCGATCTTAGAGGGAGGCCATAGGTCGAGAGGACCGGCGATGGGTGGTGGGGCAGCGAGGCGGTGGTAGCACCACCGGTCGCAGGTCGAAGGACGGTGGTGGACGGTGGAGGTGACGGGGGCGAGGAGAAGATGAGCGATTAGGAGACGGCGGACGGAGATGGCGGATCTAACGGCCGTAGCCGTTGTAGACGGGGAAGAAGGGCGGAGTGGGGAAGTTGGAGGCCGGCGACGGGAGAGGAGGATGCGGGTGGCCACATTGGGAGGGGAGGAGGAGGCTCGCGACCACATTGGGACGGGGAGGGGGGAGGAGGAGGGGCACGGCCACATTGGGAGGGGAGGAGGAGGTCTTGGGCGGTAGGGGAGGGCAGGGTCGGGGCGGAGCGCGTGCGTTGGAGAAAGGGTGGTGGTGGCGCCAGGGTAGGGCGAGGCGACGGGGTAGGGTTGTTGTGCGATGCCGGTATAGAATTGGGGGAGGAACCAGGGTTGTTGGGGTAGGGTTGCTGCGCGATGCCTATATAGAATTGGGGGAGGAACCAGGGTCGTTGGATCAGGATCCATCGCTGAAAAAATCTGATTGATTTTGTCAAGAATTTAATCATTCGAATGATAGCTAGCCAATCCCTATAGGTTCTGTTCTGTTCTGTTCATCTTCTATTCTTGTGATCACTAAAAAACTTCTACTTAAGAACCAAGGAACTAAACAACGATAGTTGTCAAAACTTAAAAGAGATGCATCAAACGATGACACGAGAAATCAAGAAGAAATAAGCGGCAAATAAACTGATCATGCGATGCTGACGATATCTGCCTTGATCATCTCCACGAGCCCCGGCTCTACCGCCGCTGTGGTGACCGTGACCGCGGCTTCCCCGCCGTTGCGCGCCACCGTGGCTGCGAGGACGGCCACGCCGTGGCGGTGGAACACCTCGAGCACTCGCGTGAGCGCCCCCCGCCGTGCCGCCCGAAGCCAGACGGCGAAGTACGACGTCTCCCCGGACGCGACCACCTCGGCGCGGCCTTGGCCGTCGCGCACGGCTGCGTGGCTGCGCCCGGCCGCCACCGCCCTGTACGCCTCGAGCTCGGCTGCCGTGTCCCGGAGCGCCCTGACGTACGCGATCGCATCCTCGACGATCTGCGCCCTCGACGCCTGCGCAATAATTTCCCGATCACAATGAATGAGCGCTAAAAGGGAAAAAAAAAAGAATAACAAAAAAGAATAACCGATTAAGAACGCGGACGAACGAGCGAACCCGAGGGGAGAGGTTGGGGAGCAGCGCGCCAAGCTCTGCGTAGAGCCCGGGCATGGTCTGCCGGCGGGCGCGCTCGGCATCAATCGTCGCCTGCCGGTCAGGCACCACCGTGGCCTCCACCGTCGTCCCCGGCGAGCCCTGGCTGACCAGAGACAGCGCCAGCGGGTGTTCCTCAGCCATGGGGGATGATCGATCTACAAAGAACAAATGATGCAGTATGTTTTGGCTTTTGTGAGCACCGCCTGTGTTGTGCACTGGTGTCTTGGCGAGTCGGAACAAGCTGCTGCCTGGTGGGCTGGTGGTGTACCGCGAGGTGTCAGCTTTTGGTTTGTTGTGTCGGGTCAGGAAGGGAACCAAACTGGCTTTGGTAGCTATTCATGGCAGGGCCAGACAGAGACAAGAAATATTGCCAGTTTGGGGAAGAGGTCAGCAGGGTATCTGCACTGCAAAGACAACCAAGTTTGGTGAACAGCTCATCACCAGTGTCAAGGTCACAGCTAGTCAAGCTTATGTATGTATGTACTATGTATTTTCTGTTTTGCTAATGATGAGTCGTCCAACTTGTTGTTAGGGATACGTCAAATTTTCAAGCAGTTAGATGCGTTTGGGGATGTACGTGCTTTAGCTAGTAGATGTTGATCAGATAAATGAAAATTTGACTTATTCCTCAGCAGGCGGATGATGTATTTTTATGCTACTTGTTGCGTGGTTTATACCAGCGCTTACGGGTGGGATCACCCCCCATAAGAATATTTGTAAACCGTGCTCTGGTTCAAGTTTACGCGCAACTTGATTACCCATGGATAGACCTAATTACGTTAGTCCAACTAAGCATGACACTTATTTACCCTTTTGAATTAAGCCCGAATGTCTCACCGACCTGCCAGGCTGCCACGACATGCATTTGCAACAGACAAAGGACTTGTCCGATTTTAATATAAAGGCACGACTAACGCGCTACCATTAGCTTGGTAGCGCGCTAGCACCGGTGGCGAACTCAGAACAAAAAATGACCGAGTGTCTCCGCTTCCTATAAATATCACATATATTTTATTATCAAGCAATGTTGTACTTAATATTAATATGTTCAATAATTCATCATAACTAGATAAAATAGTAGCGATCAAAGTGCTTATCAAAATAAAGAGTCTTACGAGTAGTATTGGAATATTGGTTAATTGTAGCAAAGTAGATAAAGATCCAAATCGTAGACAAAAGACGGCCAGCATCGGTAAAACATAACATCCGACTTTGATGCCCTACTAAAAACGAGAATAAATACTCAGTAAAATTTTATGTAACAAAATCTTGTATGCTCGAATAAAGATAAGTACAATACATTTTATACTTTGTGTCGACGCTCTCACAAGTTTTTGAAGTGACGAATTACAGCATCGTTGGTAACTCTCCCCATTTCGCATTTCTCCACAAAGCAAATAAGGCTATCACACAAGAAGTCACTGCCAATGCGATTGAGCAAATATGTTTTCATAATTTTCATGGCTAAAAAGCATATCTCAACAGTAGCAATGGCAACTGGCAAAACTAGTGCTAGTTTCAAAAGGCAATAAACCAAAGGGTAGCAAATATGTTTCCTTGTCTCCACTATTTTTTGAGAAAGCTCACTAATAGTCTCTATGTTAGAGAATCTGTCATCCCTTTGCACATCGGCAATGTAGAGGCGAAGATGATGGCTAAGGTCCCTCAATTCCCTATCATCAAAATCACTAGGATAAAGTTTAGCTAGACTCGTCAAATGCTCTAAATTGAAATGTGAAATGATTCTCTTGGACTCAAAGCAGCCGAGCAAATGAGCAATTCAGAGGTTTTCTCATTGAAGCGACTATAGAGCTCTTGAAGTAGCCAATCAAGAACATCATTAAAACAATCCACTTCAGAATGATGCTTGTTGGTAATTCCAGTTTTTTGGCGTGGCTTCTTTGGATTCACATATGCTTCGCCCATGTCCAAATTGGAAATGTCATGCTTCTCATAGAAAGCAAACACTTCACCTAGGACAAATTCCCATTCATGCCTCCTAAGATCATCCAAATGGCTTTCGGTTGATTTCACACATTTAATGGCACTTACAATGTCTTGATCCTTCCGTTGTAGGGTTATTGACAAGGTGTTTGTGATTATTAAGATAGTCGACATAAGCTGCAAAAAAAACACAAAATCAAATGACTAGAACTAAACTAGAAGACCACATGCTTGCCTTCTATTTTTGTCATCCCCATTTTCTTCTTCCACATATTCTAGCGCTTTGACAACTATTGGGAACAAATCAACCAAACTCTTAAGAGTCTTGTAGTGAGAACTCCAACAAGTGCCTCCGGGTCATTGAAGACACAACTCTTGATTTAACCCTGTCCTAGTTTTAAGTAGCCCACTGCCTAAGGCATCATGCACACGTTCTCGGTTGATATCTCTAATCATGTCTCTTCTCTTGGAAGATCCACTCACCACATTCAACAACACAGAAATCATATAAAAAATATTACCAAAAATACCATAATATAAAAATATAGGATTTTTAAAACTTTTTGCGTGTTATTTCATTTTTGCCTTGATTGCATTTTTGAGAATCGTTTGAATGACATTTTCTTTTGTCAGCATAGGTGATAATTACAGTAAAAACCCTAGGAGTAGAAACCCTAGATATGGAAACCCTAGAAACATAAATGGTCGGAGCAAATTAAACTTAAAAACAATGCTCTTCTAAATATTACATATTACAAGCAAACCCTAAGATCAAAATCATAAAGTTCGAAACTTAATACTCTAAGGGTTCAAAAGCCCAATTAGTGATCCTTAGCTAATAATCAGATTTTACCCATCATTACATGAAAGCTCCTAAGCACAATACCAGAATGTTAGCAAACCTAAATTCTACTATTTTGCCTGTTTCCCAAATTTTCCTAGCCCTTTTAGTTTTTCCTTCTCCCTTGCTACTGTTCCTCTGGCCTAACCTGTTCGAGCCAGTCTCCTCTCGGCCAATCCCTGGCTCAACAGCATCTTCCTTCTCCCAACCGCAACACCAATTCTTTGCTACCCCAGCTGACAGCCAGGCCCCACCGGCAGTGCATCACCTCCACGGAGCATTGCCCGAGTGCATGCAAGCCGCCACGCCGCCCCTTGCATGCCCGCCACAAAGCTCCCTTCCCGTGCGCATGCAAGCCACACGCTACCGGCCACTATCGGCACCTTCGCCGACCCTTTACTTAAGCCATGCCGGCCTCTTCTTCATTCTCTTTCTCCTCCCTCCCTCGTCCAGCCAGCAGCTCAGCAACTTCCGCCCGCTTCGCCGCCAAGCCACAGCCCCCTCCCCGGCCTTCCCTTCCCTAGCTCCTCTCCTTCCTCCCCCGCTCCATCATCCTTCCCCCACAAGACCAAACCAAGAAGACCGAGCATGGAGAGTTCCACTTTCGCCCACTTCGCTGCCAAGCCGCTAGAGCCACGTCCGCCGCCGTGCCGCCTTCGCCGTTCCGGCCGGCCCGAGCTCCCCATCGCCTTTCCTGTCCTGTCCTCCTCCTCCTCCCCTCTCATTTCCACCAAGAAGAGCCATAAAGCTAGCAAAATGGCACTCACGCCAATGGCGCCTGCTCGGCCGCCGCGTCGCTCATCATCGTTCCAGACCCTCCGGCGATCTTCGCTGTCGACCGACTGTGTCACGACACGTCCTCGGTCGCCTCTTCATTTGCCCCAAAGCAATTTCGGGAATCCACAACCGGAGCTCCGCACCCCCACCGTCTTCCCTGGTCCCGGCCAATCCTGCTGCCCCGGCCGCCCCTCCTCACCCGGTGCACCTCCACCCAATTTCTCTCTACCGAAGCGTCTCCTCACATTCACCAACCTATCCCCGTCATCCACGAGAGCTCTCCCCCTCCTCAACACTGCCGCCACGGCTCCCTTGCCACGCCGCCAAAGGGCCACGTTGTAGGAGTGTCTCAGCCTCCCTCCGCCTACATGGCCTGCACAGGTGAATCCCCCACGCCTGGTCGGTTCTCATACGCGCACTACTTTCCCCCTTCTTCCCCTCGGCATCGTCGCCCGTTTCTCCTCCCCGGCTCCGGCCACCGCATATAATCTCCCGGTCGCCACCGGTCGCCATAAACCGAGTCACCGCCACCCACAGGACCCCCGGGCAACCCATTTTTAGGGTCTCCGCCCCCTCACTGCCTTCCCCTCGCCACAGGCGAGGCATGCCCGAGCCGCCGCGGGTCCTCCTCTGCTTCTCTTCCTTGTGTCTCCCTCACTGCTATCTGTTGGTGTGAATGGTAGGTGGGGCTCTCGGCTCAACTTTCCTTGGCTGCTATCTCTCTGTAAATGACTAGAGGCCCACACAGTGACTAGCTAGTAGTTATTAGTGAGTGGCTTAAGGAGGTTAATTTGGGTAATTAGAGTGCTAGTATCATATAACTCAAGAGGTGAATTTCAATGATAGTAGGGCCATCTAGTTAGATAATTAGTTAAAGTCTATTAGTTGGCTAGTTAGCTAGTAAGTATTCCATTAGCGAATGATATACCTAAGTGAAGTTAACAAGAAATGATCAGTGATTAGGAGTTGTTAATTAAACAATTAGTTAGTAACATTCCAAACTAGCAGTAGCTAGATCAAGTAGTTAGCTAGTAGACATTTCAATAACAATTGGTGGTAATGTCTGATCTACAAAGTAAGTTGAATTAGGAGTTAAATTAAATAGTCTCAATAATTACAGTAATTCCTAGTTCATCAAAATCTGCTGAAAGAGGAGAGCATATAAGAGGGTTGATTTTGACTGTATGATCATCGTGGATGTATACAAAGAAAGCCTGAAGAGAGTGCTTGTGGGTGCTAGGTGGCATGCTAAGGAAAACAACATCGCCTAGGCTCTACCTTTCATCAGTCGCTATCCGCTCCTGGTAGAAATACAATTCTTGATCCAAAAGTGGATCAAAGGATCCTATCTAGCTGGGTGATCTCTCTCATCTAGGTAACCCACGAGGAATGTTCCTACAAATATTTTCTCTCTCCCTGTTAGATTTATCAACTTTTGTCTATAGTATTTCCTTTATCAACTCCTTTGGATATACTTCATCTACAGTATTTTCTTCATCAGCTCCTTTGAATATACTTTGTCTGCAGTATTTCCTTCATCAACTCCTTTGGTTATACTTGTGTCTATAGTATTTCCTTCATCAACTTCTTTGGTTATACTTCGTCTGAAGTATTTCCTTCATCAGCTTCTTTGGTTATACTTTGTCTGAAGTATTTCCTTCATCACCCCAGATGAGTATATATTTAGATCTCATCTGAAGTACCCTCCCTTCTTTGAAAACATCGGTAAGTATGTTTAGTTCTCTTTAAATTGCTTTCATTTGGTTGAATGTATTTGGATTTATTGGATTTCATTTTATTACTTTCGGTCGCTCTGGAGTTCAATCGTATTATGCGTAGTTAGAATATGAAGATATAATGGAACAGCGATCCAAGACTGAACAAGAACAAGACGAGGATTATCAGAATATTGGGTTTTGTCGGAATATGGAGGAAGGCAGTTATCAGCATAATGAGCCTTATCAAAATATTGAGCAAGGCAAGTCATAGACCTTTGATCATGTCATACCCATTTTATAAAATTATATTGTTTTATATTAACATGCATTGCTAGTTTTATAATAATGGTTTTGGGAATAGTTAAATGCCTAATTGTCATTATGTCTCCTTGGATGATTGCTGATATGTACCTTGGACACTACGGGATGGTTGATATTAGTTGGATATTATTTTAGTTACCAACATGGGTGCGTATTATGCTTAGCCATGCTTTAGTTAAGCGATGGCTTCACGATCATATGATTCAAATATGATAAATTTGACTTAATGAAATTTAGAATTGTGGCGCAGCCACTATTGTTAAAATTTGTTATGCCATGGCAAGGGTTGTCATTTGGTCGGGTTGAACCAAAAATAATTTCATACTCAGGCGAATGATCGTGCAGTAAAGGGGAAGAATTTTGGGATGTGGTTACCTCGCCCGAGTAGACACTAAGGACTTAACTTTGTGCACCATTGATCTGGGCAATACCGTACGACCACATGTCCAGGGTGGGGTGGACCTGGCCAACTAATTAGCAATGTTTTGATTTGGTTCTGTTTTGGTTGTTGAATTGGCGCAAGAGGGGTCCTAGAATGGTGAATCCTTAGTGAGCATAATCGAGTCAAAACAGAACTTTGTAAAGCCTTTGTGATAATCGTTTAGTCGCACACCTTCGGAAGTGTGTCAAACGGACAGTATAAACGGATTATCTCTTGCGGGTCAAGCTGTACAACCTCTGCAGAGTGTGAAACTATTCGAATAGCCATGTTCCCAGTTATGGACAATGCCTGGTGATTTCACACGAGGGGTAGATTTTTATAAAAATATTGGAATGGTTTGGTTGGGAAGCGATTCGGATGTCGGTTGTTGGTTGGGAAGTGAACGGGTGTTCACTAGTTGTTTCAAATAAACTTGTTTACTTATGTATTAATCTTTTAGATTATGCTTTTCAATCTAATTATTATATTTACTATCAATACTATTTTATGCAAAATAGCCATAAAGCTATTCTTGTCAAGCCTTGCATAAATACTATTTGCATACATTTACCTACGACTTACTGAGTACTTTATGTACTCACGGCTATACGCCATTTGTTGATCAGTCACGGTGGAAGAACAAGGGGATGCAGAACTCTTTAAGGAGGAGTACTTCGAAGACTATGCGAACTAGGATGTGTTCTCCACTCGATTACCTGTGGGCATGTCGGATGGCTACCACGAGTTGTTTTATTCTGCTACAGATTTACTCTTTTGTCTTAAGCCCTACATGGCAAACTCTGTAAAACTTTGACCATAAGGCCCGTTGCTACTAAATAATATAAATTTGTCTACTTCTTAGCTATCTTGTTGTATGAATATGATTCATCGATGTTGCAACTGTGTGCATTAGCTACTGATCCAGGGACTAGAGCAGATATACACAGAGGGTCCCGGATCCGGAGATCTGGGGTCCCGACAACGCCTCATCACAGACGGTTGATCAAAACCGTCAGTATTACATACAGTCATAGACGGATTTTATTTAGCATTCGTCTGTGTTACTAGCTGCGCTAAGAACCATCTATAAAGAGGTAATATCACATATAGTTTATGTTGAAAACCGTCTGTGATATTTAGTAATATCACAGAAGGTTCTCGTTAAGAACCGTCTGTGATACTTCACAGACAGTTTTCAACATGAACCGTCTATGACTTCCCATCCTCATCACAGACGGTTTGTATTAAAAACCATCTGTGATAAATTCACTTATTGCAGACTCGACCCTCACAGATCTGTCTTAAATTCCAAATCTATTCTTTGAGGAGAATCGGCTGCTGCTTTGAGGCGATTTGGTGAAAGGAGACCATGGATTTGAGATTATTTACATCTAGCATTGTATTAACTAGCTCACTATCCTAATCCTAACACCTTCTCTATTTTTACATTCTTTTAAAGGAATTTTTCTTATTAGCTCACTATCCTAATCCAAACACCTTCTCTCTATTAGTTCACTCTTTTAAAGGAATAGTGATTGTAGATCCATTTGTTCTTGACTATCTATGGTTAGTAATTTATTCCTAATTGCATTATATTCTAGATCAAGCTTGGTAAAGGCAGAATTGAAGATGGCTTAGATCTAGCTTGATGTAGAGAGAAAAGATTATTTACATCTATCATGGTTTAGGTTTTGCCAATTTATATTCTATTTTCTACTTAATTCAATTTAATTAATTCTTGCTACATATATATATATATATATATATATATATATATATATATATATAGTATACTAATTATTTAATTCAATATTTAACACTAAATTGTTATATGCATGTAGTTGGACCGCTCGGATGTACTTGAGAACCGTGTGAGTGAAGAGTACATTAATGGCGTGTCTGCTTTTACAAGAGCTGTCGAGGAGGATATGTTGAATAAGGGGGTGGAATATATGTATTGTTCATGCATTGACTGTGAGAATCTAAAGATGTTTGAGAATCGAACGCAGATCGAAACACACTTGATTTGAAGAGGTTTCAAAAAGGGGTATACACGTTAGACCAGTCACGGTGTAGAGAAGATTATACAGGAAGGTAGTAATAACGACATCACCGACGAAGTCAACGATATGCCACCAGATGATGTCGATTGTGGTTCCGATTCGGATAGGCTATACGGTGACAATCTGGATCAGATGCTTCGCGATGCAGAAGGGAACTATAGTGAGAGAGAGTTTGGTAAATTTGAGGGCTTGATGGAGGACTCGGAGAAGCCTTTGTTCCCGGGCTGCAAGCCAAAATACACAAGGTTGTCATCTGTGCTTGAACTGCTGAAATTGAAGGCAAACACCGGTTGGTCTGACAAGAGTTTCACGACGCTGTTAGGTTTCTTAGTGGACATACTTCCGGATGGAAATGAGTTGCCCAAAACCACCTACAAATCCAAGATGGTTCTTTGTCCATTGGAATGGAAGTAGAAAGAATACATGCATGTCCAAACAACTGTATACTCTACCGTAAAGAGTACACAAACATGCATGTATGTCTGGTGTGCAACGCATCTCGATACAAGCATAAAAATCAATTAGATGACGACGAGAGAATCGAGGTGAAGAAAGGACCTCCTGCTAAGGTGGTGTGGCATCTTCATGTAATTCCCTGTTTGAAGTGGTTTTTTGCGAACCCAAAGGAGGCAAAACTACTGCATTGGCACTTGGAGGAGCGTAAGCAGGATGAAAAGCTAAGACACCCTGCTGATTCCTGTCAAACCCTGGGTGTGGAATACCCGAAGACATTATGTGTGTACCATACTAGTCCCATGATCAGTAGTTAGTACACACATTCACAACAATTGGCATTCACATCCATACATTCACATGTAAAGTAAAGCAAATGGTACTTAACTTAAGAGGTACAGTTATTACACAAACGGCCGACCGGCCAAATATAAACAGTACTAACAGAGTAAGGTAGCAACGGAAGATATAACAAAAGTAGCAAAAGCTCCAGTGGCTTGCCCATTCAACCCTCAAGCAACCGACAAGGAAACAAGGACCTAGATAGATCTGTCGCCGAACCCTCCGGTTCCGGGTGCGAAGAAAGCGTCGTTTGGTATCGGCTCTTCTTCATACTCTAAACAACAACATATGCAAGATTGAGTACTTGTGTACTCAGCAAGACTTGTAGTGTATCGCAACATTTATACAGATGCATGGCTAGTCAAGAGAGGGCTCTATGCTACAGGTTATTTTGCATTAAGTAGATTTTATTTGCAATATTCATAAGTAATACTTTGCAACGGAATTTGAAAGAGCATTTAAATAGATAACAGGACAGTAAGTAGTATTTGAATGATCCAACAATAATAACAACTCACAACCTTTCTTAGCTGCGAGCAACATTTCACGTTCAACTATAACATGGCAATTATCTCAAATAAATGATGAACCATTTGCCACACTTTCCCGATAAGACAGTTTTTGTGAAAATCAAGACTATACCCATTAAGTCGACAATTTAAGCACGCTCATGACCACGAACACGGCTATTATAATAGATTTACAATCTGCAGAGGTGTACAACTTTACCCACATAACAAGAATTCTCTAGTTTGTTCGACATATATCTATGCCACTGCTCACTTCCTTAGGTAAGCAGTCTAGAGCACGTGTCGAAGCCTTTACATTATCTAGCCCTAACCTTACACTTAGCCCGTCGAATGGTATTCCCCACTGAACCCAAGCATACCTGTCTAGGTGCTACGTTTATTATCACTTCACCTAGGTATCCCCGTCCCAGTGAGGCATTCGTTGTTATGTCAGCAATCGAACATGCTCGCACCTCTCCTACCTAGCCCTCATGCAGGGCTAGTTCTCGATAACTTAATTAGCTAAGGTCGTCCCAGTAAAGTATATGTGGTTGTACGCTTTGGCTTAGATTGAAGTTGCTGATGTTTGGTCCTTAATTGACCTGGATGAGAATCTCCCCCCATCTACACATGAGACTCCTTTCCCACCCTTTTCAGAATATAATATAACTCGTCCGTGTCCAAAACTAGGTTTTGCATTTTTGTTTTTATTCAAAATAACAGAGGCACACCCCTCTGGACATTTTCATAATCTCCCAAATTTACATTTATCATATTGTCCTTTTACATCTCTTTCGGGAAAAACTATCGTTCTAGTAAGCATTTGTGCGATAAATCGCACTCAAAATTTCCCCAAGTGACATTATATATTGTCTAACCTATCTCTAATGGCTACAACAGTAAGACATCAAATTTTCAAGGATGTATATGCAACAAATAGGATTTACAACTATCGCTTTCCCAGACATAGCAATGCATGCATAATAGGATTCGCAAAACAAAGTATAATAAGTAAAATACTGGGATCAATATGATCAAAGGGAGTGCTTGCCTTGCTCAGTTGTTCTAAATATAAAGTTGGTTGGTCATCGAAGATTTCGTTCGCGCAATCAACGTCTATTGCAAAAAGAGTCGAAAATCAATTAAATAATGAAATGAATTCAAACAGTAACCAATTATAAATATTTTTGCATATTCAGGTAGATTATGATTTTAGACAAATTTAGAGACAAAAATCAACTCATTTGGAGTTTCCTAGCAAAAGTCATTAAGGTTCTAATTTGGCTCAGCTGAAAAATCCTAGAAATAGAAAAGGGAGAGAGAGCAACTCTCTGACAGGTGGGACCCGCCCCTTTTCCTTTTCTTTTTGAATTACTTTTTCAGCCGAAAATCCTTACCCAATGACAGGTGGGACTCGTGACTAATCTTTTTCTTTCCTTTTATTTTTCTGACTAAATCCTTTTCTTACTAGTGGGGCCGAACCGTCAGTGACACGGCCCACCGAATAGTGCATGTGGACCGAAGTCCACATGAATAGTGCTCGGTCCACACGGTGGGATCACTGTTCAGGTTAAAGGCCTTGGCCCACGCGGCAGTGACTCAACCGATTTAAATGAACTTCAATTATTTGCACGGGCCCGCAAGTTAGTGTAACCCAGCAGCAATTAAATAAGGTTTTACCTAATGATTATTGTTCCGACATTGATTTGGTTAATTAAGTGCGTGCTACAGTGGATGTCCGGTTCCGACCGCGTAGAGGAGCTCCCAACCGTTGAGCTCTCTGGCCAATCACCGGTGGTAGAGAGGATGGCAGCGCAGGTGAGTGTTAAAAATGGAACCGCCTCGCTGGGGCGGACCTAGTGATACCGGTGGCGAGGGCTCCGGCGTTCCGACATGGCGGCACTCCGATTAACAGCGGCGGTGAGCTACGGCTACCAAGTCAAACCGTTAGCCGATGGTTCTTCAAGCTAATTAACATGTGCTTGAGCTCCTACATCACACTAGGAACTCACTGGTGTAAGGAAGATGGTCGGTGGTGGTCGGGAATGGACTAGCGGCGTGAACCGACGGCGGCAGGATTATCTTTACGGGGACAGCTCGCTACAGGAGAAGAATAGCCTTGGTGACTCTTGGGGATGCTCGGGGATCTCCACGTGGTGCTCCTCGAGCTGAGAATTGGACCAAGACCACCGGAGGCAGTGCGGCGATGAGGTTGACAGGAGTTGGGGAAGAACCGTGTGTTGGCAGTTCCTGTGGGGCAATTGCAAAATTAGTATGGGGGAAAGTTTTCTAGAGCTTTGGAACAGAACGTGACGCAAGTGGAGTGGGAAGGAGAGCACTGGTTCACCAGCAGTGAGGTGACGGTGTCTCGGCCGTGACTTGGATCTCACCTCTCCTCTGCGCTAGAGGTTAGGAAATGAGGGGAGAATAGAGGAGAAATGTCGTGGGTGAAGTAAGGGACAGGTAGAGGGTGCTTCGGTGGCTTCTTATTGCCTAGAGGGTGGATATCGCGAGAGGAGGCCGGTGGAGTCCACTAAGGATGGTGCTCGGGCATGGGCGATGCTAAGGTGCTTGCAAGACTTGACCGGACGATTAATGCACAGCCGATGCGGTTGGAGCCAAGGAAAAACGGTGGGCGCAGAGGTCAAAACCAGTGATGTGCTCAGAGGTGCTAGCGAGCGCTAAAGTGGCGCCTCCATGCACGGGCATGCGCGGGTGGCCGCGCCGCGTGGTTGAAGAAACCTGGCCGATGGGCCCAGCCAGTCAGTGGGGAAAGGAAAAGAGCTGCAGTGAGCTGGTTCGACTGCGACATGGTCTGGCTGGTTCGATCAGTGGAACAGCGGCCCTGACGAGTGGGGTCCACCCGTCAGTGGGGGAGAGGAAAAAGGATTTTGTTTTTCTGATTTTTATTCAACTAGAAAAGGCTGAGGCTTAGGGGATTTAATTGACAAAGCAAGACGACGACAAAAATTCTGAAAGTTTTTTTTTTGGGGGGGGGGCTTAGTTTACAGTGTAGAACCTTGTATATTTTTTTAGGGTTTTTCATGTAATATATTTTTGTTTAAAATTCTTTGAAGTTTTTTTACTTGTATTTTCATAAAATGATGGTTTTATGTTTTACAATCAACAAAACCCTGATTCGAAATCCAAATAAATTAAATGACCAAGAGATGCAGCAAAAGTTTTAAAAAGATCACATTTTTATACATTTGAAATATAAACCCTAAATTTAGGATGTTACAGACCTACCCCCTTACAAAGAATCTCGTCCCCGAGATTCAGTAGGTTCGGGAAAGAAAGAGGGGAATTCAGCTCTAAGGAGATCTTCTTGCTCCCATGTGGCGTCGTCTTTGGTATGATTACTCCACTGAATCCTTAGCATCTTGTTGGCGCGATTGCGGGTATGTCTTGTGGCTTTGTCTAAGATTCGGATCGGGTGTTCCCGATAAGAAAGATTCGGTTGGAGATCAATATTCTTCAACTGAGTGAGTTTGGTTGGGACTCAAAGATATTTCTTGAGCTGCGATACGTGAAAGACATTGTGCACATCTGATAGTTGTGGTGGCAGCTCTAGCTGGTATGCTACTTCACCTTTCCTTGCAAGGATTCGATATGGACCGATGTACCGAGGTGCCAGTTTCCCATGGACTTGGAAACGGCGGATACCTCATAGCGGTGAGACCTTGAGATAAACATAGTCATTTACTTCAAAGGTTAGCTCACGGCGGCGATGATCAGCATAGCTCTTCTGTCGCGACTGCGCTTCTCTTGAATGCCTCTTTTTCACGTCAACTTGCTCTTGAGCTTCTTGGATGATGGTTGGTCCAAAGATCTGTCTTTCATAGACTTTAGACCAGAACATGGGTGTTCTGCACTTTCTTCCGTAAAGTGCTTCCATAGGTGACATTTGGAGATTTGACTGGAAGCTATTTTTGTAGGAAAACTCGATGAATGTCAGACATTTCTCCCAATCTGTGGCATAGGATAGCACACAAGATCATAACATGTCTTCCAGAATTTGATTGGTCCTTTCTGTTTGTCCTCTTGTTTGTGGGTGAAATGTTGTGCTGAAGAATAACTCGATCCCCAACAGTTCATGCAAACTATCCCAAAATCTTGAGGTGAATTGAGGGCCTCGATCAAAGGTTACTGCCTTTGGTACACCATGCAAACGGATGATGTTGTTCATATAGAGCTCTGCAAGTTTGGATCCATTGTAGGCGGTGTGAACCGGGATAAAGTGCGCCACCTTGTTGAGGCGATCCACAATAACCCAGATGGAATCATGTTCATTCTTGGTCTTTGGTAGTCTAGTTATGAATTCCATACTGATTTCATCCCATTTTCACTCAGGAACTTGTAGAGGCCGAAGCAGTCCTGCTGATCGTTAGTGCTCTGCCTTAACACGTTGGCACACATCACATATGGCAACATGCGCAGCGATGTCTTGCTTCATAGCAGGCCACCAGAACTATTTTCGGAGGTCCTGATACATCTTGGTGCTTCCGAGGTAGATGGAGAGTAGTGAATTATGAGCTTCTTTGAGGATTAAGTCCTTGATATCTGAGTTATTCGGGACATATATCCGCTATTGGTGCATGACTACTCCATTCGGGCTTTCATAGAATTCTGATTTATCGCCAGTTTGTAAGTCGTGCTTGATTTCTGTAATAATTAGGTCCTTGAGTTGAGCAGTCTGAATCTGCGACTCGACAGTAGGTTGCAGCATTAGAGCAGCAACATAACCTTCCTCAACCAATTCTAAATTGAGCCTCTGGAATTCTTCGTGCAGAGCCGGTTGATTTGCTTCCATTGATGCGCTCAAGTAGTGAAGCTTCCGGTTGAGAGCATCGGCTACTACATTGGCTTTATCGGGGTGGTAATGAATGCCACAGTCGTAATCTTTGATCAGTTCAAGCCATCTCCACTGCCTCAGATTCAGATCTGGCTATGTAAAGAAGTACTTCAGGCTTTTATGATCGGAGTAAATCTCACACCGATTCCCGATGAGGTAATGCCTCCAGATCGTGAGAGCATGAGCCACAGCTGCTAATTCCAAAATCATGAGTTGGATAGTTAGTTTCATGAGGCTGCAACTGGTGTGAGGCGTAAGCCACTACCTTGCCTTCTTGTATTAGCACACATCCGAGGCCGTGGCGAGATGCATCACAATATACAATGAAGTCTTTGTGTATATCAGGCAGAGTAAGCACTTGGGCTAAGGTGAGTCTTTTCCTTAACTCATGAAAGCTCTCATCACATGCTACTGACCATTTGAACTTCTTCTCCTTTTTCAGAAGTTGAGTCATTGGTCTTGCAATCTCGGAGAAGTTCTCGATGAACCAGCGGTAATATCCCGCTAGACCAAGAAAACTTTAAACTTCTGGAACGGTGCGAGTGTAGGATCAAGGATAACCGACTAGAGGGGGGTGAATAGGAGGTTTTTAAACTTTTTTTAACAAATTAACAAGATTATCCAATTATTAACTTAGACTAAACAAGATATGATTCTAGCTAAGCAATTTATCACAATAGACAAGCTAGAATTATAATTGCGGAAATGTAAAGACTAGAAATAACCACAATGACACAAGGGAGTTTTTCCCGTGGTATCAAAGACTTGCCGGTCTTCACTAATCCACGTTGAGGGAGCTTGATAAATTCAAGCCGGCTCCACGAATTAAGCCTTTTCTCGATCACTAGAGGTAGCTCTTCTCCTCTCCGGATAGGCGAGCTCCAACCTTCACAAATGCCCGGGCCTTCTCACAATCTCCTTTGAGAAGATCACCGAACCCAACTCCAAACCGTCTAGGAGACGGCAATCTCCAAGAGTAATAGAGCAAGAATTCTTCACTTGAAAGCGCTCTAAATGCCACAATTTATCAAACACAATGAATGCTCTTTAGAGGGACCTCAACTACCTTTGCAAATAGAAATCAATGCTCTCAACGAGTAGGAAAGAATGCAAAGGGCTCAAGAGATGTTAAATGAGGCTCAACCACATTTCTAGTGGCAGTGGGGGAGGTATTTATAGCCTCTACCCACTTTACTAGCTGTTGGACACGAAATTCCCAATTTTTTCAGTGAGCCCGGTCAGTCCGCAGGCCACGGTGCGGTTAGTCCGGCCTCAGTTGTAACGGTCGACTGTTACGCATTTAATGCACTGAAATAGAGCCGTTCTGAGGAGGTCGGTCGGTCCATGAGCAAGCACGCAGTCGATCCGGCCTCTGAAAACAGATTCGTTTAGGAACTCTCTGGAAAAAGCTGACCGCAACCAAAACCCGGGGGTGCGGTCAGTCCGGCCTGGCATTTTTCAACTGAAAACCTTCTCTGGAAAATGTTGACCGCGTCCCTGACCCGGGGGTGCGGTCAGTCCGGCACAAGGCCGTCGGTCAGTCCGGGCCAGAGGATTTTACCAAAAACAGAAAACAGTACCTTACTGGAAAATGTTGACCGCCGTTTTGGTCCGGCAATGCGGTCAGTCCGGCCAGTTAACGTCGGTCAGTCCGACCTCAATAGAAAATCAGTAAACTTAAATTGAGGCAACACCAAAAACAAAACCAAGATTAAACCAATTAAGATTTGAGCAGTTGTGGCATCGTTCACTTTCAAGGTACTCAAGTTTTGCACCCTCTTAATAGTACGGCTGTCTAGCCTATAATCCGGTCTTCAAACCAATTCACCTAAGACCGGTAAAATCAAAAGATCCTAGACTATTGTACCTTGCCTTTGAGTCGTAAGATCTTCATGTAAACCTTTCGCGTGCAATTTCTGATCATCAAGAACGCCGATGGGACTTAACCTTGTACATTCTCAATAAATGAGTTAATCCCATATTCACATATTGTCATTAATTACCAAAACATTTTTTAGGGGCCTAGATGCTTTCAATCTCCCCCTTTTTGGTAATTGATGACAACACACTTAATATGTGAAAGAATGATTGTTTTGAATATACTGTGAGTGTATATTCTATTTATGACTTAACAACTAAATAATTCTTGCAATAAGCTTTAAATGAGTTTTGAGAATTATTTCCTTGCTAAATCCAGTTTTGAAGAAAGCTCCCCCTAAACATGTGCATAAAAGGTAGAGAATTTTTGCAAGCACAAGTAGATTTTTAGAGAAATTTGGCGGAGTTTCTTTTACATGATGGAACTTGAGGAAATGCAACAATATATAGCATTATAAACAGCATTTCAAGAGGGTAATCTAAGCACAAAGTTAACCAACAAGTTCATCAAGATAACATTGAACCGATTACAAGCATATAAGTAGATATCATTCAACCAAGCTTATAGACGGTAAAGCATTAAGCGTTCATATATATAAGAGGTTCAATAAGCTTACAAGATAGCAAAATAGAGTAATAAGCTTATCCTCTAATTATTACACACAAAAGAGATCACAAAAGTCCAACAAGCATTCATTCATTAACCATAACTAATAGATATATATAGAGATATATAGGACCATCTAGCTCTTCTCCCCTTTGGCATCAACTACCAAAAGCTACTGATGAGGGGAGGAGGAGGAGGAGGAGCCGCAATGATGTCGTAGGGGCATGGGAGGATCAATGCGTCGATGCTTGAGAATAAGTGATGATCTGCTTTCGATCGGCGAGACGCGAGTGGTCATCTCGACCATGTCGGATGAATACCGAAACCAAGCCAACCATCGATCTAAACGTGAAGCACAAGAGAGTTGGATTGTTCCCTTCTTTGTCTGGCGAGAGTCCAAAGACTGAGTAGTCCTCTCCAAAGAATCCATGCGATGATCCAAAACCTCTAGGCGACGATCCACTGCATCAAAGCGAGAGACAATCGTGTTGATGCCGATATCTGAGAACCTCTAATAAAATGGATCAAGTCCACCTAACTGCCGAGGAGCGGGCCGAGGAGAGGCGAGGCGTCGACAAGCGGGTGAAGAGGCTGTTCCTCAAATCTCTCTGTGGTCACCCTCGCTTGTCTTGTTTGTGAGGAAAAGGAGTGGTACCATCAAAGTCAGTGGTCCTCAAAATGAGCATCATGATGTAAGGAGCATAATACATCCTCTTTCCCAAATCAGTGTGACAGGATTGTAACTCAGTCAAGATTAAGTGCATAATGTCAAACTTCTTTCCTTGCATCACATAATCTATGACCTTCCATGCATGTCCTCTAATAGCATCATTATTTCCACTCCTAGGCAAGATGGTGGCCCTGATAATTCTGTTAATGACACTAGGGAGAGGCCTCAAACCGGTAACCTTACCAGGGACAATTCTAACATTAGGCTCATAGAACTGTATCTACTCCGGAGTCTGCAGCGCGGGCTCAAGGTGAATCTTAACATACTCACATGCTGGCAGATTAAGGGCCTCCTCAAAGTGACGCTTGGTGGCTGTGTAGCGCGTCGAGCCTATCATCCAAGTCACAGTGGCCAAGGAGGATGGAATGTAAACAGTAGCATAGAACTGACGGATTACCTCCTCATTGAAGTTGCACTTGATGCTAACAATCCCATCCAAGCCAGCATTGCGAAAACGAGTGTACAAAGTTGCATACCGGGCTTGTTCATTGAGATAGGTCCAATTTATGTACTTCTGGATTGCAAACTGCTTGTGAAGCACCACTTGATTGTAGCAATCTTCCTGGAATTGAGTGTGAAATCTCTCATCTTCGGCTGACCTTGGTTGCTCATAAGGAGACTGCATTCTGAGTTGCTTGAAATCATCATTTCGGATTGCGTGAAGATTCACACGAGGCTCAGGCACAAACTCTATATCAGCATCTTCTTCTTCGTTCAAATGCTCACTAGCGCTAGGTACTGAGGATAAGGACGGCGAAGAATCCGCTTCATCGCTGTCGGAATGCTCAACCGGAGGACGATGAGTAGCCTGGCGAGTAGGACGAGACGAAGAAGCACCGGATCGGCAATAGTCTTGGTCCTTGCCATGATCATTTGGAGAGATGGACAAGACAACCAAAGAATGAATTGATTGGAAGTAAGGATAATTGACTTGACAAAAGCGAAGTTTTATGTCGGACCGGATGATCAGTGGCGGTTGGCGGTCGATCCAGTAGAGTAGTCTTGATGACCGCACGCAACACGCCGGTTAGTCCGGCCGAGACACAAAAACTAGGGTTTCTTACCAAAGGCACGGGAAATCCCAAAATGTGGGTTAATCCGACAAACAAGATTGTGTAGAACACAATGGGAGTGCTCTAACCGGTCTACTTACAACTTGGAGTCGATTAATTTGAAGAGATTCACCGGATGATCAAATAATCGGAGAGAAAAGAGAAGAAAAAGAGTGAACCTTCCGAGGAAGATGAGCCGGAGACGAGGAGGCGGCGTCTGGCGGTGAGCAAGGTAGTTAGGATCACGATCCAAGTCTTAAAGTCTTACGACTCTACGAACCCACGACAGCCTGTCGATCCAAGTCTTACTGCCGATCCGATCCTACTCAAGGTCGGTAGGATCGCGATCCTACTCTTAGAGTCTTACGGTTCTACGAACCCACGACAGCCTGTCGATCCAAATCTCACTGTCGATCCTACTCGTAGAGACTTAGGGCAATTTTTTTAGAGGCCGACTTTCTTGATATTTTGTTTTAGAGCAAAATTTGTTGATATTAATTTCGAGAATGAAACTATAAGTAAACAAGGAGCATGCAAAATATTGTATCGATTATGGTAATGCTAGTACAAATATCTATATTATGGCATGAGCAATCTTGAGCTTGATAATGATAAGCTCTTTTTATTCTGGAGTATGTCTAGCTACTTTTAAGGAACATGCAAGCGGTAAACCATATAACAATCATACAAACTTATAGTATAGATGTTAAATATGTGTATTTTTACAAATCCGTAGAATCGCCGATTCTACGATTCGATACTACGATTCGATCCTACCGGAGGCAAATCGATCCGACTCGGGATCTCGACTCTGACTACCTTGGCGGTGAGGAGCGTCCAAGGACGAGGAAGAGAGGAGGTAGGGAGACCCTCCAAGTATGACGACGCGGTGGAACTGGGAACCGTCGGGGAGAAAATGAGAGAAACAGACGGTTTGGTGAGAAAATGAAGGAAGAAATCGCCCGCATTAATCGCTGCGCGGATGACCCTTGAGGCAAAGCCCGTCGATCCGACCACAAGCTCAAGGGTTGACCATGTTAAGCTTGCGGTTAGACCGCACCTGGAGACTTTTGAGGATTTTTGCGAAATTTTGTGTTGTCTTTGCTCCAGAGACTTAGCACACAACTTAAAAACTATCTTGGAGCAATTTCAACGAGTTTAGATCAACGAATTAGTTTTGAATATAGATTTTTAAGAAAATAGAGCAAATTTTGAAGGAAATCATTTTAAAGAAATAAACCATGCAAACAACGAGATTTGTCACTTTGTGAGGATATATATGAGTATGAAATACTATTTGGAAGCAATATATGAAGGAGATCATTGCCTAAATAGCAATACTCAATTTATGCTAGAATTGACTTAAGCGAAATTTTCTGGTTTTAAGTTATTTTTAGCGAGATTCGAACTTAAATAACTTTGATTTGGTTGAGAGTTTGAAAAACTTGTGAATACGAAAAAGGTCATGAATAACCATTTTTACCTTTTTCTTTTTGGGAGCAAGATCAAATTCCTTTTAGAAAACCTTTTGGGAGAAAAAGCCATTTTTAGTCAAAAACAAGATAGGTAAGAAATAGATTTTGGCCAACACTTGATTTTTCTTTTAAGATGCATAATTCTGAGATCTTTTCAACCAAAAACCTTTGAAATATACTAGAGAATAGATGTAGTTAGTTTTTCAAGAGGTTTGATTGATTAACACCAAATTTTGACTTTTGACCAAAAAGGATTGGTTTTTCAAATGACACATTCTAGCATGTTTGTTGATATGTGCACAATTTGAGTTGTGGTATACATGGAGATTGTATAGCACTCCCCCTAACTGTGTTTCCTATCTTAGTTCTTGAAATAAGAGAATCACAATAGAAAAACGAATTTAATCAAGATTCAAGAACATAAGGTAATCAAATGACATTAGAACAATCTATGACATTTAATTCATTCCTCAATTTGCAAAAACGGCCTTCATCTAAAGGTTTTGTGAAAATATCCGCTAATTGGTCTTCGGTTCTTATGTGGCTAATTTCAATATCTCCCTTGCTCACATGATCTCTCAAGAAGTGGTGGCGAATATCTATATGTTTGGTTCTTGAGTGTTGAACAGGGTTATTAGCAATTTTCACCGCACTATCATTGTCACACAAAAGAGGCATTTTATCAAATTTAATTCCATAATCCATCAAGGTTTGCCTCATCCATAGCAATTGAGCACAACAACTTCCCTGAAACATATTAAACCGGCGGTAGATAAGGCTACGGAGTTTTGTTTCTTGGATGACCATGATACTAAGGATCTTCCTAAGAATTGACAACTGCCTGATGTGCTTTTTCTTTCCACTTTGCAACCCGCATAATCGGAATCGGAATATCCAATTAAATCAAATTTAGCACCTTCGGGGAACCATAGGCCAATGCTAGAGGAATGCTTTAAATATCTAAGAATTCTTTTAACTGCCATAAGATGACACTCTTTTGGATTAGCTTGAAAACGAGCACACATACAAACACTAAACATGATATCGGGCCTAGATACGGTAAGATAAAGCAAGCTACCAATCATGGATCTATAAAGCTTTAAATCTATCGATTTACCTCCCTCATTTAGATCAAGATGACCATTTGTGGCCATGGGAGTCTTGATGGGCTTTGCATCCTCCATGCCAAATCTTTTAAGTAAATCCTTCGCGTACTTGGCTTGACTTATAAAGGTCCCATCTTTGAGTTGCTTGATTTGAAGTCCAAGGAAATAGCTCAATTCTCCAATCATGGACATTTCAAATTCCCTAAACATCATATCACCAAACTCTTTGCAAAAGTCTTGATTAGTAGACCCAAAAATGATATCATCAACATAAATTTGACATACGAAGAATTCATCATCTAAAACTTTAGTAAATAAAGTTGAATCAATTTTCCGATTTTGAATCCTTTTGAGACTAGAAAATCTCTAAAGGCGTTCATACCATGCTCTAGGAGCTTGTTTAAGACCATAGGCGCCTTGGAGAGTTTATAGACATGATTTGGATTTTAGGATCTTGAAACCGGAGGTTGTTCAACAAAGACAAGTTCGGATATTTCACCATTTAAGAAAGCACTTTTAACATCCATTTGAAATAATTTAATATCAAAGCATGATGCAAAAGCAAGTAATATCGAATTGATTCAAGTCTAGCTACGGAGCGAAGGTTTCACCAAAATCCAAACCTTCAACTTGTGAAAATCCTTGAGCGACCAATCTTGCTGTGTTTCGAATGACCAATCCATTCTCATCTTGCTTGTTCCTAAAGACCCATTTCGTACCAATAATATTTTGTTCTTTGGGTCGATCCACCAATGTCCAAACTTCATTCCGGGTAAAGTTATTGAGTTCTTCATGCATCGCATTCACCCAATCCGGATCGTCAAGTGCTTCTTCTACATGCTTTGGCTCAATAGACGAGACAAAAGAGTAATGTTCACAAAAAGAAGCAACACGAGAGCGAGTTTGGACACCCTTACTTACGTCACCCAATATTTGATCTATTGGATGATCCTTTGCAATTGCATTGTGGATTCTTGGTGGTAGGTTGGATGGTTGATCATCTTCCTTGTTAACTTCTTCAATGTTTTGTACTTGACTTGTGGAAGAAGTGGATGGTTCAACTTGAGTGGAAGATGATGGACCATCTTCGGGCTTGATGTCGCCTATTTGCATATGTTCCATTGCTTTTCTTAAGGCTTCATTACCTACATCATCCAAGTTCTCATGCTCTTCTTGAGAGCCGTTAGTCTCATCAAATTGCACATCGTGCCTTTCTTCAACTAAACCGGAGTTTTTGTTGAAGACACGATAAGCCTTGCTATTTGAAGAATAACCCAGCAAGAAACCAACATTACAACGACTATCAAATTTTGAAAGACGAACACCCTTCTTCAAAATGTAACACTTGCAACCAAAAACACGAAAGTAAGAGATGTTCGGTTTTCTTCCCACAATAAGCTCATAGGAAGTCTTTTTCAAAAGACGGTGCAAATAAAGACGATTTATGGCATGACAAGCGGTGTTAATAGCTTCCGCCCAAAAACTATCGGAAGTATTATATTCATCAAGCATTGTCCTAGCCATTTCAATTAATGTTCGATTTTTCCTTTCTACTACTCCATTTTGCTCCGAAGTGTAGGTTGTGGAAAGTTCATACTTTATTCCAAGTTCATCACAAAAGTCCTCAACTTTAGTATTTTTGAACTCGGAGCCATTATCACTACGGATTTTCTTTATTTTGAAATCAAATTCATTTTGAGCCATTTTTGCAAATCTTTTAAAAATTCCGGAGGTTTCACCTTTATCATCTAGGAAGAATACCCATGTATATCTAGAGTAATCATCCACAATGACTAAACAATAGCTATTTCCCCCGATACTCTTATAGGTTGTTGGCCCAAACAAATCCATATGTAAGAGTTCCAATGGTCTAGAAGTTGACATGATACTTTTGGAAGGATGAGAATTAGCGACTTGTTTACCGGCTTGACAAGCACTACAAAGTCTATTTTTCTCAAATTTCACATCTTTCAAGCCAACAACTAAATCATGTTTGAAAAGCTTTTTAAGTTGAATCATTCCAACATGAGCTAGCCTTCTATGCCAAAGCCAACCCAATGAGGTTTTAGTGATTAAGCAAGTTTTTAAACAAGATTCACTTGAACTAAAATCAACTAAGTAAATATTTCCAAATCTAAAGCCTCTGAAAGCTAAAGAGCCATCACTTGCGTTAGAAATGGTTACACCTTCACTAGAGAATGAGCAAATTAGTCCAAGATCACATATTTGAGCAACGGATAGTAAGTTAAAGTTTAATGATTCTACTAGAGAAACATTAGAAATGGAAAGGTCATTTGAGATAGCAATTTTACCCAATCCTAATACATTTCCTTTACTATTATCGCCGAAAGTGATCTTGTCTACTCCTTTTCTATTCTCGAATGTGGTGAACATTTTTCTATCACCGGTCATGTGTTGAGTGCATCCACTATCAAGCACCCAATGTTTTCCACCGGTCTTATAGTTCACCTACAAAACAAAAGTCAAGTTCTTTTAGGTACCCAAATTTGTTTGGGTCCTTGGAGGTTAGTAACCAAGGATTTAGGCACCCAAATAGCATTCTTTTTAGCGCCCATAATTGAAGTGCCAACAAAATGAGCAATTACTTTACCATCCTTAGATTTTCTAAGCATATAGCATGAATCATATATACCAAGAGATGGAACCTTACCCTTAGGACAATTTTGTTGCATATGTCCTATTTCCCGGCACTTATAGCAATACATACCATTTTGCCTCACAAAACTTGTGGGCTTATTTACCGGCTTCTTGCCTTTCTTAGGCACATACCCAAGACCTTCCTTGTTGAATGAACACCTTTGCTCGCTCAAAAGTTTGTCAAGAGTGGCCTTACCCTTGAAACATCTTTCCAAGCTCTTGCTTAGCTTGGTCACTTGTTCTTTTAGTTCATGATTTTCAACAATGAGCAAAGGATCACAAGCATTTTCTAAATTAACAATTGAATTATCACTTGAGTGACATGGCATAGCAAGTAGGTCATCACACGAAGTAGATGCACTAGTCTTAGCAACTTCTATACTAGGCATTTTATCAATAATATCGCATGTAATTCCTACACTAGAACAAGACTTATGTGAATTCTCTTGGATAAGCAAGTTGTGAGTTTCCTTAAGCTCCATATAAGAATCTTTTAGAGTAAAATATTCTTTATTTAAGACCTTATATTTTGATTTTTCTTTTCCAAGATATTCATTTAAATCATCAAGCATATCCATTAATTCATCATAAGTTGGTTCGTCACCAATAATGGATTTTACCTTTTCTCCTTTTGCCATGAGGCAAGTAGGAGTGGAGAATAGCGATGAAGCTTCCTTGATGGCTATACCGACTAGCCCCTTTTTCTTGGGGACTCTTCCTCATCGGAATCGAGTCGAGTCGCTTGACTCATCATTTGAATCCCACTCTCGATGTGAGCTTCATTTTGCCATCCTTGTAAAGTTTCTTGAAAAGCTTCTTTTTACCGTTGTATTCCTTCTTCTTGAATGGCTTGCTCTTGTCATCCTTCTTTTCGGGGCAACGAGAAGCAATGTGTCCCTTTTCTTCACAATTATAGCATCGAATATTGCTATATCTCTTCTTGTCATTTGAGGATTGCCCCTTCTTGAACTTGTCAAAGTTATAGCTTCTATTGGGGCGCCTCTTCATGACCCTCTTTATTCTTCTCACAAGGAGTGCATACTCCTCGTCGGAGTCTTCTTCTCCATCCTCATCATCACTAGATTCCGCCTTGGCTTTGAATGCGGTAATTTTCTTCTTTGAGGATGATGTCTCCAAAAGCTCTTCTTTGTCCTTTTTGAACAACTCATTTGTGATGAGGTTGCCCAAAAGCCCCGTTGGTGTCATCCTTGGCAACTCGGACGAGTTGAGAAATAACGTCACTAACGTCTCATATTTATCCGGAAGAGCCCTAAGCATCTTGCGAACAACATCAACATCAAGAAGGTTAGTTCCAAGGCCTTTGAGCTCATTCACAATGTTGTTGAGTCTTGAATACATCTCATTGATGTTTTCATGAGGCAACATTATAAATGTCTCATATTTAATCCGAAGCCTATGCAATTTAGCTTCTTTGACCGTGGATGTACCCTCATGGATTTCTGAGAGAGTTGTCCAAATAGCATGAGTATTTTCCAAGTTGCTCACTCTATTGAACTCATCCGCGTTCAAAGCGCCAAAAAGAGCATTCATAGCTTGGGCATCTAAATGAGAGTGACGCGTATCTTGATCCATGGGTTCTAGTGGATTAAGAGACATAGCATAACCATCATTTACGATTTTCCAAATGCTTGGACTCATGGCCTTTAAATAAATTGACATTCTAATTTTCCAATAAGCATAATTTGAGCCATCAAAGAGAGGAGCCTTTCCTATAGCAATTCCCTCACTAGCCATCCTTTTCTCTCTTAGACGGTTAAGTCTAAATCAATGAGAGACCAAGCTCTGATACCACTTGTAGGATCAAGGATAACCGATTAGAGGGGGTGAATAGGAGGTTTTTAAACTTTTTTTAACAAATTAACAAGATTATCCAATTATTAACTTAGACTAAACAAGATATGATTCTAGCTAAGCAATTTATCACAATAGACAAGCTAGAATTATAATTACGGAAATGTAAAGACTAGAAATAACCACAATGACACAAGGGAGTTTTTCCCGTGGTATCGAAGACTTGCCGGTCTTCACTAATCCACGTTGAGGGAGCTTGATAAATTCAAGCGGCTCCACAATTAAGCCTTTCTCGATCACTAGAGGTAGCTCTTCTCCTCTCCGGATAGGCGAGCTCCAACCTTCACAAATGCCCTGCCTTCTCACAATCTCCTTTGAGAAGATCACGAACCAACTCCAAACCGTCTAGGAGGCGGCAATCTCCAAGAGTAATAGAGCAAGAATTCTTCACTTGAAAGCGCTCTAAATGCCACAATTTATCAAACACAATGAATGCTCTTTAGAGGGACCTCAACTACCTTTGCAAATAGAAATCAATGCTCTCAATGAGTAGGAAACAATGCAAAGGGCTCAAGAGATGTTAAATGAGGCTCAACCACATTTCTAGTGGCAGTGGGGGAGGTATTTATAGCCTCCACCCACTTTACTAGCCGTTGGACACGAAATTCCCAATTTTTTGATGAGCAGGTCGGTCCATGAACCACGGTGTGGTCGATCCGGCCTCGGTTATAGCGATCGTTATTCGCATTTAATGCAATGAAATAGAGCCGTTCTGAGGAGGTCGGTCAGTCCATGAGCAAGCACGCAGTCGGTCCGGCCTCTGAAAAATAGATTTCGTTTTAGGAACTCTCTGGAAAAAGCTGACCGCAACCAAAACCCGGGGGTGCGGTCAGTCCGGACAATTACCTGCGGTCAGTCCGGCCTAGCATTTTTCAACTGAAAACCTTCTCTAGAAAATGTTGACCACATCCTCGACCGAAGTGCGGTCGATCGAAGACAAAGGCCGTCGGTCAGTCCGGGCCAAAGGATTTTACAAAAAACAGAAAACAGTACCTTACTGGAAAATGTTGACCGCCGTTTTGGTCCGGCAATGCGGTCAGTCCGGCCAGTTAACGTCGGTCAGTCCGGCCTCAATAGAAAATCAGTAAACTTAAATTGAGGCAACACCAAAAACAAAACCAAGATTAAACCAATTAAGATTTGACAGTTGTGGCATCGTTCACTTTCAAGGTACTCAAGTTTTGCACCCTCTTAATAGTACGGCTGTCTAGCCTATAATCCGGTCTTCAAACCAATTCACCTAAGACCGGTAAAATCAAAAGATCCTAGACTATTGTACCTTGCCTTTGAGTCGTAAGATCTTCATGTAAACCTTTCGCGTGCAATTTCTGATCATCAAGAACGCCGATGGGACTTAACCTTGTACATTCTCAATAAATGAGTTAATCCCATATTCACATATTGTCATTAATTACCAAAACATTTTTTAGGGGCCTAGATGCTTTCAGCGAGGCTGTTTCCAAGCTAAGACATCTTGTATTTTTCTCGGGTCTACTGCCACACCTCCTTTGGATAAGACATGGCCTAAGAATCTGACTTCCTTTAGCCAGAATTCGTATTTGTTGAACTTGGCGTACAGTTGATGCTCACACAGCTTGTCAAGCACCATTCTCAGGTGTTGCTCGTGTTCTTTTGTGGTCTTGGAGTAGATAAGAATATCATCGATAAAGACCACCACGAACAAATCTAAATACTCCATAAAGATCTTATTCATAGGATTCATAAAATTCGCAGGAGCATTAGTCAGTCCAAAAGACATTACGGTGTACTCATATAGACCGTAACTGGTGGTAAAAGCAGTCTTTGGAATGTCTTCTAACCTAGCTTTAAGTTGAAAATATCCAGTTCTCAAGTCAATCTTGGAGAAAATACTTGCACCATTCATCTTATTAAACAAATCATCAATCCTCGGGAGAGGATATTTGTTCTTGATGGTGACTTCATTTAGAGAACGATAGTCAACACACATCTGTAGACTGTCGTCTTTCTTTGTTACAAACAAAGCGGGGCTTCCCCATGGAGATGAGCTAGGGCGAATGAATCTTTTGTCCAACTGCTTCTTGAGTTGTTTCTTCAATTTAGCTAACTCATTAGAGTCCATACGATAAGGTCGTTTGGATATAGGTGTTGTCCCTGGCACTAAATCGATGACGAACTCCATGTCGCGATCTGACGGCATTCCCGGTAGTTCATCTGGAAATACGTCGGGATATTCACATACTACAGGCACCTGACTAAGCTCTGGGATCGAGATAGAATTTAGCGTAGGCTACTACGATGGAGCGGCATAAGTGGAGGGAAAAACGATTCGTTCGCCATCAGTGTTGACAAGAGATACGACTCGCTCTGCACAATCTATTAATCCCTTGTGTTTGGTTAACCAGTCCATCCCTAGTATTATATCTATCCCATGTGTATCTATCATAATGAGGTTGGCTTTGAAACCCACCCCCATTTATTTCAATTGGAACACTTACACATCTGAGTTTTGTCCTCATGACGGATCCGAGTGAGTGAACTATCATAGTGCTTTTTAGAGATGCAGTTTCTAATTCTTGTTACATGGCAAACTTCTTAGACACAAAAGATGAGATGCTCCAAATCAAATAATGTCAATGTAGGTACTGAGTGGACGAGAATGGTACCCGTTACCACATCTGGCGATGCATCGGCCTCTTCTGCAGTCGTATGGTTCAGGCGGCCGCGTCCGAAGCCTTGAGCTGGCTTGGGGGCTTGCTGCCCTCCTTGACCTCGTGCGAAGCCCTGGGGTCTCTACTGGACTCCATGAGGTTGAGGTTGCGGTGCTGGGAGTTTCTTATTCAAGCACATGTTTGCGAAATGCCCACGTTCACCGCAGCTGAAACAAGTGACATTCAATGTCCGGTTTTCTGTACCGGACGGCTGTCCTGCGCGGTTATATTGCTAAACCACGACTTGCTGAGGACGAAGACCTTGAGCTTGAAATCTTGGAGGTGGTGGTGCAGAAGGACGTGCGTTTGTTGATTGCCAAACGCGTGGTCGGGGTGCACTGCTGCTTGCTGATTTTTGTGCAAGCCACTTACACTTGCAGCTCTCAACAACTGCTCGGGTACTGTCTTCTACCCAAATAGCCTTGTTGATCAGATCCTAAAAATTGCAGACATCATGTGCAGCAAGTGACCACTTCAATTCCTCGTTGAGACGTTCCCGAAAAAGAGCAATATTTCTCCCTTCATTTGGTATATCAGACGCTGCATAGCGGGCAAGATAATTGAATCGGTGGAGAAACTCCATCACTGACTGGTTTCCCCGGTGGAGTTCATTGAATTCCCGCCTCTTGATGTCCATGATGCTTGAGGGGATGTGGGCATTACGAAAGGCCTCTTTGAAAACAGCCTAGGTGAGAGTCTAGCCCTCTGGTAGGATGAGCTAATGATTTTCCCACCAGGCAGCTACAGTGCCTTGCAGCTGATGGGACGTGTATAGAACTTTGTCCTCGTCAGTGCACTAGGTAATGACCAACTTGCTCTCGACAGTGCGGAGCCAGTCATCCGCGTTAAGGGGATTAGCTGCTGAAGCGAAGGTCGGTGGCTGAGTTCGCATGAATTCACCCATCCTTGACGTCGGTCGATTGGCAGCAGCTCTGTTCCCTCCCAAAGGCGGCGTCTTAGGGCTCTGATGTTTTGCACTAGTTCTTTGGAGAAGAAGTGTGTTGATGCGCCTTCCTTGATCAATCATGGCCAAAACTTGTGCCATGGTGGGTGGTTGCGGCAAAGTTTCTTCAACGGCGGCAACAGACGCAGGTGGAGTTTGCTCAACTAGAGTTGGTGTAGATGGGTGCTGCGGATTGGGCTGCAAGGGTGTTGGAACCTCGCCTCTCGGTTGTTGTGATTCGGAAGTAGCTCCTGCCACCATGAGTTGGCGAACTAAGCGAGTTACTGGCATCCTACTCATACAAAATACAGTTTAACAACCGTACGCAAGACAAGAGGGAATAAGCATAAGCTAAGTAGGTCGGCAGGTATTCTCATCCCAAAAATTTTATCTTGACTAAACTGAAAATATGCATATTTTTAAACTTTAGGGGCAGTACACATTAATTTCAACATACGCATCGTATTTACATGGTGTTCATGCCCAATGTTTTTACATTACAAAAGAGGCACTAAAGCAACATAAGTAGCAAATTACAAACAAATTATAACAATATTATACTTAGTTCCCACCTACAAAATGTCCAGAAGTGTTCACGCTAAGTCCTACGAGTGAGCCCTAGCCTATCCGCCTCAATCTAGTCATCACAGTTGCGTCGTGCAGTAGCTAATGACTCCAGGGCAGCAGTGGGTAGAGAGTCAGAGTGCTCGGTCTTCAACTGGAATGGTTTCCTGTTACTTCTTGGGACATCTATTGGCATAGTGTCCTTTTTCTTCGCTGTTGAAGCACGTGACATTTGCGGTATGAGATGAGTTCTTCTGTGACTGACCCGTAATAGATGCATTGGGGGACCCAGAGCTGGCCGGATGGTTCACTGCATGTTCTTGATGCATTGGTAGGTCTAAACTTCTGTATTTTTGTAGTTGCGACATGTACCTTCTATTATTGCTACCACCTGTTGCTGGTGCTATGGTTGCGATCAATGTGGCTTCTGGAATGCTGTCTAGGGTGACTACTCAGCGTCTTTGTGGGCATTGATTGGCATAATGTCCCATCTTGTGACAAACGAAGCATTTTATCCCTGCCTTTGATGTCTTATTCTCTTGAGGTGGACCATTATTGTTGTTGCTGGATATTTGCATTAGTAGAAGTGGTGCTAATCCTGGAATCAGGACAGTAGCTATTGTTTGTGCTTGGATGGGTTGAGGTGGAATCACCTGAGCCTTGGAGTTTCTTACAACATATTGTTCTTGATCTACCATCTTCCTCTTGTGAAGATTGTCTTTGATCGAAAGTCTTGTTTTTGTCCTGGTTGGAATTTTGCCCCTCTGTGTCTTGCGGTAACTTGGTGGATGTAGTTGTGGTCCTACCTTCCTTGGCTTGAATGAGAGTGGCTTGGGGTGTTGTCCGAGGCTCTTCTGATCTGTCTTTCAATGCTGGGGCTGAGGAAACATTGTTGTTCATTGTTGCATTAGTTGAGTCTGGGGGACTAAGAACTGATTCAGATTCTGAAGTGTTGCTGCTAACAATGGCTGGATGCCTTCGGTAGTGACATTGGAATTGGCATTGGTGTTGAGACCGACCTTATCATTGGATGATTTATTTTTACCGTTGCAGTCAATGTTATTGCTGGCCATCTACAAGGTTTAAGGAAAGTTAGTAGTTATGTGGCAAGAGACATGGATAAGAAGTGATACTAGACAAGAAAAGAATATCAGCACATTTTTCTTATTCATTCCCTACGTTATTTAACCAATCATTACGGCTAAGTTTCAAGTCATACGACCCGTTGGTCTTTATATCAGTAGACCTTTGTAATAGCAATCAATTTAACTTCAAATGAAAGTAGGGGAGGCTATAAAGGATATTACATCACATAAATTTTAGCAAGTACGTGTTCTGAAATTTTGAGGAAAGACTCATCTGAAGCAGCATCTTCAATAGCTTGATAGAGTCTTCAAAAGAACTTTGGGTAGGATGTTTTGGGGACTTTTTCAAAATATTTTTAGCTCAGTTTTAAGGTCTTAAAAGTTGATTATGCACTGTTATTTTTAGAGAGCGTCCCATCTCTCAAAACTAAAATTATTTTGAACCAGATGAGAAGTCGGAGCATGGCATACAGCGCTAGCGCTAGCGTAAGGCATCATTGAGACCGGCTTCCCCGCATTGTTCAACGAATTGGCCAATATGTTCCAGGTAGACTTGAGTCATCACCCCTAAACTTTGTGAAATTTGGGACACTGAAGCCATGCGGAAAAGTGACGGTGTCTACGTAGTTAGGATACGGCTTCCGATATATCGGAGTTCGCCCCCTTCGTTCCAAGCCGAAGAATTCTCTGACAGCCTCCATGACTTGATCCATCCTCAGCTCTTGGACGAGGTGGATAACCAGAAAATCCATGTGGGGCAGAACCAATAGGACCATAGGCAGTGTAACTGGCCAATGGTAAGGCCGATGCTAGAGGCCCCTATTTGATTGGTGCACCACCGATGGGCATTTGTTGAGAGTGGTTAGTCTCGACATTAGGCATTGCTGACAAATCTTGACCTGAAATGTTTGGTGCATTGGTCGAAGCATTGTTTCCAGTATACACATACAACTGCTTGACGGGCGGAAGTCCACTAGCTCTCAAACGGAAAATAATCATATAGGATCTGGTCCACAACTCTATCAAGGTAGACCAACTTCATTATGTGACACGTGTATATTTGCTAATCTTAAAGCGCACAGCCTCATAAATTCTCCTTGATAGATGCAAGAAAGATTAATGGATTTTATGAGGCTATACGCTTTGAGATTCGTGAATATACACGTGTCACATGATAAAGTTGGTTTACCTTGATAGAGTTATGGATCAGATCCTATAGAATTATTTTCCCTCCCAAACATCGTTTTTCATGCGTGTCTCAAGAAACGGGTCAAGCGTAATGATGAAAGTCGATGAGTAGTTGATGAACGCCTGTTACACGGACTGATTGATGTTCTCCTTCGGAAACTTGATATATGTCGTAAGGAATATGTGCATTGTTGTGATTATTTTGATTTTTGAAATAATAATTGATGTAACAGCAGCATGTATAATAGCCATATTTCCAATTATGAACAGATCATAAACTCCAATACACATATCTCTCATATATATACACTAACAAGATAAAGTCTAGACAAAAAACACTACTAACAGAACTAGAGATCATCATTATTACATTACTAATTTTTAGGAAGCAAGATCTAGTCATGTCAAGTGATATCTCCATGACTTACAGAGAATCACCACGGTGAAAATCGCAGTAGAGTCTGATGCGAAGAAGACGGTGCGAAGCGAATGATGAAGGAAGCCATGAGCAATCGCGCGAACGTTTCTCAAAAACCTGATCCGCCTCAACCCGTGCAGAATCATGAGGGACGTCAGTTTCAGAAACATTGCTCTTCCCACGTCGGTACACGCTAAGAAAAGATGGAGTAGCTGAGATAGCGCAACACTTAGGAACCAAAAGACAATCGTAATTTTCTTTGAACCGTATCTCACATAAGAGGATGTACCCTCATATTCGTACGTATCAACTCACAGGGAAGGCAGATCACCATACAAGGAAATTGGAAACCGCTGGGAACCGAATTAAATATTCAAACGTTCAGTTTCATGCATGCTGACAAGGTTTCATGCATGCCATGTCATCATGTGTGATTTTGAGGTGAAAAAGAAGCAGCAGCCCTACATCCAATCGGGCACGAAATCATCGGACCATTCACACGATGGCAAGACGAGCGAGCGCGTGTGTGTGCTTTTTTTGCTTACTTCAATTAGGTAAGACCAACTTCACCTTATAAGTTGGTCTCCTCTCACCTAGAGAAGTAATATGGTACTAAATTTTTCACTTTTCACCATGCATAAGTGAATGTTTTTGGATTTTTCTATGATTTATGAAGAATATTATATCAGATTTGCTATTTTTAAGTCGCCTAAAATTTTCTTAAGTTTAAATCAATTGTTGTGACCATTGAATTTATGTAGAGATTGATGTATCATATGATTGGATATTGATCCAATAGATAAAAAATATGACTTATGCTTAAAAAAATTTCAATCACCTTGAATAAACAGTTACATATTATATAGATCAAACCCATAAACTTCAGCGTATGCTTGGCTGAGAAGCCAGAGCCAAGGGCGAGATTGAAGATGGCATCGATACGAACATCTTTATCGTCAAGGACGACTCTCTAATCGTGCTTCTTAGCAAAACATTGCCGATATCTTTCCCCTATCTCCCGCTGCTTCTCTGCGATCTCCTCCCAAACATCATCAGGAAGTTCTCCCAACTCCGGGGTAATGATGTTCTCTTCGTCAACAGCGGCTAGATCGGCCTTGTCACCGACCTTGTTGATAACCTTGGGTGGCATCTTGCTTGAAACAACAATTGTTGTCCCACCAGGCGTGCCAAGAGTGTGTTGCTACCAGAAAGTGCCCAGGACAGCAGCACCACGTTCCTATATAGGGTGCCTCTTAGCAAGACGTGACAGCTGATTTTCTAACAAATCAGTAAAGTCGATGATGGATGAAAAAAGTAACCTGAAATCGATCAATTGATGAACAAAGTCAAATTATGTATGAAGGATTGGATCTACTAGCTAGCTACAGAAACTACATCTGTTGCAGGAAAAAGTAATGCGGAAAATAGTAAGGTTGGCGAGCGCGCGTTCCTCTGTCAACCAGTACAGTTATACATAGACGAAGCTATGACTCCTAAATCGGCCAACTCAAATATGGATTCTGTTTCTAACTTCTCCCTTGGTATCAGCACAACTTCTTCTCCAGGAAGACTTCTCTCCATCTTCGTCTTCATTTCCATCTTTTGCATCAGCCTTTTCCTTTTCTTGAAAGATCTTTCCATATAGCCTCAGTCTTTCTTCTTCAAACTTTCCTTGACTGGTCTTTGCCTTGTCGGCTACCTCATGGTCAATGTCATGTTTCTAATTCCTTATGTGTTGACCTTCTGTCGTGGCCAGTTATTTTTTGCATGCCTAAGTTTGGGGGCAACACACCCCTAATACTGACGAGAGGATTGGGAGGGAGGGAGGGACAAATGCGAGGCATTACATCATCGAATTTTTGTTTGAAATAATATTAATTTAAAAGATAATTACAAAAATAAATAGTCGAATTTTTTTTACAAAACTATGCTCAATAGTACAGAGAGGTCCTCATTACAGGTTGAATTGGCGGCAGTCTCGTAAATCAATTCAACTAGCGACAGAGATCCTTTGCACTGCATTTGTACTGACAATTTTCGAGCATATATTTTATCGAAAAATCACACTGATACTACATAACATTCAACACAATGTCATAACATCTTTTATCGACAAATCACAATGATATTACATAACATTCAGAGCAATGTCGTCACATATTTTGTCGACAAATCACAATGACATTACATAATATTCAGCGTAACGTCGTTACATATTTTGTGGACAAATCACACTGACATTACAAACCATTCACCACAACAACATCACCTAGTTTTCTGATAAATCAAAGTGATATTACAAAACATTGGACACCACATATTTCAACAGGACGAACCTTTCCCGTGGCCGCGACCTCAACACCCACCATGTGGATTGCCTCAAGTGGGGCAGTCGAATGAGGTCCCCACGGTGACGTCCGAATTGCCAATGTCTCCTTCATCCTGTGGATTTCTTGTAGGGCATTTTTTGAAGGTGTGCCCAGACTCCCTACAAGTAGAGCAATTCTTCGTACGACGCCCGGTTTCTGCTTTGTCCATATCGTTCTTGATGCGCTGTATCTATTGTCGGCCAACCTTTCCTTTAAGCCTATCAATGTCCGCAGCCTAGATAAGTTGCTCCCAAGTCAGATAGCCAGTGAAATGGTCAACCACGTCGAAACCATACATTTCTGCATTCCAGGTTTGTATCACCTCCTCCCTGTTGAAATAGTCAGAGAGGTACTGACCGGGATGCTGCACTACCGTCGAACATGCGGCCATGACATGGGCGCAGGGCCTATGCAGAAGAAGGTGCTTGTTGCAAGTGCATAAGCAACTAGCGCGGCGTAGCGTGCACTCGTGGGTGATCATTTCGCGGTTCGTCCAGCGATATCCTTTATCCCTGCACATTATCTCGAAGCGAAGCTCCCTTGTGCCCATATTGAATACCCGTTGAATCTCACCCTTCTTGCTCTTCTCCTCAATGTAATTGGTGATCATGGTGGAGTAGAGTACTCTGTCATTTACCATGGCGAATAACGCGTTGTTGCTTTTGTTAACAAAGTAATTTATGGTACCGCAGAGAATTGCCTCCACAATACCAACCAAAGGGAGGCACCTAACACCGCGCATGACCCAATTGTACACCTCAGCTAGATTAGTTGTCATGACACCATATCGTGCGCCACCACTGTCATGTAGCAGCGACCACTTCTCCTTAGGCTCGTGCTTAATCCAGTCCGAGAAGCATTTCACCTGCACCCCCGTCTTCCTCGCCACACTAGGACCATATATGGGTAGCTGTGGCAATACTTCGAGGGCCTGGTCAGCACTTGAGGTGACCTTTTTTGCTACCTCCCTTCTGTACGTCTGGGTTCACTCATCCAGAATCTTTCAGAGTGCTTTAAACTTTCACTGCTAGTTCTGGTTGCACAGCCGCTTGAACAGGTTCATCAAGTCCTTCTTGTGGAGCTACTTATAGAAGTTTGCACCCAAGTGTCTCAAGCACCACCTGCTCTGTAGATCTGCCCATGGAAGTGGTTCGTTCTCTCCTTGTTGTAGTTGAGTTATTGCACTCAGTAGCCCTACATGTCGATCATGTGTGACATACGCTAGGACGGCCCTGTACAACAGAAATCCTCAAAATTCCTCCGGAACCACAACCACCGTATCAGTATTCTCGCTTTCAGCAGCGAATACCTGAGAAAAACTTGATTGTTCTGTCCGCCGCTATTGCGATCGATGTCGGCCCTTGTACTTTCCAATCAGGAATGTGCCATCTACACACAAGATTGGACAGCAGTGCCAGAATGCATTGATGCTGGACCAAAAGCGAAGAATGCACACTTCAGTACCCTCTTATTGGCCCACTTCGGATGCGTGGAATCTTGAATGTCAACATTAGTGCCGGGATTCCTGTCTTGTATGACTCGGAGTAGCCTAAGGATGTTGTGGTAGGAGTCCTCGAACGTACCAAACCTTGATTCCAATGCATTCTGTTTTGCCCTCCACGCCTTGGCATAGCTGACTGTGTATTGGAACCATGCCTCAATCGCTCGAATGATGGATCGTAACTCAAAATATAGATTATCCACGATCTCACCATACATGAGGTTCACGATGAAGCCTAATGACAGGTTCCTGTCGGACTGTACTAACTCAGTCACGACATATGTGTGAGGGACCACTATAGAGCATTCCTAGTAGGTGTCCCACTTATACTGAAATACGTGCACTCGCCAAGGGTATCCCTCTATGCCGCACTTCATGTCGTAGCATCTTGGGTTAAACTTGACGACTATGAATGTACGCTGCACTAACAAGGCCCCGAATTTGATCTCCTCTTGCACGGTCTCCTTGCATTTGTACATAGTTCCTTGCCTAACATCGCTCTAGTCGCACTCCCACGGCACACAGGAGGCTTAGTTAATGACGAGGTTATCGAACTGGTATGTATTCCACTCGGATGGAACCGTCTACTGGTCCACAGCATTCTCGTCATCGGATCCTTCATTTTTTGACAATGCCATGTAGTCCTGATCTTTGAGATCCATCCTTTGCACTTGGGCTTCTAGTTCTCCACCCTCGTTAGCAAGCCCACTAGCTTGCCTGACTGAAGGAGCTCCTTCCGCAGGGTCTTCATTGACAGTATCAATAACTCCGGGACCTTCGGCCATTGTGTGCACCGCGTTGTGAGTGGAATCCCCGACTTCTTCTTCGGCATCACCACCCATTCTTGTTCAACCGCCTATACAGGAGTTGGCTTGGCATATGCCTGGGCTAGAAGGACCAAATCCCACCGTTCCACCTTTGCCCTGCGTACATATGACTGCCATGACCTTGTTCCCCTGAGCTGCACTAACTCCCAATATGTGCCTTGTGTTGCTCGAGGAGCAAGGCAACTCAATCTCAAATCATACATAGTTTGGTCCAAATCGAATGAGTGAAACAACCACCGCATCACAGTGCCCCATGTGCGCTGCTCTGATCTTGTTAGGGGCACGGTCGCCGATTAGAAATAACGCAAATCAATCCCCTCGAGACCCTCAAGAATAGTCCCCTAACCGTAGTAAATTTTGAAGTTGGTAGCATCCGACATATTTAACGTACTGCATCGTAAACAAGATTTTCACGATTAACTACGTATCTAAAACTAAACTACCCACCTAAATGGATTATGTACAACATATTACACTACGTAACCGTACATCTAAAATTATGTAATCCACTCGGTTAAAAAATTACCTGAATGGTAGGCGACCGGACGGGCAGCACTTCGCTAGCTTCTCTCCTCCTCTCCTTTCCCTCCCCTTCTTCTTTTTTTTGAATAAAAGTGAGTTTTTCCCCAATTTTAGGGTTTCAATGATCTTTTATAGGGGAGATTATATCGCCATTTGGAATGATGACAGGGATTTACGGGATCTCTATTGCCATTTGAAATGACGGTTTTTAAAATTTTAATATTAAAAAATTTATGATCCCTGTCGTCGGTTGAATTGACAACTTGTCGCCAATTCAACCAATAACAGAGATCTCTCTATACTGTTATGCCCCCTATCGCCAGTGCATAAGTCCTATCGCCAAGTAGGTAAGAAAAATCAACTATTTATTTTTTAATTTTTTTTTAAATTAATATTATTTTAAAAAAATCTTACATCATCCACTCTTCGGCCCAGAATTATTCTGATTTTTTTAAAAAAGAAGTAAGTCGTATGGTAGACATATCCTAATACTAATACACCACGGAGTGGCCCACCGGCAGCGGCACCTACATCCAAGGCAGGCAGGCCATATCAGGCGGCCCGCCCCGTGGAGGACCGTGACGCGCGAGCCCATTAAAACCCCGTCCCGCAGCCACAAAACAAACAAAACAACTCCTCTCTGTTCTCTCCAGTCTCCACCCATATCTTCTTTTCCCCCAAAGGCAACAAATAAGGCAGCAGATCGATCTAGGGTTTGGTCGGCCTTGTTCTTCCTTGTTGGGCCGAGCCGAGCCCGCAATCGCACGATCTGTACGTCGGCTTCTCCGCGCAAGGTGATCCATCCCGTCCAGCTCGCGTCCCAGCTCCTCCCCCTACCTCTCTGCTGCTTCCCCCTAAGCTTGGTGGACAAATTCTGCTCCTGATATCCTGTAGATAGATTGATTATTAATCGCGGGGCTTCGGGGGGTTTCCTGTGCTTCGATTGGACCTCCCATGAGGGTCGATCATGTGTTCATGTGGGGATTTCGTTTGCTTGATCGATCGTAAGAACGAATGATTTCGGTTTTTTTCCAGGTCAAAATCTTGTGTACTGTTGTTTTTGTGTGTGTTTGCGCGCGTTGGTTTTTCTTGATTTTGTAGGCTACGCTCATACTCATCTTCTGTACAATGTGATTATGTCAAGCAACCATCTGTGATCTGTGTCTACTCTTAGATGTTATTCGTAATTCTTTTCCAGAGATAGTAGAACCTTTTCCTTATGTTCTTCAAATTTATGTTGAGAAATTTACTGCTCCCCTTCTTATCTCGACATGTCGGGCTGATATGATCGATCTCTTCCTCTTGGAGATGAGTTGTTCTTTTTTATTTTTTTCGTAGAATACGAGATGAGATGTTTTTTTTCGACGGGCCCGCCTGGGCCCAATATATTAAGAGAAGAGAGTTGACCCAGTTTACGAGGGAAACGGCCCTAAAACCTTACAACTGCACAGTTAATTGGAGAAAACCGGTGAAAAACCACACAAAAAGACAACTACCTAAGGCGGCTCACCACCACACACCAATGACCTGCAACTACCGAGGCCCGCCACAAGTCATCGTTGCCAAGCAACTCTGACTCCCCATGGCGGCCCTCAACCTCAACGGTCGACATCGCCGACAAAAAGATGTCGGCGGCCACCCAAACGTGGGGAAGGACCTCCTAGGTGACGCCTCCAAGGAGGACACGACGTCAAAGACGCCGCGTCAAAGACACCACGTCGCCTGTCCGAAACACTGGAACTAGGTTTTCACCTAAAGGAAAATGTGAGAAGCACCACGACGACGCCTCCAAGGAGGGAAACGGCGCCCACAGGCGTCGACGTCACCGGCACCAGCCGAAAACCGGGCAAGGCTTTCGCCCAAGGCTCCCACATCCTACCAACCACAACCTCCACAAGCACCACCTCAGCGTAGCCAAAACGAAAGGTGCAGAGTGTTTGTTGGGTCACGGGGTAGGCTACGATAGCTACAAACAAAATTCTACCACGCGAACCAGGATGCCAAGCAAGTAGATGATCACAGATCGTTACCAGACGCCTTGCAGAGCGGAAGAAGGGTTGGAGCGACTGGTCCAACGAAGAGCGTCGATGTAGTGGTCGTGGTCGATCGTCCAACGTCCGACAAAGTCGATGCGATGGTCGCGGTCGATCGTCTCCTCCAAAGAACGTCTGCGGTTCCTTGTGAAAATCGCGGATCGTCCTCAAGCGCAACAATCGTAGTAGCGCCTCTCGGTATCCACACGTCCGGGAAGGAACAACCGAACGCCGTGTGCGGCCAAATCGCACAATGGAGCTCTAAGGAAGATGGCGGCTAGGGTTTCGTGGTGTTTCACGCATCCTCCCAACAACCTCATGCACCTCCTTATATAGTGCTCGTGGCGGATCCTATCCAACACGTTCTTTAATCGTATTCGATCTTGGTTTGTTCCAACCCGTTAAGTGTGTGACCACAGAGGTTCATGTGTAGTTCGGTTGTGACTCGAAACCGTTTCCGATCACGAGTCGAAGCGGCTCCTAGCGTAACATATCGATTCCCTAATACACACAAATTATATCGGACGAACCTTAATGCAATATGATCTCGACGGTCTTCATCACTTACGACCGTGTCCTATCTCAGATCTGACCGGTTCGTATGTGGTCACGACCATTCGTAACTCCTTACGACGAGTTACGACCACTCTGTGATTACGTTCGACCGATTTACGACTAGCTCAGTATTTGCATACGACGATCAGAATCGCTCGACTGGCGACCTACTCGTGTATACTCCCTTTGCCTCACGATGTCCGGTTGAACTCCGTGAGATGTTGTGTCATCCATGGACTGCTTCAATACTTTCTCGATCGAGTATCAAATAACTTTACGTGGTCGAACTCTTCGACTACTAGTGGCATGGCCATGCACTTTCTTTATCCGATCACAACGAGGGCCCAGAGACATCTCTCTGTTATGTTAGGAGGGCAAATCCCATATCCCACCGGTCACATTCCTCTCCATGTTTGAGCATACCCAAAACTACCTTTATAACTACCCGATTCACGGTGTAGCGTTTGGCAACCCTTAAGTGTGCTCTTACACATGTAGGAAACCATCTTGATCTCGGTCTAAGGATTATACATCATCATTGCTTGAGACCAACTAATGACACATAGATTCATAACAATCTCAATAGTGCCTCAAGGTGGGTCTTATCCAACATCATGTTCTCTAACATGTGTCCATATTATTGGTTTGATATCTCCATATCTATGACTCGTGAAACATAGTCATCAACCAATACATATGCTAGTCTATTCATATGTGTCCTCATATGTTTACGACCGAGGATCGTATAAGAATAATTATTGCGAAATATAGAGTTTCACAACCAAGTCACATACTTGATAATAAATATTAACAATATTATTCTAGGAACAAGATAACACATTATCCAATGTCATGAACATAATGAAATGTAATCATCTCTATGATTGCCTCTAGGGCATATTTCCAACAGCCTCTCCACTTGCACTAGAGTCAATCATTTTAGGTATCTAATACCGATAACTCTTGTGTGTGCCTCATGCTTTGGTCAGTGAGAGGCTTTGTCAGCGGATCGGCAATATTTAAATCCGTATGAACTTTGCATATCTTAACATCTCCTCTATCCACCAATTCGCGGATAAGATGATAACGCCTTGAGTATGTGTTTGGACTTCGATGGGATCTAGGCTCCTTAGCTTGAGCAATGGCTCCATTGTTGTCACAATAGAGATCCATTGGGCTCGAGGTAGTCGGAACCATTCCCAATTCAAGAATGAAATTCCTTATCCAAACACCTTCTTTTGCGACTTGAAGCGCAATGTACTCAACCTCTGTCGTGGAATCAAGAACCGCCTCTTGCTTGGAACTTTTCCACTCACCGCTCCTCCATTCAAAATGAATACAAAACCAGATTACGAACGATAATCATCTTTGTCGGTTTGAAAGCTTGCATCGGTGTAACCATTTACAACGAGCTCTTCATCACCGCCATAAACTAGGAACACATCCTTAGTCCTTCTTAAGTACTTAAGAATGTTTTTCATGGTCGTCCAAAGGACCTTCACCGGATCGACTTGGTATCTCGCTCGTAACACTTAGAGCATATGATACATCCGGTCGTGTACATATCATGGCATACATGATAGATCCAATGGCGAAGCATATGGAATATCACTCATTTTGTCTCGCTCATCGCTGGTCGCAGGACACCGATTCTTGCTAAGATTAATGCCATGTGCCATGGGCAAGAATCCTCTCTTGAATTTTGCATGTTGAACCGATTCAACACTTTGTCTATATACATTTCCTGGCTTAATCCAATTAGCCTCTTAGATCTATCTCTATAGATCCTTATTCCTAAGATATATGCTGCATCTCCTAAATCTTTCATTGAGAAACTTTTTCTTAATGAAGATTTAACATTCTAGCATTGGAATGTCATTTCCGACCAGTAGTATGTCATCTACATACAAGATCAGAATAACAAGTGCGCTCCCACTAACCTTCATGTAAACACAAGGTTCTTCTTTGTTCTTGACGAAACCAAACCTTTTGATCTCCTCATCAAAACGTATATTCCAACTCCGAGATGCTTGCTTCAACCCATAAATGGACTTTTGAAGTTTGCATACTTTACTAGCATTGTTTGGATCGACAAAACCTTCAGGTTGTGTCATGTACACATCCTCATCTAGGTTTCCATTAAGGAAAGCTGTTTTGACATCCATTTGCCATATCTCATAGTCGAAATATGCAGCAATTGCTAGAATGATCCGAACAGATTTAAGCATCGCCATCGGTGAGAAAGTCTCATCGTAGTCAACTCCTTGAACTTGTTGAAAACCTTTTGCGACTAGTCGAGCCTTATGAATGTGAACATTTCCATCCATATCAATCTTTTTCTTATAGATCCATTTGCACTCAATGGTTTTGACACCATCAAGCGGATCGACCGTGTTCCAAACCCGATTTTCTCTCATGGAATCTATTTGGATTTCATGGCTCCAAGCCATTTCTCGAGTCCGGGTCCATCATCGCTTCCTCATAAGTCTTAGGCTCACCATTATTCAATAATAATATGTCATGCCCATATCTTGTAGGCAATTGACGCGCCTTTTAGATCTACGTGGGTTTGTGCCTTGTCTCTGAGTTCAACAACAATTTGTTCATCCAAGAGATGTTCAAGAGGAGTTGAAACGTTTTGAGATGTTTCCGAATTTCTTCGAGTCGCACCTTTCTCCCATCGACTCCTTTTGAAAGAAACTCTTTCTCCAAAAGACACCATTTCGCAACAAAACTTTGTCCTCTTCCGGTTGTAGTTTCCGAATTTCTTGAGTCGCACCTTTCTCCCATCGACTCCTTTTGAAAGAAACTCTTTCTCCAAAAAGACACCATTTCGCAACAAAAACTTTGTCCTCTTCCGTTGTAGAAATAATATCCTTTGGTTTCCCTAGGATATCCTATAAAGAAGCATTTATCGATTTGGGTGTGAGCTTATCAAGCGTCAAGCGTTTAACATAGACATCACATCCCCAAATCCTTAGAAAAGACAAGCTAGGACTTTTCCCACCACATCTCATATGGTGTCTTATCTCTTGATTTAGATGGTACCTTATTTAAAATGAAAGCGGCGGTTTCTAGAGCATAACCCCAAAAATATAATGGCAGATCCGATTGGCTCATCATTGATCGAACCATGTCCAACAAGGTCCTATTCGCCTCGGACACCCCATTCCATTGTGGAGTGCCGGGTGGTGTAAGTCAGGAACAATTCCACATTGTTTCAAATGATTACCAAACTCATGGCTCAAAACTCACCTCCACGATCGGATCGTAAAGATTTGATTGTCTTGCCAAGTTGATTCTCAGACTTCATTCGGAACTCCTTGAACTTTTCAAAGGATTCCGACTTGTGCCTCATTAAGTAGATATAACCATATCTACTATAGTCACCGTGAAAGTAATGAAGTATCTTGAAAACCACCTCTGGTCAGTCGTGCTTATTGGTCCACATACATCAAGATGTACGAGTTCCAATTGGTGCGTGCGCCCTTTCACTACGACCGATGAAAGGTGTCTTGGTCATCTTACCGACTGTGCAAGATTCACATGTTTCAAGTGATTCCAAATCAAATGAGTTTAGAGTTCCATCATTATGGAGCTTTTTCATGCGTTTCTCACTTATGTGACCCAAACGACAATACCAAATAAAAGTGGAATTTATTTCATTAGGTCAAGCCTTTTAGCATTAATATTATAGACCGATGTATCATCAAGATTTAAAATAAACAACCCATTCAAAATAGGTGCATAGCCATAAAACACTTTATTCAAAAATATAGAACAACCATTGTTCTCTATAATGAACTTATAACCATCGCCATCAAACATGAGGCGAGATAATGTTTCTACTAATGGTCGAACGTAATAACAATTATTCAATTCCATAATAAATCTCAAAGGCAAAAGTAGTGGCATAGTCCCGACGGCTAATGCAAAGAACCTTTGCTTTATTCCCGACGTGAAGATCCATCTCGCCCTTGCAATCATCCTACTTCTTGTTAGACTCGCCGAATTGCAAATATGAGCAACCGATCCGGTATCAAATACCCATGAGTTAACGAAGAGTCAAGAAGAAAAATGTTTATAACATTAATACCGTAGTGGAAGTTTTAGTCCCACCATTCCTTTTCTGATCAGCCAGGTATTTCTTCCAGTTCCTCTTCCAAAGGCCTAGTTCTTTGCGGTAAAAGCATTCATTCTCTTGAGTCGGGCGAGACTTGGTCTTGGTTTTAGGTTTGTCAGTTTGGATCTCATCCGAAACTTTAGCTTTGCCCTTTTTCTTGATCCAAGTCTTAGCCTTCTTCTTGAAGCTTGTACTCTTTTGCACCATCATCACATGATTGTTGCATTTCTTATCTTGCCCTCTCTTGCCTTAAGCATCATATGCGATTCGGTGAGATTCTTGTCTAAGCTGCTCATATGGAAGTTCAAAATGAACTGCCATAGCTTTCGTGAAGCGAAGCAAGAATCAAATCAGAGCCAACTCTTGGCTAAGTGGAAAACCAAGTTTTTCAAGCTCGTGTGTAACCAACCATTTTGATTACATGAGGGCTCACCGACCACCCTCGGCTAGCTTACATCCAAACAAGTTCTTTGAGATCTCAAATCTCTCAGTTCTTGCTTGTGTCTCAAACATGCCTTTGAGCGCCACGATCATATCGTGAGTCTCTATGTTCTCAAACCGCTTCAAGGTCTGAGTTCATAGCGACAAGCATGAGACAGCTAACATCAAGGGACTCATCACATGCCTTTTATAGGCGGTTTGATAGCAAAGCACAGATTTTCTCAGAGGCACATCTCGAATTGGTTCTTCTAGAACATGTTCCTTTTATCTTGCCCGAGAACAATTCTCGAGTTGCGGACCAATCCGCAAAATTTGTTCCATTAAGTTTTTCCTTTTCAAGTATCGAACGTAAAGCAAAACTGGATGTAGGTACAGCAGTTGGTGCCATGATCTACAAAAATATAAGCAAAACTAAGACATATGTTCATTAAAGTAACTTCTATTAAACAATTTAATAAAGATACTCCCACTAAACACCATATCCTCTTATGACATTTAATGATTCAAGATCCATAATCATTAATCAACTAGTGAGCTTTGGCTTCACCGCTAGAAGACTAGTGAAAACGGTAAGCAACCTTTGCTAATCATATCTACTATATGACTCTTGTTGTTGGGCAAAGATCTCTATGCTTCGGCACCCAACCTTTATGCCCCAAGGTCCACAACTGTTATGATAACCTTGTTAAGTTAAACCAATGCCAGCGTGTAAGTGTCTGACACAAACCCATCTAGTCAAGGAGAGTTAATGGTACTCTGCTTTGGCAAGACCTACCATTAAAATACATGACTTTTGATGGTGCGGCATATTTGGGAGGGCATCAATTTAACTTAATATTAAGTGAGGGAATTTTACTTCTATCATGTTAAAAGCAATTAAAGCAAAATAACATGTATAGAAATAAATGAATAGGAATGTAAAGGCATTCACAGACAATCAAATTGCATTGTGATATAGCATGACCCTTCTTCATGGTAATCTCCATCGCCATGCATCCTATTCACCATGTCTTCAAGTGGTGGACTCCTCCAAGCACTCCTACTAAGCCATTATTTCTAATAGCACTAGTAATGAAACACAAGGAGTAAAGAAGCATCACAAGTTGACACGCAGGGCGTTATACAATTATAAATGATCTTGGGCTGCAATTAACATGACACGCAGTCATGAATATTACAAGCATACATGCATCTCATACATGAAACAAGATGGGTCATACTATTCACATCAATCCTGCAAAAACAAGTTATGCATGTAATCCAATTCTAACGGACGACATGAGCACACACTACCTATAGCGCATGCTGAATACCCAAGACGGCGGTCCCGCTTAGCCTAGCGGCGGGTTCGAAGGCGCCTCGCCGGTCGAGGGCGGCGCTCGAAACCTTTTTCCAAACATGAATCTTATTCACGATCCGAGCCTTGGAAATCATCGGGTTAATCAAATTAGCCCTATTCAACCAATCGATCAATGCCTTGATACGACCACATATCCGCGGCATACTCCGATGGCGAATTCCGACCGTAGGAGTGATATGCGATCGTCGTGGACAAGTGCAATAAACCATCTGGTCCTTATAGCTCATACCTCCTCGTAAACCCATCTACTACCACCGAGAAACCGACGATCTTATCGACCGTGGTCTAGGTCGTTCTATCTATATGAACTGATCTAGGTTACCAAAACCGACCAGTAATAGATCCAATCTACTACTACCACATATCAAGTATATGCGATCGATCCAGATCAAAAACTACGCAGGATGGCTCGATACCATTTGTTGGGTCACGGGTAGGCTACGATAGCTACAAACAAAATTCTACCACGCGAACCAGATGCCAAGCAAGTAGATGATCATAGATCGTTACCAACAGACGCCAGCAGAGCGCGGAAGAAGGGTTGGAGCAACTGGTCCAACGAAGAGCGCTGCGATGTAGTGGTCGAGTCGATCGTCCAACGCCCAACAAAGTCGATGCGATGGTCGCAATCGATCGTCTCCTCCAAAGAACGTCTGCGGTTCCTTGTGAAAATCGCGGATCGTCCTCAAGCGCAACAATCGTAGTAGCGCCTCTCACGGTATCCACACGCCCAAGGAAGGAACAACCGAACGCCGGTGTGCCAAAGACCAAATCGCACGGTGGAGCTCTAAGGAAGATGGCGGCTAGGGTTTCGGTGGTGTTTCACGATCCTCCCAACAAATTATGCACCTCCTTATATAGTGCTCGTGGCGGATCCTATCCAACACGCCATTTAATCGTATTCGCATCGGGTTTGTTCCAACCCGTTAAGTGTGTGACCACAGAGGTTCATGTGTAGTTCGGTTGTGACTCGAAACCGCTTCCGATCACGAGTCGTGGCGGCTCCTAGCGTAACATATCGATTCCCTAATACACACAAATTATATCGGACGAACCTTAATGCAATATGATCTACGACCAGGTCTTCATCACTTACGACCAGTGTCCTATCTCAGATATGACCGGTTAGATGTGGTCACGACCAGTTCAGAACTCCTTACGACCGATTACGACCACTCTGGATTACGTTCGACCAGCCATTCTACTAGCTCAGATTTGCATACGACCATCACCAGAATCGCTCGACTGAGCGACCTACTCGTGTATACTCCCTTTGCCTCACGATGTCCGGTTGAACTCCGGTGAGATGTTGTGTCATCCATGGATCGCTCAATACTTTCTCGATCGAGTATCGATAACTTTACGTGGTCGAACTCTTCGACTACTAGTGGCATGGCCATGCACTTTCTTTATCCGATCACAACGAGGGCCCAGAGACATCTCTCTGTTATGTTAGGAGGGCAAATCCCATATCCGACCAAATCACATTCCTCTCCATGTTTGAGCATACCCAAAACTACCTTTATAACTACCCGATTCACGGTGTAGCGTTTGGCAACCCTTAAGTGTGCTCTTACACATGTAGGAAACCATGCTTGATCTCGTGTCTAAGGATTATACATCATCATTGCTTGAGACCAACTAATGACACATAGATTCATAACAATCTCAATAGTGCCTCAAGGTGGGTCTTATCCAACATCATGTTCTCTAACATGTGTCCATATTATTGGTTTGATATCTCCATATCTATGACTCGTGAAACATAGTCATCAACCAATACATATGCTAGTCTATTCATATGTGTCCTCATATGTTTACGACCGAGGATCGATAAGAATAATTATTGCGTAAATATAGAGTTTCACAACCAAGTCACATACTTGATAATAAATATTAACAATATTATTCTAGGAACAAGATAACACATTATCCAATGTCATGAACATAATGAAATGTAATCATCTCTATGATTGCCTCTAGGGCATATTTCCAACAATGTTATCGTTGCCAAGCTCGTCAGACTCGCCTCATGACCGCGCACACCTCCACCGTCACGGATCGCCTCCTACACCACACGGGTCACCAAGCTGCCGCCACCAAGCGCACGGGTGTTGCACACCCCCGCCGCCACTACTGCCTCGGCTCGCACCACAGGCTGACTCAGCCGCCAGTCATAAGGGCATGCCCAAGACGCACCTCACCGCCAAGGGCCTCAATCCACGCCATCATGACCTCCCGCCAGGCGTCAAGCAGCCATGACGCCCACCAAACGTCACCCCCATCTGCCGAGCTCCCCACAGTCAATCAGAGACCACCAAAAAAGGGGGGGCTCCACGGCGAAGGTAAGGAGGAGGCTGCACATGGCCTCGAAGAGCAGCCTCCTCGATCACGTCCTCGCCGCTGACAACGGGCGCCCCCGCCGCCGAGCTCCCCCACGGGCCAAATCTGGAGAAAAGACCAGCCTAAAGAAGGGGAGGAGCTTGACAGCGAGGGGGCGCTGAGCCGGTGGAGGAGGCACGGGAGACCGCACAAGGCCTCGAAGAGCAGCCTCCCCGAGCACGTCCTCGCCGCCGACAACAGACGCCCCCGCAGCCGAGCTCCCCACGGGCTAGATCTAGAGAAAAGACCAGCCTAAAGAAGGGGAGGAGCTTGACGGGCAAAGGGGCACTGAGCCGGTGGAGGAGGCACGGGAGGCCGCACATGGCCTCGAAGAGCAGCCTCCCCGGGCTCGTCCTCGCCGCCGACAATGGACGCCCCCGTCGCCGAGCTCCCCACGGGCCAGATCTGGAGAAAAGATCAGCCTAAAGAAGGAGAGGAGCTTGACGGCGAAGGGGCGTTGAGCCAGTGGAGAAGGCACGGGAGGCCGCCGGCCACCACCATGCCGAAGCACCGGAGAGGCGCGGATCCACGACGAGCTGGCCGCCAGGACGCAGATCCGGCCGGTGGGAGACCCGATCCGGCCAGGCCAGAGCGGATCCGGCGAGGACACCATGGGCTCGGCTAGCACCTCTCGACAGAGAAAAACCAGCCAGGGAGGAGAAAGGGAGAGGAGAAAGGAGGGAAGAGAGGAGGGGGGGGCGCCGCTGGCTGAGCAAGTCGCGCCGGCGGCGGGCGGCGGCGGCAGGGCGGGCGAGGGGGGGAGCGCTAGGCGGCGGGGTGAGTCGCCCCAAGGGGGACGACACGAGGCTGCGTATGCTCGATCAAATTGGCAGTAGCTCTGTCATCTGCTATATCTATTAACCTTCTTGATCTTGCGTGTTTGGGACCTCCTGGATTTTTTTTTTTTGAAAGATAGATGGGAACTTCAGAATTGTTTCCTCCGATGCAATGGATTTAAGTTGTTGTATTCAGTAAACAAATCAGGGTTATGGCAAGCTCCGGTAGAGTTATCTATGTAAGCTTGCATAGCATGTGTCAGGGAATTAGCATGTGTACAAAAGAAGCTGTGTTGATCGGGGTAGTTCGTGGGCACCAATGGATGTGTAAATGTAATGCTATATTGCTATGTTCATACTACTTCTGAAAAGTTTTACTAGTGCCTGCCTTGATCTATGCGTTGTATTTTCTGCTGTTATACTCTAGTATGGTGTTCCTTTGCAAGATGTTATCTATCCGTGCATTGTGTTTTCTGCTGTTACTATACTCTAATTGGATGTTTTTTTTCTTTGCAAGACATTATAGAGCTTTTGTATATGTTATCTATCTGTGCATTGTGCTTTCTGCTGCTATTACTCTAATTGGATGTTTTTTCTTTGCAAGACATTATAGAGCATTTGCATATGTTATTGAAAACGTCATGTATCCCTTTGAAATATCAAACTTACTACCTTTCTGACAAGCATGTATCCCATTGAAATGTCAAACTTACAAATTATAATATAGTAATGTCTGAATCACTTGTCGAATTATACTGTTTCATATCTGGGTAGTAGTCTGGTACAAAAATCCAGATCTTGTCATGCTGAAATTATCTTAGACTTCTGGTGTCTATTGTGATTTTGTAACTAGTGTCAATGTGTGATTACTCATTGGACACCGGACAGATTGCATCTTGAAGTTTGTTTAAAACCTTATCTATCAACCAATTAGTTCTGATTTGACTACATTGCATCTGACAAGATTTTGTTTGTACTAACTTCTAGAGTGGCAGGCCTTTTGGGTTCTAGTAAGTAGTCTCTCAGAATGAGTGAGCCAAACAGCAATAACGATGAGATGATGCATGGTTCCGACATGACCTATGGCTGTACCGAGATGGTCCACGGCAGCGAGATGATCCACAGCACCGAGATGGACCATGGCAATGAGTTGGTTGTTAGTGCTGAGGTGACACCACCAACCACATCAAGATGCCGGAAGAAGTCAGCTATCTGGGAGCATTTCACTCTTGTAGATGCCGCTAAGGGATGCAAACGAGCATGCTGCAATCACTGCAAGCGAACCTTCGCATACAGTTCTGGCTCAAAAAACGTAGGTACTAGCCATCTCACCAGGCACATCACGGATTCGTGTTCTGCAATTGAAGGCCTGCAACAGAGCAAGCCGGCACTGTCTTCGGCAGGAGGGACAGACAATTGTGGTGAGGGTGTAGTAGAGCGGTCGTCTAAGAGGCCCTACAGATACACTGGTTATGCAAATGCTTCATTTAATCAAGACCGTAGTTGCTCATATCTGGCGAAGATTATCATTCTTCATGACTATCCGCTTCACATTGTTCAACAGCCAGCTTTCCTTTCTTTTATTGAGAGTATGCAGCCTCGTTTCAAGGTGGTAGATATTGATACAGTGGAGCAAGAGGTGTATGCTGTTTATCTGAAGGAAAGGGATAACCAGCAGCTGTCACTTGGAACTATGCCTGGCAGGATCAGCCTCACTGTAGGATCGTGGACCACTAGCCAAACTCTTGGATATGTCTCACTTGAAGGGCAATTCATCCACTCGGAATGGAAGCTGCATCGAAGAATGCTCAACTTCGTGATGGTACCTTGGCCTCGCTCGGAGAATGCAATTAGTGAAGCTATCAACACGAGCCTTTCTGGGTGGAACATGCAGGAGAAACTGCGTGGCCGGTGAAGATAGAGCCGTGGGTGGGTGGCGCAGTGGGCGAACGCCTTTGAGGACTGCGTGCAGGAGGACGCTCCGTACGACCCTAGTGCGTACGACGAGTACCTATGTTGGTATGCCCCGCAAACACGCACCACGTCGATCCTCCCCCCGCTCATGTACCAACACCACACTTGGCGCGTAACGGTTGAGCGATTAGCCGAAGTCGTCCAACGATATAGCGACAATGGATTATTGCTGTGAAAATAAGAAAAAGGGAGTATCATTTCTGTAATTCATAATAAAAAATAGATTATTTTTAAAAAAAAATCGCACAACTAGAATTATAGAAAGGCACGCAGGCCAAGCAAATAAATTTCCAATGTGTATTTGACTTGGTTTTCTAGTGGTCCTCTCAAGAACCGTTTCGGTTTCCTAAAGGAACTCAAGAAAACCACTTGGACAAAGAGCTCGGATTATTCTAAAAAAGCAATCGCGTGCATGAAGTTGACCAAATAATTTGTTTCATTCCTTCTCTGCTCTAACCCTATGGATGACATCACTACTACCATTGAAAAATGAGTACTAGGAATCACCTATGAAGTAGTAGCTGCAGCCGGATTAGTGAATTGTGATATTAATGGCAGAGAACCCCCTGTAGTTGAAGTTGTATTCCTGACATCTTGCACCTCAGTCGCCACCCCTCAGGTTCAGATGTTTGTTTCAGCCACATCTGAGTTGAGTACGTCCAGATCCTTTAGCTTCTCATGAATCTTCGCTATTTCGGCTCGATTTTCCATCTCCAATGCCGTCTCCTTGACCTCCAGTCATCTCCCCCCGAGAATTCCTCTGCTCTGGGTGCTCCATACGCCTCCAACACGCCGCCTCTACTCCGAGTGCCGCCTGCGCCCCGACGTGCTGAGCTGCCTCCGGAGCTCCCGAGCGCCGCCACCCTACGGCCACCGCCCCCAAGCACCGCCACCCAAGCTCCTGCACGTGCTCTGCTCCATCGAGAGCAGCAGGACGCCACCCGAACTCGCATCTTCACCGCGCACACCGCGTGAGCTCGTATCTACTTCACTGATGGCTTCCGCCGTCGGCTCTTTTGCCATCCCGCTCTCTGTTCATTTCAGCATGATGAACTTTTGAGAGTGGGCTGTTCACCTGAAAATTCATCTTAATAGTTAGCATCTCTGGGGTCATCTCATCGGCGAGCACCTTCGCTCTACGCTGTCGGACCTGAGAGTAACTCCCCAGATCGTATATGTATTCAGTACTAGTCCCTAAAACAGTAGCTAGTATACACAGTAAGCAAATATGATAGCATCCATATTTCACACAATTTTATTAATAAATATCAGAGTTTATTACAAGAAAAACTTACAAACCAACAATAAAGAACACAGCGGAAGACAAAGAAGAAGTAGTAGAGTCCAGTTAATCTGCCACAAGCAATCGAATGGGGTAGCGGTATAATCGTCAAGATCCACACTGGTAGTGAAGTCTTTCTCCTCTGGAAAACATTTTATTAAGTAAGGGTGAGTACAAAAATGTATTCCGCGAGTTACACTCAATAACATATTATAATACATGTAGGGATATATCAAAAGAATGCTTATATAGTTATTTGTGCAAAGCAATGTTTGGTATTTTAAATACATTTACTAAGTTCCAAAGCAATTATAGTATATATAAAAACTCTTTGATTTTAAAACTGTCAATTTAGTGCAAGATGCACTACTGGTGAAGGATTAACCCCCTTACACCAAGGCTTCCTGCTCAAAATTTTCAATTGGATAAACTATCCAAAATCATTTGATAAAATCATTTAAAATCAAAACCAAAGTCTATCTTTGAGTAGCTTTGCTCAGTATGTCCATGGCCGTGGACACGACTATTCAAATAGTTTTACACTTTGCAGAGGTTGTAAAACTTCACCCGTAAGAGATAATTGCTTAAAATGTCGGCCAAGACACGGTTCCAAAGGCGTGCGGCTAAACAAATATCACGAGGCTTTTACAATGTCCCACCCCAAAGTTACAAATTATTTAGTCCAATTTGTGCCACTCCAGACTTGTGGTAGTACTGTGGAGCTTAGCATGATGTGGCTCGAAGACCAGTGCTTAACCAACTTGGACAACGTTCCATAAACTCTAGACTCGATCATTGAAATGAATCAATCCTGTGCATTGACTTGCACCATCCTAGCATCCATTTTACCCAAGTTTAAACTAATTTTGATTTTATTTTGCTTTTCTAAATTATTTGCAAAATTTCTATGGCATACTAATGACATAGACTCATTTTAAATCCATAGTTGAATCTTAGGATAAAATTCCCCAAATTGAATATTTTTTATCTAAGCATGACTAGGCATATATTTTCCCCCAAAGTGTTCTAGTTCATACTATTACATAAACTAGATTTTGATCTAAGGTGTCAAGGTATGTTTAATTCAATGTCAAAGTTGGCTATACAATGGTAATGGGAATTACTATAACTTTAAAATAGGAATTTCAATTAAATTGAATACAAATAAGTATGCAGTAATAATTTAAAATAGAATTTAAATTTTTTGAAATAATGGGATCAAATATGACCAAAGGATGTAACTTGCATTGCTCAAATAATTATTGTTTTAAAACGACGTCGAAATATGACCTTCCGAAGTCATCAAAATCTATACACGAAAATAAGCCAAATTCAAATAAACTCTAAATTAAATAATTTAGGTTATGGGAGATAGATATTGAATTTATATGAATTTAGGAACAAGAATCGACAGAATCAGAGTTCGTATGAAGGAGAACGAAAACCCAAAAAATTGAATTTCACATGAAATGATAGAATTGAAAATGAGAGAATATTCCAGGGAATATTATTTTTTAGAATTAGAGGATTTACTCAAGGCATTGACATGTGGGTCCCACTTGGAAGTGAGACAAGAAGCACAAGAAGGAAAAACGAAGGAGCAGCAGAGCACATTGCAGGCAGCTTTAGGCGACGGCGGCGCTGGCGAGCGACGGCACGGAGTGGCCGGTTGACCGACAAAATGAGTCATCGGGACCCCAAGGAGGTGGTAGGAGGTGGCGGCGCGGGCTACGGTGGCTGACGGTGGCGCACGCATGGGCGGCGGCGACCGGGGCAGAGGCGGTGTGAGCACCAGCTCAGCGACGGCATGGGGAAGCGGCCAACAGGGTCGGGGTGGCTTGGGAGTGGCCGAGGCGGCGCGATGGCAGCTGGCGGCGGAGATGGAGGTGTGGTAGCGGCGGCTTGCTCCGCCGATGAGGAAACCAAATTGAGGAGGGGGATAGGTAGAAGAGGACCAGGAACACGACGTGACACAGTCAATTTGTTGGGAAACTCACCGGAGAAGAAGATCAACGCTTTGGCGACATGGTCGGACTTGAGGAAGAAGGTGAATGGCGTCACATGTTCCGGCCAAATGGAGGGGAGTTAGACACTGAGGTTCAGGGCGAATTGAAGATGGGAGCAAGGGACACGTGATGCTCCCTTTATAGGGCGAAGGCGGCACTCGGATCGACGGGGAACGTTCGCGGGAAAAGGGCGACAATTTCGTTGGGCATTTAACATCGACAGGAAATAGCAAAATTGAATGCGAGGGATGATGGTGGTGTGCAATTGAAGGTGGCACGACGTTGGTGATAGTAATGGGGGTCATGGTGCCTTAGACCAAAATGAAAATGATGCTTCGTGCGCGACATATGGGTGGTGGGAACGGTCGGTGACGGGCTAGGCAACCTAAGTGGATTCATTTAATCGCATAATTACGAAAGGCTAACAACTATTAACTTTATTCAAATTTCTGTTGTTATAAACATTGATTACCACAATGTACTAGAATTTATACAAATTTTTCCTAACATTTCCTACACTTAGATTTCTACGATCACCTTTCTAACCCTAATCTCCCCCTAAACCCCAATTCCCTTTTTAAACCCAACTCCTACCCCTAATCTCATTCTCTCTCTCTCTCTCTATTCGGCTACCCCATCCAGGCCTTCTTCCCCAAATCCAAATTCTCCCCCAAATCAACTCCATTCCATTGCTTTCTCCTCCCCTCTCCACAGGGCTCCCCCATGGCATGCTCCCATCGGTCTCCTTCTCTAGGGCGCCGTCGTCCTACTCCCCTGATGCTGCTACCCCTCTCGGTCCAAGGAACGACCCGGCCACCGCCGCCTATGCCTCCTCCTCTCCTCCGTCCGGCACGGCGTCGCCGCCACTTCACCGCCCCAACCCGGCCGTTGCTCGGGTTCCTCACTGGCTCTCCTCTCCTCTCCGCCCCTCCCAGCCACGGCCCTCAGTGTGCTCGGCCACCGCCACCATCGCCACCTCCTGCTCCCGACCTCAGCCCCGACTCACCGAGCCTCGCGCCTCTCCGGCTTGCCGCCGCCACCGGCTCCTCATTGCCCGCTTTGGCCCTCCTGCTCTCCTCCTCATGGCACCGCCTGCTACTGCCAGTGAGGTCCGGCCACTCGAGCCGCCTCCCTTGGCGCGGCCGGAGGCCAGGCCGCGGCCGGCTTCCCTACGCGGCGGCCTAGTTTACGGCCACGGCCAACCAACCCGGCCCACAGGTACTACTGCTCACTTCCCTCTACTCCCTTTTACAAATTTGGTTTCGTGTTTGAGTTTTGATGATTGCTCTAATGTGAGTTTTGTTGATTATGCATGAACAAAGGGGTGCTGGATATAGATATGGGGCTTGCTACTGGTGGGGATGGTGGTGCTGCTAAAGCATCGCTCTGAGGTATTCTCCCCCTTCCTCTCTCACCCAGACCCTCCCCTTGCTCTGTGATGCATATATGATGACTGAGCGATACCAGATGCTGTCACTGAGACCTGGTAGTATGTGAATAATGTGTATGTGGGTGGATTCCTACTGAGGTGCAACTAGGGTTACCTCTTGTGGGTTCTGAGGCTGGGGAAGGAGAATGGCAGCACCGGCTTCAAGTTGGGGCTCTTCTCCTCCTTGCTGGCTTGATGACTGGTAATGCTAATAGCCCTGGTTCTGCAGGGTTTGCTCTTCTCCCTTGCTCCCTTCCTCCTTCCTTTCTATGGTTTGGTGAGGGTGGTGGTGGCAGTGCTGAGGTTGCTCTCCTGGCTTGCTTCTCTCCTCCTTCTACTTCTTCTTTGTGGGTTGTGTGGTGGAGCTCCTTGCTTTCTCCCTCTCTCTTGCGGCTGTGATGCTGAGAATGAGTTGGGGTGGGGAATGGATATGGCTGGATTGAGAGCTAAGGAGTGAGACTTGAGCTTATCCTTTCCAGGGTAATTCATTTCTACCATGACCCTATTCCTATTTACCTTGATCCTATTTACCCTAATCCTATTACCTTGCTCTTATCCACTACTGCACTCCCTTGTGCTATTTGATCATCCTGTTAACTTGTGATGCATGCTTGGGTTGGGGGCAGTGGTGATGAGCATTAGTAGTGACATATGGCCCTGGGAACGCTTATAAGGCTGTTTGTGCTTTCGTTTTGGTGGTGTTGTGCTATAGCCTTTGCTTGGCAGTGACTTTGTATATGGGTACTTATGTGCTGCTGGTGAGAATTGAGGCTTATTAGAGGGATGTATCTTGGCTGGCTTTCTTGTGGCATGCTGGTGACCACTATGCCCCTTGCCTTAACTCTATTGTCCTAATATGATACTATCGAGACAAGGACCTGTTGGTCCATTTATTGCTAGATGAGGATGCATTTTTGAATGGGTTTGTGTTTCCTTTGGCTGGGATGGAATGAGGATAATGATACATGTGGGTTTATGCTGGCTGTACCACATGAGTATTAATGGTGCTGATTTCGGTATACCCGATGATGCTTTGGCTAAGGGTTGGGTTTAATGGAATGTGAAATGTGGGCTTGTGGGACCCTATGATGTTCCGGCTGAGGGTAGGATTTAATGGGATGTGAAATGTGGGATTATACTGTGGTTGCGACAATCACAAATAGTGGGTGTGGAATTCACAATACCCTATGAAGCTTTGAGCTGAGGGTGGCTTAAAAGGGGAGATGAAATGCAGGATTTTATTATGGTTGAGACCAAATGGAAAGGGTGGATGTTGGGCTCTATTGACGCCGTATGATGAAACCCTCAGAAGTAATAGATGCCTATTAAACTTAGGTTGGCTTGACTATCTTGGTTACCACAGGGGCCGACTAACTCCGGTTGGTCAGGTTATCTTGGTAATCGAGGGACCGGTTAACCTAGGTTAATATAGGAATCCTACGAGACTTTAGGAAACTGACGGCAATCTAATTTTCATTCTATCTAGCAATTATTGCCTTCAGTTTTTTTGCTAACTACTTTCTAATCTATTGGTTGCATCAGATGGAAAGGTGGAGGATGACGGCATGAGATGGCAATGAAGGCTTCGATGAAATGAATGCAAGAACATTGAATTGTAATTTATTTATCTTTTGTAATTAATATTGTAATTGTTTGTAAAATTAATACTGTATCCATTGTTGGGTTGTAATATTTTAATTTCGCTCTGTAAATGGACTGTTGTAAAGTCTTTGAGGTTGAAACCTTTGTATATTTATTGATGTTTTGAAATATTGATAGCACAATTGATAAAATCAAGCGTGTTAATTATGCGTTGATCACTGTTTGATGGATTTTTAATTAACTCTAATTACATATTACTGTTGTTTAGATTAGTCTAATTACGCGGGTTCTCACAGAGGGTCTCACGGGTGTTGGTGCTAAGAAGATTCATCATCGTGGCACAGCTTAGATGCAGGATATATTGTCGGTTTCAGTGCATGCTCCACCGACCATGGTCCTTCCAGCTCCCACAACACCAATTGTTGTTGCCTCTACTGCGTGTCTCTACTGTACCTACTACCAGTGTGACGGCCACAGGTATAAGGATTGCTACAAGCAGAGGAGGGAACAGGGTCACCAGGGTGGACATCCCCCGAAGGGCTCTGGAAGTTTCTCCCACCCAGGAGTTGTTCCTCGCTAGGGCTCCACTGGTGAAGCCACGCAACAGCTCCTCTCCCTGCTCTAGTGCCTCGGTGTCGACTCATCCTCGGACTTCTTAGGTTCTGCTCGTCTAGCTCTTGCTTCTCAGCAGTCTTCCTCATCTTCGTCTCCTCCCTCGTTAGGTATCTTGTCTCTGTGGATCTTGGAATCTAGTGCTTCTTTTCACATGACACCAGATTCGACCCACCTTACTTCTGTGAGTCCCACAACTCTTCCTTCTACTGTTCAGACTACAGATGGTACATTTCTTCCTCTTGCAGGCTGAGGCACCCTTCTTACTTCTAATTTTCATGTTCATGTAGTCTCTCATGTTTCTCAACTTACTATGCAGCTTATGTTGGCTGGTCAGATCACTGATCACGACTGTTGTGTTGTTCTTGAGTCTGACTCTTCTGGTGTCCAGGATCGTCGCACGAGGACTCTGCTTGGTACTGGCCCTCGGTGCCGTGATTTGCAATGTCTTTGGGACCTCGACTGGCTGCATCTTTCTTCCGCTGTCTCCAACAACTAGTCAGCCACTACCACTGCCTTTGGTTTTGCTGCGTCCTCTACTACTTTCTTCGCTTAGTGGCACCATGTTTGGGTCATCTCTGCGGATCGCGTCTATCGTCACTAGTATGTCGTGGTGTTCTTGGGTCTGTTTCTGAGTACACCTCTTTACATTGTAATGGTTGCAAGCTTGGCAAGCAGCTACAGCTTCCGTATCCCTTCAGTGATTCTGTTTCTACTCGCCCTTTTGATCTTGTTCACTCCGATGCTTGGGGTTCGGCCCTCTTTGTTTCGAAAGGGGTCATCGATACTATGTGATCTTTATTGATGATTATTCTCGTCATACTTGGATCTACTTCATGTCCTCTTGCAATCAGGTTCTCTCTATTTACTAGATGTTTGCCATCATGGTTCGCACTCAGTTTGATTCAGTCATTCGTGTGTTTCGTGCTGACTCTGCTGGCGAGTATCTACCTACTACTTTGTGTCACTTTCTCGCTGAGCAGAGTACTCTTTCCCAGTATTCTTGTCATGATGCTCATGCTCATAATGGTATCTCTAAGCGTAAGCATCGTCACTTTCTTGAGACAACTCGCATTCTCATGCTTGTCTTTTCTGTTCCACCTCACTTCTGAACTGAGGCTATCTCCACTGCTGCTTCCCTCATCAACATGCAGCCTTCCACTACTCTTCAGGGCTCTAATCCTGTCGAGCGTCTCAATATATTACCTTCGTTGTTTCGGCAGTATCTGTTTCGTCCTTCTGCCACCTGGTGAGCGTACTAGGCTGAATGCTTAGTTAGTTGAGTGTGTGTGTTTCTTGGCTACAGTCTTGAGCATAAGGGTTATCGCTGCTATGACACTATTGCTCGCTAGATGAAGATCTCTCAGGATGTCACCTTCAATGAGTCCCTACCTTACTACCCTCATCCCTCTATTGTTAGCTTAGATTATCTTGTTGAGTGGATCTCCTTTCTTATCTTTCCTGACCCTGAGCTTTTCACTTCTGTTTCGTTTCTGCCTCCACCTTTCTCACCTGTCCCCTCTCCGTCGGAGTTTCCTTCCAGCTCCTTTGTTAAGATTCCACCATTTCTCTTGCACGACTCTCGCCGTCGTCGACCTACTCCTTCTTCTCTGGTCTATCCTCCGTCTTTGCTGGGCCCTATTCCTAACTGTTCTTCTCTATTCTTGCTGGGTCCAGCTCCACCTTCTCCTTCAAGATACGATCTTTGTGATCATTGCACTGTCAGTCCTCCTGAGTGCTATGGCTTTGCAGCCACTGCTCTTTCTGTGCCTACGACCTACCGTTAAGCTGTTGCTCATCCTGAGTGTTAGCTTGTGATGTCTGAGGAGATTGCTGTTTTGAAGCGTACTAGCACTTGGGATCTTGTACCCTTACCTGCGCGTGTCACTCCTATCACGTGCAAGTGGGTGTACAAGATCAAGACCGGCTCGGATGGTTCTCTTGAGCGCTACAAGACTCGTATTGTGGCACGTAGTTTTCAGTCGGAGCATGGTCGTGACTACGATGAGACATTCGCTCCTGTCGCCCACATGACCACTGTTCGCACTCTCCTTGTTGTGGCCTCTGTTCGGCAGTGGCCCATCTCTCAGCTGGACATCAAGAATGTCTTTCTCAATGGCAAGCTATGTGATGAGGTCTATATGTAGCCACCCCCTAGGTATACTGTCCATGATGGTATGGTTTGTCCCCTTCATCGCTCTCTCTATAGGCTCAAACAAGCCCCTCATGCTTGGTTGGACCACTTATCCTCAGTTGTCACTACTGCCGGCTTCTCCGCTAGAGATCATGGCCCTGCCCTTTTTGTACACACCTCTCCTCGCAGTCAGACGCTCCTCCTTCAATTAGCAGATTTCTTCATCAAGGCACATACTAGAGTTCAGCACATTTTTCACCTCTCCAAAGTCAGTATTGTTGATCCAGCATGAGTTTGAAGGGGTGTTAGTGTTATATATGTACATTGTATAGGGTTTTATTTGCATATTTGTAACCTGTATATTTTGGCCTTTGGCCCTTTCAAAGAGATCAAGATTCATTCTAATAGTTTGATGGCGTGAAACTCTTCTTTCTTGATATCTATGATACCTTCTAGCAAAAGCAGTGGAAAATTCTACCCATGTGATGGATTGGGGAGCCTCATGTGCGGCATGATAGTTCTCCCACCATACAGCTATGACTCCCTCGAGTTGGTGGCTAGCGTACATGTCCTTCTCGTTGTCATCGCAACATGTAACTAGCCATCAGCCTCTACTGGAGTGACATTTCCAATGAATGTGGGTGGACGAGTCCTCATGAATTCTGCAAGTCGAGAGAGTGGATGAGGAACTAGTGTAGTAGCTGGTGCGGCGTTGTTGCCCTGGTTGTTGATCATGTTCTGCATCTACTGCATCATCTGTGTCTGAGTGGTAATAAAAGCTCCCAAGTTCTAAGGATCCACTAGCGATGCTTGCGGAGGTTGAGCTCCATTCTTGTTGTTCTTCTCCTCGGTACCACTACCACTATTGTTGCAAGTTAGATGAGAGGGAAAAACAATAGGAAAGTAGACAGAACTACTAAGGGGATAGGTTAAACCAAACAAGAACATCTAAGTCTGAAAGAAGCTTTAAGACAAAACTAATGCAAATTATATTAATAATTAGGTCTTGGTATGGTTGCAAACAAGTGTCTAAGGGCTCTTGCAGCTCACACTTGTCATGTGGGGTCTCCACTATAGTCGCAGGATAGCCAGGGCACCAGCGCCGGCTGCTAGGACACCGGCTACTTAGGCAATCAGTTCAACTAAGTGTATTGCTTTAGGATTGAGTTAGTTGATTGGTTAGTTCAAGATAAGATTTGTTAGGCTTAGAGATAAGAGGTTGGGCACAGGATCTGTGCAGCCGGTTGGGCGCAGGATCTGTGCAGCCGGTTGGGCACACGATCTGCTTGGCCGGCCGGTTGGGAGCCCTTATTTAAAGGGACTGATTATCTTTAATGAAGGCAAGCAAGAATTATCAATCTATTTCCCTCCCTCTAATTCTCTACTTGCGCATCCACTGCGCCTTCCCTTATGCCACCACGGCACCAGGTCGAGGCCGAAGGCCGAAGCCTCCTGTCCTCCACGATTACGCCCTACGTTCCGGCACAGGCCGTGATAACTTGGTATCAGAGCCAACGGTCTCAGGCATCGAGATGGATACCAAGGTAGAGGAGAAACTTGCTGCCATCATGGAGCAACTTGCTCAGCTGACGGCGGCATCCACGAACATGGACCGCACCGTTGTTTCCTTCCAGGAACAACTCACTGGGATACGTGATTGCGTGGTGAATTTGGAGAAGAGGCCAAACGATGGACTACTGTCCCTGCCAGGCGGTAGCCAAAATTTCAGCCTTGCTGTTGCAGCAAGGGAAGACGGGAATCAGCCCCCACGCTACCACAAGCTCGAGTTCCCGAAGTACGATGGCAAAGAGGACCCCTTGGGATGGTTGCAACGCTGCGAGCAGTTCTTCCGAGGGCAGAAGACAATGGAGTCCGAGAAGGTTTGGCTCGCCTCGTACCACCTGACCGGCGCCGCACAATAGTGGTATTTCCAACTGGAGCGCGATGAGGGCGAGCCGAACTGGCGCAATTTCAAGGAGTTTGTCAATTTGAGGTTTGGGCCATCCATCCGGCACAATCCTCTTGGCAAACTCAAGGAGCTACGCCAGACCGAGACTGTGGAGGAGTATCAGCGCAACTTCTTGGCAATTCTCTGCCGCACGGAACACCTTCAACCCCGCCAACAAGTGCAGCTCTTCACGCCGGGTTTGGTGGAGCCGATCTGCATGGACGTCGAGTTCCAAAACCCGACCAGTCTCCAGATGGAAATGGTGTTAGCACGGGCGTACGAGCGGCGGGCCCTGGCAGCCAAGGAGGTCCTACAGGCCAACCAGCAGCCTACGCACCTCCACCACGCAGCACCACACAGGGCAGCGGCCACTGCACCTGCTGCGCCTCCAACCACGGCCCTTGCTGCACCTGCGGCAGTGACGGTCGAACGTCAAGCAGACCAGCTGGTAGCACAACCCCCACGCCCGCCCATGCGCCGGCGACGCTTGACGCCAGATGAGATGGCAGCTCGGCGGGAGGCCGGGCTCTGCTTCAACTGTGAGGAGTGCTTCATGCCGGGCCATACCTGCTGGCAGCTGTTTGTCCTCATCGCGCCAAGCATGGACGACGACGGAGATGGCAACGACATCGCCACCGATGAACCAGGCATCTCCTTGCATGCCTTGACCAGCATCCAGCCCCGGTCATGTCGCACGATGCAGATCTGGGTCAAGCTGGTGGGGATGCTCCTCACGGCCCTGCTCGACACCGGGTCTACATACAACTTCGTCAATGCGGAGATAGCACAGCGCACCGGCATCAGCCTGCAGCCGCGCCGCAGGCTCCAGGTAATAGTTGCCAATGGGGAACGTGTCCAGAGCTCCAGGCTCGGCCGCGATTTGCATCTATAGGTCGGAGATGATGAATTCGCGATCGAATACTACACGATTCCTCTAGAGGAGTTCGATCTGGTGCTCGGCATCCAGTGGCTTGAGATGCTGGGACCACTCCTCTAGGACTTCGCCAACAAGACGATCTCGTTTCGCCGTGGCGATCGCAAGGTGACGTGGGAAGGCCTAGGGGGTGCGCATAGTCGCGCCTCAAACGCTTGTATGCTCCATCAACCTGATGGATGAGTTGCTCGACGAGTTCGCATCGGTCTTCGCCACACCCATGGGACTTCCACCTGAGCGTTCCCGCATTCACCGCATCCACTTACTGCTGGGAATGCCACCGGTGGCGGTTTGCCCATACCGCTACCCGCAACTGCTCAAGGACGAGCTTGAGCGGCAGTGCGACGAGATGGCACGACAAGGTCTCATACGGCCAAGCCATTCGCCATTCTCATCGCCCGTACTACTGGTCAAGAAGCGGGACGGCACATAGCGATTCTGCATCGACTATCGCACCCTCAATGACAAGATGGTCAAGGACAAATTCCCCATCCCAGTGGTGGACGAACTCCTTGATGAGCTCCACGGCGCCAAGATCTTCACCAAGCTAGACCTCCGTTCCGGGTACCATCAGGTACTCATGCATCCGCCGGACATCGAGAAGACGGCCTTCCAGACACACGAGGGGCTCTTTGAGTTCTTGGTCATGCCTTTTGGCTTGACCAACGCGCCTGCCACATTCCAGGCTCTCATGAATGATGTGTTGCGCCCTTTCTTACGCCATTTCATCCTTGTATTTTTTGATGACATCTTGATCTACAGTAACTCGTGGTCCAATCATCTACGGCATGTTCAAGCAGTACTGCGGTTCCTCCACCAGCACAAGCTATTCCTCAAGAGATCAAAATGTCTCTTTGGGGAATCATCCGTCAGCTACCTCGGCCATGTCATCTCAGAGCAAGGCATCGCGATGGACACTCAAAAGGTATAGGCGGTCGATGCCTGGCCCGTACCCCGCACTGTGCGCACCCTCCGAGGGTTCTTGGGACTCACAGGCTATTACCGCAAGTTCATCCGCGGGTTTGGCACCATCGGCGAGCCACTTATGAAGCTGCTTAAGAAGGAGGCGTTCCGTTGGACCGAGGAGGCGGCCGCAGCCTTCTCCAAGCTCCAGGCCGTGCTCTCCTCGACACCCATCCTTCAGCTCCCCGACTTCGACAAGGAGTTCATCATCGAGTGTGACGCCTCGGGGTCTGGCTTCGGCGGGGTGCTCCATCAGGGCGACGGTCCTGTGGCTTTCTTCAGCAGCGCCATCGCACCACGCCACGCCAAGCTGGCTGCTTATGAGCGGGAGCTGATCGGCTTGGTCCAGGTAGTACGGCATTGGCGGCTGTATGTCTAGGGCCGGCCGTTCGTCGTTCGCACCGACCACTATAGCCTCAAGTTCCTACTGGACCAGCGGCTATTAACGATTCCGCAGCATCATTGGGTGAGCAAGCTCCTCGGCTTTGACTTTTGGGTGGAGTACAAGTCGGGCAAGCAGAACGTGGTGGACGATGCCCTCTCCCGCTGCGACACCGACACGGCAACGATCATGGCCCTGTTAGCTCCAAACTTCGCCCTTTTCGATGACCTACGGCAGGAGGCCGAAGGGGTGACCGACCTGGCCGTCATCAAGGCCCAGGTGTTGGGCGGCCACCTGGACACTCCGTGGAGCGTACAAGATGGGTTGGTGTTGTATGACCGCAAGGCCTATATCCACCCATCCTTATTGCTCCTATCGGCCGTTGTGGAGGCTGCACACACAGCCAACCATGAGGGGGTCCAAAAGACCCTCATGCAGCTTAAGGCAGACTTCCACATACCTCGCCTGAAGCAGGTGGTGCAGGACTTCATCCGTAGTTGCCAGGTTTGTCAACAGTACAAGGTGGAGCAGCTACAACCGGCGGGTCTCCTACATCCATTAGAGGTTCTCTCCTGTGTCTGGGAGGATATCTTGATGGACTTCATCAAAGGGTTGCCACACGTCAACGGGAAGTTGGTCATCCTCACCATCATCGACCGCTTCTCCAAGTACGCACACTTTGTGCCATTAGCACATCCGTACACAGCCGGCTCGGTGGCCCAGGTGTTCTTTGACGAGGTAGTGCGGCCCCACGGGTTTCCATGCTCCATCGTCAGCGACCGCGACCCCGTCTTCACTAGCCACTTTTGGAAGGAGCTCTTCCACTTCGCCGGTGTCAAGCTCAACTTGAGCTCAGCATTCCACCCGCAGTCCGATGGCAAACGGAGGCCGTCAACAAAATCATTGCCATGTACCTCCGCTGCCTCACCGGCGATCGTCCCCGCCAATGGCTCTGCTAGCTATCATAGGGTGAGTACTGTTACAACACCTCCTTTCGGTTGTCCTTGAAGGAGACGCCTTTCAAAGTTGTCGATGGCCGCGACCGCCTTCCTCAAGCAAGCAATGATATGGATCGCTTGCCACCGCTTGCCGTCGACCAACTTCTCGGCGACTGGGACTTGCTGCTACATGATGTACGGGAGCGTCTCCTACAGGCACAGTAGTACTACAAGCGGCAATATGATCTTCATCACCGGCCGCTGATTTTTGAGGTGGGGCAATGGGTGTGGCTATGACTCCAACACCGCCAAGCTTCCTCCATCGCTCTCAAGGCTCATCAGATGCTTGCTCCATGTTTCTACGGGCCCTACAAGATTTTGGCCAGAATCAGGGACGTCGCGTACCAGCTGGAACTGCCAACCCGCGCACAGATTCATGACATTTTTCATGTCAGGCTCCTCAAGCCCTACTTTGGCGACACGCCTAGTACCCCCCCCCACCACTGCCGGACATGTAGCATGGGAATGTCTGTCCTTCTCCCCGGGCTGTTGTTCATGCCAGGTTGGCTCACGATGTCAAGGAACTCCTCGTCCAGTGGCAAGGGCAGCCGGACTCCGAAACTTCATGGGTCCCTATCGACGACTTCAAGTGGTAGTACCCGGCGTTTCAACTTGAGGACGAGCTGCTTGTCGACGGGGGGAGACATGTCATGTGGGGTCTCCACTATAGTCGTAGGACAGCCAGGGCACCAGCGCCGGCTGCTAGGACACTAGCTACTTAGGCAATCAGTTCAACTCAGTTTATTGCTTTAGGATTGAGTTAGTTGATTGGTTAGTTCAAGATAAGATTTGTTAGGCTTAGAGATAAGAGGTTGGGCATAGGATTTGTGTAGCCGGTTGGGTGCACGATCTGCTTGGCCAGCCGGTTGGGAGCCCTTATTTAAAGGGACTGATTATCTTTAATGAAGGCAAGCAAGAATTATCAATCTATCTCCCTCCCTCTAATTCTCTACTTCCCATCTACTGCTTCTCCTCTTCCTTGCGCATCCACTACGCCTTCCCTTCTGCCACCACGGCACCAGGCCGAGGCCGAAGGCCGAAGCCTCTTGTCCTCCATGATTACGCCCTGTGCTCCGGCACAGGCCGTGACAACACTACACACACAAGAACACAAAAGGTGAACCTGATGCAAGATTTAACATCTAAGATTCGACACTTCTAATCTTATTATGACTTTGCTCCACACATCTTGAGCCTCAACTAGCTAAGCCTGAACTCTAAGCACTATCTCACTCACTGAGATAGCCTCCACGACCTTGGTGACGCTGCTCCTAGTTGTAGACTGGAAATTTGGGTGGAGCGGCGGCAAATGGATCATGGTGGTATTGCTCTAGAACGTCGAGGACAGGGGGTGCTGGTGCAAGTAAGGCAGCAGGTGGCACCTCTTGAGGTGGTGCGGCTGCCCCTTGTGCAAGCTGTTGTGGCTCCAGCTCCTCCAGCAGTGGTACTAGGCGTACATAGCTTCCTCGAACTCTACGATCCTTTCCTCGTCGATCTACAGGGTCTCGTAGGCACCACGGTTCTCCTCCACCGTGGTCTCTATGGCTTGCTCCTAAGTAGCTATGAAGCATGCAAGGTGTACAACAGTGGCATCTCCTTCTTCATCAGTGGTGGGGTAACGGGCAGGGCGATCCACTGCGGAGGTGCGAGATTGAAGGCGAAAACAATATCCTCCAGTTCATTGGCATGGATTTGCACAGGCGTAGGATATCAAGATGGGAAGCCTCCTGGATTCCTTCCTTGAAGATGATCTTTCATAAAGTGATGTGCATGAGTCGGCTGGCCTTGGTTCCTTTTCGATCATAGATCGTCATTCTACACAGGAATCCACTTCTCCTACCATACACCATCGAGTTGGTGCCCCCATAGAGTGGCCTCTCATAACCTCCAAACTATTGCAAAATCCTCCACAGCTCAGCAACGTAGCCTCTAGTGCCTCTCCATAGGTGTGTAGCATCGACATCTATCAAATGGAACTGATGCAGGGGTAAGCAATAGGTTCAAAACTTGGTAAGGCAAGAAGAAAATTTTAGCAATAGGACAAGCATAAGGGAGACAAGACAAGGAAAGCAATGATTTAAGTCTTGTAGGTTATTTTGAATTAGAAAATAGTCTTGAATTTATCCTAGGAAGGCCATTCTAAATTAGGGACAAGTCCTACAGTCGATATGGCTGTAATACCATCTCTGTCGGGGCGAGAATATGCAAATCCAGACCCTCTGTGTTTTCTATAGTAGTCTAGGATCACGCTAGTGCACATAGTGTCAACATCGATCAACATCATACCATACACAGTGAAATAAATAATAGCATACTAGATTTATATATGCAAATAGCTGTTATGACCTTAGGGTCGAATTTATAGGTATCGAGCGACACAAGGTTTTAGCACTAAAGAGAATAATATGCAGCAGAAACTAGAATAAACTTCAAGCAATGGCCCATTGATACGCCATAGGCAATCGATTGGGGTATGAGTCTTAGTGACCGACCTCCTCATAGTACTCCTCCTCCAATAGTGGGGTAGAGTCTCCCTCTTCGCAACTGATTGATGATTATTGCAAGGGTGAGTACATGGAGTACTCCGCAAGTTATGCACACAGAATGCAATATAAAAATGCAAGGCTTATTACAAAGGAAGTCTCTATCCCGACTTATTTTTGCATAAAGTGAACATTTGCATTTAAATACAATAAATAGATCAAAAGCATAGTTTAAAACAATATTAACATATAAACAAGAGTAAAACATTGTTTTCACACAAGCCAATTCATTAAACTCACACAGCTCACCATCCCAGCTTAGTTTTATAAACTCTACCCCTGATCTGAAATCCTCAAGCATGTCCGTAATCGTGGACATGGCTGTTTAATCAGTTCATATACTCTGCAGACATTGTACACTTTACCCAAACGATATGCTCAAAATGGCCTATGCCGAGTCCTAACAAATCATTTATGTGACTTCACCGTAACACCAACCCATCTCGGCAAGCCTGGATCCACCTGCCCAATCCTCAACACATGTAGACCTGGCTGTGGGACTCACCGTTGGAATTAAGAACGGGATCCGTCCATGATGTGGCTCAACACATGACCCCACACCCTCCTTCCCAATGCACACAACCTACCCTACTTTCTAAGGAGCCAATGTCAATACTAATAACATACTTAGCTAGGTTTATCCCATTCCAGACATTTTGTTGTATGATGTGGCTCAGTTCAATGGCGCACAAAGTTTTTAGTCCTTAATTGACTAGGTCAAGACTATCAATTTACTACACTAATACACACAGTAGCACACAGCTCCCACCGGGTCACACAGTTCTTGCCACTCTCCCCGGTCTAAATTATTTACCCACCATGGTTGATTAATGTGCAACACATGCCATGCTAAGATGCATAAGTTGCCACTAATTGTCTGTACATGCATGCATGCCATTGTCAACCCTGTCACGTTCAGGTGATGCACAAAGTTATTCACAACGTCATTCCATAATCCATTAATGTAGTTGCTTTTCAAAATGATATAAATAACCCACAAAGCTAAGCATGACAACACCAACCCATGCTGTTCTTACATTAACGACCAACTAGTAGTTATCCATCCTATGGTCACAAGCTCATAATGGATCATAGCATACAATAGTTCAAGGAGGATAAATGTCAACTAGGTTCATAGTTACTCCCTAAGTGGTTTAGGTTGATAAGTAAATAGCAATGCACGATAGTTTAAATACAAAATAATTTTCTAAAACTAGGTACAACATAATCAAAGCACAACTTGCATTCGAATGGGCCTTGGTCTTGGCCTTGTCTCTCCTCCTCCTTCGTAAGCTCTCGAAGCGTCAATGTCTACTCGCATTGGCAAAAGAAACACAAATAAATACCAGACAGAGCAACAAAAAAACTCCAAAAATTAAATACAAATCACTATAGGCGAGGGCACCCTAAGGATCATGAGGCCGCGATGAAACTCATCCACCAGCTCAGATCGGCAAGGGGATGATGGTGAGGTGACCAGTGACGAGGATGGTGGCAGAGCTAGCTCGGGCGAATAGCGCAACAGCAAAGATGGCCTCAGCCTGGATCTAGAATGCACGCATCTAGGCTCCAGGGTCTTGGTGATGCGAGCGGGCCAAGCATGGGAACCAATGGTCATCGGTGGCGACGATGGCGATGAAGGGCTACGGAGCAGGCTTGATGTGGACGCGCAACTACGGGGCCCTTCGGCGAAGATGATGTGCGTACGGGGTAGAATACGGCAAGGCGGAGCAGACGGTGGGGTGGATGGTGCCGGAGACTTGCCAATGGCGGCGAATTCAACAGTTGAAGACGGTGGCGGTGGCAGATGAATTCGGCTGAGACGGCGGCGCCGTCATGCTGGAGGCGGACTCGCTGGGGACGGATAACAATGTTGCTGACACATGGGACCCATATATCAGTGGAGTGGGCAAGAAAAGAGGATACGGGTGCGACGTGTGGTAAATGTGGCGGCGATGGTTGGGCTGGGCTAGCTGTTGGCCCACAAGCGTGGGGATACAGTGGACTAGGGAAAAAGGAACGTGGGCCAATGAAAAAGGATTTGGTCCACTTGTTTTTTTTAATTAGTTTTATTTCTTTAGAAAATACCGAAAAAGAAATAAAGCCACGGAAAATACCAAACTAGCTAGGAAAATTCCAAGAAAATTTTGGAAAATACTTTTAGGCATGAAGGACTCAAATACAATAGTTTTGTATTTAATTGACATTTGAATTATTCATATTAGATCATTTTTTAATTTAAAATTTCCATTTAAGCTTTATTAATTCAAGAAAAAATTGAGGAAAAAAATAGTGCAATAAACTACACAAAATATTTTTAAAAGGTCGAAAATTGAGTATGCTGCACAGCCACTCCCATTGACACCAGTGTCTACTGAGCAAGGGGTAACTAACAGTGGTCCTGTCAGTGAGAACAACGCTTCTGCAACTCCCACGTCGATTGGAGATGGACTAGTAAACTTTAACAACTATCTTGCGGAGATCGCTGTGAACCAGTCTTTCAGGTCTGAGCTTGATCAGTACTTGGAAGAATCCCACACCCCACGCATCCCACAATTTGACATTCTGAACTGGTGGAAGCTTAACACCCTCAAGTAACCCAACACTCTCAAGGATGTCCTAGGATGTCTTGGCTATCGCAATGTCCATGGTCACTAGCAGCAGTTCTATATTCTCAGCTGGAACTTGTACCATGATGCTTGATGTCGGACCCGGATTTCGTAAATCCAAATCCTTTGTGTAATTACTGTGCTATTCTCTGGATCAGTAGAGAGTACCCACAGATACATTGCTGAATCATTTCATATATAGCGTAAAACCAAACCATTCATTAATTTAATACATCAGAGTTTACATATGCTGCATCGTGTCAAGTTTTACAATAAGGGCCGAACAAGCCAAATTGATTACATTACAAAGGTAGCGGAAGAGACAACAGAAGCAAAAAGGGTGAGAGCACATCTCTCCACAGGCAAACGACTGGGGAAACCCGTGTGCGTCCGATATTATCCGAAAACTCAGATAATATAGGATGCACGCTAGCACCAACGGAGTCAACTAGACTGGGGCGAGATCTAGACTAAAAGAACTAAACTACTCTTCATCTCCTAGGCCTCCATCTTCTGGATCCTCGTAGTAGTCGTAGTCTCCAGGATTTCCTGCTTCTGAGGGTTTTGGGGGAAAGAGCGAGAAGGAGCACAACTTCCGTGCTCGCGAGCCAACACACAAGATGCAATAATAATACATGCAAGGCTTAACAAGGATGGCTCGGGTTCTTTTATTTGCTAAAGCAACATTTTCAATTATCATAATTACAAAGTCCTATCACTTAGCATTTTTAACCAAATTGCATTTTATTAAGGAGAGTAATTGTGCAATATTAAATAACAGTAGAGGTTCACTCCATCGGAAACTCTAACTTATGCTTCATTTGATTGGAGTTACCTCCATTATTAACACCACTGAGTTTGAAAACCCAGAAAAAATCTAATCTCAGGGCTAGGTGAGCCCACCACATTTTCATACCACCTACAAAAGTTTTTGAAAAATCTAGTTAAGTTCCCATGTCCGCCTTTGACCATAGGCGCGGCTGTTTAAACAGTTTAGACTTTGCAGAGGTTGTACACTGTACCCACAAGAGATAGTCATACTCGTTACCCCACATGATTCCTTAGCCATGTAGTTGAGCGACCATCACAGTAACCTTTCAAATTACCTTTCCCCTTCCGTCATCTCACCCATATGTGGTTACGCCCATACGTTGTGCGGGATGTTCGCCTTGGCGATCTGGAGTAGTTGGACTACACCACAGCGACTGGCTTACTTCACCTGGTATCGGTGTCCCATTCAAGCCGGATGTATCATGCACTTGCACGTTCCCGTTATCCATCCAACGAAATGACATTCAGGGTTTAATAACTTTACTAAGCCAAGTTGCATTTTGCAGACTTGCGGTTGTACTTGTTTTACATGGGAGGTCATAACAAGATTAAGTTCTTAGGGTTATCTGGGTGGTGTATTCTATATACCAATATTCCTTTGGCTACATCAGCACCCACCAACATACCTTCCATCATACCATCCGCCCAGACGGTAACAACAAGTTATTAGGGTTTTTTAGGAGTAAAATATATCAACTCAATCATCTCAGTCATTTACCCACATTAACTACCCAAAACCACTTTCATGTTTAAAAGATGATGATTGAGACATTTAATGTCACGGTACTTAAGCAAGACTAGCATGTCGCTTAAGTACAACCTATAACTAGTAATTATCATATAGTTACTAGGGTGACATGAAATAATGGATTCAATTTGTCAAAGGATGGCATAGTAATTAATTAATCATCAAATGGGTATTTAACTACCTTAAGCTTTAACATACATTTGATTAAAGAATTAAAGCATGCAATTTTGGTAATTTAAATGAATATAATTTACATAAAATGTAGGCTCAAAATGATCAAAGTATCGACTCACCTTGGTTATAGGTAAGAGAGTCTTGACAATCTTGTGCTTGATCGAAGTGGAGATCCCCTGCGTTTTCGAATCCTATTCGGACGAACGTACCGGAAAAAGACACAAACAAGCAAAGAGAGCAAATAAATACTAAAAAATAACAAATGAACTCCAAATTAAACAAGACCTATTCCATTAGCAAGATCTTGAATTTATAAAATTTTAGAAATAAATTTCATAATTTTTGGAGCTATAACGGAGGAGAACGGAGCTTCCGAAGTTTGAATTGGAAATAAATCGGAAAATTGAAAAGGGAGAGAGAGAATCTCTGACACGCGGGGCCCATGAATAGTGCCGGGTTCACATGTACAGTGCGTGGACCGGAGGTCAACACGCACTGTGTATGGTCCACGGGTCTACCGGTCCACGGGAACAGTAATGCGGTGGGACCCACTTGTCGGTCACAAGGGAAAAACCGATAATAAACTGGTGTTCACTGTTTTGGCCAGGCCCAGTGGCAGTGAAACAAAAGGGCTTTTAAGCCGGTGGTTAAGGTATTAAGTAAAACGGTTAAGCAATCATTTGCCAACAGTAATTGCCGCGCACTGTGCATGGTCCGAACATTTCACGTTCGGTCCAAACGTGCCACACAATGGGTGCTGGTGGCTCCGGCTAGTCGGCGGTGAGGGCGGGCACGGCGGAGGCGGTCAAGCACCAAAACGAGAAGGCCTCGGCGAGGGGAAGCCGATGACGGGGGTGGCGTGGCCGGGGGATGGCCGACGTGACGGTGAGGTGGCGGGGAAGCGGCGGTGGTGCGGCGGCAAAGGCCAAGGTGGCGCCCTGGTGATTCACGAATCAAGTGGGTGAGAGCACTGGCTAGGGGGGAGCACGGTGAGCTTACCAAGCTCAAGAGGGGAACCGGAGGTGGTCGGAGAAGGGAGATCGACGGTGGCGAAGTGGGCGGCCGGAGGCGGGGAAGATGACCGAATCCGAGGGCTTCGGTGGACTAAACTCCAAGGGGACTTGAGGGAAATGCTCCTTGGCGCTGGGGGCTCACGGTGACGGCGGCGGTGGCGGCGCCGGAGCGGCTGGTCAGCGGTGGAGGCGGCTCGGCCGGAAGGGGAAAATGGGCGAATTCTTTGGTGGGCTTACCAAGAGCTTCAAGGGGATGGCGTGGGGGAGAACAAAGGGGCACAGGGGCTCCTTTATAGGCCAAGGGAGGAGGGCGGAGAGCCGTTGGGCTCTGGTGGCTGCGCATGGGCGCTTGCACGGTCCCGAGGGTGGCACGGCGTGGGCAGGCTCTGCGCATAGAGGCGACAAGGCGGGAGGTAGGTGGCGGCAGGTGATGCGCAGTGAGGGGGTGAAGACTTCGGGCCCATGCTGACGCGATGGCGGAGGCGGTGACGCGGGCTGCGAGGACGCATGGCGTCACAGCCAGTGGCGAATCCACCGGGTGGGCTTCATCAGGCTGAAGCCCACCCTCCAGCCGGCCGGAACCCCCCCCCCAAGCAGTAAGCAGTTCAACCTCCGGAGCGGCTGCCATGGTCAGGCTCAGGCTTTGAGTCGAGGAAGAAGAGGATGGCCGAGAGAACGATGAAGAAAACGTGCTCGCTGGAGTGGAGGCCCAAAGCAGCGAAAGCCCAGCGGCCAGGCCCAACCCACGTTCCCCACCGCACCGGTCCCACAAGGCAGTCGGCAGTTCCCTGTTCAAAATCCCCAAATCCCCAATCAATTCTCCAACCGGCCAACCCGAAATCCAAATCCCCAATCGACAAATCGAGCACCTGAGGGGGGCAGCCACAGGGAGCGCCGCCGGTCCAGCAGACCCGGAGCCGGAGGAGGAGGAGGGCCGGCCGGAGGAGGCGAGGCGCGGGCGCTGGCCGACGCCTGCCGCCGTCACGCCGAGGAGGAGGAGCGAGGCTGCCATTGCTGCAGCATCATGGAGGAGGACGAGCCGCCGAGGCCGAGCCGAGGAGGAGGAGGAGGAGGGCACGCCGAGCCCGGAGGAGGCGAGGGCGGGCTGCGGGCGCTTATCGCGCCAAGGAGGAGGAGCGACTCACGGAGCGAGGAGGAGCAGAGGAGACCGAGCCGCCGACGCCGAGGCCGAGCCGAGGAGGATCGGAGGAGCGCCCGGAGGAGGCGAGGCCGCGAGGGCGGGCGCGGCCGGAGCCGAGGAGACGACTCGGCACTCTCAGCTGGATCTAGGTCTGCGCCATCGCTTTCCGCCGCCTGCTCCACTCTTCAAGTCTCAAGACTTCAAGTCTTCAAGTGATTTTAAGTCTTTTGACTACTCAGTGCTGCCGCTGGTGTCTGGTATATAGTAGTTACTACTAGTTAGTCACTTAATCATTAACTTCAAATCTTCAATTACCCATTTGTTATTTGTTATTGGTTAATTGTTAGTATGCTGCCACTGGTATATACTAGTTACTACTAGTTAGTCACTTAGTCATTAACTCATTAATCAATTACCCATTTGTTATTTGTTAATTGTTAGTAAGTTTGATATAGTGTGGTAATATGGTATATATATACTCAATTAGCCATTAATTTATTATTTATAGGTTTGCAATTATGGAGAAACGAACTTTGCGTAATTATTTTACAAACAATTCAAGTAGCACTCCCCCAACCGATGAGAGCGCAACTCAACCAAAGAAGCCTCGACTAGAATTTAATCCGGATGAAATTATTGCCGATCCGGCGCATCGTATACCAATAGAAGATTTTCCAAATGAAATTAGAGATGAAGTGAGGAGGACATATTTGTTGAATGGTCCAACTCGAGCAATTGGGCATGCCTTTCCGAAGACATTGGATGGCAAAGTGTAGAGATCCTTTCAAGAATCATGGTTTACTAAGTTTGATTGGTTAGAATATAGTGTGGAAAAGGATGCCGCTTTTTGTTTCTATTGTTTTCTTTTCAAGAAACAGTCACAACCCAACACATTTGGTAATGATGTATTTACAAAAGTTGGGTTCTCTCGTTGGAAGACAGCTATAGATGCTTTCAATAAACATGTTGGTGGTCCAAATAGTTTCCACAACATCGCAAGGGGTGAGTGTGATGACTTCAAGAATCAACGGTCAAGTGTATCTAGTAAAATGAGCACATACAGTAAGGAGGCCGAAATTGCATACAAAATTCGTTTGACTGCATCTTTAGATTGTGCAAGGTATCTCATAGCGCAAGGTGAAGCATTTCGTGGACATGACGAATCCTCCACTTCCATCAACAAAGGTAATTTCAAAGAGTTGTTGGATTGGTACAAGGATAAGAAGGAGGAAGTGAAGTATGCATTTGATACAGCTCCCGGGCATGCAGTTATGACTTGTGCAGATATTCAAAAAGAGCTTTCCAAAGCTTGTGCACAAGAGGTCACGAAAGTGATTAAAGGTGAGATTGGAGATAGGAATTTCGCAGTGCTTATTGACGAGTCTCGAGATGTATCAGTAAAGGAGCAAATGGCGGTGATTGTGAGGTTTGTTGTACATATCTTTTTTAGTTATACAATTTTTACATTGTTGTATTGTACTATTATTCTAACTTTGCAAAATTTGTGGCATGTAGATTTGTGAATAATCAAGGGAAGGTCATGGAAAGATTTCTTGCTATCAAGCATATCACAAGTTGTACATCTGCGGCATTGAAGGATGCTTTGGTTGGTTTGCTTGATCATCATGGTTTACCTATTTCTAGGCTTCGTAAGGTGGTTATGATGGAGCTTCAAATATGAGAGGAGAATTTAATGGCTTGCAAAAACTTATTCGGGATGAGAATCCAAATGCTTTCTATGTCCATTGTTTCGCCCATCAGTTACAATTGGTGGTTGTCGCAGTTGCAAGTTGTAGTAGAGCTATTGCTGATTTCTTCAACTATGTTCCCCTGATAGTTACAGCTGTTAGTGCATCTTGCAAGAAAAAAGATGCGTTGATGGAAAAGCATCATGATATCCTATTGGACAAGTTGGAGAATGGTTTGATATCTGCTGGGAGAGGGCTGCATCAGGAATGTAGCCTAGCTAGACCTGGAGATACTCGGTGGGGCACGCATCTCAAAACCTTGCTTCGTATATACCAAATGTGGGAGGCAGTTGTAGATGTGCTAGAACTTATAAGTGAAGATACTTGTCAAAACTCAAGTCATGGTGCAGCAGCAGGTTTGATGAAAAATATGGAATCCTTTCAATTTGTATTCATAATGCATTTTTTGATAACATTGTTAAGCATAACAAATGAGCTATCACTTGCTTTACAAAGAAAGCATCAAGATATCGTTGAAGCTATGGGCTTGATACAGGATGTAAAAGAACGCTTGCAAGATATGAGGGACCATGAGTGGGAGCCATTGTTCGATCAAGTCAAAAGCTTTTGTGAGGCACATGGGATTTTTGTGCCAAATATGAATGATGTTATTGGAGTTATGGGTAAATCTGTACGTCGGAAGCATACAGTGACTCAACATCATTATTACAAAGTTGACATTTTCAATGCTGCTCTTGATGCAACTATGAATGAGATGAATCATCGCTTCAATGAAGTTTCCTCGGAGTTATTGGTATGCATGTCTTGTCTTGATCCAAGCGACTCATTCTCTAAGTTTAATGTTGATAAGCTTATTCGACTTGCTGAGATTTATGCTGATGATTTCACGGCGGCTGATCGATTCTTGTTAAGAAATCAGCTTCCAACCTTCATTATCAACATTAGGAGAAGTGAGGAATTTCATGGATGTCATGATATTTCAAAACTTGCTCAATTGATGGTTGAAAAAAAAAAGATAGAACTTTTCCATTGGTATATCGCCTCATCGAGCTGATAATGATCCTTCCAGTGGCAACGGCATCTGTTGAGAGAATATTTTTGGCAATGAATATTATCAAAGCAGATTTGCGCAACAAGGTATCGGATGAGTGGCTGAATGATTTGGTGGTGTGCTACACCGAGCGAGATATATTTAGATCCATTAATGATGATGCAATTATAAGATCCTTTCAAGGCATGAAAAATCGTAGAATGAATTTGCCTCGTGAAAGTCGTGATTCAAGCTAGCGTCTTAGTGGTATGATTCTTTTATATTTTTATTTTGAATGTTCATGATCATTTAAGTACAGTTTGCTATTGTATCATTAATTTTTCTAATTTTGATGTACAGATTGTTATCTACTGGAAACATATTTACATGTTTTAGGAGGTGCACTTTTCATTAGCGAGGTACCTTTATTGTATTTCTCTTTTTTTTTTGCTTTTATTCATGTATGAAACTATGAATTTGATTGCACAAGAATACAAGACTATGTTTGTTACAAATTAGTTTAGTCATTTGAGACTTTCAGCGGTTAGCCCACCCTTATTTTTCATCCTGGATTCGCCACTGGTCACAGCGTGGCAGTGGCGGATGGAACAAGGTGAGGAGGAGGGCGCCGAAGTCGCGGTGGGCAGCGGGAGTGGGTGTGGTGTAGAGGCGCATGCGATGTTATGGCGGCAGAGGGAGCTCGTGCGCTGCGGCAGAGAGCACGAGGTGGCGTAGGCGGTCTCGTGGCTGGTAGCAGCACTGATGAGTGAGAGAAGAAAGGAGGGGAGGCTCGGTTGACTCAGTCGAGTGAAGAAGAAAGGCAGATGGGAGCCGGGCCAAGGCAAGCCGAACGAAAGAAGGGGCCAGGGAGCTGGGCCAGGAGAAAAAGGTCGGGAGGAGGGGACATGGGCCAAGGGGAGTTGGGCCGGCCCAAAGGAAGGAAACGGGCTGAGCCTAAGAAAGAGAGGAAAGGCCAAAAGAGAAAAGGCCCGAAACCGAAAAAGGAGACTTCAAATTCAAATTTGAATTCCAGAATCGTGAAGAGATTTGAAACACAAACCCGAGCTTTGAAAGAAGCTAGGAGATTTGAAAATAATTGATAATTTGACATACGAGTGAAAACCGAAAACCAAATAGTAGTTACTATTCACGTCCGAAAACAGGACGTCACGTTACACTTGACGACTACTGAAGCTCAATGCGCCCTGAAATAGTGGCGGCACTTTTCTGTGTAAAAGACGGGCTCCAGTATTCACTAACTGTTACGAAGATGAAGATGGCGTAGGTTCTAAGTAGTAGCCGTTGACATTTGCCTGTTAGGACTGGTCGTTTACTTGTGATTTTTTTATAATTTCAGAACATGAGTTGTGACCTGGTTATGCTCTAGCAAATGTCTTGATTAGATGTTTGCCGCTTTCTTGAGTACTCCTGTTATTCTGATTGTGTCCAGCTTGATTAGTTGCTTAATTGCCTAAGTTTTATTGCTGCATGCAGTTTTCTTGGATACTATTACTGCTGTCTGGTGTCCATGCATCTTGTTATGATCTTCAGTTATGCAGGTAACATGAGTTCATTTTTCGTCTTTTTGTTTAGCTGTTTCCTGCTTTCATTTGACTGACGTCCTGCTACTGGCTGGTACTATATATTATGCTCATATGATAGTCTTGCATTTTTTTTTTATCTCATGGATTCATTTGATGGAAATGATTAAAATGGCAAAGGGTCCATTCTTAATAATATCATTAAAAATGCTTATTTTATTAAAAATGTTCTACAAAGGATCAGGCTAACTGTAGGATTTACTCCAAATCAGTCTATTCTGACAAGATGAATTCACATGGTAAATAGAGAACTGTGTGCAATCTCAACACTCGATTTCAAACACCATGGAGCCATGCGATTTCACCACTGCTGAGATCCTCTTCACGAGACTACTGCTCTTCCCGCTCCAGACTTCAGTGCAGCTGCACAAGTGTTTCCTTACCATCTTTCTCCCAACAACCTTCTCCAGATCTGATACCCTTGCAGTGATCTTCCTGCTCGCGGAGTCGAGGTTGAAGAAGGCGAGGTATATCTCTCCTGCTCCATGGAAGACGAAAAATACTATAATTGGCATTCGTAGGACTAATCCAATTCTTATAATCTCCCGTGAAAAAGATAAATCACTCACCTTTGTTGCCAGTTGCAATCCATGCTCGTGCTCCAGCAGTAGTACCTTTTGCTGCATAAAAAAAAGCGTGCTGATTACATAACCAAAGCGATTAACTTGCAGTAAATCAGCATGAAGTAACATATACCTCCTTCCTTCCTGGATTGCATTGTAGCACATAATCCTGAGTAGCTGCTCACAAGGTGTCCCTTCTCTGTTAGCTCCCACATCTACAGCAGTTGTTAGCAGTATATGATCAATAATGGTATAAATTCATTGCCTATGTTAAATGGATAATTAACCATTTTTTGTTAGCAGGACAGCTAATCGAATCAAGCAACTTCATGACTAAAATGCAAGGGACATAGTCATCCAATAGAGAACTGTTTCAGTAAACTACAAACATTTTCCGATTCAGCTTCCTTCTGTAGGCATCCCAGTTCTTTTACTGGGTCTGGGTGCCTGTGTGCGCTTTACCTGCTTGGCATGCCATTTGCATCTCGAGAACATGGGAGTCTGACTTTCTGAGGCTGTCCGCTGTCGACTAACAGATGCATCCAAGCAACCATGAACAGTTCCAGTACCACCCAGATGAAACTTTGCTTGGTCTTCCTCATTGTTCAAGATAACTCCACCCCTACATAGCAGAAGATGTGATCATTCAATTCACAAAATGGGTGCTTCCTAGCTCGTGTATTGTGTTTTGTGTCGCACTTACGATGATGTTGGAAGAGGTTTCACTTTGGCCATGCAAAATGAGGCATTTTTGTTATCCTGCATTCCATAGCTCCTGCATATATGATCTGAATTCCCATCTTGTGAGAAACTGTACCATCCTTTTGCTTTCTCATCACTGCAGGTAGTGAGACCAAGAACCATGGCATCATTGTTTGTCAGGTTCACCTGATAGGTGGACTTCAAGAGACCGGATTGTTCTTCAGATTTTGCTGTCCTTTCACTGTGAATATATCGGAACTGAAAATATCCTTCAGTCAGCTTGCTGTTCACTATATTGCAGTAGGGTGGGTAATTAGGTTGAATGTATTTAGTTACCTCGATGTTGTTTTTACTGTGGTGGTTTATCTTCAATAAGGTAGGATGACTAATTAGGTTGAATGTGGTATCATCAAGATGCCTCAAGTCTCCTCCATACATGAGAGGAGATTTAGCCATTGACCAAAGCACCATCTGCAAGGCCATGTCAGTTGCGAAAATATAGTCAAAGGTTTCAGTTGCACTATGAACAAATAGACATGAAGTTTCCACAACGTCAAGTGCAAACCTGTGTTCTCTGTTCGTCCAATGTAAGGTTACAATTTCTATGAGGGCCCTGATTAACACCTGTATAAAAGGAAGAGAAAGCTTATTCCATAATAACCAGAACTCCATGAAGTCTGGGAATTCATCAAAAAAGTGGAGTAGCATCTCTACTTAAGACACAAAAATATGCAGTAACTGCCAAACATATCAACAGAAACCTTCAAATGCATGAATCATACGTCGATAGAGTTCAATAAATCAATATAATAAATACTAGTTGTGATTTCCAAGATATGCCAGGCGTACATGAATTAGTTAAATTAGACCATTCTACAGATCCCAGGAAGCATCTGTTATGATGTAGTCTGTAATATAGCCATCCCTTTCAAAACTAGCAAGCTAAGATATCCACATTTTTCTGCACCAGTACTGTTCAAAAATGTTGGATGGTACAAAACCTGTGAAGAAACCATGTAATTTATTGTGCATAATGATTGTTCATTAACTTATCAAAGCAATCCATTGCATATTTGTTAGTCATTGATGCCCATGATGGATACAGTACTTATCTATTGGCACTGAGATGTGCATTCAAGAATGAAATTAAGCTTCTGCTCTACGGGTAACAACCGTAGGATGCAACAGGACAAGGATTAACAAACTTTACCAAAATGTTATGGTATGGATCATTACCTGCATCAGTAAGCCTGCCAAATGGAAGCATGTCTAAGTCTGGCCAAGATCTTCCTCCCAATCCTGTGGCCCCAATCTTATTCGCAGCAGCGAAAGAGCTATGTATTATATGCAAATGAAACAAAAGACATACGCTGATTTTTACTAGGAAAAGAAGGTCAAATATACAACCCAAAGAATAGAACAACCAATATATAACTAGAATTATCTGATATCCACTTAATCTACCTCGACACATCGAAATGCGGACGAACATCTTTCCAGTTGTCCCAGTCATCTCCTGTTATCCTGTACATGTCAACATGCTCACTGATGCCCTCAGCCAAGGCTGGAGTGACTTCTGTTCCTGGTGAGATGGACAGGACAACTGGGCGCTCAAGCGCTTTCAGGATCTGCAACACAGTGTAGTAGCTCATATGGAAAGTGCATTGATTCCAACAGATCACTTATTCAACTGATTCCAGGATGAAGAGTTATCTACCTCTGAAACAGCGATGATCTCTTTCGAGCTATAATCTGTGCCAAAGATACAGTCAACCTTCACTGAAAACAGAACAGGATGGTATACTATGAGAACATTTGCTGTATATTTCAGTTCTAGCATCACATGAAAAAGATGACTTGCTTCCAAATTTCAGAATGATGTAGCTAAAATGAAGTGAAGAGAAACAATTGGTGTGTACCAAAATCGACACCCCAATCGGCATACTGTCGGTAAAGAGATCTTAAGAAGGCCCGTCCAGCTCCCATATCTGTATTTACACTCATAAATCCATTTGACATCCATGCACAGGTTCTATTGGTAAGGCCTATATCACGAGCTGTCCATTGTCTGCCATCCTCTATATAGAATTTTCCCTGAAAATGATCACAAAAATGTGCACTAAGAATTTCAAGATAGAAGCTCCCATCCATGACCTCGAAATTTAAGATAGAACCACCAATTATTCTTGCAGGTAAAGTGCAAAAGTGTAACCTGATAGCACAATGTTTCAGTGGGACCATGCGAGTAATGTTTCCATGCTCGCCAGATGTTTCAAAGAATTAGATGTTAACGTATAGAAAATTTTGTATGAACAATAAAGCAATATATATGATGAGGAAAACAGAGGTTTGTAGGTAGGAATGAACGACATAATGCATTAGTAGTTTCCTCCAAAAATAAACTGTTTAAAAATACAACAGGGCATTCAAAATTCAACAGCATTATCTACAGAGCCCCATATCTCATCTGATTAGTGTATGCTTTTTTAGGGCTAAATCTGAAATCTGCATCATAGAGTAAAATTACCATACAATATAATGCTAACAACGAGTCAATTGCCGATAAGAAAGTTCAAGCACTCTGTGAAAAAGAAGAGAGAGAACATTGTAGAACTTCTCAAATAAAGAAATGAAGGGATTATCAGAAGATAATTCCATGACAGCAGGTCAGCAGCGATTGTCATCTATAGCGTTATAGTAGCATTTCAAACAAAGATCAGTACCGTGTCAATGTCCAAGATGGGTGTGCTCGCGTTAACTGCCTGTGTGCTTATCCCATTCATCAAATGGATGCCAAATTTCAAGCCCATTTCATGAACCTTATCGGCAATTTGTCTGAACCCTTTGCCACCTTTGGATGATGGGAATCTTTTGGGGTCAGGAAATGGTCGACCCCATTGATCAATGTTATCAAATCCGTACGAATTTTCCCCTGCACCGTCGACATTCTTCCGGTACCACAGGAAATCTATAACCGCATACTGCCACAGAGAAATGGAACAGAACAAGCAATCAGATTTAAACTTTGTTCATATGTCCCTAATTATGCTGTTGAACATAGCCAAACTGTCACCTGATATCTATGTGGAAGTAGCTTCTCCGCCAAGATTTGCGCATTATGCAGGAATGCAGGTTCGTCGATAGTCCATGAGAAGGAATCGTAGGAATTCCACCCTCTTGGTGGCAACACAGTGAGCTGGTCATTTGCCACACAAGAACCCCTGAAATATAACAACACCAATGGATAGAAGGTTAAATCTGAAAAAAAAAACAGAAATTTCAAGAATTCACTACTCTTACAGGGATGCAACTTGGATAGATCGATTCTAACCCGAGAATTAGCCAAAATAAATAATCATTATTAGATATTAAATAGACTGAACTCTAAATTTAACCCCTAACAGTGACCCGCATCACATTTTCGTGATTACAAGGAAGACGTACACCCACACGGACCACCATGCACGCACGTCACATTTTCAGGAGTACTTAACCCAGAAAATCGCTGCAGCTAAACAGGAAATTAACGTTTGTTCAAGAATGGAACTCGAACATGGCGAATCAATCATGAGCAACCCCAAGAAACAAACCGAGAGAAATGCCGCCCTGCATAATCGAGGAGGGGAATGGATCCGATCGTACTGACCAGAAGAGGATAGCGAAGCAGAGGAGAAGATGACGCCAAGGAGAAGCTGCCATGGCCACCCGCAGGAGAGAGAAGAGAGAGATGAGGTGAGGTGCAGGTGAGGCTGAGTGTGCCAAGGAAAGCGGCTGTGATCGTGAAGAAACAGTACGCGCGTCGGCAGCGGTGCATATATAGGCAGTTGGAGTGCGAGTGTGGACTGTTGAGTGGAGATCGAGTCACATGTGAGTTGGATGCATGTCAGGAGGTTTGTTACGTTAGATAGATCAAGTTACACGTGAGAGTTGGATGCATGTCAGGAGGTTTGTTACGCGATTCCCCTTATCACCGCCGCCCGCCACCCTTCCACTTCCCATCCCCCTCACTCCAGCGAGCCGCCGTCCTTCCCCTTCCCACCCCCCTCACACCCGCGAGCTCCCGGCGCTGTGCCTTCCTCCCTTTCCTCGCGCCGCCCTGGGTTCCTCCGCCGTCGCCGTGCGCCAGCCCTCCTCCAAGCACCCACATGGCCGTCCGGCGGCCGAGATTCTCTCCCATGCCTCCTCGCTAGCATCTAGATGAATACATCAAAATCGCATCTCGACGCTGCCAGGGTGGCCGTTTCGGTATCTATTTGGGTGGGATCCGGCTGAGGAGTGGTGAGGAACGCGGCGAGCTCCGGGATGGGCGCCGAGGAGTAGTAGAGGAGACTACCGTGGGGAGAGAGGGGGGCGGATGCGGCGGGGAGGGGGAGGGGGAGGGCGACGATGGCGCTGCCGACAAGGGGGAGAGTGCCGCGGCGGTGGTGTCGTGCTCGATCTGCCTCAAAGCGGTGGTCGCCGGCGGCGAGGGCAGGTCCACGGCGAAGCTGCAGTGCGGCCACGAGTTCCACCTCGGTGAGTTGCTCGCTGTCTCTAGATCTCCCACTTGTTCCCAATTGTGTGATGCTTTCTTGGAGAAGTGGGATTTACGGGATGAAGGCGTGGCCTTGAATTCTTGGGAGGGGGCAATTTAGGGGTTCTATTTGTGCGACTAGAATAGGAAAAGTCGGAATTTTGGGGATAGATTAGGGTTTGGGGAGATGATCTGGGTGCGCTTTTGTGTGAAATGTGGCAATAATTACTGAAGATTGATGAGAATTTCGTGGATTGGGGGTTTGATTTCGTGGTCCACTTTGGATTATGCATGGAATTTATATGGACATAGCATATGTTGTGATTATGGTTTGTAATTTCGAATGTGTACGATTTTGGGTTGGAAGTTAGGACGATGATTTGGTGTAATTTTGTCCAGGTTTTGTCAAGTCGGGTATAAGTCTATGTTTTCTTGGCTTAAAAAAAAAGGATGTGTCCTAATGAGTAATATTGCACCATTCACTGTTGAGTTCACTGATCTGGAGGCTATGTTGCAAGAAAACACATAAGTTGTCAATTTGGTGGTATGTTTAGCATTTGTTGGCTGGCGAAAAGCTTGGTGTAGTTTCAGGGTTGATTTGGGACACCTTTTCATTTCGGTTTCAAAATCGTGCTGGGATCTCTGTTGTCTTTTTCGGTTCAGAATATGGTCAATTTTTTGAGAGTGAATGGGTGTATCTCCGCGTCAGTGGTTGGGAATTTGTGAAGTTAGCTGTACTTATTATGGTGATACCATGCAAATTTGATAGGTGCTTCTCTATGTACTGTTGGGATTGTCAGTGGATTTGATGTTCATTTAGTATGTGCCTTCTTTAGTGCCAAAGGTAATATTTTTTAGGCAATATAGATATTAGAGAGGTATGCATGTTTCAGTGTGCTATTTTGTTTTCTTGTGATGGGCTCTCAATAGATCTTTTCTACAAATTAGATTCAGATTATGTAACTATTGGGAATTACAAGGTATTTGCTTCCTAATATGACATCTTTTTTTCTTGAGGATGACTTTGTGTTAATTTGAGAACTAGAAGTTTGACGCTTTGCTTTAAGAGTTGGACTTCAAACTTGTTGAATTTTGGAAGCTTGGATAGGATATATCAAGAGAAGGTACAATGCTCTGTCATCTAGATGCAATTTTGATGTATTCAGCAACATGAGAGGACTGTAATTTTCATATTCAGTCAAATTGTTGGACTGCAACCTCAGTTTCATGACATATTTAGATCTTGTACTATTTCTGGAAATTAGCAACCCTTGATGAACAACTAATAAAAGGTGGATAGATGCTAATATGCTATGCAAATACATTTGTTTTCTTTTTTTCCTTAGGAACTACGATGCTAATATGCTATGCAATGAATATTTCATATTGCAAAGTAATGTATTTTTATTGCAACCTCAACTTCATGACATATTTATATCTTGTAGTATTTCTGGAAATTAGCAACTTAGGCTAGGTGGAGCTGTAATAGGCAACGGTGGAGCGGGGTAGAAAAACACTTTGATTCGGCTGGATTAATTTGTATATGTAGGATCTTGGGGTTGTTATTATTTACCAACTACTCACCTACGCATCCCAATTAACTATATAACCTATCTTTAATTTAATTGGAGTTATAATGAGCTAGGTTGGGTTCATGTACAGTAATAATCATTTGGAAGCATGCTGGGTTCTTGCAGGTTTGGAAGAGTGTCACTTTTAGCCATCTTTTTTTTTCGTATTTAATTATGCTGCTGAAATATGCTTAAATTGCCAAAAAAAAAAATCACCAGTTGCGATATCTGCATTATATTTTAGCGCCGGGCCTAATTTTGATGATATAACGTCATATCGGCGCTATATCGGGCTATCGGTGCTATTTGCAACCTTGTTAACAAGGCATCCTGATTACTCATGTTTTCACGAAGAAAACTGACTGTTGTTTGACCAATAAAACAAACCTTAATGAGTCATGTCATAGTTGAGTAGGATTAAGAAATGTGGGGGCTATCTAGATTCTAGAAGCAAGATGGTGTGCCATTTAATGATATGACATTAGGTGCTTGACTGTAAATAGATCACAGTGTAGCTAAATCTCTATAGAACATGCCCCCTATTTGCCACTGCCACTGAATTGTAGAAGGATACTTTAATGGCTTAAGTGTCTCTTTTCATTTCCTCAGCTTTTCCCTCGTAGCGATTGTACTTGTTGGCTTCAGATTATTCTTTTAAGTATTATCTCATTGGTGATGTCAATTATATTGTCTCTCTACCATTTCTCATATACTTGCCATAAATTTTATGCAGTTCAAGGAAAATTCATAGCTATTTCATGGATTGATAATGTACACTGATGCACACAAGTTTGGGCTGCCGACAAGAAGGCCTTTGTGGTTAAGTGCTCACTGACATGCATGCACTCCATATCCCTGTTTGATCCACTACAAAAGAACACCAATTTTGCCTCTTCAGAAATTGCTACTGTTTCTACTTAGGATTTGATCATATCACATTGAATGACTCAAAAATTAACACCAGATTTGTATCTTGCATTCTTAAGTAGGATGATCCAAACTATAATGATGACAGAAGGTACCAATTTTCTTCACCGAGAGGACTGTGAAGGCCTAAAGTTTTGTATATGCAGGTTGTTTGTTTGTTTGTCTCTGTCTATATATTATGTTTTTACCAAGTTTTAGATACAAACTTTAATTTTGGTTTCTAGCTTTGTGGTTACCTTGGGCCTGTCCTTTGTGAGATGGTATTCTTTTGCGTATGCAACTTTAGGCCAGGAAACCTTGCATGTTTGTAGGTGCATTCATGAGTTCTCCATGTTCTACCGGATGGAATGATTGTACATTCAAATGAATATGTGTGATTCCAAGCGTTTGCTCTTAAGTATATGTATTTTATGAGACATTAGTGTCTGTTTGAGCGGCCCTATTATACCATACCTTTGCTTTATATGCTCCTTGTCGTAGGGGCGGTCCATCGGCCCCATGGCACTGGCAATGTACTAAGGGGTCCCCGAAGGCAACAACCAAGGCAGTCCCGGAGGAGCCTCCGAAGGGACCACGAGGTCCCCGAAGATACTCCCAGAGGCTCTGAAGGCAACTCCGAAGACGCCCTTCGGAGGGGCCCCGAAGGCATTCTCGAAGCCTCCGAAGGGGCCCTGAGGTCCCTAGGGTAGTTCCGAAAGTGCCCTCTGAGGGGGCCCCGCAGGCCCCCGAAGGAGGGCCCCCGGAGGGGCTCTGCAGCCATCAGTGAGGGCGCAATGAAGGTGGACCAGGTCCAGGAGGGTTCACCATGCACTGAGGGCTACACTTAGGCTAGGGAAAACCCCTGCTACTCCTATGGTAGTTGTACCTTTGTAGGGGTGTAGGTGTCATTTCGTGTATCCAGTTGGGTAGGCTATAAATAGCCCCCTTCCCCTTCATGTACAAGGATACAAATTTTCTGGCAATTAATACAAGTATACTTTTAGCCGGAATCCCACTCTTGGGACCCTTCGGCCCCTCGCTTAGAAGTCAAGGGCCCCCCCTTACTTTACTGTTTGATCTTTTTACTACGACAGTTGGCGCCGTCCGTGGGGTTCAGCAAGAAGGTCATAGACACGAAGCGTTAGATGGCCCCCAAGAAGGCCGCACCTAAAGTTTCAGTGGCCGAAGCAGCAGCGGTGGCCGTAGCCCCAAACACCCCGAGGGCTAAGCGGAGCAAGACTTCCGCGGCGGCAGCAGCAGCCGCCACGCAGGCCGTGGAAGAAGAAGCAAACAACTCCACCCACGGTGGCATTGTCGGGGGGACGCCCCACCTACCGAAGCATCCCTCCCCGACAACCAACCTCTGGGCCCACCCCCGGGAGCTGCGAGGGTGACCTGGGAGGCCTATGAGGCCCTACAGCAGGAACTGGCTGATCTTCGCCGGGAGATGCTCAGCCTACGGCAGCCCGCCAGAGGAAGCCTCGCAATCCCAGCGCCTCCGTCGAACCCTTCGACGGCGGTGGCCAACACGCAACCAGCCCCGCTGCTCCGGGGAGACCCTAACTCTCTGTTGAGCGTGGGGCTCGAAGCAGCGCGCTGGCCAAAAGATTTCAAAATGCCAGATGTGATACCCTTCGAGGGCTGCACCGACCCCGCGGAGTTCCTCCGGGTCTACGAAACAGCGATAGAGGCCGCGGGTGGGGACGACATGACGAAGGCAAAGAGCATCTCGCTCGCCCTCAAAGGGGTTGCCCTCACGTGGTTCTTCACCATCCCCCCCGGTCCATTTATGCATGGGAGCAACTACGGGACCTGGTACGCAACAATTTCCAGGTGAACTACATCAAGCCCAAGGACGCGGGGGCACTTGTTTGTAATCAAACAGGTCCTGGGCGAATCCCTCCGTAGTTTCTTTAAGAAATTCGTGGAGATCAAGTGCTAGGTCAAGGGTGTCAACGAGACGACAATCATCAACATGGCGACCTGCGGACTGCAAAAGGGCCCGTTATCAGAAAAGCTGGCTCGCAAGCCCGTCTCCACCGTCGCAGAACTCTTTGACAAAATAGAGGAGTACACCCGAGCAGAGGAAGATAGCAACCGAAGGGCGGAAGGAGCAGTCACCACCACACCCACAAAGCCACCCAGTGGGCCGGAGCAGGCCACATCCTCCGCCACAACACCCCCCCCCAACAGCAACCCCCGCCGCAGCAACCAACCCCAAATCACGTGGCAATTTCCGCCAAAAAGGCCGTGGTGTCTACCATATAGACGCAGGCCAAGACGCTGACGGGGCAAAGCGTGGCGGCCGAGGAGGCCGCAGCAGGGGTAGAGGTCGCGGGCGCCGCGGCGGGCGCTAGACAGTCACCCACAACGGCACTGAAAGCGTAACGTCATACTGCGACCTCCACGGCGAATGCTCGCACACAACCGCGGACTGTCGCACTATCGCAGCCATGCATGACTACATGAACTGTTGCCAGCAACCAGCCGAACGCGAAGACACTAGGGGCGCCGGCAACCAACTGCCCACCCCACCGCCAAGGCCCCGCATCGAGGGGGGCCACACCGAACCGCGCCAGCGGATCATAAATATGATCACGGGAGGATCTTTGCTCGGCCTAACATCTAAGAGACAGCGGCGTGCCTATGCCCAGCAAATCCACCACGTTGCGGCGTGGCCCGCATACAGACCGCCCCGGTACGCCGAGGTGCCCATCACCTTCGGTCCCGAGGATGCCAGGGGCATCCACTTTCCTCACCAAGACCCCCTCGTCATCTCTGCCACCATAGCGGATTTCGAGGTCAGGCGCATCCTCGTGGATGGTGGGAGCTCCGCGGACCTCTTGTTTGCAGACGCTTTCGACAAAATGATGATCCCAAGAGACCGCCTGTTACCCCCAGGCATACCCCTCGTCGGCTTCGGAGGAAGGCCGGTGACGGCATTGGGTCAGATCGACCTGGTCGTCACATTCAGCGACGGCTCCGCATCTCGCACAGAAACCGTCACCTTCGACGTAGTTCGCATGCCATACCAGTACAACGCCATCCTGGGCCGAGCCACATTAAACGCCTTCGGCGTAGTGGCCCACCACAACTACATATGCATGAAGATCCCTGCACCGGAGGGCGTCATTACCGTACGGGGCGACCAAGACCTAGCCCGGCAGACCGAGCTAGGCGCGGATCCTCCCACCCGCCATGTCCACACAGTTGGGACCAGCCCAGGCGCCCTGCCAGAAGAACCCTCCGGCAAGTGGGCCCCGAGGGCCAGACCGGAGGGGCAGCTCCGAAGGATTCCCTTGAGGGAAGTATCCCCGAAGAAGACAATCGCCCTAGGGGCGGAACTCCCAACAGGAGAGCACAGCGCCATCCTCGAGGTGCTCCGCAATAATTCAGACATCTTCGCATGGAGCCCGGAGGACATACTTGGCGTAGCCCGCGAGACGATCGAACATCGCCTCGCCCTCCGAAGCGATGCAATCCCCAAAAAGCAGAAGTTGTGCCGCATGACGTCGGAGCGTCTAGAAGCAGGAAAGGCAGAGATAACCAAGCTACTAAAGGCGGGGGGTCATTCGAGAAGTCAAGCACTCTGAGTGGCTAGCCAACCTTGTCCTGGTCCAGAAGAGCACGGGCAAATGGCGCATATGTGTCGACTTCACCGACCTCAACAAGGCTTCTCCCAAAGATGACTTCCCTCTACCTCGCATCGACCAGTTGGTAGACGCCACTTCCGGCTGTGAGTTGATGAGTTTCCTTGATGCCTACTCCGGGTATCATCAGATATTTATGGCCAAGGAGGATGAGGCGAAAATCGCTTTCATCACCCCCGTCGGGACATACTGCTTCCGCCGCATGCCCTTCGGCCTCAAGAACGCCAGAGCAACATTTACCCGTCTCATCACCAAGGTGCTTGCGGAGCAGCTGGGGCGCAACGTCGAAGCCTACGTCGACGATATAGTGGTCAAGAGCAAGATCGCCACCTCGCACGCGAAAGACCTCCAGGAGACCTTCGCCAACCTCCGGAGGGAAGGGGTCAAGCTAAACTCAGACAAATGTGCCATCGGGGTGAAGGCAGGCAAGCTGCTGGGATTCCTCGTCTCAGAAAGGGGCATTGAGGCCAACCCTGAGAAAATCCGAGCCATCCAAGAAATGGAACCGCCTCGTGGCCAGCGAGGTGCAAGGCTCACAGCCGCCTCGCCGCCTCACCGATTTACTCCACAAATTGAACGAGCCCTACCCTTCTTCAAGACCCTCCGGGGCGCAGAGCCATTCCGCTGGACCGACGCCTGCCAGGAAGCATTTCAGGATCTCAAGAAGCATTTCAGGTTCATGCGTAATCGGTTGTGACTCGGAAACCCTTTCCGATCACGAGTCGTTAGCGGTTCCTAGCAGGACATAACGATTCCCGAATACACACAAATTATATCGGACGAATCTTAATGCAGCATGATCTACGACTAGGTCCTCATCACTTACGATCAGGTCCTATCTCTATACGACCAGTTCGTATTTAGTCACGACCAGTTCATAACTCCTTACGACCAGGTTACGACCACTCTGTGATTACGTTCGACCAGTCTACAACCAGCTCGTATCTCCATATGACCAATCTGTAACTGATCGAACTAAGCGACCTACTCGTGTATTCTCTCTTTGCTTCACGATGTCTGGTTGAACTCTAGGTGAGATGTTGTGTCATCCATGGACTGTTCAATACTTTCGCGATCGAGTGTCGGATAACTTCACGTGGTCGAACACTTCGACTACCAGTGGCATGGCCATGCACTTTCTTTATCCGACCACAACGAGGGGCCAGAGACATCTCTCCTGTTATGTTAGGAGGGGCAAATCCCGTATCCGACCAGTCATATTCCTCTGCATGTTTCATAGCATACCCGAAATCTACTTTTATAACTACCCAGTTACGAGTAGCGATTGGCAACCCCTAAGACTGCTATTACACATGTAGAAAATCATGTTGATCTCAGGTCTAAGGATTATACATCATCATTACTTGAGACTAACTAACGGCACATAGAATCATAACAATCTCAATAGTGTCTCAAGGTGGGTCAATCCAACCTCATGTTCTCTAACATGTGTTCACATTATTGATTCGATATCCTTATATCTATGACCGGTAAAACATCGTCATCAATCAATACATGTGGTAGTCGATAGAGTCACTAGTGTTCCGACTAGTGACATCCAACCAGGGATTCATTTAGAACGACATCATATAAGTTAAAAAGATTTCACCAACAAGTCACATACTTGTTAATCTTCATAATCAATGATTCATTCATGGAACATGATAACATATTATCCAATATTATGAACATAATGAAATATAATCATCTCTATGATTGCCTCTAGGGCATATTTCCAACACCGAAGTCTTCGGCGGTCAGGGGAGTAGGCGGGAGCTCATGGGCATTAGAGGGAGTGGTTGCGGCGCAGAGATGGTAGAGGGTGGTGGCAGGCGGCCTCCTGGCGGTGGCGTCACGGGAGAGAAGGAGGAAGGGGCTCGGGCGTGCTGGCCAAATGAAGAAGACGGAGGGGAGAAGGGAGTCGGGCCAAAAAGAAAGGAGGGAAAGCGGCCAGCCCAAGAAGAATTTGTGTTGAGGCCAAAGGAAAGAGGGAAGGCCTAAAATCGAAAAAGGAGAAATTCAAACTTGAATTTGAATTTCAAAAATCAAGGAAGTTTGAAACACAAACCCAAGCTTAAAGAAGCTAGAAGATTTTGAAAATACTTGGTAATTTGACATAAAGTTGCAAATCGGAAATCAGAATAGAAGATACTATTCACCATCTGAAAACGGGAATGTTACAGACATGCACAACACTTTTATTATAGGTTTTAGCATGTAGCAACTCCCAAGCCACACTAATACCTCTCAGTAAACTGAAGAAGCCGGCCACCAAATTGTAGCGCATTCGACAAAAGTTTTTTTATTAGGTATTATGATTTTCAGAAGTTACTACATATCCCTTGGGTACTAATATCCAAAAAGTTGATAAACTCACACGAAATACTGCTTTAACTTTTTCAAAGAGAACACAATCATTTGTTCTTCACATAAATAACAGAAAAGTCTTGTCCTTCAGAAATCAACACCATCAGGTCCTTGTGTACACAATCAGACCTTCTCATTTCAAGTGTATAGCAAACTCAAACCAAGTCGAACATAAAACACAAGTTGTGCAAACACGAAATGCACAAGTCAAGCAGTAGCCGTGAAACACAGAGATTGTGCGCGTGCACAGGGACATGCACAACACTTTTATTCTAGGTTTTAGCATGTAGCAACTCCCAAGCCACACTAATATAATCACACCAATATATATTGTTGGAGGCACATCCAGTGAGAAGTAATTATTTAAATATCGCCGCAACATCATTCAGGTAGGTAGCACCACAGTAATCGAATCAGTAACCATGCATCTCAGAGATCACCTGAGTATGAACAATAGAAGTTAGAACCAGTAGAGAAATGTGATCAGCAGTTGAAAAGAAACAAATAGAGTATAGTTAGAGCCCTAGATGTTCACATAATTAGGTATGCTCTGTCAAAAGAAATATCGTAAATAGATTTGAACTTATTGTAAACTGATAGGGATTCTGACCTGACAAGAGAACCTCTGGGCATGGCCTTCTCACAGCAAGTCCCAAACCACACAAACATAAATGCGCAATCACAAACTTATAGCATTGTAAACACACGGTAGTAAGTACTTAAATGGTCGCAGCAACATCCTGTAGGTAGCAGCATATTGGCCCATGTAGTAGTAAGCTTGTATCCGCTAGATTACCTAGATATCAAAAAACAGAGAACCGGACAAGCAAAACCAGTTGATCAGTAGGTCACAGGCTGCGATGCAAATGATTCTAGATAGGTATAAAGTGAAATCACATTATACAACTAGAGATATGTGCATACCTCAGAATTGATCCTCTTGGCATGGTCTTCTTGTAGTAGCGCGAGTGTCGTGGTCTGAAGAGGTGGCGGCTTGCCTCCAACCCATCCCACTCCAGCTTGTTCCACCAGTCCTTCTCGCAGTCCACCACCACCGGTAGCTTATCACCTCGACGACCACTGTGAATGGTTGGCAGCCGTCTGAGACTCCAGCAGCCCCTGAGCTTGATGGTCTCCAGCGCAGGAGCCAACATATCGGTTTCACATATATGCTGCAACATGGGGAGATCATGGAGATGGATGTGTCTGAGGCTTGGGAATTCTATGCGGTTAGCAGATTTTCCTTTGTAAGGTTCCCCCTTTGGGAAAATCCCTGTGAGCTCGCCACAGCATGTGATGTGGATGGTTTCCAAGCTAGCCATGGTGGGGAAGGACCAGGGGAGTATAAAAGTGAGCCTGGGGCAGGAATGCAGGTGTATATACCGTAGTTTTTGAAAGGCAATGACAGGTCTTATCGTGTCTTCACGAAACCTGATCTTCCTGCTCCAAATGCATTTGACCGCTAGTAGGTGAGACGCCGAAAGGGTCTGTATGCTCGTGAAAGATTCTACTGTCATGGGATATGCATCTAGAAGGAACACAGCATGCAGCTTGGGGCACCTGTCAACATGACACCATCTCATATTCTTAAATTGGTTTTGAAGGATTTTTGCACCAACATTAGCAATAGTGATGGAGGAGTGGTCGTGCACATGCAGGGATTCAGCTATAATCATCAGCGAATCCATATTCTGACGATCCTGTTTGCTTTCCCAATTACATCCTCCTTCAGAAATTTCAATATGACTCTGCAAAGGTTCATGTTGCATGTATGCTTGCACTGAGCAGCCATCTTCACCATCCTTCTCGACAACCTTGACACGGACATCCGTATAGGGGAATGACGACCCAATTGCTTGAGAAACACTCAATTTATCACTGAGGTTAATTTCCTTTTGCTTGTTGGTTCCTTCAACTTGTGTATGGTTGATAGTATGAGAGAGATGTAAATGGAATCTTATATTGGGGTTACGCAACAGACTATCAACGTTGTCATCACCTCCAAAACGGAAACCTCGAAGGAACCTTGCATCTGCAACAACTATATGGCCCAGCTGATGAGAGGTATCCTGTTGGACCAGGTAGTAGGAACAAGATCCCTGACAATCATCATCCAATGCCCTTTTTGTCTTGACTCGGGTGTCTATGCATAGCAACTTCAGTGGTGGATTTCTCGGATCACGCCATTTCAACCAGTGAAGATTCTCACAGCCCAACATGAAGAGCAGCTCAAGTTGTCGGGTTTGCATAACGTCGAGGTCAAGTTCTTCGATTGCTGTGTTAGAGAGGTTCAGCTCCATGAGGTTTGGCAATCCACGAAAGAGTACACTCTTAAGCTGTGCACAACCTTGTAGAGAGATCTTAGAAACTCTTGGAAACTCTTGACTTGTACGAGCACTGGGACGCATCTTTTTTTCTGGCATATCTAGTGAATGCTTCCACCCGGATGCTGGTCCAAATCCATCGAAGCTGAATGACTCCAATGATGTAGGGAGGACATCAGGTTCAACATGTTTCAACCCAGCACAACCATCAAGAATAAGCACCTTTAGTCTACTTGCCCCAGATAAATTTGGTAAAACTTCCATGGCACTGTTGCCAGATAAGTCGAGAAGCTCCAGCTTTTCCACTTCCACGAGCAACTCCTGTGCCATAGCCTTCAAGTATGTAAAAGATTCAATTACTCTGAACCTGAGAAGATTACGCAGCAATTTTAACTTGGGTGTAGTCATGCACCAGGTCCACCTATTAGCTCCAGCGGACTTGACATTTAACTCCCGGAGTTGAATCATTAGCTCCATCATCTGTTGGGATAAAATCCAAGGCCAATTTGTGTAGCGTATGTCCAACACCCATAGGCTTTGAAGACATGTCCATTTCTCCTCATGCTTCTCAACTGATCCATCGGTTAACTCAATGTCTTCGCAGCTGTCTATCCAGAGAAATCTTAGGTTGTGGCAGCAGAGGAATGGAGGTGATGCAAAGCTGAAGGTACAACAAGAGAGTTTTAGCACACCAAGTTTGCTGGACTGAGGAAACAAGTCTTTTGGCAACGTCATTGGTTTCTGAGGAAACAAGTCTTTTCCCAAGAAATAGGACGTTGTCTCCTGGGGTATGGTCTGGATATTTTGTTTCTCCACATCCTTTGATGTGATTGAAATCCATCTGGACTTATTTCCTTGGAGGTTAGAAAACTGGTCGAACCACCTTCTCTTGTTTTGTTGAGTAGGAAGATGCTCCGATCGCATCGCTTCACAAAGTCTGCTGCTGGCCTCCCATGCACTCTCTCCTTCTATGATGCCATCACATACACAATAGTTAGAAGCATGGGCATCCTGACCATAGTCCCTCAAGTTGCCACGACTATAATGCAGTAATGCCATATACAACCAACAATCTGTAGCTGTAGCTGGGGTGATATCATGCCTACCGATACAACGAGCAAGTTCTGCAGCCTCTTCATGCACTAATGTTGTTACATCTCTATCAGACAGTCCACCATCTCTGGGCCATGCACGGTAAAAAACATGCGTGTTTTTCGCATCCTTAAAGCTGAATGTGGGCTTAATTCGAAACCTCCCCCTAAATGTCCATACTAGTTTGTTTTCTGTCCAAAAATCAAATGCCGGAATACCAAATCTTCCTAAATCGATCTCAGCATCACTTCCATTATGAAAGATGACCAGAATTCTGCGGTCCTTCAAGGCTCGAAAGATGTGGTCAGAGACGTCAGCTATCTCAGCTCTTGAGCTTTTCTCTACTCCACTGAAGTCGTCCTCGTCATGTTTATCGAAAATGGCCATCACAGATTTGTCAAGCTTCAATTCCTCTGCAATTGTCCTCTGCATAGATCTTCTGCTTTGCCACGTTGAGCAATCTATGTGGATAACTTTGTCAAAGTTGAATTCTTTAGACTTCGGTAATTTCGCTAGAACGGCAAGGACGGCTGATGCGCCAATTCCATACCAACCGTCAAAGCAGACAACATTCTCTCCGCGCCTATATTCACGATTGTCGGCACCATTGTCCAAATATAGTCGAACTATCCAGCCCACCGCTTCACCAATATTTGACACGTGGAGGGTCTACAGAAGACAAAGTTCGGTGTGGGTCACAACTGTCATTCCAGTGTCAATTGAAAAGCATTTACAGCAAGTAAAGCACTGCTACTCCTAGTATTAGACGATTAGGTAGGTGTTCATCGATTTTAACCAGCACGCGTATGTGACCAGGTGTTGTCTGCGGTAATTCACTGCCCCCACAACCTTGTTCATCACGTGCTAGTACTGCTGCACCGCGTAGGAATATAATATGAAATTGCTGTGAAAGTTCAATCTTGCTCCCTCTGTTCCGTATTAACAAACTTATTTTATCTAACCTAGGTTGGGACAAGAACTTGAATAAGTTGTACAAAAACCATCTACAGCCCGATTTAAGATGTGTTAGCGCAAGATAAGCAGCAATTATAAGCGCAATATTGCAACGGATGCATCTACTTGGGAGTTATAATTAAATTATAAAGTATAGTTACCATTCTGTAACTTCCTAGTAATGCAACTTCTTCAAATATCTTTGGCAACATTTCAATTAAACCCCGTACGGCATTTAATTGAAGTGTGGCAACAAGGGCTGCATATCAGGTGCACAAAGTCTATTTGGTGCATATATGGAAAAACTTTTTGTTTGGGTATCAAATTAGCATAAAAAATTCTGAAAAAATTCTAGATGTAATTTATGGTGTTTTGTTCCACCCTTTAAAATTTGAAGTTCAAACTCAAAGTATGTTAGAAGATACAAAAAAGAGAAATTTCTGACATATGATAGATCAAATGGTGCTGAAAAAAAAACAGGCAAATGTTACTATTCACAGTAAACTTCTCTTTTTTGTATCTTCTAACATACTTTGAGTTTGAACTTCAAATTTTAAAGGGTCAAACAAAACACCATAAATTACATCTAGAATTTTTTTCAGAATTTTTTATGCTAATTTGATACCCAAATAAAAGTTTTTTTATATGTGCACCAAATGGTGCTTGTGCACCTGATATGCTCCCGGCAACAAGCGCACCGCAATAAAAAAAAAAGCATTTTCCATTCTTTAGCATCAACTAGCAAGGTAACTAGCAAGGTGGCCCACGCCCCTTGCGGGGCATCATCATTATAGTTTGAACGAAGTGTTTGGCAAAAAGGTTGTATGAAATTTACATGTAGTCGTAGGGCCCGTTTAGATTTTTTTCCCGGTTTCTACGGGAATTGCACAGTTTCCTACGAAATTAGTTCATTCCAAACAGCTCCTTAATGCTTATACGACTGGACGTCATGTCTCAAACCAGGGTGATTAGTTGATGTCCTGCGTCTAGCTAGGAAACACAAAAGATACCTACTTCAGTTTTCGAATGAAAGATGTATTCTTTTTGTTTACGATGCCATGGGTAGTGGCTACTGAAAATTATATTCACACTTGTACACTGATTATTATGAGTAACATGTGTGTGTTCAGTGGGAAAACGTGTGCTCTACTTCGTGAGGTCTAGGATTTATCCAAAGGTTAGCAAACCATGGCGTGTATAGTCTGACACACCAGCTTATACGTGTGAACTTTTTTTTATTAATTAATCATTTTTTATTTTTTATTTTAAAGTTAACCACCGGCGAACTTTATTTCCAATTCTGACCCTTTGGTCATGCACCACCCGTGGCGTGACAAAACAATGCTATCACGCCATAGGATAAGTCTGCTAAATATCACTTTTTGTCACGCTACTAAACGTGGCGTGACCAAACAACACTATCATACCACGGGTGCTGGCGTGACAAGAGCTTGCCTAGATATGGGCTGGTGTGACAGTCTTATTTTGTCACGCAACGGGTGGTGGCGTGACCAAAGGGGTCAGAATTGGAAATAAAGTTTGCGCGGGGGGTTAACTTTAAAATAAAATTAAAAAAGGGATTAATTAATAAAAAAATTCTATATGTGTGTATGTGACTTGTGAGTGGTTGCACTTCTCTCTCTTACTCTAGAAAAAGTATGAATTTATATATTGTAACATTCCAAAATTTTAAAACCAGAGTTATTGTTTTCAAAATCATAATTTCTGCATTTTTGAGGTTTTTCAAAATTTTATGCATTTATTTAAAAGTTTTTTTCTAATTTCTAGCATATGTTTTTGAACTTTCGAAAATAATCAAAGCTTGATATGAACCTAGAAATAATTTATTTAAGTTCCCAATAATCCAACCGGCCTCCCCAAAAAATTCATATTTTTTGGAGCTCATTTGCTAATTTTTTAAAAATGAAACTTCATTTCTGAAATTAAATCAAATTGGAAAAGATTTTAAAATATGGAAATCCTTGTCGGGCCGAATCCTTTTCGCTCGGCCCAGCCTGCTACTATTTTGTCCCGTGTCCGGCCCACGCGCCGTCATCGCCGAAGCCGCCTTCTTTGTGTCGTGTCCCTTCGCCGAAGTCGTATTTTCGCTAAGGTGTTTTCTCTCTCGTTGTGTCCGCTGCTGCGACTGACCAGTGGGCTCGGGTCCCACTTGGTAGACATCGTGTTCCACCTCCCACGCCAGAGTGTGCGCGCACACCAAGAATGTCACAACACTGGACACTAACAAAATCGCGCTACCTGTCACTGCAACTATGCCCTCGCTTCGCCGTCGCCAGCGTCGCATAGGTATGCTTGAGCCATCTCATCCCTGCTAGTGACAACGCGACACCACAATGATCTTGACCCGTGAAGAATCCATGAGGAGAGTGTAACATCTCAATTTTTTGGCCTTTTTGAAAATTTCAAAATAAAAATCACCATTTGAATTTTCTTGAATTGTTAAAGCTTAATTTGAAATTTCATAAATTTAAAACAATTTAATGTGAGTAAATAAAACTTCAATTAAATAAAAATTATTTTATTTGACTTTCTGGTTTTATCTTGGATTTCCTTTTTCCAGACCTTGTTGTTATTTCCTTGGAGTTCTTTCTGTTTCTTTTCATCTTTCTTTTTTTCAAAGTGCTTTTGAAGCTTTAAAAATTAAAATGAATCATTTGCATTTATTGAATTAATTTAAAGCTTAATTTGATTTTTCGAAAATGAAAAACATTTTAAATAATTAAAATAAACTTCAATTAAATCCAAAATTATTTTATTTGATCTATTCACGTTCCAAGGATATTTATGGAATTTTCTTGAAATTTTTGAATTTTATTTTATTTTATTTTGGATTTTTCTAGATTTTGTTTTATTTTTCTCTCACTTTCTCTTTCTTCTTTTTTTTCTTCCCTGGTCATCTTCTTCCCCGAGTGTGCCAGGCGCTTGGAATCCCACCGCCGCCTCCGCATCCATCGTCTATCCCACCACCGCTTATCCCGACTCTGCTGCATACTGATTCCTGGCGTGAACCATGCCTGCCCCTCTAACCCCCACATCAAGACGCTGCCCACCGCCCTAGTTGCCTATGCCCGGCAAGACCACAGGCTCCATGCTCTTCCATTGCCGCCTCAAGCTTCTCCCATCCCCCTCTATAAAATCCGACAGCTCCTCCCCCTTCCTTCCCTTCCTCTCTTCCCCTCTCTTCCTCCCAACCAAAGCTCACCACCGTTGCTCCCTTTCTTCCTCCACACTGACCCGCAACCTCCGCCCTCTATCTCCCTCTCTAGCCACCCATTCACCTCCTAGAGTGTGTCACAGTGTGCCCCCGAAGGTCCTCTTCCCATTCGTCTCCCTTCCCCTCTCCCCTCCACCTCACCAGATTTGAGCTTTACCGCCGCCGACCGAAGCTCCTTCCTCCTTGCGCTCCATCGCCGTCGTTGATCCTTCGGCGACATCGTCACCACCATTGGATTCGTCGCAACGCGTTCTACGCCATGCTCTCGCTCTCCTCGCCGAAAAGTCGCCGGAGCACCACTGCCGCCGGCCATGCTCTTGCGCGCCGTCGCCGCCATCGCCCTTGGCTTCCTCACCCCCTGGGGATTCCATTTTGGCCGTCTCCTGGCACCGCCACCCCTCCCCTCGCCGGCGCCACCATCGTGATCGAGTTGCCCCTGGATGCTCCGGCTCATGCCTTCTTTTTCTTTTTTTTTCTTTCTTATTTGTGACTCCTACATTTGGGACCCACATGCCATACACACATTCTTCTCTCTTTTCTCCATCACTCGAACCCCCCCCCCCCAAATCAGCATTTCTTTTAATTCTAATTCTTGAAAATAAGATATCACGAATATTCCTTTTCTAATTTCTATCATTTCATGTGAAGTCAAACTTTCGGACGTTCGTTCTCCTTCATACAAACTCCAATTCTGTCGATTCTTGTTTCTAATTTGGTAATTTTTGGATTTTATTTGAAATTGTTGTATTTATTTGGTTCTTTTCACACGTATAGATTCTGGCATTTCCAAAGAATTCCTGGACCCATCGGCCGAAGCAGCTCAAACCTTCAACAAAGGCAAGTCGTAGACCCTTGATCATGTTGAACCTATTTTTACTAAACTATATTGTTTTATATCAACATGCATTGCTAATTTTATAATAACTATTTTCAGGAATAGTTAGATACCTATTTGATATTATGCCCCCTTGAATAATTGCTAATGACATGTACCCTTGGGCACCATAGGTTGGGTTAATTTTAGTTGGGCATATTTTAGTACCAACCTGAGTATCGTTTTATGCCTAGCCATGCTTAGTTGCGATGTGATTCATGATCACATGCTCAAAAGTGGAAATATTGACTAAATGATATATGGAATTGTGGTGTGACCACTGTTATTAAAATTTGTTGTGCCATGGTAAGGGTTGCCATTGGGCCAGGTTGAACAAAAATAGTTTCATACTCAAACGAATGAACGTGCAGTAAAGGGGATGGATTTGGGATGTGGTTGCCTCGCCTGAGTAGTCACTAAGGACTTAACTTTGTGCGCCATTGATTTGGGTCCTACTGTACAACCACATGTCTAGAATGGAGAGGACCTAGCTGAATAATTAACTCTTGATATGTGCAGGTTATGGTAAATGTACTTCCATATCTTGGGTCGTGCAGCATGGTAAGGAACCTCCATGTTGCCGGGGCTTGCGCCGTATGTTGGTAGCAGAACTCCACGTTCGGGCAGGTTATCCCCCACAACGGTGAGCTCCGGGTTGATGGTAATTGACGTCCATGACTTGGGGTTAAGCTCATCGGGCGAGCTGATGTAAGGATAAGGTATTGTAAAGGCTTTGTGATAATCTCTTAATCGCACACCTTCGAAAGTGTGTGGACAGATATTATAAGCTTATTATCTCGTGTGGGTCAAGCTGTACAACCCTTGCAGAGTGTTAAAAACTATTCGAATAGCCGTGTCCCCCGTTATGGATAATGCCTAGTGATTTCACACGATGGGTAGATTTTCATAAAATGTTGTAATGGTGGATTGGTCGGGAAGGGAACGTCACTAGTTGTTGGTTGTGAAAGTGAACGGGTGTTCCCTAGAGGTTTCAAAGAACTTGTTTGCTTATGTATTTAATCTTTTAAACTGTGCTTTCCAATCTATTTTACTGTATTTACTATCAATACTGCTTTCTGTAAAATAGCCATAAAGCTATCCTTATTCAAGCCTTGCATGAATACTATTTGCATACATTTTCCTACGACTTGCTGAGTACTTTATGTACTTACGGCTTTGCACTATTGTTGATCAGTCACCAAGGAAGAACCAGGAAACACAGAGTTCTACAAGGAGGAGTACTTCGAAGACTTTGCGAACTAGGATGCGTTCTCCACTCAATTGCATGTGGGCATATCGGATGGCTACCACGAGTTCGTTTTATTCCGCTGCAAGTTTACTCTTTTGCCTTCAAGCCCTGTGTGGCAACTTTGTAAACCTTGACCATAAGGTCCGTTGCTACTAAGTAATAATAATTTGTCATCTTCTAAGATATTCATGATTCGGATACGATTTCATCGATGTTACCACTGTGTGAACTAGCTACTGATCATGGGACTAGTTCAGAATACACAGAGTGCTCAGATTCAGTAATCCGGCATCGATAGAGAGCACCCTCATCTTGCCAGTAAAGCCAGAGCCGTGCCTGCCGGTTTCCTCCCTAGTCCTCGTTGTCTCCATTTTACCTGTCCATAGCCTCTCTCTCCCTCTGGTTCGCCTGGAATGCCCTCGTCATTATTAGCTCCGATACATGTGTAATATCCTATTTTTAATTAAGAAATTTTGGCTAAGAGAATTGAGTTTCAGATTTTGGAATTTGAAACTAGGCCCATTAGATGGATGAGGGGGAGAGAGTGGTGGGCCAAGGCCCTCTCCCTCTCTGTGCCCTAGCCGCCCTTGTGCCCCTCCCTGCCCTAGCCGCCTCCCACTACCGCCCTTGGTGCTATTGCTGCTGGTGACATCAAGGAGAGGAGGAGGTCTAGCAAGGAAGGAGGAAGAAAAAAGAAGGAAGGAGAGAAAGACGGAAGAAGGAGGAAATTAGGGCTTGGTGTTCGTCATCCAAATTTCATGGGTAATGATTTGGCCAACCTTGATTTGATCTTAGATTGACGTTTATTCAAGGCTTAGATTAGTTTGGTCATGGGAATAGTTCGTTTTGGGATGCCTTAGGTCGGTCAATTGTACTACAGAACCTTACATAGGGATTTTGCGATATCTCTATCCCAAATCATGGTGTTTCCTAGTTAGAAAAGTTGTATATAATTTCCCTAGATTTTCATAGAGTCCAAGATCATTAAATTTGGATAAGCGAGTAAAATGTGATGGCCTCGTGTAACACCCCAATTTTTTCTGAGCCTTTTTGAAAATGTTCAAAAATAAAAAGAACCATTTGGTTTTGTTGAATCCTAAAGCTTAACCTGAGATTTACAGAATTTGAGTGTTTAAAATGACTAAGTCAAACTTCACCTAATCCCAAAAGTCTCTCCCTTTCTCTGTTAGTTCTGCTCTCCCTCTAGGCTAGCTCTTGTGCCCAGATTTCCTTCCCTTCATTTTGCTTGGACATCCTCTTATGTCCAGACCTTCTCAGTGTCTAGACCTCTTTTGTGTCTGGACCCCCCTTGCGCCTAGACCTCTTTGGTTCAGGCCTCTCTCCTTGTTCAAGACCTCCCCTCGTGTCTTTTGTTTGAATTTCCTTTAGTCCAGACCTCTTTGTTGGTTTGAATCTCTCTGTGGTTTATACCTTCTTTTGGTCCAAACCTTCTTCTCTGTTTAGACCTCTTTGTAGTCTAGACCTCCGTTTCTGATTGAACCTTCTTTTGGTTTTGACCTCCTCTTTGAGTCACGACCACCTCGTGGCATCCTAGCTCGGGTTTGTGTTTCAAACGTCTTTCATTTCTGAAATTCAATTTGAGTTGAATTTCTCCTTTCTAGAACTCTCCTGTTCAACTTTCTGTCCTCCCTTGTGTTCATTTGAACCTTCCTGTGTTCTTTTGGACCTCTTTGTGTCTATTAGGACCTCCCCGTGTCCGTTAGGACCTCCTTGGCCCTTCATCTTGGCCGTCAGGACCTCCCTTGGGTTCATCCTGACTGCCAAGACCTCCCTTGGTTCTATCTTGATCGTCAAGATCTCCTTTGAGTTCATCTTGACCGTTGAGACCTCCTTCGATCTCCTCTTGATCGTTGGGACTCCCTTGAGTTAATCCTAACCGTCAAGACCTCCTTTGCTCTTCATCTTGATAGTCAAGACCTCCCCTGATCTCATCTTGGCTGTCAAGACCTCCTTTGGACCACCCTCTATGGATCTCCTCCGTTGGGTCCCTCTCCCTTTGAAACTCCTCCGCCTGGACCTCCCTTCGTTTGGATCTGATGGTCCAGACCTCCCTTCGTTTGGATCTGAGGGCCCAGACCTCCCCGCGGCTTAGACCTCCTTCCAGTCTAAGACCTCCCCGCGCTACTCAGCTCCACGCCTTCGTTTGGAACCGTCCAATCTGCATTGGATGGCCTGATCTTGTGGCACGTTCGGCTAGCCTGAACGTCCCATCCTTTTTGAGTCACCTGATCTTAATCAGACGGCTCTGTTTCACTGTGCCTTTCCCTTTGCCCTTTTGACCCCCTTCTCTTCGGGACCTCGTGGTCTATTTGTAAAGACCACCTTTGCGAGATTTCCTCAGGACCTCTTTGTCCTCCCGACCTCTGGTCTTTTTGTAAAGACCACCCCTTGGTCTTTTCGTAAAGACCACCCTTGTGGGTCAAGACCTCCCTGTCCAGCGGACCTCATCTATGGTTTTTGCAAAGACCACCCTCTGTGGTCTCTTTGCGAAGATCACCCCTCGTGGTCTTTTTGCAAAGACCACCCCTGCGGGTCACAACCTCCCCTTGGGCCGTGACCACTCCTCGTTGACCAGACTGTTTTTCAGGTTGACTGGTTCCGCTTGACAGTCTTGCTTACCCTCATCCTTATCCGCCACATAAGTCCCTTGTGCATTTAATGCCGGTTGAGTCACATTAAATGCGGTCACTTACGTGGTCACTTGCGTGGCACCGTATTCTCTCTCCTTGCCCCCTTCCTTTCCAGCATAGCATGTTATGTCATCCTTCACCAGATCGGTTGTGACACTTGCCCTGATTCCTACCTACCTTTGACTCATCCGTCTATGAGGTTCGCAGTGACTCTCTTTCCCCTCCTTCTCAGGCTATAAACAGCTTGGGTGGCCCTCTCTTATCACCGTTTTTCCACACTCATCTCTTTTTGCTCCTGCTTAGTTGCACTGCGTTGAAGCTTCGTCGCCAAGAACTCCGCCAGAGCCTCCTTCGCCACCTCCTTGTCGTCGGAGGACCCACCGGAGAGTCTGCGCCGGCTTCAACCGCCACCGCCGTCCATCGGCCTCCCCTCCTTCCTCCTTAAGTCTCTCTCGGCCCTGGTGAGTCTCTCTGTGCCCTGACCTTCTCCCTTGTCCCTACGACCACCTAGTGTGATCATATTTCTTATACGACCACGCTGTGTAGTCGTATCTTTCCTAGGACCTCCTCCTGAGGATCTCCTCAGGACCTCCCTGGTCTCTTTGCAAAGACGACCCTCTTGGTCTCTTTGCAAAGACGACCCTCTTGGGTCCTTCTCTGGACCTTTCCCTTTCAAAGACCTCCCATGACCTCCTCGGGACATCCCCCTCAGGACATCTCTTGAGCCTCTCAGGACCTCCCTTTTGCAAAGACCACCTTCTTGGTCTTTGCCGCCCTTCTGATCTTTTGCAAAGACCACCCTCTCGGTCTGTGCTGGTCTCTTTGCAAAAGATCACCCACTTTGGTCTTTTGCAAAGACCACCCTTTCCCGTGGACCTCCCCTTACCCGTAGGACCTCCTCTTGAGAGCCCTTTTCCAGTTCTTCTAGTTCTGTTCTTTGCTATTTGTTTCTGTTCGGTTTGATTGGAGTTTATTTGGATCTTATTTGGTTATTATTTGATTCTGCTTTGCTTCGTTCTCGTGTAGATTAAATGCTGTCTCGAGGGCGAGCTCGTGAAGGAATAGATCCTTAAGCTTTCGAGCAAGGCAAGTTACACCCTTGATCATATTGAACCCAGTATTTCAAATTAATTAAGTTGTGTTTCAAATTATTACTGCATGCTTATTTTAATTTAAGTAATTTAAATCCCTGTTTTAACTTTGTAGTTATTCCTAATTCCTTTGTACAACAAGATTTGATTGATGAATTAATCACCCCCTTGTCACCATAGTAAAGGCTGGTTGGTACATTAGTATGAACCAACATGTGTTGCTAAACTTTGAGCTTAGACCTGCTTAGACCAAAATTCTTGTTTTGGGATATCTTACTGCCAAAAGACCAATGTTGTCTAAATGTTTTAATCCATGACACTAGGTTGTCGTGGTAGTTTGCAAATGTTTTTGAAAAGCAAAGAAAAAGGAAAATTGGTTTGGACTTGGGCGAACTGGTTGCCTGGATGGGTGCATGTTCATGCACGGGATCAATCTATTTCTATGGTCGAGGCCTAGGGTTCTGTGGAAGTCGCCCAGGTCAGTTAAGGACCGGTCTTCGAGTGTATTTTGCCATGCCTCACCGTGCAACCACATGTCCTGAGTATGGGGAGGGGACCTGGCTGACTAATTTGCAAAGTTCCATCGCAGTTGTTCCATTTTGATGTGTGAGTGGTCTTTTATAACCTATGTTTCCCACTGGCGCAAGAGGGGACCCTGAACTTGCGGATGGTTAGTCCAAAGGGGGTGAAACCTTAGCGAGGAGGGGCTGCGGTGGAATGATGCATTGTAAAGGCCTTGTCATAAGCTCTAGACCACTTACTTTCGGAAGTGAGTGGTGGCATTGCTGGTTGCCAAACAAACTAGAGAAATCATGTCATGTGGGTAAAGTGTACAACCTCTGCAGAGTGAAAATCTATTCGAATAGCCGAGTCCGCGGTCAAGGACATGCTGGCAAAGCTGCTCCTAGTTAGATGTTGGTTTTGTTTTCAAAAGGTTTTATTAAAATGTTTTGGATCTCTATCTAAATTGTAAAATTGATTTGAGAAAAAGAATTTTAGTTATTGTATAACTGCCTTGGAACTTAGTACATGTATTTGAAAGAAACTTGGCTTTATGCAAATCAACCATATTATGCCTTCCTTTGAGATATCCATATATGCATGTCATTCTGTTAACTGATGGGTGTAACTTGCGAGCACGGTTGTTGTGCTCACTCTTGGTTTATGCTGTTTTTAGAAGGGGAGGAGAGCTTGGGGTGGTCTGCGCAAAGGACCAAGAGGTCCTGGTCGACTAGGATGCACTCTCCAGCCGATTGCCTGTGGTGTATTGGGTGGCTTGCTTGTTTTAGCTTCTGCTGTATTTTGTTTGCTGGCTTGTAAGCCCTCTTGTAATTAACTCCTTTGTTATTAATAAAGTACACGTTGGATGTTTGTTACCACTGTTGTATGCTGTGCGAGCTAGCTACTGTTCCTTGGGACTAGTTCGGTTTGCACAGAGGACTTGGAGTCATGCCAAGTCTCAAGACCTCCTCAGGCTTGGTCTCTTGACCTCCCCTGGGACAGGTCGTGGCACTTGGGATCACCCCATGTCCCACGCCCACCTTCGGGCCTCCGGGTGGTCTTGAAGGACCTCCCGGGTGGTCTTGGTGACCTCCTGTGCCCGGTTGCGGCCAGGCTTGGAGACCTCCTGGTTTGGCCGTGACAGGACCTCCTGGATCCTGTTGCAGCTAAGTCTAGAGACCTCCTAGTCGGGGCGTTACACCTCGGGAGTTGTGAAGATTGGATAAATACGTATATTAGATTTGGAAATTAAATTATGGTCATCACGAGGTTTAGCTAGATAATTCTCTGTATATTCCATAAATATTATGGTTTGCTATTTTTCATGTTGTAGACAAATAGTTACGAAATTGTGAAGTCTAATGTTTTATTAAATTCCAGTATAACCTTCAGGATTGGAAACAGGGACCTAGATAAAAAAAAGAGGATTTGCATAACTAAGATATTGTGGGGAATTTAGTGTAGATTCCATAAAACATAAAGTTTAGTATATTTGGAGTCCATTCGCAAACACTATTAATGTTTGATCACCGGGATAGCAGGTGTGTCGTCTGGTGAAGCCGAGTTACGTGCGTCGGGATTGCGTGTAGGTGCGATAGTGTATTGGTTGTTGATTGTGTACTGGTGTGGCATGTTTTGAGATATGTTATTGATGTTTGTCCAATGAGTGTTGCTTCGAGTTTGATGCTGCCTTGGCATCGTCCCATCTTTCGTGGCTAAAAGGCAAGTGCATGGTAGAGCGGTAGATAATGGTTTGTCGGTCCTTGTCTTTACAATTGAAATTATATGATAATTGTTTATTCTTTATTATGCTTATTTTAAATGGCATATTAATGACGATATGGCATGATGATGACATAACCATGGGGATGACATGGTAATAATGATAATGGATAACATTGATGATTAATGAACATTGTTGCATCATTTGCATTGCATCGAGCCAGGGCAGTGAGTATTCCCATGTATATGGCTAGTCTGGCGTGCTCTTGATAAAATCCTACAAAGGTAGGGACCTGACGAGGATATAATAATCCTCATTTTACCTTTTATCTATAATTTTTATTATAGGTAAATATGACGTCATGTGAACCCTGAGTGTACCCCTTAATGTTATGAAGGAAGAACCAAATGGATGGTCGTAAGTTCTTCTACGACCACACCCATAGTCGTAAGTTATGCTACGACTATCCCATAGTCGTAAGACTTGCTATGACTACCTCATAGTCGTAGATTCCTCTACGACTAGGTCAGCCACGACCACCTTATAATCAAATGAACACTGCAGACAAGTGGGTCTTATTGATTAAAGGATTCAAACATCATCATCTGTTGTTATTCTACGAGAATAATGGCATGTAATACCCATTATCTCTCGGTATATAGTCATGTTGAGCGACGTGGAGGAATTAATACACCGGTAATTACTACCAACATGTGCCCGTTACAGGAGGTGATGAGGCGCCGCTTTACCTGGAGTAACTGCCGCTCCTTCACGTACTATAAAAGGCGGCAAAGAGAAAGGGAAAGAGGATCAAGGATCGAGCCATCAGGAATACAAGCACTATCTGTAATAGTCTTAGTTTTTCCCCTGATTGTTCAGTATACACTTAATACCATACACACATAGGAGTAGGGTTGTTATTCTCTCCGGAGAAGGCCCGAACCTGTATAAAAATTCCCGTGTCAATCTCTCTGCATGATTCTATTCTAGGAGACCCCCCGAATCAAACAATCTTTACGTAAGTTCGGTTCTAAAACACCGACAGTTGGCGCCGTCCGTGGGGATCTTCCGGTAATTTCTTGTCGAACATTTTCTCTATTTTCCAAATCTCATGCACTCATGGCGGAGAATGGAGCGAGGAGAACTGATTCGACTTGGCGGTCTGTGAGACGTCGACATGGATGCCGGATTCGATTCTGAACCAAGTGATGACTCATCCTATGGCATTCTTGCCTCAGGGATCTTCCCACGATCCGAGGAGACAATGTCGCCGGTGGAGTTGAGGAGGATCCTTATCCCCACAACATGACGTCCAAGAGAGGAATCTACCCTCTCAAGGGCAAGGGTCAATCGACCAGACCACACCTAGGTGGACTCACGACCGACGAGAGTTTTTCCTCGAAGTGTCCAAGTTCCCCTAAGGCGGTCCGACTTGGTGAGGCAAGCTCTAGAAGCCACACAGGACTTCACCCAAGGCATCTGGTGATTCTCTCTCTCTGGATAACGCCAGAGAGCGGGATCAAGCATGCTTTTCTGCAAATTCGACCATCTCTCCAGTCACACTGCGCCGACGGAGACAGTTATAACCAGACTTCCCTACTTGGAGGATTACTCCAAGTCGCCAGATGGTGTCTCGGCGACTCCTCAAGCGGAGAGGCCTCGGCGCAAGTGAGAATCATCAGCGGAGGTCTTCGTCCTTCCTCGAGATCAAGATCACTCTTCTAGAGACCGAGATGGAGACCCTTCCGAAGGTCACACATGCATACCCTCGTGGCAATGGCGGACACCACCATCAAGCGGACACGACCAACGCCTTCATGAGCGCCAGGAAATCCTCGACATTCTCGCTTCATTGAGGCAATCTCAAGAGTCTAACATGGAAAATCTTGAGGCAATTGAAGGAAGAAGATTGAAGCTCGGAAGAATTTGCAGGGCGTATTCAATATCAATCGAGGAAGCTCGAGAGCTCCAAAGACATCAATGATTTGCTCGAGAATCCAACTCAAGAGCTAGCCCGAACGCCAGCTATGACCTCTTATTTGAAGAGATCACACAAAGGCTTCTGAGTACAATGAAAAATTGGAAGCTCCTCGTCGACATCATTCAAGTAGTCGTACCCATACGACTTCTTCGCTACCGATCAATCCAACATATCACCGCGAGAAATCGGTATAGCATACAAAGTCGTGTCGATCTCCTACTCAAGAAATGTCTTCCAAATGACCGATGATCAACAAGCTCCTCGGAAGGTGATCGTTCACCACTCCGACATGGAAATCTGCAGCGGCGAGATAAACTACGAGTAGTATCCCTCGTGGGACCGAGACCTATTACAGTCGGGTCAACTTTATTCTTGGGTATCGTCGAGTCGACCACGATGATATCAACCCTTCTTTTACGCAAAGGAGGCGTCAAGAAGTCATTCTTGGATGTCGGGCATTCTCGCTTTGATCTCCGAGCCGCTTGTGCCACCTCGTTTTCGACCAAAGGAACATGGAGAAGTTTGATGGTTCCCAAAATCCCATCGAATTCCTTCAAATTTACACAACAAATTGTTCGAGCGGCGGGAGGAGGAGAGCATGTGATGGCAAATTACCTTCCAACGTGCTCGAAGGATCGCCGATCGTGGTTACTAAACCAACCACTCGAGTCGATCTATTCTTGGCAACATCTCTGCGATCTTCTCTTGGCAAATTTCCAAGGCACATACAATGCATACGAAAGGAGGACGACTTGCACCGGATGAGACGAGCGACAACGAGACATTGCGCCATTCATCAAGCGCTTGATCGGGTTCGTAACTCAATTCCTAAGTTTCGATTCATCTGTCATCGGGGCTTTCAAGCGAGTCCGTAGTAGAAGGATAACAGAGGATATTGCTTTAAATCCTCCTACTTACATCGCCAACTCTTGAAATGGCGATCGATATACTCTCGCCTCTAAGGCGGTCGAGTGGAACAACACAATCGATCGTGAAGACAATCCATCTCGAGAGCGGTGAAGTTGGTAGAAGAAGGATAAGAAAGCAAAAAGTCCAAGAATAAGATGAAGGGTCAAAAACCCAGCGGTTCCAAGGAGGTATTGGTGTGAATGATAAAGAGCCACGCACATCAAGCCACACTCAAGACAGAGGCAAAGGTAAGCATACGATCGGAAAAATGATAAGCCTAGGTGGTGTCCTTTCCATAAAAAGGAAGGGCATGACCTTCAAGATCTGCCGGGTCTTCCAACGAAAGCTTGAAGACTACTACAACGACAAAGGACCACTTCCCACCCTCGAGCAGGTAGGTCAAACAAGTGGTCATAAATCTTCAGATGACGAAGAGGAGATGCCGTTCCAGGATCCGCAACACACCATTGAACACATCTACGGGGATCATCGGCATATGAATCAAAGCGACACTCAAAGTGCTTGAGCGAGGTAAACTCCATAGATCCTCCTCTCGTCAATAAATTACGAAGTGGTCGGAAGTCACCATTTCTTTCGAGAAGAGTGATCGCCGATCCTTCGACTCGACAGTCGATACCCAATCGTGGTCGAACCCACCATCAACAATTGTCGGGTCAATCGAGTTTTGGTTGATGGTGGAAGCTCGATAAATATTTTATTCTGAGTGCCCGGATGACATGCAAGTACCGGGACCAAAGTGAGACCGATGCGATACTCTTTCCATGGGATTGTCTGGGATCTTGACCAAACCAATTGGTCAAGTTTCTCTTCCTTTAACATTTGGTTCACCAAGTAATTTCGGGACGAGAAAATCTCCTTTGATGTGGTCGATTTCGATCTGACATATAACGCCATACTCGGACGACCAACTTTGGCAAAATTCTAATGGCTACTCATTATGGATATCAATGTATTAAGATGCGAGTCCCAAAGGAGTAATTACAATCCATTGTGACAAGAAGATGGCGCATACTGCGATCGTCGATCCCTTGAGATGGTAGGACAAATACCAACTCGAGAAGAAAGTCGACCTTCGACTAGCAAGTCGGCCTAAAAACGCACCAAAGCCGAGCGACAAAGTCAAAGAGGTTCCTCACGGGCCTTGAGAGCCCTCGAAGATCGCTCATCGAGGATACTTCCGACCCCAAATAGGAAGACGCCCTCATCACCTTCCTCCGAGCTAACGCAGATGTATTAGCGTGGCAAGCATCCGACATGCCCGGAGTCCCGGGGAGGTGATCGAGCACGAGCTAGCCTTCGGCGACAAAGTACCAGTAAAACAAAAATTGCGGAGATTTGCCCTGATCGGCGAGATGCTATTAAATCGAATTGGATAAGCTACTTAAGCGGGCTTTATAAGAGGTCAACCATCGAGAATGGTTGGCTAACCTGTAATGGTTAGAAAGTCAAGCGGCAAATGGCGTATGTGCGTGAACTTTCTTGATCTTAATAAAGCTTGTCCAAAAGACGATTTTCCTTTACCTCGTGTCGATCGGTTGGTTGACTCTCTGCAGGTTGTGAAATGTTAAGTTTTTAGATGCATATTCGGATATCACCAGTTAATATGTGTCTAGACGATGAAGAAAAGACCGCATTTATTACACCATTTGGTATATTTTGCTATGTCAAAATGCCATTTGGTCTAAAAATGCGGTAACTTCTTTTCAACGCTTGATGCGAGCAACTTTTTCATCTCAATTAGGCGAAATCTAGAAGCCTATGTTGATGACTTAGTTGTCAAAAGCATCAAGAAACTTAATCATATTACCGACCTACAAGAAACATTCGACAATCTCGTAAAACATCGCTTAAAACTTAATCACGAGAAGTGTGTGTTTGGAATCTCTTGAGAAAATTGCTTGGATTCCTAGTATCTATCGAGGAATTGAAGAGAATCCCAAAAGATAAAAGCCATTTTACAAATCGCCCTCAACTACACGGAAAGAAGTCCAAACTCACTTGGGTGCATGGCGGCTCTAAGTCGTTTCATCGCACGATCGGGAGAAAAGGGACTACCTTTCTTTAAACTTCTAAGGAGACACGAAAGTTTTGAGTGGTCGAAAGAGGCAAGCGCTGCCTTTGAGGATGTCAAGAGGTACCTTCTGAGTGCTCCTATTACGGTCTCTCAGGCCGGAAGAAACGCTCTTGGTTTACCTAGCGCCACGCCACGCAGGCGATCGGTAGCGATCTTGGTTGTAGAACGTGAAAATGTACAGCGACCGGTTTACTACGTAAGTGAAGTTTTACACGACCTAAGGGCGTTACCCTCGGTCCAAAAGCTTCAGATGCCCTCCTCATGTCTTGAGAAGCTGCGGCATTATTTTCAGCGCACAAACTAGTTTGTCTTGCCTGAGTTTCCCTTGGGAGCGATCCTCCGAATAGGGAAGCAATGGGGCGCATGGCAAAATGGTCGGTCGAACTTGGGAGTTCGACATCCATTCGTGTCGAACGGCCGTTAAATCCAGATCTTGGCGGACTTTGTCGCCGAATGGACAAATCTGAACTGTTGGGATCCCGATCTGATTCCCACGACCGATGGGCGATGTACTGACGGGTCGCTTACTTTAAGTGGCTCGAGGGTCAGGTGGTCTGGTATCTCCTACCGAGAGACCTTAAAGTATGCCATACAATTAAACTTTCGGGCCACTAATAATGTGGCGATCATCTGAAGGTTTGCTAGGCGGTATCTGAGCGTGGCGCTCTCGATTCGCCGACTACTCGTGAGAGGAGACTCTCAACTAGTCGTGAATCAAGTCGGTAAAAGTACCGGTGCTCTAACCCGACAATGTCTCGGTACTTATCGAATCGTAAGCTAGAAAAGCATTTTTTAGGTTTGAGGCACAATTCATCCTCGAAAGGATAATTTCCTCGCATCAGACCGGCTTGCTCGAATAGCTTCTTCCAGATCTGAAGTACCAAAAGGAGTCTTCTTGGAACAACTCGAAGCCTTCTCGGTCGAAGAGCCGAGACACCTCCTATTGAGGCGGCCTCTCTAGAATACGAGGATACATGGATGGCGCCCATCTATGATTATCTTGAAGGGTTACATGCGAAAGACGATCTCGAGGCGGATCGCTTATCCCGAAAAGCCAAAATGTATACTTTGGTCGAAGGAGTTCTCTATAAGCGAGGTACTCAAGGGGTGCTCATGCGATGCATTCCGCAGAGCGAAGGATTAACACTCCTTCACGACATACATGGTGGCATTTGTGGAAATCATGCTTCCTCTGAGCGTTGGTCGGCAAAGCTTTTGACAAGGTTTTCTTGGCCAACACCCTATCTGATGCTAAAGAGTTGGTTAAAAGTGTGTCGATGCCAATTTCATAGCGAGCAAATACACCAACCAAATTTCGGGCATTACAAACAATACCTCTATCTTGGCCTTTTGCAACTTTGGGGTCTTGATATCACAGGACCGTTTCCTAAAGCTCCGGAGGTTTGAGTTCCTTTTTGTGGCTATTGATCGTTCACAAAATGGATTGAAGCGAACCTGTATTCGATAACAACGAGCGACAAAACGGTTTATGATGAGATCGTAATTACTCGATTTGGAGTACCAAGTCGAATAATTACGATAATAGTAAGCAATTTTCGGCGCAAAATTTCAAGAATTTTGCGACGAGTTGGGTACCAAGTTATGTTATGCTACATGGCCCATCCCCGAGTAATGGGGCGTTCGAGCGTGCAAACGGCCAAATAATGAGAGGAATTAAAACTCGAGTCTTGACCACTCATCAAACGCTCGGGGCTTGGGTACAAGAATTACCCTACAGATATGGGCGATTCGTACAACTACCGATCAGACTCTGGAGAAACACCTTTCTTTTTAGTCTTGGTCTTTGAAGCTATGCTTCCTCCTAACTAAAGATACGGTCAACACGAGTCGAAACATTCACGGACTCCAACCAGGAACAAATTCGAGCAGATGATATTAATCTACTTGAAGAAAGGAGAAACCAGGCCCTAATTCGTTCGGCAATCTACCAACAAGCCCTGCGAAGATACTACGATCGTAAGGTTCAACCTCGCAGCCTTGCTGTAGGTGACTTGGTATTGAGGCTTTGCCAATCCAAGTCTAATCGGAACAAACTTTCTCCCAAGTGGGAAGGTCCTTACGATGGTCGAAGTTACTCGTCGAGTATTCGATGCGATTGGCAATGGAAGACGGCCGAGTTCTCTCGAATTCTTGGAACATTGACCCGATTCACGCAAGTTCTATGTGTAACCGACCATTAGGACAATAAAGAATCGGGTTTTTCTATCTCTATTGTCTTACTTTTGAGTAGTGCTTTCATTATTTTTCGACTATGTTTTAAACACCCAGTTTTCTTTACACTGGTCAGAAGGCAGATAACATCACCTAGTCGAAGCCTCTCCTCTCTGCATGTGGTCCTGCCCACTAGAAGGAGTTTCCTAGTGTCGACTCGTTACTCGCTTTTATGGCCAACACAAAGAACTTCGGGTTTTATTTAGTCGAAATATTTTTGAAGGCCAACTCTTTTCACCTTAGTTTATTTCTTGATTAATTTGAAAAATACTCTAAGAAGAGCGCACTTTCTCGATTTGCTTAACCTTGGGTGTACTCGTTTCATCTCAAGCGGTGGGAGGAAGAGACACATCTAGTCGAAGCCTCTCCTCTCTGCGTGGTCACCGCCTAATGGAAGGAGCTTCTAGCTTTGTTCGAGTTTCCTACTCTTGCTACCGGATGACTTATCGAGTCCAAGAAGAAGGACGAGTAAATATTTTAAAGTCCTCTAGACGTTTGCTTAACTCAAGTTGCCGTTCTCGATTTGATTAAACTAGTCGGAGATGTTAACATTACCTAGTCGAAGCCTCTCCTCTCTGCGTGGTCACGCCCACTAGAAGGAACTTCCTAGTGTCAACTTCGTTACCACCCTTTCGACCAATGCATGACAATTGAGACCCAAAAACTACAAGTTAAACAAACCTCTCTGTTTTCAAAAACCCTTTCTCTGAGACTATTTACTTAGTTTGTCTAAACAAACTCGACAAATAGTCGGAGCTAGAATAATTTGATTTCAATTCTTAGTCTTTATTTAGTTAATTATCTTTTGAGTTACTAACTACTCGACAAGATGATTTGCAGGAGACAAAACTATTTACTTAGTTTTCATAAACTAAGCAAATAGTCGGGGGCTAGGATAAAGTCATTACATTTGACTTCATTTCTTAGTCTTTAAATTCGTTAATTATCTTTTGAGTTACTAACTACTCGACAAGATGATTTGCAGGAGACAAAACTATTTACTTAGTTTTCATAAACTAAGCAAATAGTCGGGGGCTAGGATAAAGTCATTACATTTGACTTCATTTCTTAGTCTTTAAATTCGTTAATTATCTTTTGAGTTACTAACTACTCGACAAGATGATTTGCAGGGAACAAGATGGATTACATCAACAAAAGACTGTTTTTCACAAGTTCATTACAGACTACTCAAGAGGAGAGCCCAACTGCATCTCCTCTGAAACTTTCCGCCAATGATTGCATCTCCTCCATCGACGTCTTCCTTCTGCTTCAGAGCAGTTGAAGTCGGCTTCGAGTGGTTGCACATTAAGGTTGGGGTCATGAGCTTTAAGTTTTGCTAATGCATAACTTACTGCAGTTTCGACCGCCTCCTTTATCGATTTAGCTTGGTTGGCCTTGAGTGGTCACGGATCTTGCAAAATCGACTTGATCCCCAATGGTACTTGTGTGAGCAGCTATTGTATCATCTTGAGAGTCTTTCCCTCACTATGTAGCTCACCAAGCACATTGTTCAGGCGTGATGTTTCCTTGAAGTTTAATCTTCATTGCTTCCATCTCTGTTGGGTACAAGTCGAAGCCTCATGAGCTTTTTGTTTTCGACCACTTGCTCGAAGAAATAAGATTGGTCAAACAAAAATAAACTCCTAGAGGAAAAAAAAACAAAAATAATCACGGGTAAAAGAATTTCTTACCCACTAGTTGAGAATCAACTTCTTGACCTCTTCATTATGGGAAGCAACGGTCTCGGCATACTTTTTCTCCCATGATACAATATCCTCTACATTCTTCTTTGCAATAAGGGCCAGTGCAGTTATAAATCACGGCTTTATCCGCGATTTCAGCTCAAGTTCTCTCAATTTAACGTCCATTGCTAGAAGGAAGTGGAAGTGAGAAAAGGAAATAACTTCGTAAAGACTGCGGGTAAAGAATTACTTACTTGATATTCGAGTTCCTAACGTCTCAAGGTTTTGATCTTTATTTTTGGACATACGAGTAAGCTCGTGAATAGCTGAAGTTTTCTCTCTAACTTCATTACGGAGCTTTTTCGTCTCGTCTTCTTTTTTCGAAAAAGAAGCAAGAGTTAGGTAAAGATCAAAGATATAAGCGATCTTAAGTTCAAGCACTTCTTGTTTAATTTTTCCTGCGACTTCATGGTTGCGAGTTAGCTTCTTTAAGCTTTTTCCTGAGGTCTAATACCTCTTCCTAAACTTTTTCGACTCCTCTTTTTCATAATCGGCGAGTCGGCTAAGGTCTTAAGCGTCCTTTGTTTAACCGCGCAAGGATAACGGTGGACATGAGCATGGGTCAATCGATTGTAAGTTCTTCTACAACCATTGACCTAGTCGTAAGTTCTTCTCTACGACAAAACCATCGGTCATAAGTCTTTTCGACCATTACCTAGTCATGAGTTTTTCCATGACAAATCCGTAAGCATTATATAAGTAGTCAAATCCAAGGTGACTATGAATAGCGATGACTTACCACCTCTCTCCTGTTTGCGAGTTCCTCTTTCTGTCGTCACTCTAGAAGTTGTCGATGATATTCACCGACAACAACGATTTGCTCTATGGCTTTACGCAAGATGAAAAGACAATGAGAAACAAGAGAAGATTATACTGTATATATAAATACGATTAAGTACTTACATTCATAGTTGATCGAGCAAACATCGAGTAAACCAGACTCAGGGATCTTCAACTTGTCTACCCTCGTGACTTGGTCCCACCAAACCTTCTCAAGGCGTTCATTATCAAAGGTATCCCTCTATTGGGAATATCGTTGGGATGGGGACTTCGATCGCGAGATCTGAAAGCGAAGACCCTCGATGGAAGCAGGCCCAAAGAAGTCGGTAGCGAAGTTGAAATACTCTTCTTCTTGATTACGTAACCGGTTTCTCTTTGGAGTACGGAGGAACGTCGCAACGATCTCCTTTCCAAGACGGTGGACAAAACGCCACCATCTTGACCAGAGGCCTGCGGTGCCTCTGTTCTATCCACGACCATCTCGGTGGTCGTGGCGACCGCCTCGATGAGTCGCATGGCTGTTCTTTGGAGCTTTCACGACCATCTCGGGTCGCATTTCTTCTTGGAGTCTCCACGACCATCTCTGTGGTCACCGCCGCTACTTGAGAGGTTGTAGCCGCTACCTTCTTGGGTACAACAGTACCTCATTGGTTGTCGTAACCACTTGCGCCACGACTTCCTCTACCACAGGCGAGGATGATCCTCGACCACTTCCTTGTTGTCTCTCCAAAGAATGGAGAGGTAGCAATAGGCTTCTCAGCGGAAGCATTCTCGGGTTTGAAGGAGTCGGGCTAAAAACAAAGAAAAGGAAAGCAATTCGAGGTTGTGAAAAGGAAAAAGGTAAATTCTGTTCTTACACTTTAGTATATTTCACATACCTCTGCACCTTGGACCTAAACAGGAATTTGGGAGTCACTTTCCCAACGGAAGATTTCTTCTTCTCTACGACCACTTCTGGTCGAAGTTCGAGTTGAAGAATGGGCTTAGCCACGACCACGTCTGGTCGTGGATTTTGAGCAGGGACCATCTCTCTGGTCTCCTGACTTTCTGGATGGTCGAGATCAGTCTCGACCACTCCAAGAGCAGCATTGTCATCAGCCATAGGCTCTACTAGAGCGGTATTATCCTTCACAAAAGACATAAAATCCTTCCAGTTCTCCTTTTCCAAGTGCTTAACAAAACCAGGAGTGGCTGAAACTACGAAAGATTTTTTTTCATAATAGAAGGGTACCTTGGCCTTGCGAGGTTTGCGCTTTAGAGGTTCAGCTACTTGATCTCCTCCACTTGACTATTTTAGCCTCGGCTTGATTCTATGCTATATACGCCTAAGCTTTGCGAGAGGATGCGGTCGAAGGACTAGAACTCGAGCTCGCCCCTCCTTTGTCGTCACCCTTAAAAGTCGGCGTCTCTTGGGCGAAGGAGCTGAGCCTTTGTCCTTTGTCAACCTGCACCGATGGTTATCGATCTGCTTCTTCATCATCCCGACGATTTTCCATGCCTACTTTACGTAAAGCAAAAGCGAAGAGAAGAATTACTAATCGGTCGTAAGATTTTCTCGACCAATATCAAATCGTAAGTTTTTCTCGACCTTTCCTCGGCAAGTAAGATTTCCTACGGTCACGACTAAGTTGTAAGTTTTTCTACAACATTTCTCTAGTCGTAAGTTCTTTCTCGACTATAAAGTCTTAAAGACAAAATCAACTCTTGATTACCTTTAGGCGAACCATCCTTTCCTCTGCGGATCGACCTTGAAGGATTTTAGGAACCGCCACACTAAGTGGCGGAGACTTCTCTAAGCGAGTTTGACTCTAACGTCAATCTCCATTTGGTGAAAGATCTGTTCAAGCAGATAAAGGCATCTTTTAAACAACTGCGGAAAGACCAAATTGAGAGCTAAGTCGAAAATTCACTTACCCTCGTTGTAGTCCTTGGTTGGGTGCATTGGCCCCGAGTATCTCCACATAGGGATGCTCGTTTCTTCAAAGGACTAATTCAGCGTGTGATGAAATCTTTCACCACATGCCATCCGGTCGACCCTTCCTTCTTCAAGTCCTTGATAACTTGAACATAAGGGCAATCCGGTGATATCTTCGAGTCGAATCCCATGAAGATTGCTTTTCAAAGACCTTTCCCACGAAAGAGAGGTCGTCTTCGAGGTGACTTTCGAAGAAACCACCTCTTCCTCCATCCCGCCCACGAAGACCGGGTGAAACTCTGAATATACTCCCTCGACTTCCGTCGTGGAGTTTTAGACCACAACTTCCAGCAATCCCGCTTGTCGAGACATTCCATAGAAATATTGGAAAAGCTCAAGGTCATGGAATTCCCAAACGCCTCGCACAAATATCTGGCACGCTCGGCATGGTGATAGAGTTAGGACCAAGGTTCACTAACTCCACCCCAAAATGCTCGAGCACAACTGTGAGAAAAGGTGAGCAGCAATGAAGGCCACACTCACAATAAGCCTGGAAGACGGGAATTTGCCCATTCTCCCCTGACGGCCAATGCTGCCCAAATGCCGGAAGCCATTTCACAAGAGTCTTCTCTGGAATCTTCTCGGCGACAACTAGGGCTTGAATCTTCGCCGCATCCATCTCCGACTCTTCCCAATCAGAAACTTTCCTGGCCATCTCTCTCGGAAACAAGAAATTTTGGGTCGAAAAAGAGGGCACAATTGGAGTGGCAGCGGAGAAGGCAAGAACGACTCGGCGGCGGAGAAGGCAAGAGCTTGAAGAACAGCAGGAGCAATTTGGGGGAAAAGTAAGATCTTAGGTTTTACCCTCCGGTGAGTATATATAACCGCGTACCTTGAGCCGGAGGCGTGACATTCCAAGGGTCGCCACCGTCTCGGGAACCGCTTCAACAGACAGGCTAACGGGCGTCGTTTGAGATTCCCCAGTGTGTCCGTTCGAGAAATTCAGGTTTGCGTTTACATCTCAAGCGAAATTACTTCCTTGGTTAGATCTTTTCAACCAAAGGAAATGATAATCGGAAAGTTCCTTCTTCCGATCACTATACTACGACCACCTTGTGATCGTAGAAATGCTTTTACGACCACTTGATAGTCGTAAGCAATTTTCTTGACCAAGCACATTTCTGGTCAAAGTAGTACACAATCGAAGAGTTTTTCCTTCGATTATTTTCTACGATCCTCTCATGATCGTAAGACCATCTAGAACCCCTTTACCAAGTAAGTTGCTTTCACTTGAAGCTGGGGGGCTAGATGACGAGGATATAATAATCCTCATTTTACCTTTTATCTATAATTTTTATTATAGGTAAATATGACGTCATGTGAACCCTGAGTGTACCCCTTAATGTTATGAAGGAAGAACCAAATGGATGGTCGTAAGTTCTTCTACGACCACCCCCATAGTCGTAAGTTATGCTACGACTACCTCATAGTCGTAGATTCCTCTACAACTAGGTCAACCACGACCACCTTATAATCAAATGAACCTGCAGACAAGTGGGTCTTATTGATTAAAGGATTCAAACGATCATCATCTGTTGTTATTCTCTGAGAATAATGGCACGTAATACCCATTATCTACGGTATATAGTCTGTTGAGCGGCGTGGAGGAATTAATACACCGGTAATTACTACCAACATGCGCTCAATTCATAGAGGTGATGAGGCGCTTTACTGGAGTAATGCCGCTCCTTCACGTACTATAAAAGGCGGCAACTAGAGAAAGGAAAGAGGATCAGGATCGAGCCATCAGAATACAAGCACTATCTGTAATAGTCTTAGTTTTTCCCCGATTGTTCAAGATACACTCAATACCATACACACACAGAGTAGGGTTGTTATTCTCTCCTGAGAAGGCCCGAACACGTATAAAAATTCCGTGTCAATCTCTCTCGCATGATTCTATTCTAGGAGACCCCGAATCAAACAATCTTTACGTAAGTTCGGTTCTAAAACACCGACAGGACCCTGTCGTTAAGAATATGGGGGAAGAGTGATTCATCGACAGGTGATCACTCGCTATACGAATATCAGCTAATGAGTTGCATTGCATTTACATACATGAGAAGTTAATGATTGTTTAATTGAAAGATGAAATGTTTGTTTGTGGTTCTATTTTGTATTTCCTGAGTCGTGGACTCAACCTTACTTTGTTGTTGATTTTTTTAGGTGACCATTAATGGCGACATGCATGGGATGAAGAAAAAGCTCGTTATGTGTTTGAATCAAATTTGAATTGATTACAGTAGATAATTGGTTAAAATTGAAATGGGTTGATTTGGAATGAAAAGAGGTTAATGAGGCTCGGCTCAATAGTAGCTTGTTAGCTCGCTTTTAAAATAACCACTTAAACAATAAATAAAATGATTTTAAGTTGAACTATGTCAATTTCGAATGAAGTTCGATAATAGCTCGTTAAGCTCGATAGCCAGCCCTAAATGGAGTACCACATGTGCATCACATGCACTGATCACACAAACATTAGCTATTTAAAGTGAATTCATTTAAATTTGGTGATAATGATTATTCTCCTTTACATTTATTCATAGACTTGGTTATGAATTAGTTTATATGCTTGAGACTTTAATTGTTTTATTACTAGTTGATTTATTATTCTTGTTGCCATTCTATGTACTAGGAGAATGGTCTCGAAGTTCCTTAGGTGTGGATATCCCAAGCGTTTCTCGGGTGCGGGTATCCCAGGCGTTTCTCGAGTACGTGTATCTTGAGCGTCCTTGGCGCGTATGACCAAGCTATGAACTTTTATCCTTCTGCATTTATTATGTTTTAATTGATTCACATGTGACCCGTGGACGGGTTTTTATTCCATGCATGCGTGCTGGAATTATTGTTTAATTAAGGTTTAAAGTAGTAGCTAGAGTAGTTAGGTGACATTCTGGAATCAATGTTGGGTCAGGGTGTTATAGCAAGGTCCGCTGTGCTCCACTGAGAAAATCTCCTATCCCCGGTGAGCTCTTGCCTCGCCACCCGCGTCATCTTGTTCCTCTTTACTCCCTGATCATGTTACCCCTCTCATTTTCAAAATTTTTTGCCGAGGACCATCTTCTTCCCAATTTTCGGTCGCTGCCTCCGCCATTGGCAATTCTTCCTGCCCGGTAAACCTCTCGCCTAAGAGTGAGCATCTTAAGTATCCTTAGAGCACCCTCTTCCTCACTACACCTACCATTTACAACCCAGACTCACCGAGTAGCGCTGTCATCATTGACCCCTCCATCACCGCCACTGCTTACCATCGTTTGGCCACCACAGAGCTAGATCTGTGTTGTCACCAACTGCACCTCTGTGTTTGTGGTGAGCTTTTGAAGCTTTTACGTTGTTCGCCTTAGCTTCTCGTTGTCATTAGCACCGTCGCTTTTTCTCGTCGTAGTTCCTATACCGATGACTTTTGGTCCCTGAGCAGGCACCCGTAGCATCATGCTACACTCCTAAAGCCTTCCTAGCTCTCAGTGCCACCTCTTTTGCTTCCCTGCGTCGACATCATCGCAAACCCGAAAGACTTCGCCACCTTCCTTCACCGTGTCGTCGTCTCCATCCACTTCTCCGGCCGCCGTGACTAACCAAGTGATCGTCGTGGTCTCCCCTTATCCATTCCCAAGCTTATTCATGCCCCTCTGGCACTCTCTCGTCGTCGACAAGCTCACCAAGCTCTCGGCATGGTACCCATCCCCTCTCTTTGTTTTCTCTCACTGACAAGTGGGCCCCATGAGGTTTAGCACTAATGATGTTGTTACGATTAGATTAGTTTGTTTAGCCCTGTCTTAAGCTTAATCAGTCGCTCATGCTTAGGCCCCGTTCATTAAGTTAATTAGAATTCTAATTTAAACCGGTATTAAGGCCCAAGTCACTAACATGTGGGTCCTACAACCCCGTTCACACCTCTGTGAACCTGGCACGCCATGGACTCGGCTCCCACCTATCAGTTGGATGACACAATAAATCTAGATTTTCCTTTAGAAAGAAAAATGAAAATCCCTGCACAGCGTTTTCTCATTTCTTTTTCTGGACTCCAAATCATGAGCTTTCATATGTTGCATTTGAACTCCAAATTAAGTGAAACTTTTTTCTAAAATTTTGTAAAATCATGAGCTTTAATAATATACTAAAATATTTTAATTTTCTGTCTGTTTGAATTTATTTGTGTCACATGGTTTTTACCGATTATACACCGATGTTCTAGAATCGTATGTAGTTGATCCAAAGCAAGAATAACTGGTGTTCAACAAGAAAGGCAAGCACCCTCCTTTGACCATACTGATCCATATTTTAATGTTATGTATATTGTTTGCTCAAAATATTATGCATGCTTAATTTGAGTGAATTGCTACGTTATTGTTTAGTATTTAGTTATCGCCAATTGCATTGATCCTACCTTGAAAAGTTGATACCCTTAGTGTTGTCACCCTAGGAATATTATCCACTATTGGTAATAATATTTGTGAAATTTTAGAATAGTATAGGAGGCTTGTGCTTAGTCGTGCTTAGGTCAATAATAGTACAAACGGTGGGATTTGGTAAAACAAAGTTTTGGATACTATGGGAAAGTGTTTTTGGAAAATTTGGATAAAGGTCTTACCTCTGGTATTTTGGATAAAAATGTGAAAATAAAATGGTTTCAGACTTGGGCGAGTTGTTTGTTGAGACTGGTGTAGTTTGCACGAGAACTCGGTTTGTGTTGGTCTCACTCTGGTAATTAAGGACCGAACTTTGATGCCATTGACCCAAGCATTTTCAGTGCAACATGTACAACATGTTCAGAATGAGTTGGACCTGGCCAAGTAATTACCAAGTCTGAGCATTAAGCCCGCAGGATGTAGTCAGTAGGCATTATCTGGGTTGTGTAGACGATGGTAAAGGACGTCTATGTCTGTAGGGCACTTGCATTAGATGATTGTAAGTGATGTCCACGTCCATGCAAGTGTTACCATGTAACGTCTGTTTTCGGATGAGTGAATAGTAACTATAATTCCGTTTCATTCTTCGCCGTAATTCAACTAGCAAGTATTTGCGAAAACTTTCCTTCCTCCTAGGTTTGTGTTTCAAATGTAATGTCCGTAACATTTGAAATTCAAATTCGCGGTTTGGAGTTCTTCTCCTCCCTTTTGAATCCTCGGGCCAATTTGAGTTGGACCTCGCCTCCTTTCTTGGGCTCAGCCCATGATCTTGTTGGGCCGGCCATTCCTTCCCTGTCAGCCCGCCCTCGCCCATCTCCAGCCTGGCCCTTCTCCTTTCTTCCCCCCACCCTCCCAGCTCTCTCCTTGCCAACTCAAGCAGCCGCTAGGTCATCTTCTCCCGGGTCACCTCTTGCTCCCTGCCTGCGCCTACTCCTCTCTTGCTCCCCTACTCACTTTGGTGCTCTGCTGCTCCCCCTCAGTGGCCGGTTTTATCCCCTATGACACCAGCGGCAGCAGCAGCTCGCCAACTCCCCTGCCGCCATCCCTCTGCCCACTGCGCTGCACCGGCTCCCTGCTGCTCCATCCCGCCTGCAGCGCCCAGGCCCCTGTAGTGCACCCACTCCGCGTCCTCAGCGACGACCTCAGAGCCCCCCCCGCCCCGTGCGCAGGCATGCGTCATCGCCGTCCTCGTCGTCCTCGAGCTCGTGGACCAGCGCGCGCCATCATCAACGGTCATCAAGGTCACGTCCCGGGTCACCAGCTCCCACGTCGTTTCCCCCTTTTCCGTACGAATCCGCGGTGCCACCGGCCATCACCACCCGTCACCACCCGTCCTCGCCTTGGACCGAGCAGCAGCTGCGTAAGCGCGTGTCGCCCGCGTCGGCGAGACACCGCAGAAGACCCTCCGTCCTCGCTGCGCTCAACCGCCTCGCTCTGTCTTCTCAAGCAGCACCCCATGCCACCGCCTCGGGACAGCACGCACCCGCTCGTCCTCGCCCTTGACTCCCGCTCCATCCCGTTGCTTTCTCCTATGCCCTTGGCCCTATAAAGCCTCCCCTCCTCCCCCTGGAGCTCCTCACGCCGCCCCCTTGGAGATCAGTAAGAACCACCCTCGAATCTGCCACTACTCCATTTCGGCCGTTGCCACCTCCACCGTCGTATCGCTGCTCCGGCCACCCTCCGGCGCCGCCAACCCCGTCACCATGAGCCTCGGCCTCCTAGGAGTCATCCCCTCAACCTCCCCTGGGGATTAGCCCCTGTCGCCGCCGTATTTGCCGTTCTTCCCCGCCTCCGGTGGCCACCTTCACCACCACCCGCCGCCGCCCACAGCCATCCCCGGCCTCCTCGCCTAGCTCGTCGGCTTCGCCTCGACGAGAGCTACCCCGTGCTCACCTCCCCTAGCTCAAACCGCCACCGGAGCCACCCCGCCACCATGGCCGTGCCGCCTCTGCCGCTCACCACCAAGACCACCACCGCGTCCCCCTTTCGGCCCGCCACCCGTCATCACCTCCGCCTCCTCGCTAGCTCCCCATCCTGCCCTTGCGTCGCCCGCCATGCCCCATTCTGCCGTCGTCGTGGCCAGCACAAGAAGGCGCGACGCTGCCTTGCGTGTGCCCGTGCGTGTCCAGTTCGGACAAAGCACATTGCCATCATCAAGGCCATAATGATGTCTTAAGCATAATGGTAGCCATTAGAGTCTTAATGATGTCCTAAGCCCCCTTCTCTGTGGCTGACCCGCGGGCCCATGCGTAGTAAACCAGCCCATTTCCCCCTCGACAAGGGCCATTGTGCTGCTGTTCCGTGAACCATTGCCTCTGTCTTGGCGTGTGCAGGTCCATCTTGTCTTTGTGGACCGCTCTCTCTCTCTCTCTCTCTCTCTCTTATTTCAATTGATTTAATCTTCGTTAATTCATATCTCCTTCGTTACAACTCCAAAAATTATGAAATAAATTTCTAAAAATTCGTTAAATCAAGATCTTGCTAATGGCATAGGACTTGATTAATTTGGAGTTCATTTGAGTTTTCTTGTGTATTTACTTGCTCTCTTTGTCGTTGTGCCTTTTTCCGGTTATTCGCCTGTTTAGGATTTGAAGACGCCGGAGATCCCCAAGTTGATCAAGACCAAGAGTATCACGATCACGTTGCCTCTAACCAAGGCGAGTCAATACTTTGATCATGTTGCTCCTACATTTTTATGCAAATTATATTCTTTTAAATTAGCAAAGTGCATGCTTTAATTTCTTAATCAAATGTATGTTAAAGCTTAAGGTAGTTAAATACCCACTTGTTGATTAATTAATTAATATGCCATCCTTGATAACTTGAATCCTTTAATCCTTGTCACCCTAGTAATTATATGGTAATACTAGTTATAGGGTGTACTTAAGTGACATGCTAGCCTTGCTTAAGTACCGGGGTATTAAATACCCCAAATCATCATGTCTTCAAACATAAAAATATTTTGGATAGTCATTGGTGGACCATTGACTAAAAGGTGTGGAAAATAATTTGGTTTACTCCTCAAAACCCTATTGCTAGTTCTATCTGGGCGGATGGTGAGGCGGTGGGTGCTCGGGGAGCACGAGGTTGGTTGGGTTATGGAATGAACCGCCCAGATAACCCTAAGGACTTAATCTTGTCACGACCACCCGTGTTAAACAAGTATAGCCACAAGTCTGCAAAGTGCAACTTGGCTTAGTAAAATTATTGAACCCTGAATGTGTCTCCTTTGGTGGAGAATCAGACGCAGCGCAAGCTTGCGGTACATCCACTTGACGGGACACCGATACTCGGTGAAGTTGCCAACATCGTGGGTAGTCCAACTATGCCACACGCATGGGTACAACATCCTCATGAATGTATGGGCGCAACCCCGATGGGTGAGATTACGGAAAGGGCAAGATAGTTTGAAAGGTTACTGTGACGGTCGCCCAATTACATGACTATGGAATCATGTGGGGTAACGGGTATGACTATCTCTTGTGGGTAAAGTGTACAACCTCTGCAGAGTCTAAACTATTTAAACAGCCGCGCCTACGGTCAAAGGCGGACATGGGGATCATAACTTGAGTTAGTTCTATTTCAAAAGCTTTGTGGGTGGTATGGAAATGGTGGAAGGGCTCACCTAGACCTGTTTTGGATTTCTCCTAAGTCGTCGTGCTCAGCGGGTGTGGTCTTTGGAGGCAGCTCCAATTGAAAGGATGCATTAGTAGAGTTCCGCCGGATGGAACCTCTACTAAAATAATTATTGCACATTACTCTCTTTACCAAAATTGCAATTTGTTAAAATGCTAAGTCATAGGATTTGTAATTAAGTTATTTGAAAAACTTGCTTTCGCAAACAAAAGAACCGAGCCATCCTTGTTAAACCTTGCATGTATACTATTGCATTGTGTGTTGGCTCGCGAGCACGATAGTAGTGCTCATTCTCGCTTCTCTCGCCAACCCTCCAGATAATGAAGATGAAGGAGATTACGCCTACTACGATGGACCAGAAGATGATGGACAAGGATATGACGAGGAGTAGATTAGTTCTGTAGCCTAGGTCTCGCCCAGTCTAAGTAGACTCACTAGTACCCGCGTACAACCGATATTATCCAGTCCTTGGTTAATATCCGTCGTACACAGGTCACCCCAGTCGCTTGCCTGTGTGAGATGAGCCCTACCTCCCCTTTTGCTTCCGCTGTAGTTATCGCCGTCTTTTGTGTTGTAATCTAGTTGGCCTTGTGCGGCCCTTTTGTAAACTCGACCCGACGAGGTCTATGTTACCCTATGTTGTAATATATTTGTTGTTTCACGACTTGTATGGTTGATTTAGCAATGTATCTGTGAGTGCTATCTACTGATCCAGGGAATAGCACAGTGTTTTCACAGAGGATTTGGATTCTCAGAATCCGGGTCCGATAGAGCTGGTATCAGAGCATACGACTGTAGGACCCCTAGTTAGATTGGTCGATTGCCTTAAGGACTTGGATCTTATTTCTAAAAAATTAAGAAACGTTTTGTCAAAATATAGAGTATTTATTGCTTCTACTCATCATTCCTAGTTCCATACTTATCTCTAATCTCATTAAGTGTTACTAATCTCTTCTCTTGTTTCAAAATTTGTAGATGGCTTCTTCTCTAGCTGCGGGCCCATGGGACTTTTGTTCTCATGGAAAGCGCCATGGCGGTTTCGCCGATCTCCTCCGTCAGCTGATGCAGTATCTTTGTTTCTCCAGCCCTCCGCTCTACAAAGGCCGGATGACGCGGATCATGGCTCATGAGTCCTGGGATATGGAGGTTTTCCTCTATGCTAGGATTGGTGAGTTCGTGCCCCACACCTTCCATGCCGAGGCACCGCGCCGCAGCAGTCTCGACGCCATCCAGGATGCAGCCCGTGTCGCCATCACCCGCCTGTGTTGGATGCACGAGGACCTCCTGCAAGAGTTGCCGTTTCGCTTCTTCCCGTGCCTCCCCGACGGAGAGCGCCTCCCGGAGACCTTCGACGCCAGAGACGACGAACCTCGCCTGACCCACTAGGTGCAGCTGACCCAGGCGATGATGCTCAACATCCACTCCTGCACTGACGAGATCCAGCGACTCCGGGTACTTCTCATCGGTAGCGAGGCCCACTCCGACACCCTCCGCGCCAACATGATCAGGAGCGATGAAGCCCACCATGCTGCCCTATGGGAGAGAGACACCGTCACTGTGGAGAGAGACGCCGCACTTGCAGAGGTGGCACGTCTCACTACCGCCCTTGCGAGAGCTACTTCAGCTCCAGCTCTAGTTCCTCCTCCAGCTGTCCCCTCCAATGTCAGGATGCGCGACCGACCTCTTCGTTCCCAGGGACCCCGCGTCAGGATCACTACGCGCAAGAGCGTGCGACGCCCTAGTCCGCCGCCCTTCGACGATCTTCCGGTATCCAGGCGTGGACGCAGCCTCACTGCTCGCCGCGCATCGCCGGCGAGTCGCTCTGCTCGCGAAGTTTCAGCCAGAGCCGCTCCCGCTCCCGTTCCTCGATGGAGTAGTCAGGATAGTGTAGGTTAACTAGCAGTGCTTGCTAGGCAGTCTTTTGGGTTGCAAGCACTTTTGTTTCTTCCTTTTGTAGACGATGTGTTGTATCCTGTGTCATGACTTAGCTTAGCATATAAGCTTTGTTCGAGAGTCATGTAACACTTAATCCCCCTTATTATAATGCAGTCATTCTAGGCTTTGTATTGTATTTATTTGATCTTCTTGCTTGGTTTAAAGTTCTTTTGTGTGTGCCCTAGAGGGCTAGTGAACCCTCATATATATCTCTCTCTAGTCCTCCCTAGTTCTAAGCCTCCACCTTTCTTCAGGATGCCGCCAAGAAGAGCCGCCGCCCAATCCGCGAAGCTTATGCAACTGGCCGAGGAAGAGGCCGTGGCCGTGGTCGTGGACAAGGACAAGATCTACCTCCCCCACCACCAGCCCATCCGACAATGGCAGACGTGATGCTTCAGCAAACTCAGATTCTCCAAGCTTTACTCAACAATCAGCAGACAGGGCCTGCTGGCCGCAATTCCAAACTCGCTGACTTCCTAAGGACAAGACCCCTCACCTTCGCTGTAGCTACTGAACCTCTTGAAGCCGAAGACTAGCTCAGCGGGTGTGGTCTTTGGAGGCAGCTCCAATTGAAAGGATGCATTGGTAGAGTTCCACCGGATGGAACCTCTACTAAAATAATTATTGCACATTACTCTCTTTACCAAAATTGCAATTTGTTAAAATGCTAAGTCATAGGATTTGTAATTAAGTTATTTGAAAAACTTGCTTTCGCAAACAAAAGAACCGAGCCATCCTTGTTAAACCTTGCATGTATACTATTGCATTGTGTGTTGGCTCGCGAGCACGGTAGTAGTGCTCATTCTCGCTTCTCTCGCCAACCCTCCAGATAATGAAGATGAAGGAGATTACGCCTACTACGATGGACCGTAAGATGATGGACAAGGATATGGCGAGGAGTAGATTAGTTACGAGCCTAGGTCTCGTCCGGTCTAAGTAGACTCGCTGGTACCCGCGTACAACCGATATTATCCAGTCCTTGGTTAATATCCGTCGTACACAGGTCACCCTAGTCGCTTGCCTGTGTGAGATGAGCCCTACCTCCCCTTTTGCTTCCGCTGTAGTTATCGCCGTCTTTTGTGTTGTAATCTAGTTGGCCTTGTGCGGCCCTTTTGTAAACTTCGACCGACGAGGTCTATGTTACCCTATGTTGTAATATATTTGTTGTTTCATGACTTGTATGGTTGATTTAGCAATGTATCTGTGAGTGCTATCTCTTGATCCAGGAATAGCATGTTGTTTTCACAGAGGATTTGGATTCCCGCACTGGTCCGACAGAGTCGGTATCGAGCATACTGTTGTAGGACCCCTAGTTAGATTGGTCGATTGCCTTAAGGACTTGGATCTTATTTCTAAAAAAATTAAGAAAAGTTTTGTCAAAATATAGAGTATTTATTGCTTCTACTCATCATTCCTAGTTCCATACTTATCTCTAATCTCATTAAGTGTTACTAATCTCTTCTCTTGTTTCAAAATTTGTAGATGGCTTCTTCTCCAGCTGCGGGCCCATGGGACTTTTGTTCTCATGGAAAGCGCGATGGCGGTTTCGCCGATCTCCTCCGTCAGCTGATGCAGTATCTTTGTTTCTCCCGCCCTCCGCTCTACAAAGGCCGGATGACGCGGATCATGGCTCATGAGTCCTGGGATATGGAGGTTTTCCTCTATGCTATTCGGTTCAACCAGATCCGGATATGCCGAGGAGTAGCGATTGTCATTTACGGAAATCTCTCTCTCTAACTTAGCCAGGAATGACGCTATAATAGACACGGTGTTCTACAGCAAAGAGCCATGTCTTTTCGGTGTGTTTCAGCAAATACATGAATTATCACTGTCAAACAGCAAATGCCACAATATTATGGTGTCCTATAGCTAATTTTGCAAAAGTTAAAATGTACTCAAATTTAGTTCTAATTTTTCTAGGATATATATCCATCTAAGTTTTGAAAATAACATTGAAATTCAATATGAAATTAAATTAGTAATATATAAATTCATATCCAAAAATGATTATAAAATGGAGTTAGCTTAAATACTAAAACGACATTGATTCATGACTAAACTAAATTGGACAATTATATACATTAAAAATTAAGAAATACTACTAAATTATGAGTTGCAATTATAGTCCCCATATTAATCCTAGGAGGAAAAGTCCTATAGATTTGTATATTAATATGAAGAAAATAACTGCAAATTCTCTAATACATCCACCCAATGGTCTTACGTCGTAATGGCTTAGAAATCTAGACTAAAAGTTCATATTCCAATCAAGAACCCACATGTCATGTTTGAAATAAAAATTTGAATTGAACCTCAATAAATACAAACTAAAATATAATGATATTCGGACTAAAATAAATTCATTTGGGAAGTATTTGAACTGAACTTGAATAAGTAAAAACTAAAATATTAAATTTCTCGATTTTTAAATATAAAATTCAAGTCAAATAAGTTTGGAATATATGAACTAAAATTTGTCAAAAAGTTAAATATATATATTTTTTGAAGAAAGTTGTAATTATATAAAGTAAAAACTTCAAGTAATAAATCCAAAACAAAATGTAATTCGAATTAATTTTGAAACCACATTAATTTATGTTTGTAAAAATAAATTTAATCATAATTATATTAAGTCAAAAATAAATTAAATCTCCTCATAAAAATTAATCTTTCACTATTTTATTGAATTCAAAATTGAATTAAAATATACATATATAAGAATAAATTTCTTAAAACTTCACGTGCTCTGTCTAAAGACTCGTAAAACCACACGTTTCACAAATTTTTTTTTCAAGAAACTGCACATAGTTTGTCAAAGTGTATTAGAAAATCTAATACTTTCTGAGCCAACAGGTTATGACAGCATGGGCCCTCCCACAATAGAAACAAGACACAGCCCGCCAGATGATATGTGTGGTTCATCTGGCAACCAAACTAGATTTGTGGCTTTTGTGTCTGGGCACATACTGTCATTACTTGTTGGGGTGGACAAGATTCTGATTTCTGAAACATTTCTGCAAACTATATATGCAGTTTCCTGAATGTTTTCTTTTAAAAACAGCACTCAAGATCTATCGATTACTGTGCTTAACGAACTAGTGTAGTTGCTAATGTGAGCAGTTTGAATTTTTTTTTATCGGATGTCTGGAAAGCACGAAATGGCCTTGCATGGTTGTGACTTGTGACACAATATTCCGTCTACCGAAGTCTAGTAAATAATACCATGTCGTGAATTACCAATTCATACAGAAAAATGTCATATACCATCAAGATTGTACGTACTGAAATTTGCTAAACAACAGAAGCACGGGCACCCTGATTGGTGAAGAGAAGAGAAAATGCACGAGATAGAGGTATACCCTGTTTCGCACCATGATGCCTTTATTGAAAGACGGCCTTCAACGAAAATGGCAGTAAATCTAACCCATCAAGTATCAGCCGAAAATTAACCCCTCCAATTCCTGCACACAGCATGTCAAGTTTGTTAGTCGACAATGGCAAACCAACACAAATTTTTTGTTGACAGAACAAAGTCGGCAAAATGCAGATCGAAGCAACTGAATTGTTTCTCGTACCCCGTCAATTAGCAGCCCAACAGCCGGGCGGAAGAGAGAGAGAGAGAGAGTTCCCAGGAGACCACTTGAGATATATCAGACGCTAAGCTAGCAAAAGTGCAGAGCTGTTCAAATGAAATCTCTCTGTTGTATCAATGCCTTGGAATTAAGCTGCCTCTACACTTCTGGCGTTGGTTTGGCCCGTGTTGCTTTACTTTCTCTAAAGCATAAGCGTGCACGAATGATTATTTGCTTGTAGCTCGAGTTAAAGATAATTGGCCATGGCTGTCGTGTGAATTAAAGTGTGTACCGGTCGCTTGTTCACTCAGAAAAGTTGATTCGTTAAGAAGTAGGGACAAGGCAGCATCTTGTGTTGCCAGTAGTCGTTGCGCGCGCGAGGTGAGATTGCTGAAACAACCTTGTTTTGAGTGTTGCTGTTAGACATTACGTATGGACTACCTATCATATTCTACCACTGATCTTTAATTAGAAGCAAGACTTATCTACAAACAACCAGTGAGATTAAATATACCTCCTTTTAAGAGGACTAGAAAATCCCACAATAATCGTTAAATCAGAAGAAAGCAAAACTCCTAGAAATTATCTCGTTAATAGAGAAAAATAAAGATTTCACATGTCTATTAGATGGCCCACGTATAATTACAACGGTGAGGATATATACAAACAATTAGTGAGATTAAAGGTACCTCCTTCATTTAAGAGGATTAGAAAATCCTACGATAGTCCTTAAATTATTAAAAAAAACAAAATTTAGAGAAATTCACTCATTAATTGAGAAAAAAAAACGTCACATACATCTATCAGATGCCCACGTATAATTATAACGGTGAGGATGTCGTGTACCTAGTGCTATATGTACCTATCACGTTAGTAGAAACCAAGCTATCGTTTCCAAAATCAAGTTCCAAACAATCACCGAACTCTCCTAATTAGACTATCAACCGAGTCTGACTCTTGTAATACAGCTATTGATGTGTCCGATTCCAACAATAATCACACTGTTGTTGTATCCGAATAAAAAAAGAAAAGAAAAACATGAAACCTCTATACTCTGTTTTCCAATTCAAATCCCTGCTGAAAAAATAGCTTTTACCATCAAATTGATTTCAGCTGATCAGATTTGACGTCAAGCACTTTCTACATCAAGTCGATCAGTGGATAAAACTTTATATCAAGAACAAGGTATGCTTATAATCTATGTTTAATGTGCTTATGCTTCCTTATAATCTTCCGTTTATTCAATCTCATAAGCATCTCACCACACCGATTTTTGTAATGTGCAGTTACCAGCAGAATCGGGTTTCCATGTATCGAAAAGACTTCTTACACTTCTAATCTTCCTGTGAATTAATCCACCCCGTAAGATATACTATACAATATACGAATAAAATACTTGACAATGTAGAACATATAACATCAATAGGTACTTAGTGAGGAGTCGTTATAATTATGTGATGTAGTTAGTGAGGAGTCGTTATAATTATGTGAGCCACCTTATGGACACGTAAGATCTTTTCGTTTTGTGAGATTTTCAGCGTAATTAGCATAGGAGTTACAACAGGCGAGAGTGAGCTTAATTAGCACTAATTACATGATAAATTAACTAATTTGATTAACTATCACAATTTGGAGTGCTTCCATCCGCGACCATTCGGTTGATTGAGCACCACTCATTTATCCGTGAACTATCTGCAGTTCTACACATTATAGGAAACATGGAAGTGAGCTTAATTTGCGCTAATTCTATGATAAATTAAATAATTTGATGAACTATCAGAATTTGGAGTGCATCCGTCCGTGACCATTCGGTTGATTAAGCACGGCTCATTTATCCGTGAACTATCTGCAGTTCTACACATTATAGGAAAAATGACTTTAAATTTTCAAAATATATGTACTCACACAGTAAAGTTTCTTTTATTCCATATGTGTTCTGTCGGACTCGGATTCTGAGAATCCAAATCCTCTGTGAAAATACTGTGCTATTCTCTGGATCAGTAGATAGTACTCACAGATACGTCACTGAATCAATTCATACATGGCGTATATAAAACCATACCATTCATTAATTAACACATCAGAGTTTACATAGACCGCATCAGGTCGGGTTTTACAAAAGGGGCCGCACAAGGCCAAGGATTACATTACAAAAGCGGAAGCGACAACGGAAGCAAAAGGGGTAAAGCACATCTCTCCACAGGCAAACGACTGGGGAAACCCGTGTGCGTCCGATATTACCCAAAGGCTCAGATAATATAGGATACACGCAAGCACCAACGGAGTTAACTAGACTGGGGTAAGACTAGAACAACTAAGACTAACTACGCTTCATCCATCTCCAAGGCCTCCAACTTCGGGATCCTCGTAGTAGTCATAATCCTCTAGATTCCCTGCTTCTAAGGGTTTTGGGGGAAAGAGCGAGAATGAGCACAACTTCCGTGCCCGCGAGCCAACACACAATGCAATAATATACATGCAAGGCTAAACAAGGATGGCTCGGGTTCTTTTATTTTCTAAAGCAATATTTTCAATTATCATAATTACAAATTCCTATCACTTAGCATTTTAACAAATTGTATTTTATTAAAGAGAGTAATTGTGCAATATTTATTTCAGTAGAGGTTCCATCCGGCGGAACCTATACCGCATGCTTCTTTTGTTTGGAGTTACCTCCAATTACTACCATCGCTGAGCACGAAGACTCAGGTAAAATCCAACACAGGGCTAGGTGAGCCCTCCACATTTTTCATTCCACCCACAAAGGTTTTTGAAATAGAACTAACTCAAGTAAAGATTCCCATGTCTGCCTTTGACCGTAGGCGCGGCTATTTAAACAGTTTAGACTCTGCAGAGGTTGTACACTGTACCCACAAGAGATAGGCATACTCATTACCCTACACGATTCCTTAGTCATGTAGTTGAGCGACCGTCACAGTAACCTTTCAAATTACCTCGCCCCTTCCATCATCTCACCCATATGGGCTACGCTTGCGGTGGGTCCCATAAGTTGTGCGGGATGTCACCCCTACGACGAGTCATAGCAGGCGCTTCACTATCGGTGTCCCTTCCGAGCTTACGCTTTGCACATCTTCATTAGTGAGATGACTTTCAGGGTCCAAAAAATTTACTAAGCCAAGTTACACTTTGCAGACTTGTGGTTGTACTTGTTTTACACAGGAGGTCATGATAAGATTAAGTCTTTAGGGGTTATCTGGGTGGTTTATTTCATACACCAACTCTTTGGGCTACATTAGTACTCATCCACATTATACCATTCACAACCAATATTCTTTGGGCTACATTAGCACCCATTCAACACATCATCCGACCAGATAGGAATAGCAATTTGGGTTTTTGAGGAGTAAAATACATCAACTTAACCATCTCAGTCATTTCCCCGCAATGACTACCCAAAACCATTTTCATGTTTAAAGGATGATGTTTGGGACATTTAATGTCCTTGTACTTAAGCAAGACCAGCATGCCGCTTAAGTACAATCTATAACTAGTATTACCATATATTTACTAAGGTGACAAGGAATAATAGATTCAATATCAATGGATGACATATTAATTAATTAATCAACAAATAGGTGTTTAACTACCTTAAGCTTTAACATACATTTGATTAAAGAATTGAAGCATGCAATTTTGGTTAATTTAAATGAATATAATTTGCATAAAATGTAAGCTCAAGATGATCAAAGTATTGACTCGCCTTGGATATAGGTGAGAGGAGCTTGACAATCTTGTGCTTGATCGAAGTGGAGATCCTCTGCGTCTTCGAATCCTAATCGGACGATCGCACCGGAAAAAGACACAAACAAGCAAAGAGAGCAAATAAATAATAAAGAACAACAAATGAACTCTAAAATAAACAAGACCTATGCCATTAGCAAGATCGTGAATTAACAAAATTTTAGAAACAAGTTTCACTTGAATCGGAGTTACGACGAGGGAGAACGAGACTTTCGAACTTGGAAAAGGAAATAAAAGGGAGAGAGAGAGAGGAAATTGTAACACCCTGACTACGCGGAGGCCAAAATGTCACCTAAAAACTAACGTACAACAACAACATCTAAGCATCACTGACTAATCTCTCTAAAATTTTCGGCAGAACCTCCTTTGTATAGGTGACTATACCAGGGGTTCTAACAATCTAATATAGCATCCATCAATATTTTCAATCATCCAATTTAAACTAAACATCACAGATCATCCCAAGTGTGCTAAACAACTAAGGCATTAATCAAAGGCATCCATTTAGCAAATATATACAACTCAAGCATCAACGGTCCTCAAAATAATGAGGAATTAGGAACAGAACTGAATCACCCAAGAGCACAATTAAAACATCCACCGCGGAGGATGGTCACAAAACTTGAACTAAAGTAATTAACAAGAATATGAATTGTAGGCAATTGGACTAATTTATTCACTGTGGTTTATATTTAAGTGTCATGCACCATGTCTAACCCTTCCCATGCATGCCGCTGCCTCGCGAGGTACCTAGAAAGCACAACACAGCAAGAGTGAGTCTACGACTCAGCAAAGTGCAAGAGCAAATCAAACATAGCATCATAAGCAGTCAAATGGAACAAACAATTCCGTCATAAATACAGCACTATTTACCTCAAATCCGTCTCTTATGACAGCGTCATAAGTAGACAAAGGGATTAAACAATCCCCACCTGAACAACAACCGTATATACCACAACCCATCTCTTATGCCAGCATCATATGCTAAATAACAAATCCATAACTTATGCAGAAATGCAATGAACATGACATGAATGCACAATACTTCACTTCTTTGCAATTACCGGTAATGCCGAGTAGTGTATCCGTCGATACATACTCTAAGCCTGTGCCCTCTAGGCACAGGGATCCAAAGCCCACACTCCAAGTCATGTAACAGTTCTCACCGACCTCACCGGATTAGTTACATGACCTTCCACAGGTGTGGGGACCAAAGCCCGTCCAATGCATGATGGAGACCTAATGCCCATCCAATGCCTAACGGGGACCTCAAGGAAACAACCCCTTGGCTACCACGTAGTCCAAGGTTCAGAAATGAATGTCATAATGCAAATGCACTTGTCCAATGACATCTTTATGATTCATCATTGTCATCATTAACAAGGTAGTCTCATTGCTCACCTTGTCCCATCGTCATTGCCATCAATCATAAAACTATTACCATGTGAACATCATCATTTAGACATTGCCATGTAAGCATTCTCAGGCAATCACCACCATGTAAGCGTCATCACATAAACATTAGCATGCGTCGTCAGGTAAACATTCCATGTAAGCTTCATCACATAAGCATCTTCATAAAAACATTATCACTAAACTATGGCACTCATGCTCCTCAACATTACAAAGCAGTAAGCATTATTATTGAACTATGGCATTTATATAGTAGGAAATATCACAAATTATTAATACTACTTGCACTTGCCTCAACCGTGAGACGGAAGACAAAGAAAGCGGAACGTCCTAGCGCCGGGGTTCACCACCACCTCAGTGTTAGCCACAGCCGGATCTCCACCATCGCTTCCCTTATGCACTTGATGGAGACAAGTAATTTTCCAATCACGGCAATTCCACATACAAACAGCACAACCATCCAGGAAGGCAAGGGACAAAACAATAACAACTAGTCAAGTGATAAGGAAGAGAAATTAGGTGCAACAGCAAAACCAGCAGTAAATCAAACACATGATGAAAACAAAGATGCTTAAACAAAGAAAGGAAGGTTACACAAGTAAAGGTTAAAGCATCTAATCCACAAGCAATGAAGTTATGTACCAGTTATATTGGTCTAAATCAAACCTCAACAATACAAATTAAATTTAGCAGTTTAAGGTGACAATATCAACCACTCAACTGAAATATCGGTATACTTTTCAAAGAGCAATCTGAAATACTTTATCAACCAAATTGTAAAGACTGCATGGCTACTAACACTGATTAGTAAATGTGGCTTTAAAAGAAGCATGGCTACAACCAGAGCTAAAGAAATAGTTCCAGACAGAGTTGCTTGAGGCTGAGGATTGACAATTCAAGATTCTCAATGGCTCCTGGCCATGAAATGTTTTTAGCCTAACACCTAGTGATTTAGATAGCAAGCTTTAGCAGTGGTACAATGCAGTTATAGTGTAGTATGGACATGGCAGCTACAACACAAATTGCTTGGGTGAGAACGCATGAGAAACGGCAAAAGGATTATCCAATCTCACACAAGCCATAGCAAGCAGAGCAAGACTCGACGATCGAGCACCAGATTACCTCTTCAGGTGGAGGAAGACAAGCTGCGATGGCGGCCGTGGACGGCGACTCTAGTGGCATGGCCGCCACCAAACGGAGGTGCCAGTTGAGTATGCCATCAAGGAGAAGATTGATTTAAGGTTTCGCTAGTAGTACAATTCCATTCCAATGTAACTTTTCTCAAGAAAAGAATGGATATCTGAAACTTCCCCATTGCACATACGAACCCAACGACCAGCCTGGCGAGGAAAGTGGCGAAGCAGTGGATGAAGTTGCCGACCTTCTCGTCAATGGCGTCCTGCACGAGTAGCGTGTCGGTGGAGACCCCGAACACGATGTCCCACGTGCGCGCATCCGGGTCGAAGAACCCGACATCTCGCCGCAGACGACGCCCAGCCATGGTGTGTGGCGGGCGAGGCCGAGCTCGACGGGCGGCGGCGACACTGTGGGAGGTGGCGCGACCACCGGCGGCAGGAGGCGGCGGGTCACGGTCCAGCGGCATGACCCAAAGCCGACGGCGGCGCGGCACCGCGAGCGGAAGGAGGAGCCAAAGGCGAGCGGGCCGAGACCAGGAGGTGACGCCCGAGGGCGGCGGCGCCAAGGAAGTAGGGGCGGCGGTGCCAAACGAAGGGAAGGGAGTGGGGGCGCATGGGGGAGGAGGAGGCTGCAGCTCCAGGGGAGGAGGAGAAGTAGTGGCGCGCCCATCCAACAGTGGTGGCGGCTGGGAGAAAGCAAAGGGAAAGGGGGTGGGCAGTTCGGCCATGGGGAGAAGGCTCGGCGGCTAGGGTTAAGGGGCACCCCCTCCCCCCTTTCATTTCCACAAAGGCCGGCCCACTAAAGGCTACTACACAATGGGCCAAGAGCCCAAAGTCCAAACGCGCTAAGAAAAACAAAATTTGAGCCAAAATTCCATCTCTAAACTTAGATGCAGTCGAAATTGAATAAGTTTCTCTTCCGAATAATATATACGCCCTATTTGATATTCGTGGTATTACAGAAATGGTCCACAGCATAGTGCTTGGACTGGGTCTACGGGCACATGGGTTGGTCCACCGGAACAGGAAAAGGGGGAGACCCACATGGCAGCCAAAGGGAGGAGGGCTCAAGCATATGACAGGTGGGGCCCTTGGCCAGTTTCATCCCCAAATCCACTCGGTTCTTCAGAGAAGAACAGGGGAGTGGAGACAGGTGCTCGGGTCGGCTTGAAGGCGTGGTGGCGCCGGGCGTGGGCGGGCGGGCGGCGGCAAGGTGGGCGGAGCGAGTCGCCAGAGGCGGTGGAGGCCACAAGCGGCGAGGCGGGCCGAGAGGAGCGGAGCGCGGCGATGGATCCACAGCTTCACGCGGCGCCGACGAAGCGACGACGTAGGGAGGAGGGTGGCGCGCGCACCAGCTGCGCGGTAGAGAGGGGAAGCTGGTGGGATGACCCGGGTGGCCGGATTGGCCCGGCGGCGGCAGCCATGGGCGGAGGAAGAGGAGGCACGGTGGTGGGGCTTCTTGGCGGCCGGGAGGAGAAATGGTGGTGGGGGACAGGTTCCTTTGCGCTAGGGGCACACGGTGATGGGGTTCCCCGAGTGAGGAGCTCACTAGAGCGGCGGCGAGGCGGCGTGGCCAAAGGAGGGAGTGCGGCGGTGCTCTGCTTGTGGCTTACCCGGGAGCTCGGGGGTGGCGTGAATGTGAGCAAGGGCACAGGGGGCAGCTTTATAGCCAGCGAGGGCGGAGAGAGCCATTGGAGAGGCTCAGGTGCTCACGCGGGGTGATGATGGCGCTCGGGGGCGGTAGCAGTGGCGCAGGCACGCGCGTGCGCGAGGCGCAGTGCGTGGATGGGACTTGGCAACGCAGGCAGCCTCGTGGGCAGATAAGATGGCTAGGGCGCGCGCGTGCACGGTGGCAGGGAGCCGTTGGGCGTTCGGTGGTGCGGTGGCGTGTAGAGACGCAGGCGGCGCTAGCTGGAGGTGGCATGCACGGAGGCTGCAACGGCTAGGCGAGGAGGCGTGCTGGCGGCGACGTCGTAGAGGCTCTGGGCTGGCAGGGCATGCCAAGCGGTGCACGTGCAGGGAGGGCACGGGTGCGGCTCGCCGGCGCCGAAGGGACGGGGCGATGGGGTGGCGTCTGCATGGTCAGGCAATAGGGGCAAAGCGAGGCACTGGGGCAGAGCGGCGCAGACAGGAGGTGGCGTCAGAGTAGTGCAGAGGCAGAGGCGGTGGTGTGCACTAGGCGAGAGGGCAGCAGCGGTGCAGGTAGCAGGGGATGGCGCCAGGAGGATGCGGCCAGGGAGAAGACGACAGGGCTGGGCGCCGGCTTGGGTCAAAGAAAGGCCGAAGGGGGTAGAGGAAAAAGGACCCGGGGCAAAGGCTAGGCCGGAGGCAAGATGGGCTTGGCCCAGAGCGAAAAATGGGCTGAGCCCGAAAGAAAAAGTGAGGCCCAACTCAAAATGGTCTAGAAATTGAAAAGAGAGGAGAAACTCCAAACCGAAAATTTGAATTTCAAATGTTAATGACATTAGATTTGAAACACAAACCGGAGAGAAAAGAAAAGAAAGCAAAATGAGAAGGGGCCCAATTTGCAAGAGAGGAGATTCAAATCAAAATTTGAATTCCGAAGTTGCGCAAAGGTTTGAAACACAAACCTGAGCTAAGAGGAGAAAGGAAATTTTCCCAATTAGTTTGATAATTTGAATTACGGCGAAGAACGAAAACCGAAAAGGTAAATACTATTAACCGTCCGAAAAACGGGACATTACAGTGGCTGATACCAAGTTAATTTGGATATTACGAATATTGAAACTCGAACAACATATTGATATTCATATTGAAAAGCCTTGGGGCATCACATGCAATTGAACACATGTAGATGGAAACAAGATTTATGACATGCATAGAGAGAGCATGAAGTAGCAGCATAGCACAAGAGACCAAAGGCCTAAAAAGAAAGTACAAGAAGTATTAGATGTAATTTTTTTAAGAGTTAGTGCAATTAACTTTTTAAGATTTTTCAGAGTAATTAGCATAGGGTTTACGATGGACTAAAGTGAGCTTAATTAGCACTAATTCGGTGATAAATTAACTAATTTGATAAACTACTAGAATTCCGAACAATACATAATTGTATATATACGGCTTATTAGTCTCATTAGGAAATGAGATTAGGGACTATGTATACAATACTCCCTCTGTAACACCCTAGCTATGCGGAAGCTAAGATGTAACCTAATTTACTAACAATCAATATTATAATTTTTTCTCAACAAATCAACATCTAATGATGACTAAACTTCATCGCAAAACAATTACGATAAATTAATTAACATAATTTCAGCATGGATTTAAATACTAAATTCTAATTTATAACAATTCATTCAAGTGGAACGTTATCAAGAATACATCCGGATATTTTAAAATAACTTTAAGGACAAACAATAGAGATACCAAGAATTAAATTATTACATTCAATAATTTCCAAATGAAATGTAGCAACAAAAATATTATTTAAATGGTGAAGAATGTGATAATGTGGATTTCTCTGTGTGATCTACTCCCTCCCAAGACGTGTTGTCCTCAACGATCACCTAAAAACAAAATTTGCAAGTGTGAGTCCAAGACTTAGCCCGTCGGTGTTCACTCATGCTCGTATTATCAAAATACGGGGATCCAGGGCCTGTATGAAGAATCTTTAATACAGGGATCTAGTTGTCCATATTGAAAATACGGGGATCTATTTGTCCACTCCCGTGGGTTAAGCATGATTGCTTAAAATGAATTGAAAGGAATACTTCCATACTTTCAAATTGATATCAACAATAAACAGAAGTATGTAACAATGGAAAATACTCATACTTCACAAGATTAACCATATCATAATTATTTAATCAATTTGTATAGTCAAACATCCAATATGACTCTGACTGTACTTGTCTTTTGCGTTGCAACAAGTTGGAAGGTAAAGTAGGTGAAACCAATCCCAAAGTCACTCCGCCTACAATAAATAATTTACTCCACACAAGTTTTGACAAGATAAAACAACGTTATTCGCAACGCTCTAATCCGCACTCCCAAAAACCCATACTTCAAATAATTATTTTACTCAAGCGAACGATTTAACTAGCAAGAACTCAAATCCGACAAGGACCTTCTAAAATACATATATATCCCATTTTTCTTATCATAAAAATTCATTTTCAATCTCTCTAGAAAGTTTACGAATTTATCTACAAAAGTTAAGTTAGCGGGATCTTCTAATTCTGCCTTTAACTAATTTTAACAACCAGATGAAAACCATTGTCAGAAACTGGCAAACAAACTGGACAGCAGCAATAAAATAGCTATAACTTCCATTCGGCTGATCCAAAAATTATGTTCTTTAACATTATGAAAATCTAAGAGAATTTTCTACAAAAGTCATGTTGGTCTACATCCCTGATTCGGCCATTATATAATTTTAGTGTATTAATTAATATGACAGCTATAGCATGACAGAGATTCTGGACAGCAGCAATGCAAAATTCATATCTGGAGATCTATACATCCAAATAATATGATCAAAGATTCTATGAAGAGCTACAGATATTACCTACAAAACTCTAGTTGGTGACCAAACAAGATTTCGCCAATACATGGACCAAATCTACAGCGCACTACAAACTGTCTACACCTGATCTGCTACCCGCAATCAAACGTATAGATAAGAATTATTCTACATCATGGAAAAACAAAAACATCCATGAATACCTCGTTGAACCCCGTTGAATTCCCCACGAGGACCTCTCCCCTTCCTTCTACCTCTTCCCCTTCCTTTCTCCTCTTGATCCCTTGGTAGCAGCAGCACCACCAGTAGGGTAGCAGCACCACCAGTAGGGCAGCAGCAGGGAGGAAAGGTCGTCGATCTTGAGGCAGCAGCAGGGAGGAGCGGTAGTGCTACAGTGGATGTGCTACAGTAAAAGGCATGTTGCAGTAGATACTAGGGTCCCCCCCTCTCCCTTTGCTTACTTGACCGCCCCCCCCCATCTCCTCCTCTTGGGCTTCGTGGACCAAAGGCCCGAGGCCCAGGTTCTCGCACAACTACGAAAAACCCCTTTTTCTCCTACAAATTTTCTATTTTAAGCGATTTCTTACCTTAGAACAATTTGGAGTATTAAATTCTACTCCCCTTAGATAGGATTCGACCCCGAATCCTCGCACTGATCTACACGAAAGAATAACCACAACTGGAAATTAACAACGGTAAACATGTACCCGCTGTGAACAAATCCGGATACTGTCCGCGTATGTAATATCCCAAATTTCATAAGTGGGATTAAATGAACTAAAAAAATGAAAATTTAATAGAAATAGAAAGGAAAAAAATTCAGTTTTAGGTGGAGTATTAGGACCCGGGCCTTTGACCCATAGCACATTGGCCCAATTGAAAACAAGCTTAAAAGAAGGAGACTAAACCGAGACTAAACCCTAGTTTTTTCCCTGCCTCCCTCAGACAAACCTCCCCCCAAATCCTCCCTGCCGCCTGGCCGGTTGTCATTGCTGCGTGTCATTGCAGTGCGCGGGTGTGTTGCGTGCTAGCAGTGTCATTGCTGCGTGTCGGGTGCATTGTCAGTACTGCAGGCGCCATTGCTTTGTTGTTGCTTTGCCCTTATTCTTGCCAGCGTGGGTAGGGCGCTCGTCGCATGACCTCTTGCTGCGTCTTGGCGTGTCGTGTCTTTGCTCTCGGTATTCTGCGTGTCAGCAGGTCTGCCGCCACAAGTGTTTTTTGGTTCGCCCATGTCCGCTGTTCGCCGCACGCGTGGGATGGCTTTCATGAGCCATCTACTCTACCGCCACGTTATTCTCATCGATCCTGCCGCCAGCATTAGGCTTTGCCTGGTCCTCTGCCACTCACGCGAGTAAGCCACTACCGTGTGTCTGTTCGGCCGACAGCAAGTCCTTCATTTGCTAGCTAGTGATGTTATTTTTTACTTGAGGCACCAAGGCTTGAACAGTAGAGAACAAAGGAAGAAGCCAAGAAAGAAAAGAGAAGAGAAAAATAGGAGAAAGAAGTCGGGTTCCATGGTTTTTTTTCGTCGTGTGGTAACGCTCTAGTTTCCCTCTTCATTTTGTTAATTTACTTAGAGATTAGAAGCATTATTAGAGAGGGGTTTTAGAATTTATTAGTCGGGGAAAATGATTACTAAGTCTGTTTAGTCCGCTTTTCTGTTGTACGATTATTTTAAGTACCGTTTGGGGCGTATTGTGAGGATTTCATCTACTAGATAATTGTAGAGAATTTTTGGTAGTTTCCATAGAGTACTTAATCATGTCGATCGGAAGATTAAATTTCAAGTTATGATTGTTTCTTTACTGCTGTCCAGTATAGCTTTCTGTTAACTTGTTGACTAGCTTGAGTAGATAAAATGTTTAACCTCGGGTTATGGGGAGACGATGTAGAGCACTACGATTAATGTCTTGCTATGCATGTTTGATTGATGCTTAGTATCACTCGTGGTTACCAGGTGGTGGTGAACCCCGGTCCTAGAGCGTCCTGCCTTTTTGTCTTCTGTCTCACAGTTGAGGCAAGTGCAAGTAGTATTAATGAGTTTTTATATTTTATACTTGATGAATGCCATAGTTGATTGTTGATGATTGCTGCTTGGTAATGTTGATAAGCATGAATGTTATAGTTTAATGATGATGTTTTTATGGTAATGATTTCATGATTGATGGCAATAATGATGGGACAATGTGAGCAATGAGAATACCTTGTTAATGATGATAATGATGAGTTATTAACATGCTTTAAATTTTGCATCATGTCATTCATTTCTGAACCTTGGACTACGTGGTAGCTAAGGGTTGTTTCCTTGTTGTTCCCCGTTAGGCATTGGATGGGTGTTAGGTCCCCATCATGCATTGGACGGGCTTTGTTCCCCACACTCGTGGAGTGTGGGCTTTTGTTCCCTGTGCCTAGAGGGCACAGGCCTTGAGTAGGTATCGACGGATACACTACTCGGCATTACCGGTAATTGCAAAGAAGTGAAGAGGTGCATTCATGACATATTCATTGCATTTCTACATAAGATATGGATTTGTTTGTTTAGCATATAATATTGTTGTTCGGGATGGGATTGTTTTCCCCTTCGACTACTTATGATGCTATCATAAGGGATGGATTGTGGTATATAGTGTTGTTGCTCATGATGGGATGGTTTAATCCCTTGACTACTCATGATGCTATCATAAGAGATGGATGGTGGTAAGTAATGCTGTTATTCATGATGGGATTGTTTTCCCCTTTGACTACTTTTGATGCCATGTTTGATTTACTATTGCACTTTGCTTTGTCATGGACTCACTCTTGCTGTGTTGTGCTTGCTAGGTACCTCTCGAGGCAGCGACATGCATGGGAAGGGGTAGACATGGTGCACGTCACATGAACACAAACCACAATGAATAAACTAGTCCAGTTATCCATAAGTCATATTCTTGATAATTCTTTAGGTTCCGTTTTGTGACCACCCTTCGTGGTGACGACATAGAGATTGAGGGGATACACCCTCAAGTCAATATGTGGCCATCCGATCTGGAATCATTCGAACAACCACAGCTACCGTAGGAGTGGGCATCTAAATAGTATGGAGCTATCTCGGACACATTGGCAGGTGTCACAGAGGCCTCGGTACATTGCACACAGCACTGTCGACCCCTAGGAGTACTGCTGGATCTCCTCTATCTCTGCGTCCACCAACTCCTGTGCGTACCTGTGACGACCCACCCCATGATGTACCGTAAGAGGTCTGGGAGGACCATTTTTTTTTGCGCTGCGAAGTCACCACGGAAAGATGTGGTAGCACCGCATGGAGCTTAACCGAGGTCTGCCAGACCTCCCAGAGGTCTTATGGACCTCCCGGAGGTCGTGGCCGCCACCCGCCGGTAGCACCTCCAGGCACATCACTAAGAGAGGTCCGGCAGGACCTCCCACGCTAAGTCCCAAAGGACCTCCTGGTGGTCCTGCCCCTGTGCATCTGAGCTAGTCCCAGGACAACAGAGCTAGCCCGCACAAGAACACAAGCCAATACCACAACCACAAGGTCAAACAAAGATAAAGGCATAAATTAAACTTTATATAATAGGTCCTTATGGCCAAGCTTGTTAACAAGAGGTCTCGCCACCGAGGGCTTACAACACCAACGAGGACTTACAACTGCAACAAGGAGCTTTAGGGCTCAAACACCGAACACGCAAAGCCATCCAACGAGCACCACAGTCGTCGGGTGGAGGACGCCCTAGGCAACTTTAGTCGTCGAAGAACTCCTCCTCGAAGAGGTCTCAGACCGCCTCGCACTTGATCATCCTCATAATCTGCTTTGACACGGGCTTAAGCCATGAGTACTTGGAATGTACTCAAGAAGTCACAGAGAGCAAAGATGCAATAATATTCATGCACGGACTTACCAATGGAGAGTTGTATGGTTAGTTTGCATAAAGCCGCTTTTGAACAATAAAATAGTAATAGATTGAAAAGCAAAAAAGTAAAACCATAGTACATAATACTTTTGATGTTTAAAAGGTGGAGTGAGCACCAACTCACACCCACAACCAAAAGAAGGAGTTCCGGCCACACCCGTGACCAGTGTCCTTACCCAAACCCACTCCAGAGCACCCACTCCAGAGGTCCAAACCAACCCCGACCACTATCCGAGCCAACCTTGACCCCTCTGGAGCCGGCCAAGGTCTCTTCGAGGCAAAACCAAAGCATCTCGCTGAAGTGTCCAAAGGCACAAGCTTTTGAAACAGCTACCCTTGCACCATTTCACTGAAAGCATGTCCATGACCAAGGACTTGGCTATTCGAATAGATCTTTACACTCTGCAGAGGTGTACAACTTTACCCACAATCCACGATCTCTCTAGCGGATCGGGTTCCGGTCACCCTTGCTCACTTCCTAAGGTGAGCAGCCTAGAGAGCGCAAGGCCTTTACAAAGCTTTGAACTGACTCGGGCTACCCGCTAAGGTTTCAGTAATCCCTCCCGTGGTCTAGAAGTCCGCAGGTTATGGGTGCCCTCTTGCGCCAACGAATCACACGCCAACCACAACAGCCCCAAGCCAACCCATTGCTAATTATTCAGCCCAAACCATTCCCATAAATGATCTTGTGGTTGCAATTGCTTGGCCCAGCTTCAATGCACACAAAGTGAAGTCCTTAATTGTGCCAAGGCAAGACTTCCACAACCAAGTGTGCAAAGCACCCACTACTCACTCCCCGCCTTCTTGCCTCAAAGAAAATAATTTATATAAGCCCATGCCAAAAGACCACCCAGTCTTGGCACAACATTTTAACCAAGTGATCTCACACCACACCAACACACTTAGGCGTCCCGCCATAGTCGCTCAACAATGGCACCACCACACATTTCATATTTATTAGTCAAGATTATTAGAGATGAAGCATGATACGCTCGAACCACGTTTTCTAAGCAAGGTCAGATAAGACCTACGGCCCCCATGTTGGCAAATAACAAAGAACACCAACTAAATTATCCACCCTAAGGCTCACAAGGTGAACATGACAACATGATGGAGACAAGGTATAAAGGAGGCATAACAGCAAGTAGGCAAGTAACTACAGCCCAAACCATTTTCATATAAACATAGCCATGCATGATAAAGTAAAACCGAAATACATTTACGAAACTTGGTTCAAGATGATCAAAAGGGGATCTGTGGCTTGCCTTGGTCAAGCAAAGGAGAGCCTTCTGCAAAGAAGAGCTGGGTCCAAGATCTCCTCGAACTCGTGATCTACACGTTCGCAAGAAAACCAAATAAGCAAAACCACACTAAGCCAGAGAACTTCAAAAGAACCAAAAAGGAACTCAAACCAACTCAGCCAAAAAGGAAACCAAGAGGCTTAACACAGCCTCAAAGAGCTCCTGGGAAAGGTCTTGCACAAGGAAGAACTGAGCAGATGAGGCAGGGAAGGAAGAAATGAGCAACAGGTTACAAAGGCTGGCCCGCCCAGGCTTTATATAGCCGGAGTTGGTAGTGTGCACCACAAGGAAAAACTCAGTGAGGTGTAGGCAATCGGGACAACTAGGGCAAGGCTTGCCCTAAAAGAATTAAAATAAAGTACTCAGATATGATCAGATTTAATGTGACCCGACACCTATTAAATGCGCACAGAGTTCTGAGGCAAGAGCAATAATTACAAGGTGAAGAGGGGCTGGCAAGTGGGGCCAGTCAAAAGGGTGCACCACAAGTCAAAGAGGTGGCCCCACCGCAAGGGTCATCCCCGCCAAAGACCACTGTGAGGTCCTGGGCAAGAGGTCCAAGACACTCAGAGGGGGAGGTCCTGGACAGGAGGTCCAAGGACTCAAGAGGAGGTTCTGGACAAGAGGTCCGTAAAGCTCACCACGAGGAGGTCCTGACGCTCAGACCTGCACAAGGGAGGTCTAAGGGTCAAGATTTCAAGGGGAGGACCTCAACGGTCCAGATCAAAGGGTGCAGGGGAGGTCCTGACCAATAGGGATATCCTGATTTAGGAGGGTGGTCCTTACAAAAGACCAGCAAGGACCGAGGAGGTGGTCTTTGCAAAACAACCAGGAGGAGGTCCTGGAAACAAGGAAAACGCAGAAGAAAGCAGAGCCGCTCGATTAAAATCCAGGCGGCCCAAAAAGGATAGGAACGTTTCGACCAAACTAACGTGTTCTTAGGATCGGGCCATCCAAACCACATCGGATGGTCCTAAGGTTAAGAAGGCAAGGCCTCAAGCGATACAGCCACGAGAGTCAAAGATGGGTCCAAGCGCTAAGGAGGTCTTGGACCTAAGGAGGTCGGAACCTTTGGATCCAACTAAGGGAGGACCTGGACGGCTAAGATCTCCCGAGAGGAGGTCCTAATGGCTAGATCCTAACAAGGGGAGGTCCGAGCGGCTAGATCTCAACAAGGAGAGGTCTGAGCGGCTAGGTCTCAACAAGGGGAGGTCTGAGCGGCTAGATCTCAACAAGGGGAGGTCTGAGCGGCTAGATCTCAACAAGGGAGGTCTCGAGCGGCTAGATCTCAACAAGGGGAGGTCTGAGCGGCTAGATCTCAACAAGGGGAGGTCTGAGCGGCTAGATCTCAACAATGGGAGGTCTGAGCGGCTAGATCTCAACAAAGGGAGGTCTGAGCGGCTAGATCTCAACAAGGGGAGGTCTAAGCAGCTAGATCTCAACAAGGGGAGGTCTGAGCGGCTAGATCTCAACAAGGGGAGGTCTGAACAGAGGGGAGATAAGAGAGAGGTCTGGATCTCAAAGAGGTTCAACCCAACAAAGAAAGTTAAGAGAGAAGAGACAAACCCAGGGACACACAGAGAGGCTCAAACAGCAAGGAACACCAACAAAGAACTTAATTAAGGCTTAATTAATTCCAATTGAACTCTCCAGATTTCAAGACGTCAGGTTAAGCTTTGGATTCTCAATAAAGCCAAATGGTTACTTTTATTTTGAAAACCAGGCAAGAAACTTTAAAGAAAACAGGACGTTACAGTACCAGATGTAGAGCTTGTCAACATTGTCGCCGTGGGATCCACAAAATAAGACCCACCCGAAGAGCCATAGCAAGTAGGCCTCGAAGTGTCTATTGACCATGTAGTTGGGGGCATCAGGGGCCATACCCTGTGGCTGCAAAATGACAAGGATCCGTTAGTAAGTTCGGTGAACAGAAAGTAAGCGCGAACACTTTAGTGAAGGCCCATGCATACTCTCGAACACGCCGCTATGCTGTAGCACCCCTGCGAACTGGTGAGGAAGTCCACGCGCAACATCGGTGTGACGCTGTGCCCTTCCATAGGAGAGCCCGCGCAAGGGACACCTGTGAGTTACGCAACGTCCTGCAGCATATGAGCCATCTCCCCGCACGGAAGGTGGAACATGTGCGTCTCCAGCCTCCAACGGTCCACCAATGCCATCAACAGGCACCGGTCTTGCGAAAAACGGCTAGACGAATGGATGTCCTGGTCATCCTCCCACATGGCCTCCACCATCTTGCAAGCGGAAGCAAGCCAAACGCTCTCAGCCTATGTCAAAACGATGTCGGAACCCATCATGGATCGATCCTCCATGCCCTCATTGGCATGCGCCAACGCAACGTGCCAAGCTCCATGGGCAACTCGCCAGGATGGGGCTGGATGGTACTGAGGCAGCTACGGTGGCTGGCGTCAACGACCAGGTCTAGTAGCTCAAAGGGTCATTGTGCAGAGCCTCCTGTGGACGCCATACCTAAAATAGTGTGAAACATAAAAGACAGTGATTACATTATTATTAATAAAAAAACATCAACAACAACATAAGCTCATTTTTTAATTTAATTAAATGTGCATTTATTTCGGTAATTCTATTAAAAAGTAATATTAAAATAGAAACATTACCAACATATCTACAACTAAACTATGCACACCAAAAAATATTTACTAGACTACAAAACAATACGTCTCAAACTATCTAATCCATTCAATTACTACGCCATAAAAAGTATCTACATGATTAACAACACATCTAAAACTAAACTACATAGACCTAAAAATATTTGCTACAAAGAACTATGCTACATAACCATACATCTAAAACTATCTAAACCATTCAATTACTATACAATAAATAAATTCTTTAAGACTAACCACATTTCTATAACTAAACTACACATGCATAATAAAGATGTACTACACCAAACTACACTACAAAACCATACATCTAAAACTATCTAATCCATTAAATTATGGACCTACTAGTTCCGGTTGCTAACCTACTAGGGTTTTGAATTTAAATGTAAAGTTGCAAAAAAATTACCTGCAATGTGGGTGATTGAATCTGCACCTCCCTCTCTCCCCTCCACTGCTACGAATGGACAAGGCTTTGCTACATCTTCTCATCCCCTCTCCTTCTCTCCCTCCTCCCCCTCTTTTCTTTTTTTAGATTAAAATTGAATTTAGGATGGATTTTTGGACCTTTTATAGCCTAGCCTCTATCACCATTTCAAATGGCGACAGGGACCTTTGCCACTGAATTGCTAGCAACAGAGCTCCTGTCGCCAATCCAAATGTTGATAGGGGTTTGTCGCCATTTGGAATGGTGACATAAGGTCATTTTTGTAATTTTATTAAATGGACATTTATTTCTGTAATTCTATTAAAAATGTATTATTTAAAAAATATATTCTAGAGACCGTGGGCCCCTAACCTACCGACCGTTGAATCCATGTTCATCATCCATATTCCTAGAAAACTCATCAATGTAAACAAGATGATGAGAACTTTGATTTTGAAAGATAGCTCATCCTTTTTTTCATCTTGTTGGGCAGTGGTTGTGCTTCGCCTAAAAGCGCGAGAAGAGTTGTACCTAATAAACATTCAAAAGTTTGATTATCAATATATTTAAAACTATCTAGATTAACTATCCTAAAACTATATCGTTTATTTTTAAATTAAAAATACTTTCATAAGATTATAATTTTATTAGTATATCTTAATATAAAGTTATAAAAAGCAATGGTCAAAATTGCATGTCAAAGACCTTAAAAAGTCAGAAACGGCAAATATAAAAATAACAGGTTGAGTTTCAACTATGCACTCATCGGCTTATAGCTTTTTATAACCCATTCTAATCTTCTTATTTTTCTTATAGGTCTCTTACTGGTTGACCATGTACTTTTGTACTTTTCTTTTTTTTAGAAATCTCTTGTTTTTTATGTGCTTGTGCATTGACTTTTTTCCCAATCTACCTAATCAAAGAATACAAGAGTCACTCTTATGTATTGTTATGTTTTAGATATCCTGTTATTGAAGGAAAGTTCAAGACTTAATGCACTTATGTGGTTAGTCCAGTTGGTCATGATAGTGGTAACCAATAGACTCTTGGTGGGGTGGTGGAGTTTGTTGGAAGTTATGCGGTTTTAGCAAATATCAAACATAAATCCATATTTCCAGCAGCATATAATTGACAGAAGCAACATATAAGAATTGAATTTAGCATGTAAACTTCTCATGACAATTAAACAGAAAAATATGCTCAAAAGATAGAACAAGTGGGCAACTAAAATCAGCATATTGCTCAGATTTAATTAGTTACTTATTGCTCTCAGATGTCGGGCTGCTCAAGTATTAATACTTGGCCTCCTCGCCACTTAGGTCAAGTTTCAATCACAAATTAATTATAATAATTTCTCTGAAATAAATTAGGCCTTGAGCTCAAATAAAATCTTGCTAAACTAACCGGTCATATAAAGCAATTAACAATTCAATGTTCACTAGACAGCAAGCAATTGAGCCAACAAGACTAGGTAACAAGATACCAATCCCAATGATATATCAGAGACCGAAAATGATAACTCATAGTGAATAGACAACCATGTAAATATATGACAAAACAGTAAACAACAAGTAATCTACAAGCTGAAGACCAAATTTATAACCAAATTGTCGTATTTAATCTCATAGTGACCTTATATCCTCATCGAGCAATTCACAAGCCCTCAATATTACCATGCAAAGTCACCCTGTGCTAGAGATAAATCAAAGACAAAATAATTTCAAAACTACTAGCACGACACACTTATGCACAGTAACAGTAAAGAAACTAAAGGTGCAAACTCATTTAGCAGATGCCACTCAAAGCCACCAAATCGACCGGCAAGGCATGCCAAGACGATGTCTCAGAAAACCAGTCATCCCGATGTGCCACGGTGTACAGACATGGTCATCGGAGATACAATGCTGCTCTTCACAATTCGGGACACACCAATTGTGAAGTCGAGGTACAGGGAAAAATGCCGCACAAGAATCACCATAGGATGCACTGGCTGAGAGCACCAGTGAGCAAACCCACTAACACCGACACCTTTCTTCTCACCCAAAACACATACAGAGATGACTGGAGCCAGCCACAACGGCACGCCGTCCCAGCTTCCTTAGCAACCTTGACAAGGAGGTGGTGCAAGGAGGCGGTCAGGGAGTGCTCAAGGAGGATGAGACCAGACCTCACCACCAGCGGCGCTGTGCTCAAATCGGAGAAGAAAAAAGATGGGGAAAATTGGAAGGGAGTGATTGTACGGTGCGAGCAAAAAGAAGAAGGAGAAGGCACCCTTAAGAAGAGGAGGAGGATCCCCCGAGCCACCCATGCCTACACCGCCATGGAGCGAAGAGAGGGGATCGATCCCCTCCCGTGCGTAGCCTCTTGTCGGAGACCAAGTCTCCAACCTTATCTCTTCCCCTTCTTCCTATGACAGGTGGGCCCCACCTTTTCTTTTAGTTTCCATTTTCTTCTTTTCTCAAATTGAAAAATTACAAAAAGGCCCCTTACATACAATAATCTCCACCAATTTATTAATTTGATAATAGATGCTCAAATTCTTGTTTGATATACAACTGTTCGATGATGGGTACCTTGCGAAGGACTACGACTCTGCACAGACAAAGGAGGACTTTGCCTTGATCTAATGCCTTGGTGTGACAATTTTTGCCCATGTTACATTCTGTAGTAGGCGGCTCGCCCTTTTCCCTCTCGGGTTGCGACGTTACTATATGGTCATATCTGTGTATCTAGCTCATAAGTACTTAAGAAAGTATACTGTAACATCCCAAATGCCTAAACAGGTGTTTGTTTCAAATATAATTAAATGTGTAGAAATTAAAACTTTTTCTCACATCTTGAAACCCCTATATTCACATGTAATCCTTGTCCAAGAGTTGGGTTATCCAAAAACATAAAGCTCTTGTTGACCAAAAGTCAAACTCATTTTCCATTCATCTTAAATCTTGTGCCAAACCTTTGGTAATATTTTCCTTGGTCCTAGAGATGATGTGGGACCTCTCTGAAAAATATCATGGGTTATAAAACTTGGTTGATAATTTTTGGAGGTAAAACAATTCCTTGAACAGCCTTCATGAATTTCCTGAGAAAAATGCATTGCATAAGAACCTCTGGGAATTTTATGTAAGGTTAATCTTAATGTCAGCAAGCTCCAGTTAAAATTTCATAAATTTTGGAGTTGAATTGCTATCCCAAACAATTCTGCTAAGTCTCAGCTGTTAAAAATTAAATTTAAAAAGGGATGCACTGTTCCTTGGGCTGAACCGCTTTGCAAAGCTGGTCCAGCCCAGCCCCATCAAGTCCTCCCCACCTCATCGAGGTCACAGCCCTTGGATCAAAAATCCATGGCCATGACCTCCCCTCACTGCCAAACCAATCTAACCACCCACCTTGTTGAGGTCGTAACCGTTGGATTCAAATCCAAAGATCACGACCTCCTCCTCTGCTGTGCAGCTCAAGTCCTCCCCACCTCATCGAGGTCATTGCCGTTGGATCAAAGATCCATGGCCATGACCTCCTCTCGCTATCAAACCACCCGGACCTCCCTTTGCACTCACTTGAGGTCGTAGCCGTTGGATTCAATCCAAAGGCCACGACCTCCTCTGCAAACCATCACAGCGAGGTCCTTCCACCTTGTTGAGGTTGTAGCCGTTGGATCAGATCCAACAGCCCACGACCTCCTCTCGCTATCGGCGCACCAGACCTCCCCCATCTTGTGTGTGCGCCGTTAGATTTAAAGTCTACTACCACGACCTCAGGCGCTATGCGCAAGCTCAGGACCTCCCCTTTGGTTGTGTGCCCTTGGATTTAAATCCAAAGGCCATAACCTCCCCCTCACTTATCAAAGTCGCGTGCAGCTTAAGTCCTTCTAGGAGGTCCGCACTGTTGGATTTAGATCCAACGCTTTGGACCTCCTGTCCCCTTCTCCACTTGCGCATCCTCGCAGTCAAATCGGAGGGCCACGACCTCCCCGTCCAAATTGTGTGGCTGGGACCTCCTCCCAGTCACTTAAAACTTAACGGTTCAAAAACAAATCCGATGGCCAGGACCTCCCCATCCTCTCAATCTAACGGTGGGCTTGAGGTCCTGTTCTTCTCCTAGCTTGGGCTCGTGTGCGAGCCATGGCAGAGGGGAAGGTCAGCTCAAGTCTTGTCCAATGGCTCTGCTCTGGGCGCATTAAATGCGTGTCAGCCCCCTTTCCGCCCACTTGGCCATGCTCTGACTACCTACTCTGTCCCCTCCATCTTGTCTTCTCCATGGACCTCCCGTGGACCTCCCCTGGGCTAAGCTCACCATGAGCTTAACCCATGGTGCAGGACCTCTTTTGCCCTAGGTATAAAACCTCCCCACTGTCGCCCTTGGCTTCTTTTTCACACCATCGCCGCTTTTGCTTACACCTCTGTGCTTGTAAACTCAAACCACCAAGCTCTCATTGGCGCCATTGTGGGAGCTTGAGCTCCTCGGTGGACAAGGGTCCTCGAGTTTTCCCTCTCTTTCTCAGTGCTTCAATTTGTGCCATTCCCTCTGTGACCAAGTCCTAACTCGCTTAGTTGGGCATTTACAGAGGTGGACCAAGTGGAGCTGGGGCCGGAGCTTTGACAAAGGAGCACCCTTCTTCACCAACGCCGGTTCTTCCTCCTCGACCTCCGTAGCACCTCTGGACCTCCAGGTAATCTTCCTGGTAATCCCTAGGCGCTTGGCACACGCTTGAATGTCATTGCGAGCTCATTGTATCGCTGTTGTCTTTTGGCCTGTGCTTGTCACCTTGGCCATCTCGCCACGGCGCTTCAAAGCCGCCGCCGCCGAGAGTTAGTCCACCGTGTGCGCAACACTATTGCGCACACAATGGTACTTTGTGGTCGCCACGAGGTCTCAGACGCCGCATTGCTCATGTCTTTACGGTGAGCATTTTTGTCGGAACTGACCACCCCGCGCGTGTCATTAGGACAAAGATTTGGGGCAGTAAATGCTCCCAATGATGGAGCATTTACTGCTGTCTTAGCGCCTGGACCTCCTCGTGTCTCGCGCGCGCACCTCCTCGTTGTCCCGCGCGCATTAACTCAATGTCCGCGCGTGTGCGCGCGCGCAAGCGCTAAGGCGTTGGATCTGGGCCGCCCAGGACCTCCTCCGAGGAGATCTTGAACGTCCAGGACCTTCCCTTGCGCCGTCCAGACCTCCACTGGAGGTCTGTGACGTTAAGACCTTCGCGTTGGACCTCCTCGAGGTCATCTCGATCGTTGAGGACCTCCCTCGCGTGATCTGGGCCGTTCTGGTCCTCCCTCTGTGTTGTGGTCTGTTGGATGCAGCATCAACGGCCACGACCTCCCTCTGCTGCTGCTGCAGCTGGGAGGACATGGACCGTTGGATCCAAGATCCACGCCCATGACCTCTGGACCTCGCGAGCGCGCTGTGTCGCAGACTCTGGGAGGTCCTGAGCCGTTAGATCTGAGATCTGTGGCTCATGTCCTCCCCAGTCTTAATGGTTTTTAGAAATTCCAGTGAACTCTTTATTTGCAAACTAAAAAAGGTATGAACTTTAAAAATGCATAACTAATTCATTTTAAATCCAAATGAGGTGGTTCAAATTTCTGCAGCTCTGGTTTGAGCTGAGCTCTAATCTAAAAATAGTTGTGAGCTCATTTCTGTTCCAGAAAAGTGAATTGCAAATAGATTTCAAAACTAACTTTAAATGTTTCCTTAAAAATTCAATTAACTTGTAAAATGCATAAGTAAATCCCTGTAGATTATTTTTGAGTGAATCCAACTCTGTTGGCTTCCTCTGTTAATGCACTAAATGTTAGAATAGGATTTAGGCATGTCACTATTTTCAAAAAGCTTCCTTGTGCATTTTAATTTTGTTCAAGTTCTTGTTTTTGAAAAATCATAGAGAATGCATAATAGCTCCAAATGAGGTGAACTCAATTGTGTTATTCATCTCATGAGGTGCTTGTTTTACTGTAAAAATCTCAGCTGCACCACCTTTCCAGAAAATGTTGCCAAATAATTAAATTAGTGAATAGTGGCATTTTGGTATTTTTAGGGCTGAGCAGAATTGTTTTGCTCATATCTTTTGCATTGAGAATCCAAATCAATTGGTTCTTATTGCTAAATTCCCTAAAAATCACCCTCTTGCTTCTGTAGAAATTTCAGAGCATTTGGAGTTTGTTTGCTGTGCTGTCTTTGCGGTTTTCGTCGTTCTTATCGATTCTTTTCGCTTTTTCGTTAGGTGCCGACGAGTGCTGCGAACCCGTGAGTGATCCTCAGCAATATATTGAGCAAAACCAGCAAGGCAAGTAGTTTGATCATGTCCCATTATTGTCCCATTACTTTAAAGCTTAATACTTTGTTTCACTTATATGTATGCATGCTACTTTGTGTTAAAATGTCGCTAGTAATCCTATAGATGCACATTCTGTAGGTAAATGTTCATTCTCTACTACTAAGCCTAGGATTATCTTGCTGCAATTTAGAGTTCGATGGATGGACTCTTATCGCTTAGTAGTTTACGTTGTTAATGCTTAGCAATGCTTAGATAACGGTAGAAATGGACGGTTGTCGACATTATGTCGATGGCCTTGATCACACAAAAAATTTTATTCCTTTGTTGTCCATCTTGTGTTTTGTTACTTGTAAATAAATAAAACAAAAATGAAAACAAAATTGTTATTGACTTGGGCACAATAGATGTTGGTGTGATTTGTTGGGTGTGAACGGAATGGTGCCCAGGTCCCCAAGGACCGAGTTATTTGTGTCACTAAGCCAAGCGCTTATGCGTGCTAACCACACGAGGGTATTGGGAACCCCTCTTGGCTAAGTACTTTGGGAGGTGCTAGTTGTGGGTCGCAGAGTAAAACTGCTTTTATAAGGGAAAGAGCACCCATGATTGTTACTACTGGTGGGGTGTCTCCTACCTTCCAAGTTATCGCGACTCTTAACTAGCATCATTCATTGAAAATGCCTCAGAGGACTTAGCCGTGCTTCAAGGCATACCAAAGGAAGTGTGCTAAATAGCTTGGCGAAAAGGCGGTCCGACGTGTGGGTACATTGGTACACCCTCAGAGGGTTAAATCTATTCAATAGCCTCGCCCTAGGTTATGGACATGCTTGGTAAGGTCGTGCAAGAACTAGACTACAACATTTAATTAAAACTTGATGGGTTGGTATGAATGGATATTCATGCTACTGTGGTGGCTATTGGGTTAGTCACTTCCAGGATTGTTGTTGTTGTCTATCTTTTGTTACTTGTCTCGTTGTTCTTGTAAATTAAAATGAATTGCAAATCTGCTTTGGAAATTATTTAATTATTGCAAATGAAAACTTGCTTTATGCTAAAATAAGTCCAAAGCCTCATCCACTAAATAAAGCTTGCATGTAGTTAAACTATAGTTCGTTATACTACACGCCGCCTTGCAGTACATTTTGTACTCATTTGCTTTGCTTAATAACTTTGTTGCAGAGGAGGTAGAGCCTAAAAGCTATACTTTTGTGAGATGTGCATGGGTGGGAATCGAGCTAGGCGCCTTGGTTGGTTGCCTTGTGGGCTAAAGGCAAACCTTTTGGCTCTCTTTTGATTATCGCCATCTTATGGCATGTTGCTTCATTGTGTTATCTTTATTGTTGTATTTGGCGGTCGGTCCCTTTTGTAATAACTCTATATGTTGTATGTCTTTTAATCTAGTTCGTGCTTTGGTTCTATGTCTTGAATGGAATTGATGCATGATTTTGTAAAGGGGTGTGTATACTGCATTCTGGGAAGTATACATATCTCGAAGACACGGATTATTACGTTTGTGATGCTAGGGTCAATGGTTGACTAAGTATTACAAGCTTAATAAACTGGGGTCCTCACATATACCCTTATCTTCCTTTGATCATGACCTCACGATCATACTCACGTAGGTGAATTCTCCAGGGAATCATGTAGGACAATTCCCGTTGCCATATAGGTATCGAATTTATTAAGAGCTATTGCTCAACCTGTCATATAGATGGAGCACTGTAGCTAATGGAACCCTTAGATATGCTCTCTAATCCCACATAGCTTTTTGTCCTAGAACCTAGTTCATGGGATCTCCGATCTCCTAGGAGAGGTTACCACCAATGTGGGCCCTTACAAGGATATGAGCCCCATTCCCTTCGACGCTGCAAAGATGGCCTTCCGCGCCATTCCTTGAGTAAAAGGATCTACCAAGTTTCTTTTAGACTAGATGTATTTCATGGTAATAACACCCGTCCCTCTAGCATGCCTTATCGACTTAAGTCATCTCTTTATATGTTTTGAGGACTTCATATTGTCCTTCCTACTCTTCATCTTAACCAAAATGGTTTGATTATCGTAGTAGGTTACTATAGCTGGAATTGGCTTTTCTAGCACCGATAGGTCAGATAGAAGTTCTCTAATCCATTCTACCTCTACCGTCATTGAGTCAAGCGCTACTAATTCAGCCTCCAGGGTAGACTGTGTAAGGATAGTCTGTTTAGAAGACTTTCACGAAATGGCCCCACTTGCTAGAGTGAAAACATAGCAACTCGTAGCCTTCATATCATTCGAGTCACCGATCCGATTAGAATCACTGAATCATTCCAAGACAGCCGGATGGCCTTCCCAAATTTATGGTCCCCTTTAGGTACCTAAGTACCCTCTCTAGTGCTATCTAGTGATCATCTCCAGGATTAGCTGTATAATGACTCAATCCGCTTACAACATATGAGATGCCAGGTCTCGTTGCACTAGTAAGATATATTAAGGACACAATTATTTGAGAATATTTAAGCTGGCCTTTTCCATGTTTAGTGCTTTTATGTAACTTAATATTTGGATCATAGGGTGTGACTACTGATTTACAGTCCATGAACCCAAATATGGTTAGGACCTTGTCCACATAATGGGATTGTGATAGAGTAATCCTATTATCACCCTTTAACAGCTTGATGTCTAAGATAACATCAGCTTCACCCAGGTCTTTCATATCAAAGTTCTGGAAGAGAGAAGACTTAGTTTCGGCATCGAGAACAAAGCGCACGTTCCTGTGAAACCAAGGAGTGATAACCTCTGGTTTGTGTGAAAATGGAATGGAGGAAAGCGGAGGAAGATGATGACGCCGTTGTACGGCTTGTGTACTGTTGAAAATGGCGCGATATGGTGGCGAGATAGCGGCAGGTGCGCAAGAAAATCGGTGGCAGTGATGGCGCCCTAGCGATGTGACAGAAGTTAGCACAGGCGATGTGATACCGAGCACAATGCGGAGGCGATAGGGGTAGTTGAGCTCCAAAACGGTGGGCGGCGGTCGTTTACCATGGACGAGCAACAGAAGGCTACAGGAGAGGCCACAAGAAAAGGCCGCGAGGAGGACGAAGGCACCTGACATGTGGGCCTGGCGTGTCAGCGAGAGGGATGCGGGGTAGCGGGCGTAGGCTGGTTGGGCCGTGGTGGCATGCGAGTGAGTTGGGCCGTAGCGTATTTGGCCCAAAAGGCGAGTGGGAAAATGGAATTTGGTTTGAATTTTTGAAATAGGTTGGAAACTTGACGAATTTTTAAATACAGCAAAGGAGCTCCAAAAATTGTGAACATTTTTGTGGAGCCTCCTGACACAGTTAAGTTTATTGTGTAATTGTTCCAGAATTTTATCTGTTTTATATTATTCTTTTAAGGCTACTATTCATATGCAAAGCATTAATTCCAAAACATGCACAAAATACTTTCCACATTTATTATCAGTACAATTATCCCAAGTTTGCATTTTTGGGATGTTACACCTTAAGAAGAGGAGGGGCACCACAGCGCTGGCAATGAATGGCCCTAAGCCGCCCATGCAAGTGCCTGCGCTGCCATGTAGGGGATCGATCCCCTTCCCGTGCGCTGCTCTGGATGGAGACCAAGTCTTCAACCTTATATCTTCCCCATCTTCTTATGACATGTCGGCCATGTCTTGTCTTTTACTTTCAATTTTCTTCTTTTATCTAATTGAGAACTTACAAAAGGGCCCCTTGTGTACAACAGCGGCTCCCAGGCAGTCGGCTAGGCTATGCTCGGTGCTCGCCTCCACCCGTGTTGTTAGTGTTTGCTACCTTGTTCATACCTCTAGACGATGTGTGCCACCGCTGGGGTCAAGCCGCTGCCTGGGAGCCTGTAACATCCCAAAAATTTGGTCTGTTTTAAAGTTTTAAAAGAAAAATAACCATTCGGATTTTCCTGGTAAAGTTAAAAGCTTAATTGGAATTTTCAGAGTTCAAAAACAATTCAATGTGATTAATGTCAACATCAACTATTATCAAAACTATTTTATTTGGATCTTATGAGCTTGGATATATTTTCTAGAATTTGTTTGAGTTCATTTGCTATTTTCTAGGTCTTATTTGGATTTTCAGCTATTTTCTAAAAAGAAAAACTAATATTAAATCTCAGAATAGTGGCTGGGCCGAAACCCAGATCCTTTCCCACGTGGCTTTGCTCTGACGGCCTGCTCCTTCAATCATCGGCCCATCTCCCTTTCGCCTGCTTTTCCGCCGCAGCCTGCTTCACTCCTCTCTCGCCTGTGCGCGGACCCCACCTGCGATCCTTTGCCAGCGCCACGCCACTTCTGCTTCGCTCGAGCCGCCTTGTTGATCAGGCCCCTCGGCCACGTCATCTTCGTCTTCTCCGTGGACTCTTGAGTCCGAGTCGAAGCCGCCGCGGTGCCTCGCCGTCTCGAACGCGAACTCCCCTCTCCCGTGGCTACTTAAGGCCGCGACCGCGTCAAAGCGACCGCACCACCTCGCCTCCTCCGAAACCCTCGGCGCCTTTGTCTCAAGGCCGCCGCTTTCGATTTAATCCAAATTTGAAACTTTCCTCCGCCCGCAACTTCGGCGAGCTCGCTCTTCGCCACCAGAGTCGATCAAGCCTCGCTGCCGCCTCCGTCGAGTTCGCAACGACGAGGGCTACCTCCTAGTGACCTTTGCTTCGTCGGAAGCTCACCGCAGCCCCAGTTCCGTCGAACCCGAGATCTCGCCGCCACCTAATCCTCCCTGCCGAACGCTGCGAAGGTCTCCAAGAACCCGTGAGCACACCGGCAAGTTCCCCGTCTCGCCCTCTACACCCCCATAGCACCCACCGCCGTTGAGCCGCCGCCGTTCGCCGGTTTCTGTCGGAGCCGAGCGCCACCAGCCTCACCGGCGTCCACGTCAAATCCACGTCAGCGCCGTGTCACCCCGTTTGCTCGCGTGTCACCCACGTGTCCGCCTCGTCAGCATCTGCGTGGCACCATCAGGTTTAACCCAACCGCCCGGCTCGGTGAACTCAGTCCACCGTGAGCCATCTCTCTTCCAAGTGGGTCCCACTTGTCGGGGGGATTTTCTTTTCATTTTTCTTTCCTTTCCGGCGGAAAACCTTCGCTGACGTCAGCCATGCGCCAAAATTCCGGAATTTCCAATAGGAAAATAATTCGGTTTAATCCATAAATCATTTTTTAGGGTTATTTCATGGATTTCAATCTTCCAAAGCCCATATCTTTTGCATCCGAACTCCGTTTGAGTCCATTCAAATTCCTAAATTCATCTAAATTCAAGATCTAGCTATCTGAGATTTTTATTTAATTTTTGGAGTTTGTTTGCTCTCTATTATTTATTTATTTTATTTATTTGCTTGTTTGCGATTAGACATTGATACTTCGGGAAGCTTTGAGCAAGGAGGAGTCTGCCAAGATCAAGATCAATCCCAAGATTTATTCCAAGGCAAGCCGTAGTCCTTTGATCATATTGAACCTATGATTTCAAAAGTATATTGTTTTATACAATTGCATGCTATGTTTATACAAATTGTTTTGGGATTAGTTATTACCTATTGTCTTTATGCCTCCTTTGATTATTTGAATGCCATGAATACTTTGTCACCCTAGCGTGGATAATTTTAGTTGGACATATTTATATTGCCAACATGGGGAGCGTATTAATGCTTAGTTCAGCTTAGATATGATGGGTTTATCATCACATGTGTCATAATGATTAATCTTGACTTAATGATATATGGAATCGTGGTGGTGAGCCACTCTTGTTAAAATTTTTGGGTACCATGACGGGGTGAGTCATGGGTCTTGGTTAAACAAAATGGTTTTCGCTCAAGCAGTGGTTGGTGGATAGTGGGGTGCGGGTTTAGCACGGATTGGGTCTGTGGTAGTCTCGCCGAGTAATTTGTCAAGGACTTAATCTTGTGCGCCATTGAACTGGCCTTAACCGCATAAACCACATGTTCGGTATGGGACGGACTGGCTAACTAATTAGCAATGTCTTAATTTCGATTCTGTCGTGGGAAGCGTGAGGTATGGGAAACGTATTCTCACAGGCGCAAGAGGGGGGCCCTGTCTGGTCGGAAAGACATTCAATGTTGAAACCTTAGCGGACAGAATTGGGTTAAGAAGGAGCTTTGTAAAAGCCTTGTGATGATCACTTAAGTCGCACACCTAAGGAAGTGTGGTCAGACTCTTTGAGTTGATTAATCTCTTGTTGGTAAAGCTGTACAACCTCTGCAGGGTGTAAAACTATTCGAATAGCCGTGTCCGCGGTTATGGACGTGCTCGGGGATTTCACACGGGAGATAGAGTTTCTTCAAAAATGAGTCGGAGTGTGGATGGGAAGTTCACTTGATGAATATAATGTTTGTTTGGTGAACAGGTCATTCACTTGGTGGTTTGTGTCGATTGGTGAATTCGGATTCACTTATCTTTGGTTTGGGATGGGAAGTGAATCGGAAGTTCACTAGTCGTTTCAAAGAAAATGTTTAATTATTTATTATTGTTTTCAACTAAGCATTTCAATCTATTTATTGTATTTATCGCAAATGCTGCTTTCTGCAAAAGAACCATACAGCTAACATTGTCAAGCCATACATGAATACTATTTGCATACATTTCCCTACGGTTTGCTGAGTACATTCAAACGTACTCATGGCTTGTGCCCTCTGTTTAAATCAGTAGTTGAAGAATACCAAGCTACCGAAGAGTTCTTCCAGAAGGAGGACTATGAAGGTTTTGCGGATTATGATGCGTTCTCCACTCGATTGCCTGTGGGCATGTTTATTGGCCATTTAAAGATTTTTGTTTCCGCTGCAAGAGTTTTATTTGTTTCTTTAGCCCTGCGTGGCAAGTTAAGTAAACGTTGACCATAAGGTCCAGTTATTGTTATAATTTGTTACATTGAGATCTTTTTAGTTAAATCGAATAAATGGATGGTATTTCATCACTATTTCCTGTGTGAGCTAGCTACTGATCTGGGACTAGTTCGGAAAATACAGAGGGTTCCTGAGATGTATTTTTGGGTCCCGACAGAGGTGGTATCAGAGCCATATCGACTGTAGAACGCAACCTTAGTTAGCATGGTCGTTTTAGCTAAAAGCTTCAAAATTTATTTTCTTAATCAAATCAACTTAACTTGATTTAAGTGGTTGTTCTTTTCTCATCTACTCTATTCTTTCTTATCTCAATCTATGCTATTCTTATCATACCTCATTCTTTCCCACCTTGTTTTAGAAGTCTGGTCTCTTGTCTTGTCTGAACATTGATTTGTAATCCTAATTTGACTGTCTTGCCTGTTAACTCCTTTAGATGGTGCAAGTGTATCGTGATCAACGAGGAGATTGGCCTGGAGTTCTTCAGTGCTTGTTGTAGAGTTTGGGAACAAGCGGGAGTGCAACTTACTTCACCAAGGAGAAGAAAGCGAAGGGGTACACGAAGGTATTTGAGATAAGAGTGTATTTCATCGTGAGGATTGGAGGTCACATCCATCATCACAGCGTGAAGTGCTGCGATGAGCTTGAAGACATGTCAGCAGTCAAGGTTGCCCACAAAGCTGTTCGAAGAATTTGCAGATTGCACCGAATCAATTTGCTCAAGCTGGTTCAGAAGTATGTGAGGCAAGTAGCATCAGTACTAGCTGTTCCTGCACCAGAAGGAGAGTTGGGAGAATCCTCAGTTCTAGCCCCTTTGCCGTCACCTACTCCACCCAGCCCAGAAGAAAGGCGTCGAGTCACCGGCAATCGTCAAGAGTATCTTCGTCGATTCGTTCCAGCTGTTCGTCCCGAATCTCCGCCAGCAGTCCGCAACTCATGGGTGTTCTACAACGACTCAGAGCCAGAAATCGAAGAGTCTTCGTTCTCTAGCCCAGAGTGGGAGCCGTCCTACTAGAGTCTTTAGTAGCGTCGTTAGAACGTTGTTGCGATAGGTCTTTATTTGGGTTGTGTGTAAGTGGGAGCTGCAGTTTTGCTATCAAGCATTATGTTGCAGTCACACTAAGGCTTTAATTTGAAGAGTTATTTGTGCTTTCGTAGCATTTCAGCTATGCCTTCTTTGCCTTTGGGTATAATCTGTTTCCCCAAATTAGGTTGTTTCTATCTTTTCCACCCTGTTCTATCTCATCTATTGTGCTGTTCCCTCTCATCTATATTGCTTTTCTATCTTACCTACTAAACCTATGGAGAATCGTCGCAGATGGTTGACACTCGCAATGCTTCGAGCCGCACTCAGTTAGAGGATGCCAATGCCAATGTCAATGCTAGTGGCCAGTCACCAGTACCTGAAGCCGCATAACCAAATATGGCACAACTTCTAGCAGCTCAAACTCAATTCATGAGTGCAATGATGCAAAACATGAACGCCATGATGACCCAGCAAAGCCAGACCGCTGCGGCAATAGTCAACTTGTTGAACCAAAACAGCCAGAGTAATCAGAATAATCAAGCAGCAGCTGTTCCGCCACCAGCTCATCATCACTCCAAGCTATCAAAGTTCATGAGGACTCGCCCGCCTACGTTTTCTCTTTCATCAGAACCTTTGGACGTAGAAGATTGGCTTCGCTCAGTTGAGAAAAAGCTCGTCATTGCTCAATGCAATGATCGTGAGAAAGTTCTTTATGCTTCACATCAGTTGGAAGGTACCGCCGCAGAGTGGTGGGAGAACTACACCGCAGCTCATGAGAATTTGCATGCCATTACTTGGGAGGAATTTTCAATAGCTTTTCGTCAAGCTCATGTTCCAGATGGTATAGTGGAAATGAAGAAGAATGAATTTCATGAGCTACAGCAAGGAAATATATCTTTGGGTGAATATCTTAACAAGTTCACTCAACTTTCTCGCTATGCTCCGGAAGATATTGCTACAGATAACGCACGACAGAAGCGATTTAAGCGTGGACTCAACCCTATTTTGAAAGTGCAAGTTGTTGGAAATGATTATGTGGATTTTCAGCATATGATGGATAAAGCCGTACTTATAGAAGACTCTCGTCACGAGTTAGACGAATCTCGCAAAAGGAAGATGATACAACATGGAGTCCAACAAGATCGCCTTCAAAGGGCTGGACCAATGCTCGTGACCTTTTCGCTCCAATAATTAGTCTCCGGATTCGAACCCCAAAGACCAAGATCGCATGCAGGGAACATAGGAATTCCCAATGTCAACAACAGCAATAATCAACCTCAGAGGAACCCCAATCATGGTGCAGGAGTTACTTGTTTCAATTGCCATCAGACAGGTCACTATGCTAACAAGTGTCCGCAGAAGCAAGGCCTGGCACCAATTCCTTTCAATTTGGGAGCTACACCAGCCAGGACTTCGTTGCCAGGAGTAGGAAGAGGAGCGCCTCAGACTCCAAATCAAGCCACCAGGACTCCATCAACTGCAACAAGAGGAAGGCTGAACCACATCACTGCAGAAGAAGCTCAACCAGCCTCGTAACGCTGCTTCGTAAGTCTTTAAGTTAGACCTGCGTTAGAACCTATTCTTTAGTCAGCCCAAATCTCGGGGACGAGATTCCTTTTAACGGGGGTAGGTTTGTAACATCCCAAAAATTTAGTCTGTTTTAAAGTTTTAAAAGAAAAATAACCATTTGGATTTTCCTAGTAAAGTTAAAAGCTTAATTAGAATTTTCAGAGTTCAAAAACAATTCAATGTGATTAATGTCAACATCAACTATTATCAAAACTATTTTATTTGGATCTTATGAGCTTGGATATATTTTCTAGAATTTTCTAGAATTTTTCTGAGTTCATTTGCTATTTTCTAAGTCTTATTTGGATTTTCAGCTATTTTCTAAAAAGAAAAACTAATATTAATTCTCAGAATAGTGGCTGGGCCGAAACCTAGATCCTTTCCCACGCAGCCTGCTCCTGTGCGGCCCGTTCCCTTCGTCATCGGCCCATCTCCCGCTCGGCCCGTTTTCCGCCGCAGCCCGCTTCGCTTCTCTCTCTCAAGCAAGCGTGACCCCACTGCCACATCATCCTTCTTTGCTGCTGCTTTCGCCTCGCCTCTGAGCCGCCACGATGTGGGCCCTCTTGGCCACATCATCTTCGTCTTCTCCGCGGACTCTTGAGTCCGAGTCGAAGCCGCCGCGGTGCCTCGCCGTCTCGGATGCGAACTCCCCTCTCCCGTGGCTACTTAAGGCCGCGACCGCATCAAAGCGACCGCACCACCTCGCCTCCTCCGAAACCCTAGGCCGCCCCTTGTCTTGCGCCGCCATTTCGACGAATCTAGCCTTCGAAGCTTTCCTCCGCCTGCAACTTCAGCGAGCTCGCTCTTCGCCATCGGAGTCGATCAAGCCTCGCTGCCGCCTCCGTCGAGTTCGCAACGACGAGGGCTACCTCCTGGTGACCTTTGCTTCGTCGGAAGCTCACCGCAGCCCCAGTTCCGTCGAACCCGAGATCTTGCCGCCACCTAATCCTCGCCGCTGGACGCTGCGAAGGTCTCCAAGCACCCGTGAGCACACCGGCGAGTTCCCCGTCTCGCCCTCTACACCCCCGTAGCACCCGCCGCCGTTGAGCCGCCACCGTTCGCCGGTTTCCGTCGGAGCCGAGCACCACCAGCCTCACCGGTGTCCACGTCAAATCCACGTCAGCGCCGTGTCACCCCGTTTGCCCGCGTGTCACCCACGTGTCCGCCTCGTCAGCATCTGCATGGCACCATCAGGTTTAACCCAACCGCCCGGCTCGGTGAACTCAGTCCACCATGAGCCATCTCTCTTCCAAGTGGGTCCCACTTGTCAGGGGGATTTTCTTTTAGTTTTTCTTTTCTTTCCGGCGGAAAACCTTCACTGACGTCAGCCATGCGCCAAAATTCCGGAATTTTCAATAGGAAAATAATTCGGTTTAATCCATAAAATCCTTTTTTAGGGTTATTTCATGGATTTCAATCTTCCAAAGCCCATATCTTTTGCATCCGAACTCCGTTTGAGTCCATTCAAATTCCTAAATTCATCTAAATTTAAGATCTAGCTATCTGAGATTTTTATTTAATTTTTGGAGTTTATTTGCTCTCTATTATTTATTTATTTTGTTTATTTGCTTGTTTACGATTAGACGTTGATACTTCGGGAAGCTTTGAGCAAGGAGGAGTCTACCAAGATCAAGATCAATCCCAGGATTTATTCGAAGGCAAGCCGTAGTCCTTTGATCATATTGAACCTATGATTTCAAAAGTATATTGTTTTATACAATTGCATGCTATGTTTATACAAATTGTTTTGGGATTAGTTATTACCTATTGTCTTTATGCCTCCTTTGATTATTTGAATGCCATGAATCCTTTGTCACCCTAGCGTAGATAATTTTAGTTGGACATATTTATATTGCCAACATGGGGAGCGTATTAATGCTTAGTTCAGCTTAGATACGATGGGTTTATCATCACATGTGTCATAATGATTAATCTTGATTTAATGATATATGGAATCATGGTGGTGAGCCACTCTTGTTAAAATTTTTGGGTACCATGATGGGGTGAGTCATGGGTCTTGGTTAAACAAAATGGTTTTCGCTTGGGCGAGTGGTTGGTGGATAGTGGGGGTGCGGGTTTAGCACGGATTGGGTCTGTGGTAGTCTCGCCTGAGTAATTTGTCAAGGACTTAATCTTGTGCGCCATTGAACTGGCCTTAACCGCATACAACCACATGTTCGGTATGGGATGCACTGCTAACTAATTAGCAATGTCTTAATTTCGATTCTGTCGTGGGAAGCGTGAGTTATGGGAAACGTATTCTCACAGGCGCAAGAGGGGGGCCTGTCTGGTCGGAAAGACATTCAGTGTTGAAACCTTAGCGGACAGAATTGGGTCAAGAAGGAGCTTTGTAAAAGCCTTGTGATGATCACTTAAGTCGCACACCCAAAGAAGTGTGGTCAGACTCTTTGAGTTGATTAATCTCTTGTGGGTAAAGCTGTGCAACCTCTGCAGGGTGTAAAACTATTCGAATAGCCGTGTTCGCGGTTATGGACGTGCTCGGGGATTTCACACGGGAGATAGAGTTTCTTCAAAAATGAGTCCGAGTGTGGATGGGAAGTTCACTTGATGAATATAATGTTTGTTTGGTGAACAGGTCATTCACTTGGTGGTTTGTGTCGATTGGTGAATTGGGATTCACTTATCTTTGGTTTGGGATGGGAAGTGAATGGGAAGTTCACTAGTCGTTTCAAAGAAAATGTTTAATTATTTATTATTGTTTTCAACTACCCATTTCAATCTATTTATTGTATTTATCGCAAATGCTGCTTTCTGCAAAAGAACCGTACAGCTAACCTTGTCAAGCCATGCATGAATACTATTTGCATACATTTCCCTACGGTTTGCTGAGTACATTCAAACGTACTCATGGCTTGTGCCCTTTGTTTAAATCAGAAGTTGAAGAATATCAAGCTGCCCAAGAGTTCTTCCAGAAGGAGGACTATGAAGGTTTTGCGGATTAGGATGCGTTCTCCACTCGATTGCCTGTGGGCATATTGATTGGCCATTTAAAGATTTTTGTTTCCGCTGCAAGAGTTTTATTTGTTTATTTAGCCCTGCGGGGCAAGTTAAGTAAACTTTGACCATAAGGTCCAGTTATTGTTATAATTTGTTACATTGAGATCTTTTTAGTTAAATCGAATAAATGGATGGTATTTCATCACTGTTTCCTGTGTGAGCTAGCTACTGATTTGGGACTAGTTCGGAAAACACAGAGGGTTCCTGAGATGTATTTTCGGGTCCTGACAGAGCCACCCTCGCTTGGTCGTCTCACTACTAAGGGCATGTACAATGGTACAGAGAACTGTTGTCTATAACAACTCTGCATGTCACCTATAGACAGTACTAAAGACAGCTCATACAATGGGTTATGGTGATACAGTCGGCTACAGGATTGTAGACAACACACAATATTTTAATGCTTTCCTTGATTTTGGTGATACATTCGGCTACAGAATTGTAGACAGCTCATTTCTGTCTCTTTATTCTCTTTCATCTATGTCAGCTTAAGTCTTACATGACAGGGGCTATAGACAGCTGATGTAAACCCGCTGTACATAACCTAAGTTGCCCTCGCTCGACGCTCAGTTGCCTGATGACTAGTCTAGGATGACTCTAGGCCCGACTTCACATAGCCCGAATGGACTTGCAGCCAACGTTGGAGGGAATAGTGGAGTTGGGAGGTGTGTGGGGAATTGAAAATTTTTAATCAATGTAAAACAAAGATTATTTAATATTTGTGTAAAAAAAGTGTAGCACTTCTTAACATCAAGCATGTTAACAAACTTTTTTGTCGACAGTATTATAGTTCTTATCAAAATACTCCCTCCGTTTTTCAATGATTGACGTTTGGAGAGATTGAGAAAGTGGAGAAAAGCTTGACGTTTAGGGTGTCCGAACTCCGTTCTTCCACTTTTGCCCTTCAGCATACAGCTCGTTTCCATTCCTTTGCGTGGAGAACTCCGTCGGCCCTCGGCCCTCGCTGCCATCACCTCAACTCGCCTGCTGCGCCTCCCCCTGCGGCTCCCTCTCGCGGAGGCCCCAGCCGGACCCTCGGCCCTTGCCGCCATCACCTCCATTCTTCCGCTTTTGCCCTTCAACAAATGGCTCGTTTCCATTCCTTTGCGTGGAGACCTCCGTCGGCCCTCGGCCCTCGCCACCATCACCTCAACTCACCTGCTGCGCCTCCCCCTGCGGCTCCAACTCGCGGAGGCCCCCGCCGGACCCTTAGCCCTCGCCGCCATCACCTCAACTCGCCTGCTACGCCTCCCCCTGCGGCTCCACCCCCGCACCTCCTGCCTCCGCCCCCATGCCAAGCCGAGCCTGCGGTAAGGATTGTTGAATTGCTTTGAAATCTTTGATGTGTTGTGTTGTACTCCTAACAGTAATTTCTCATACGAGGCATCTCTAATGCGATCCCTTTTTCCCCCTTTTTATCGGTTCTGCAGGAGCAATATGTAGAAGCCAAGATGGCCGAAGAACCAAGAACGTAGGGAAGCATTAGAAGCAAGGGAAGCAACATCCTGATACTTCAAATGTTTGAAAGCAGTTGGTAGTCTTGACAGTAGTGCCCATTGAAAAAAATTGGTGAACTTTGTTGTAAGGATGTTGCAAGTTTACATACTGTCTGAAATGCTTCCTGAATTGTACTCAGTCCCAGGAGTAGTTTGAATTCTATATTTTGAATTGTAGTTTGAATTATGTATTTTCCTGACTGAAGTGAATTGTAGTTTGAACTGAAGTGATCATTCTGTACATAATTCTGTCTGAAATGTCTATAGTTTGATTGTTACTGATGTGTCTGATGTGGTCTGAAATGAGAGAGAGCTGTTAAACAGGTTACTCTATACTCTTGATGTCTATAGTTTGATTGCCAATATCTTGATGTTTTAGGCGGTCCCAAATGAGAAGCAAGTGAATTTGTTTTAGGCAGTCCCAAATGAGAAGCAAGTGAATGAGAAGCATGATTATAGAGCATTTAATCTGTGAATCCAGAATCTGTAAGCTTGCCCAAGTCCCAAATGAGAAGCAAGTGAATGAGAAGCATGATTATAGAGCATTTAATCTATGAATCCAGAATCTGTAAGCTTGCCCAAGTCCCATTTGGGCAGACAGCATTTCTGAACTGTCCACATGCAGCTGTATTGTCAACTTGTGAACAGGATCAAGTTTTTGTTGCCTACCTACCATCACTGTCGAACAAATGCTATCAAAAGGCAAAAAACAAGAAATAATTGAACGGCTAAGTTTGATCAGTTACAACATCAATGGAGTATGATCAGATGAGCATATATCCTACAAATCATCACAGGCCTTCCATTTTCTTGCCGACACAATGGAGTACGATCTGTAAGCTTACCCAAGTCCCAGCTGCAGATAAGCAGCAGTTCTTGAAGGCGGAGACTTGGGCGTGGTAGTCTTCGCAATTTTCACACACCCCCAGCTGCCGCCCTCTGGCCTCTGCAAACACCACTTCAGACGATCCTTCTTGTTCTTATCTGTCAAGTACGGCTTTATGCTGTTTGAGACACGCTTTATGATACCTTCCCATTTCATTGAATGCAACTTGCTTTTACTGACATGTAAGTGGGTGGACAAGTCATCTAGTGTTGTGCGGCTTGACAAAGGAAGACCACAAAGCACGGAAACATCCACTTCTAACTTCTTGCGGCCACACTTGGACTTTCGACTAGAAACATCAACCAAACTACCTTGATCCAAATACCTTTTACCTTGTTTCCAAATACGCTGTACTGTCCGAATGGGTACCGAGAATGCTACAGAAACTTCCCTTGTCTCATGGCCCTTCAAGTTACCATTGTTGGCTCTTGCTAGCAAAGCTTCAAATATCACTCTTCGTTTATCATTAGACACGTCATTCCTATGTGCATTCTCTTGAGCATCCGGAGCATTTTCATTAGCAACTGGAACCCCAAAACCATGATCCAAACATGTATAGTCAAATTTAGCATTTCAGTGTGAGCGCTTATATGTGACAAAGGATTGACATGCTTAGAACTTTGTGATCAAGAGAGTTTACCTATCATCAACTCTTCTGTTGGTTCCACATTCAATATCACCAATTGCTCTTCGACCTCCAGAACTTGATGGCACATTGAAATCAATATCTCCTAGTACTCTTCGACCTCCACAAATTGTATTAGCCAGAACTGGATATCAGTTTGAAAGCAATACTTATCACATAATCAGCCAACCTGAGAGTATAAAGGTACAATCTGCAAACTTGACAAGTCAAATCTTACCTTGGCCAAGATCATGAGAGGTCACTATTCTTGCCACCACCGGAGATAAAGATCTTGCAGATGGTAACAATGATCTCTCTAGTGTAGCTGATGGCGATTTTCCACGTCTCATAGAAGGAGACCTCACCACTGGAGATAGATGCATCCTCGGTGACAGGAACATCCCGCTCAGTGGGGATCTAAAAATTGGCATGTTCGCACAAGGGGACTTCCTTTTCGCCGAGCTAGTTGAAGCTGCAAGATCTCCTGGTTCCATTTGCATACTCCTCTGCCCCTCCTGGTTCTTGAACATCCAGCCCTCCTTGCGCAGCCTCAGGTTGTGGGCCCTGCAGGAGCATCAATTGAACATCCGAACATCACCCATTTGGCAAGTAAAGAAAGGGAAACAAGCAATTCCGAACATCCAAACATCAAATTTGGCAAATTGACACATCCGAACATCACCCATTTGGCAAGTAAAGAAAGGGAAACAAGCAATTCCGAACATCCGAACATCAAATTGACCCAACGAACAAGTCATCAATGAAAATAGAGTGTGCGAGTACTAACTGTCAATTCATCGAACACCTTACGTGCAGAAATGTGGTGTTGTACCTGCAAAAATTGCTGAGCCCTCCTTCGCTGATGCCGGAGCGAGACGTGATTGCTGGGGAAGCCGCTTCACCGATGGTCTGGCGAGGGAAGTGGCATACGTGTGTGAGGATCCGGCGGCACTGCTTGATAGGAGGAAGGGGCAAACGGAGGAGCGTGATGGGGAGGAGCGAGGAACGCGTGACGAACAAGGATCCGGCGGCACTGCTTGACCAGAGGAAGAGGCAGACAAACGAGGAGCTAGCACTCGTCCGTTTAGGTAGCGACGAACGAGGAACGCGTGACCAACAGGAAGGAGTGGGTCCAAGACGACGAGTGCTAGCTCCAACTCGAAGACGACGGGAGGGCAAAAAGGCAAATTCACTGTTACCTTAATTTATCCAAACTGGTCTGAAACGTCAACCTTTCAACAATGGAGGGAGTAAATCCTGAGAGTTGTATCCTTCAAGGTAATACAAAACAAATATTACTTTTTTAAGGGGAAATATTCCTTGTGAACAAAAGGAGTAGAATTAACACTAACAAAAGCTTATCTAAATAAACATATTTCACATGCCTATTCACGTAGTATTTTTCTGTACAAAATTCAATCGGTCAAGCACAAATGGTTCAGGTAGCTTTGGAACTTAGGTCTAGATAAGTGATAACTACAATGGCCGGCCGCCTGATCACCCTGTTAGCACATCCGCTAGTTGACAATCATAACTAATTCGACTCAGACTCATTAATGAAGTAAATTATCTGCTCCCTGCAGGGCGCTAGTAAGATTGAGAACTGTACCCGATGAATCATGGTGAATGCTTTGGAGAAGTCCAGAAACAGAAAGCAACAACAATGGCAGTAAATCTAACCCATAGATATATTAGTGGAAGGTTAAATCGTCCAGTTCCTGCACAGCATGATATGTTAATACATCTTCTTCTTGTTCTTTGCGAGAATGTTAATACTTCGAAATTGACAAATCATTACATACACAATTCTTCTGACAGAACAGATTTGTAAAGATGCAGATGGAAGCAAATGCACGGGAAAACAAATTGGCTACCGTTCCAAATAGAAAAACTAAGAAACACCGTGCTCGCTGAGCTAAAAGATACCGGTAACTAGGAAGCACCGAAGCAGGACATGCAATACCTTCTCTTCAGAGAAGACCAGCTATCAGCGGAAACAGCAGCAAGTCTAACCCACGATCAGCAGTAAGACCAACAATTCCTGCGAAGCACGATATGTTAGTTCTCCGAAATTGTCAAACCACTATGTAATTTTTCCCCCCGTTTTGACAGAACATGCAGATCGAAGCAAATGAAATATTTGTCGTACATCGGTAATTAGTGTTAGACCATGTGGCTAGGTCTAGTATATTTTAGTTGATGAAAAATTGACAATGTTGAGTACTGATAATTATTTGAGGCGTGTGGTGTGTGTGGACTAATGTCGGTCAAGTTGGGAAAAACTTGTGCCGGAAAAATATGTTGTTTTGGTCTTTGCATGTGCAGGGTAACTCGAAGGCGATCGTGGTCTATGGCGGTGACCGGGAGATGACTTCGTGTGAAGTCATGGTCCAGAGAGTCGAGGATGCTGGAGGAGACGATCGAGCTCGAGTTAGGGTGCATGGAGATCAAAGATGGATGATGCATGTTGATGCTACGGAGACGCGTTTCGGAGGCTACGACACATGACAATTTTGAGAGTGTCCAAAATTGGAAAGCTAGGAGAAATTAGGAAATCCTTGTTTGTTAGGATTGGATTAGATTATGTAACTGTGTCTGATAAGGACACGTTTTAGGTTTGGAGTCTACTGTTTTTCCCGTGTAGGTGCGGATATATATACATATATATGCTGCTCGTACGGGGTGTGGGAGGCAGGCTGGCGGCTGTTCGTAGAGAGCTCCAGAAACCAATCTAGCTTTGTTCCGTCGGTTTTGTGGCAACACAAGCTTTTGCATTAAGGGAATAAAGAAAGGAGCATGTGCTTGCTAAAGTAGCGGCTGGAGATTTTAGATTTATTCATTGCTATTTGGCTGCAGCTTTTTGCTTGTGCTTGTCGGCTCCTTGTGATGTGGTGAGGAGGTTTTGCTGCTACTGTTTGATGCCAACGAGAGAGATTACATCAGAAGGTGCTTGGGGTTCGTGCGGTCTCAGCGTAGGAGTAAGCAATGTCATGCTTTTGGACGTGAGGTACAGGAGCTCCTGGCGGCTACTGCACAAGAAACATGTCCTGCATTGAGTTAATAAAAGAAGATTGATGGGGGTTGGGTTTGTCTGTCGGTTTTTGATGCCGTGGAGAGTTTGATGCGTATGTGCTAGGTTGCTGTGGAGAATTTGATGTGTGGATTTGATTTATTGCTAGTGCAGGCTTTTAATTGCAATCTGATTGGCGGGATTCCCGTGAGACAAAACAGAGGAGGGCTTGCGGCTGTAGCTACAAAAGACAGAATTATGTGTGCGGCTACGACTTTTGGTGATTAGTGGCGGCGGCGCGTCCATCACCGTCTTTGTTTTCCTTCCTCGATTCGCATGCATTTTTCTTGGCTCGCCGCACCAGCCCAAGTGGAAACAGCAACATGCATCCTTCGTTGGCATGCGAGTTTTGCCGTGTGTGTCGGTCAACACGGTGAGATTGAAAAAAGCAGAAGACAATAGATTTGAGGAAAAAGCTTCTGCTAGGGATTACAATCATTCACCCCCCCCTTTGATTGTCATTAACGATCCTACAAGTGGTATCAGAGCCAAGTTGCTATGGCGTCAGAGAGGTATGTGAATCGTCCCCCCATGCTAGATGGTACTGATTTCGCTTTTTGGAAGTGTCGTATGCAAGCATATATTGAGGCTCAAGGTAGTGATGTATGGAATAAGGTTTCTAGTCCTTATGTGGTTCCTACTACTGTTACTAATTTAAATAAAACAGATATTGATCTGAATGCTCAAGCTCGTAACTTGTTGTTTCAAGGAATTTCTCGCAAAGAATTTGATCGTATAGCTCATATTACTTCTGCTCACTTAATATGGAAGACTCTTTGCGATTATCATAAGGGAACCACTAAAATTAAGAAAGTGCGTAAGAATCTTTATCAAAAAGAGTATTCTGATTTTGCTATGAAGCCTGGTGAATCTATTGATGATCTTTTTGGTCGTTTTGAAAAGATACTGAGTAGTTTGCGTAGTGTTGGTGTTATTCCAACTGATGAAGATAATGCAACTAAGATATTGAGATCTTTAGGTTTTGAGTGGTTGATGGTTGTCACAACTATCAATCAGACTATCGATCTAGATACTTTAACCATGGATGATCTCTACTCTAGATTGAAAACCTATGAGATGGAAGCTGTGCCATCTAAAAATGATAAATCTTCATCTTTAGCTCTTATGACTAACCCCATGTAGGCTGCTTCTTCGAGTCCTTGTCTTGTGTCTGTTTTGTCTTCTTCCATAGATGAATAGTTAGAGGAGATTCCAGAAGAGCAGCTTGTACTCTTCTCCAACAGGGTGACCAAGGCAATTAACAACATCAGATCAAGGCGGAGAGGTGGTCCAATCAGATGCTATGAATGTGGTGAGCTAAACCACATGAAGATGAATTATCCCAAATTGAGGAGTAAGGAGGTCAAAGATGACAAAGTACCAACTCGTCGCTCTAAATCCAAGATTGACTCAAGCAAGAAGCAAGGAGCTTAACTATGATGATCTCTACAGTGATCCTGATGAGGTAAAACCCTCTTATACAGATTTATCTCGTGCTGTGCTTAGGTTGACAGATGAGCTCAAAAAGTATAAAATAAAGAAACATGATCTTGTTATTGAGAACTTAAATTCTGAAATTGATAGACTTAAAGCTTCTATTCCTGATGATGAATCTTGTGAGTCTTGCCAAGTTTTATTTTCTGCATTGGAGATTGCTAGGTCAATACATACTAAATTTGATGAATTAAGACTAGCACATGATTCTTGTGACGGAAAGTTAAAACTTGCATATGATGAAATTGAAAAGCTCAAGTCTAGTTCTACTTGTTTAGAGTCAAGTATGTCAAATGCTCAAACTAAAACTTGCTCTAATTGTGAATTGCTAGAAGCTAGACTTAATACTTCTCAGGAAACAATTCAACAGATACTTTATCATGAGATAGCTTCTTGCTCTAACTGTCCTAAACTTACAATAGAGATAGAAGCTTTAACCAGACAACTAAATGAGTTTGCTGAAAAGGAAAGATTGGCTCAGTCTAGTGCTTCTAAGAAAACTGTGATTGAATCTGTTAAATGCACAACTTGTCCCACTTTATCTAAAGAAAATGAGTACCTTAAGGACACTTTAGAGAGATTTTCCTTTGGCAAGAAAAATTTGAATATGATTCTAGACAAGTCTAAACTGAGTGTCAAAAAACACTGGTCTAGGATTTAATGCTGCTAATTATGCCAAGAATAATCCACCTAAAATAGTTAAGGTCATTGGAAGTGGGTTAATTGAAACAAAAAGTCAGCCTCATAAAATTGTGTTTAAATCTGCTGGTTTTGTGCAAAGCTCTTCTGCTAATGTTGTAGGTGCTAGCTCATCATCTCATAAGAATTCTAATTATGTTAAATTTCATTGCACCTATTGTGGTAGAGATGGGCACTTGCATGAATCTTGCTTTAGGCGTGCTAAGAAAGAGAAGAAGGAAAGATTGAATGCATTAAAACAAAAACGTGCATCCACTTTTGTTGTTCCTAGAACTAATGCGAAAGCTAGGTTTTTAGAGAACTTTTATGATGATTTTAAATCTGGTTCACGTGCTAGTTTGGGTTATCATTCAAATAAATCTCATTCAGCATTGCCTACATTTCAACGGGCAGCTAGACAGACCTCTTTTTGGCGTTCTGATCGCTCACACACACATGGTTCTTGTTCTAGTTTTGTTGCTCCTGTTCATCGTGTATCTCAGTATTGGATCCCTAAATCTTATCGCACTAACCCCAGTACTGTGAGACCGATGTTTCCTGTGCTGTAAGAACAGCTGACATGGTTGAAGAACATGAGCTTGATTTGGTTCTAGTCTTTTACATCATTGCTTGATTGGATCACTTGATGGTTCTTCATTTTCTTTGATGGTTTCCAAGAGATTTCATTTTATGAGAGACCATGTGGAAAGGGTGATGTTGCTCTTCACCTTGTTGAGTTTTAGTTGTTGTTTCTTTCTCAAAACTGTTTGATTCTGCATGATCTGCTATTTTACGAAATGAGTTGGGTGTGTTACATCCTATGAGCTTATTCTAAGGAGGAGTTTGGGTTTAAAAGTTCAGAAGCTTTGATTATTATTCTTTTCAAACAAATTCATCAAGTCCAAGCCATTGAAATCGAATGAGTTGTAGAGCTTTCTTTATCATATTTATTTATGTGCTGTGTAGCCTTGATCTTGACTGGTTTTAATAAACTTGCTACATTAGAACTAAAATATGACATGGTTGAACACTTTGACTAGATTGATTATTGTTATCACTTGGATATGTCCATAGAAAACGATGAGCTTGTTTGTGAGTCTTATTTTAAATCTTGGATTTGAAGCAAGTATGTCTCTCATTGCAATCCTTTATGCTCACTCAATTTGGCATGTTATAAAAGATAAAGGGTTGAGAAAAGGAAAATGAAGAGATGTATGCTTCAAGCATGCCATGCATAGCTATGTGTATTCAAAAGAAAAATACGCACACAAAAGTGCTCAAATGAAAAGAAGTATGCTTCAAGCATGCCATACATAGCTATGTATATTCAAAAGGAAAAATATGCACACAAAAGTGCTAAAAGGAAAAGAAGTATGCTCCAAGCATGTCACCCTTGAAAAGAAGTATGCTCCAAGCATGCCACATGCAAATAAGAATTGAAAGTGAACCAATAGGGTGCTATATGAGACTGCTAGCTCATCTAGATTTAACTTGTGTCTCACTGTTAGGCTCTCACTTTTCTTGGTGCTATCTTTTTTGTGGTGTTTTTAATCGGTTTAGTCATTGTTGAGATGCCTATCATTAAGTTAAAATTGCATAATCATCCTTCAAGTGGTATTGACTTGTCTTATCTTTGCTACATGATACATGATTTTATATGATCATGTTAAGCTCTACTCAACAAAATGGCTTGGTTACTTCATTAAATTGATTTGCATAATCTATAAAGCTTCTTGATTTTTACTCTCCTTGCTCCTTTGTTTTAGAATTATTCCTTGTCTGAAGTTCTTGATGATTCCATTGCCAAAGGGGGAGAAAAATGGGAGAATTTGAAAAAAAAAATTTGAGAAATTTGCTTTCCTTGTGTTGAGGGGGAATTTTTCAGCTGTGGTTTTGAAGTTTGCTTTGCAGCTTTGAAACTTTCTTTTTGCAAATTTATTTTCTTTCAAAATTCAACTCACTATTTTGAAGTATTCTCAATGTATTCATCAAGGGGGAGATTGTTAGACCATGTGGCTAGGTCTAGTATATTTTAGTTGATGAAAAATTGACAATGTTGAGTACTGATGATTATTTGAGGCGTGTGGCGCGTGTGGACTAATGTCGGTCAAGTTGGGAAAAACTTATGCTGGAAAAATATGTTGTTTTGGTCTTTGCCTGTGCAGGGTAACTCGGAGGCGATCGTGGTCTACGGCGGTGACCGGGAGATGACTTGGTGTGAAGTCATGGTCTAGAGGGTCGAGGATGCTGGAGGAGACGATCAAGCTCGAGTTGGGGTGCATGGAGATCAAAGATGGATGATGCGTGTTGAAGCTATGGAGGCGCGTTTCGGAGGCTACAACACGTGACAATTTTGGGAGTGTCCAAAATTGGAAAGTTAGGAGAAATTAGGAAATCCTTGTTTGTTAGGATTGGATTAGATTATGTAACCGTATCGGATAAGGACACGTTTTAGGTTTGGAGTTCATCGTTTTTCCTGCAGTAAAGCGGATATATATATACATATATATGCCGCTCAGACGGGAGTGGGAGGCAGTGGGCGATCGTTCATAGAGAGCTCCAGAAACTAATCTAGCTTTGTTCCGTCGGTTTTGTGGCAATACAAGCTTTTGCATTAAGGGAATAAAGAAAGGAGCATGTGCTTGCTAAAGTAGCCGTTGGAGATTTTAGATTTATTCATTGCTATTTGGCTGCAGCTTTTTGCTCGTGCTTTTCGGCTCCTTGTGATTTGGTGAGGAGGTTTTGCTGCTACTGTTTGATGCCGACGTGAGAGATTACATCAGAAGGTGCTTGGGGTTCGTGCGGTCTGGCAGAAGGAGTAAGCGACGGCCGCGGCTTTTGGACGTGAGGTACAGGAGCTCCTGGCGGCCACTGCACAAGAAACATGTCCTGCATTGAGTTAATAAAAGAAGATTGATGGGGGCTGGTTTTGGTTGTCGGTTTTTGATACTGTGGAGAGTTTGATGCGTATGTGCTAGGCTGCTGTGGAGAATTTGATGCGTGGATTTGATTTATTGCTAGTGCAGGCTTTTAATTGCAATCTGATCGGCGGGATTCCCGTGAGACAAAACAGAGGAGGGTCTGCGGCTGTAGCTACAAAAGACAGAATTATGTGTGCGGTTACGACTTTTGGTGATTAGTGGCGGCAGCGCATCCATCACCGTCTTTGTTTTCCTTCCTCGATCCGCATGTGTTTTTCTTGGTCCGCCGCACCTGCCCGAGTGGAAACAGCAATATGCATCCTTCGTTCGCATGCGAGTTTTGCCGTGTGTGTCGGTCGACACGGTGAGGTTGAAAAAGCAGAAGACAATAGATTTGAGGAAAAAGCTTCCGCTAGGGATTACAATCATTCACCCTCCCTTTGATTGTCATTAACGATCCTACAATTAGTGTTGGAATTGGGCCCATTGTCTAAATGGTCATTCATTCCTAATTCCAATGAATGATATGGTTTAGTATCACATTACTTGGACAAGTGATAGGAGAGCAATATAAAAGGTGGAGTTTTTGCCACCTTACTTACAAGCCGCCCTTACGCTTTAGGCACTGGCTTTGCCATGTTTGCTTTCCGTTTCCTAATTAAAGCAAGAATGGATCATATTCTTTGCTTGTATGTGGAGTAAAAAGACCTTGGCACAGTTAAAAGATTAGAGTACTAGAATTTACAGTTGGGATTAAAACATCTTTACCGATTGCCGAGCCAAAGATTAATTGATTCGTAAAGAAAAAGTGGGAAATTAAAGTACAAGACAAGATGATATATCATATATATGTTTCCTTTGAACGTGAAAAAGCAAAGCTTCGCAGCATTTTATGAAATGCATGGAGGAATCAATGAACCAATGGACTTTGGCCCACCAAACCTTTGCAGACAATATAGTGAGACAATATAGCGTCACGACTTAGAGAGGATAGGGCACATGGGAGCAGCGATGCGCAGGAGACAGGGCGCACAAAGGGGGTCGGGAGAGGAGAGAAACTAGGCAGGATGACTAGAGATAACTTCTTGATTGATGATCAGCTGACTCCTTATAAGGATGGAGCGGCCTCTAACAATTGGTATCTAATCTTAACTTATCCTATCTCCTAGTGACTTGAGACCCAAATAAAGCAAACGAATTACAACTCAATCTCTCTAATGGCTTAAGGCCAAAACAAGGAAACGTATCTCCTAATGATTTGCGGCTGCCGAAGGATCTGCTGCAGCCGAATGGCCCTTGGCGCGCCTACTGTATGTTCGCCCCCGCATAACATACAGACACGAATTTGGATAGAGGTTGGAACTTGGAACCAGTTCATAATACATTTCATCCTTCCACGGTGTTGATAAGGTCCATGGTTACAAATACACGCTGAATTAAGTGTTAAGACTCATAATGCATTTCAATGGTAACTGGACTTCTATATATAACCCACCTCCATAATCTGTGTCGTAGAAAGCATCTTGTAACTAGACATCAAAAGATTTGTTCTCCGCTTTGACAGAACATGCCGATCGAAGCAAATGAAATATTTGTCGTACATCGGTAATTAGTGTTGGAATTGGGCCCATTGTCTAAATGGTCATTCATTCCTACTTCCAAAGAATGATATGGTTTAGTATCACATTACTTGGACAAGTGAAAGAAGAGCAATATAAAAGGTGGAGTTTTTGCCACCTTACTTACAAGCCGCCCTTACCACCCATCACACCATCCACCCAGATGGGAACAGCAATTATTAGCGGTTCATTCCACACACCAGTATTCCTTAGACTGCATTAGCACCCACCAACATACCAGTATTCCTTGGGCTGCATTAGCACCCACCAACATACCACCCATCACACCATCCACCCAGATGGGAACAGCAATTATTACGGTTTTTGAGGAATAAAATACTTCAATTCAACCATCTCAATCATTTCCCACAATGACTGCCCAAAATCATTTTCATGTTTAAAGGATGATGATTGGGACATTTAATGTCCTGGTACTTAAGCAAGACTAGCATGTCGCTTAAGTACAACCTATAACTAGTATTTACTATATAGTTACTAGGGTGACAAGGATTCATAGATTCAATTATCAAAGGATGGCATAATAATTAATTAATCATCAAATGGGTATTTAACTACCTTAAGATTTAATACACATTTGATTAGAGAATTAAAGCATGCAATTTTGGTAATTTAAATGAATATAATTTGCATAAAATATGGGCTCAATATGATCAAAGTGTTGACTCACCTTGGTTATAGGTAAGAGGATCTTGATATTCTTGTTCTTGATCAAGTTGGAGATTTGCCGCGTCTTCAAATCCTATTCGGACGAACGTACCAGAAAAAGGAACAACAAGCAAACAAAATAAATAAATACACAAAAATAAACAAATGAACTCCAAATTAAACAAGACCTATGCCATTAGCAAGATCTTGAATTTACGCAATTTTAGAAAAAAATTCATAATTTTTGGAATTACGACGAGGGAGAACGGAGCTTTTGAAGTTCGGGTTTGAGTTAAACCTTAAAAGGAAAAATAAGAAAAAAGGGGGAGAGAGAGAAAAGCTGACAATGGGGCCCACGGCGTAGTCTCACGGGTGCATGGAAACACGGGTGGACCGAGTCCACGCCGGGCGCGCACGGGCGTGCGTGGCCCAACCCATGGCCGGGCTTGCGTGGCTGTCAAATAAAAAGGGGGGCAAGCCAATGACAGTGGGGCCCGCTCGATTCCTTCCCATTTCATTTCAATTGGCCAAGAGAAATGGGGAGCAGAGGAGGCATTCGGGTGGCAGGAAGCGGAGGCAGCACCGTCGAGCGGTGGCACGGGGAGGCTAGCGGGATGGCAGAATGGGGCCCCAAGAAGGCGGTGACCCTACTGGCGGCAGCGACGGCTCCGGGGAGGGGCGAGCGCAACGGCGGCAAAGCAAGGAGGAGGCGGCGGGCGCACAGGAATGGAGGCGCATGGCGTCACCGACGGCGGGGTGGTGCGCTGAGGGAGGTAGGGCGCGCACGGGTTGCGTGCTGCCATGGGGGTGATGCGGAGCCGAGCGGGGTGGCTCAAAGCGGTCCGGCGGCGGCGGCAGGGAAGGCGAGGGGAGATGGGGGACGGCAAGAGGGCCACCAGGGGTGCGTGGTGATGCGGTCGCTCGGGGGAGAAGTTGACTATGGCGGCGGTGCGTCGGCCAGGGCAGGAGTAGCGGCCTCGGCTTCGACTCCAGCTTCGAGGAAAAAGGTAAGCAATGAGGAGGAAGCAAGGGAGGTGAAGGGGGGAGGGCTCTCTTATAGGTGCTCACGGGCTGGGAGCCATTGGAGGGGTTCGGGCGCACGCACGGTCCGGAGGAGCAGCGTGCGCGAGCTCTGCGTAAACACGACAAGGCGGGAGCGGGGCACACGAGGTCAAGGAGCAGGTGAGGTGGCTGTCGCCATGGCGTGACTTGGGAAGCCGGGGGCATGCAGGTGGCAGAGATGCAGGCACTCATGGTGGCAGGCGCACGGGTGCTCAAGATGGTAGAGAGCGGCGTGGACATGGCAGGGGCATGGGCGGCTCAGTCAGGGAGGGGCGGGCAGCAGGGGAGCAGGTGGGAGCAGCAGGGAGCTCGTGGGTGCTGACGGGGGCGCAGGTGGTGGTGACGACTGGGCGCACGGGAGCTTGGCGCAGGCGGCCTCATGGCTTGCGGCCGGCTCAGGCCAGGGGAGGAAGAGGCAGGAGGGGGTGGGCTTGGGCTGAGCGCCAGCCGAAAGGGGGGGATAGGCTGGGCCGAGGTGAGCAATGGGGAAGTGGGCCGGGCCCAAGGAAGAATACGGGCTGAGCCCAATAAAAGGAGGAAGGCCAAATTGAGAAATGGCTCAAGTTCAAAAAGATGAAATCAAGTTGAATTTTGAATTTAGGAATTGCCAAAAGGTTTGAAACACAAACCCGAGCTTTAGCTAGAAGCTAGAAGTTTTGAAAATATTTGATAATGTGACATAAGGTTTGAAAACCGAAAACCAAATTAGTATTCACTATTCCTATCCGAAAACGGGACGTTACACTATTCATGTAGTATTTTTCTGTACAAAATTCAGTCGGTCAAGCATAAATGGTTCAGGTAGCTTTGGAACTTAGGTCTAGATAAGTGATAACTACAATGGCCGCTTGATCACCCTGTTAGCACATCCGCTAGTTGACAATCATAACAAATTCGACTCAAACTCATTAATGAAGTAAATTCTCTGCTCCCTACAGGGCGCTAGTAAGATTGAGAACTGTACCCGATGAATCATGGTGAATCGCTTTGGAGAAGTCCAGAAACAGAAAGCAACGACAATGGCAGTAAATCTAACCCATAGATATATCAGTGGAAGGTTAAATCGTCCAGTTCCTGCACAGCATGATATGTTAATACATCTTCTTGTGGTTGTTCTTTGCGAGAATGTTAATACTTCGAAATTGACAAATCATTACATACACAATTCTTCTGACAGAACATATTTGTAAAGATGCAGATGGAAGCAAATGCACGGGAAAACAAATTGGCTACCGTTCCAAATAGAAAAACTAAGAAACACCATGCTCTCTGAGCTAAAAGATGCCGGTAACTAGGAAGCACCGAAGCAGAACATGCAATACCTTCTCTTCAGAGAAGACCAGCTATCAGCGGAAACAGCAGCAAGTCTAACCCACGATCAGCAGTAAGTCCAACAATTTCTGGGAAGCACGATATGTTAGCTCTCCGAAATTGTCAAACCACTAGGTAATTTTTCCCCGTTTTGACAGAACATGCAGATCGAAGCAAATGAAATATTTGCCGTACATCGGTAATTAGTGTTGGAATTGGGCCCATTGTCTAAATGGTCATTCATTCCTAATTCCAAAGAATGATATGGTTTAGTATCACATTACTTGGACGAGTGAAAGGAGAGCAATATAAAAGGTGGAGTTTTTGCCACCTTACTTACAAGCCGCCCTTACGCTTTAGGCACTGGCTTGGCCATGTTTGCTTTCCGTTTCCTAATTAAAGCAAGAATGGATCATATTCTTTGCTTGTATGTGGAGTAATGACCTTGGCACAGTTAAAAGATTAGAGTACTAGAATTTACAGTTGGGATTAAAACATCTTTACCGATTGCCGAGCCAAAGATTAATTGATTCGTAAAGAAAAAGTGGGAAATTAAAGTACAAGACAAGATGATATATCTGTTGCCTTTGAACGTGAAAAAGCAAAGCTTCGCAGCATTTTATGAAATGCATGGAGGAATCAATGAACCAATGGACTTTGGCACACCAAACTTTTGCAGACAATAGAGTCACGACCTAGAGATGGTATCGGGCAGGTGTGGATTGTGGGAGGCTTTGGCCCCAACTTCTTCCGAGTGACTTAGATGGAGGATAGGTCACATGGGAGCTGCGATGCGCAGGAGACAGGGCGCACAAAGGGGGTTGAGAGAAATTAGGCGGGATGACTAGAGATAACTTCTTGACTGATGATCAGCTGACTCCTTATAAGGATGGAGCGGCCTCTAACAATTGGTATCTAATCTTAACTTACCATATCTCCTAGTGGCTTAAGACCCGAATAAAGCAAACGAATTACAACTCAATCTCTCTAATGGCTTAAGGTCAAAACAAGGAAACGCATCTCCTAATGATTTGCGGCTGCCGAAGGATTTGCTGCAGCCGAATGGCCCTTGGCGCGCCTACTGTATGTGCGCCCCCACATAACATACTGACACGAATTTGGATAGAGGTTGGAACTTGGAATCAATTCATAATGCAGTTCATCCTTCCAGTGTTGATTGTTAAGAAACTGAACCCAGGCCTCCTAGTACTGGCCTACGATGGGTTCCTCATCCATCCAGTAGCCTATATAAAGGATAGGGGACCCTAACCATTATACACAGTTTTACAGATGAACAATAAAGAGAAGTCAAAAATCCTATCATATCTCTGTGTTCAATCTACTATTTTGTTCTTGTGTTCTTGTATTGTTCTTACGATTCTGAGTTTGTCTACGAGGTAATTGCTCGGATTGGACTCGCCAGCGACGGTTCCTCAAAACGTTATTAGCACGATCGACTCTCCTCGGATCGAAAGATAACCGTCGAAGAATGACACTCGTAGATCGAATCATTTTTTCTAGATTGCATTCAATTCTGCAAATTTGGCTTTCTAGATTGAATCATATGGTGCAAATCCACTCTAATCTACCGCGAGCTGACTTGAAGTCGCCGGCACAATGCCGATCGGTAGATTGCATGGAAAAGTGGATGTCGATTGTACCGTAGATTAAAAATTGCAAACACGTTCTAATCTACCGTGAGCCGACTTGAAGTCACCGGCCAAGCCGATTGGTAATTGCATGAACAGTACACATTGCATGAACAGTACAAAAAAATTTGGCCGACGGCCCCGCCGCCGGCGGCCTGTAGCCGGGCCATGGCCAGCCTTCCCCTCGCCGGCTTGAAACCGCCGGCCACCCGCTTGTAACCACGCCGCATGGCCACCCAAGCGCCGCCTCCGCACAGGCGGTGCCGCCGCCGCGGGACCGGCCGCGCCTCCATGCATTTCAATGGTAACTGTGTTGATAAGGTCCATGGTTACAAATACACGCTGAATAGAGTTAAGACTCATAATGCATTTCAATGGTAACTGTGTTGATAACTGTGTTGAACTTGGAACCAATTCATAATGCATTTCATCCTTCCACAGTGTTGATAAGGTCCATGGTTACAGATACACGCTGGATAAAAGAGTTAAGACTCAATGCATTTCAATGGTAACTGGACTTCTATATATAACCCACCTCCATAATCTTTGTCGTAGAAAGCATCTTGTAACTAGACATCAAAAGATTTGTTCTCCGGTCCAACTGACGATTCAAGTGCATCATTTTAGATAGACCGTTAAATGCATCAAGATGTTCAGTTAATGACATACAAACGATTCCGGAAGAAAAAAGACATTCAAACGAAACGATGACTATCTTGTAGCCAAATTTCATGAAAAGAGGAATCTGCAAAGCATGCTGACAACCAACATGCAGATGGAAAGTTGGAAACTTCTTCATTAAACAACATTAGGATCGCAGAGCTTCAAAATCGTAATTGTCCTCTACTCTGATAAACACACCTTTTGAACAAAATGAAGGAACCGGGATATACGGCCATTGAACACACGAAATTCCGGCCATTTTACTACACTTGACGAGTTCAATGTCATCACTGTTGCATGCATGAAAACTTAATAAAGTTACAATATTCAACAAATTAGAGAGAAAAAATGAGAAAATTTGACCCACATTATTGCATAGGTAGAATATTTACCAACTGTTGATGACAAGATTTGGCATCTATGATGGTCATTACAGTGCTGATTGATTCAACGGTGAGAACTTAAAACTACTGTTGATTCAACTAATATTTTGTTTTGAATCAGAATGCAGAATGGCTTCGAAGACCTCCTGAGAGCTCCTAGATGACCTCTTCAAAGGCCTCTTGGGAGGTCCGGGCTTCAAAATCCACCCGAGAGGACCTGGACGACCTCTTCAAAGACCTCTGTCATAGTTAAAAGACTAAATAGTAGAGAAGGGGGACCCCCCGATACCCGAAGGGTCCTCAAGAGAGGGGACTCGTTGTCAAGAAGCAGATGAGCTTATATTTCAAATCGATCTGGACAATACAAATTCTCCCCCCGCCCCCACAATTGGGGGGGGGGAGGTGGCTATTTATAGCTTTTCTAAGAGGTATACAGAATTACAAGCTTATCCCCTACAGGACCCTATGCTGGTAGGGGCTGCAGGGACCTTTCCTACTCCTAGGACTAGCTTCTGGCACGTGGTGGACAGTCCTGGGCTTAGTCCACCCTGCTGGTGTACTTGGTCCAGGGGTACAGTAACTCTTCCGGACCCCTTGGGTCTCCGAGACCCTCGGGACCCTTCGGAGCCCTCCACTAGGCCTTCACGCCACCGGGATGCTCCAGACGGCTCGGGGCTAAGTGGACCCTTCGGGACCCTTCAGGACTCTCCGGGATCCCTTCGGAGGCCTCCGAGACCCTTCGGATTATCGGGACACTTCGGATGTTGGGGCCTTCGGGAGCCTCCGAGAACCTCCGGGGGCCTTCAGGAGCCTTCGGGAACCTTCGGACCACCGGGCCCCTGGGGCGACTTGGGCCGCCGGGTCATGTGCGCTTCGCTCTTCGCCAGGTCGTGGGGGCCATTGTGCTGCCCCTACGACAAGCCCCTCGCGGTCGAGGTCTTGCTTCGTCATGGCTGAAATCGCGCCTCTCCCCGGAGGGTACAGGTACACCGTCTCCTTTGGCCTGGTGAAGCTTTATTTTTGCGTCCCACACCGCTCGTCGTTGGGTTTTGTGCGTAATAAATTTCTCCGCTTTTGCGTTGCTTCGTTCCCCGCACCGTTTCCCTGGTTGGCGCGTACTTCGAGGCGGCGCTTCGCGTTGTGGCGGCATGGTCGGTGCATTTTTCAATGCAGCGCCTCGATATTCGTGCGCCCTAATGGCTTCTTGTTTGACACGTGTCATGCTTTGTTTGGTGATGGGCTCCTCGTTTTTTGTGATTTGACTGAACTGTTCACGTTCTTGCCTATAAATAGGTGGCCTTGGGTCCCATTATCTCCATGCTTGCGTGTGCTGACCCTTCGCTTGTCCCGCGTCATTTCTTCCCAGTGCCGTCTTGTGCTTCCGTGGCCCTTCACTTCCACCACCCCCTTCGGTGCCTAAAGCACCTTTTCTTGTGCCTCCGAGATGACAAAGCGGGTCAAGGACGGAGGTGGCATCGTGTCCTACACCGACGAGCTGGGTCGCTCGCTGGTGACGGCTTCCGTTCTGCGGGCCCTGAAAAATGAGAGGAAGATTGCGAACCTGGACGACGTTCGCGCCCTCGAGGCGGAGGTTGCTCTTGCTCCTCAGGAGGAGGAGACGATCTTGTTCGTGGCGTATCTGGATGCGGGTCTTAAATGCGCCTTTGCGCTGACATGCTTTACCGGTCCTTCACCATGCACGGGTGGACTTGGCCCGCTTGACGCCTAACTCGATCGTCAAGCTTGGCGCTGAGTGGTGGTCTTTGCGCTCATGGGTGACCAACAGCAAGGCGTGGTTGTTCACTTATCTTCACGACGGGTGGTGCCAGCCCAAGGAGAAGAAGGACACGGGGGAGACCCTGAACTTCGGCAACGTCAACTTCGAACCGAAGGCACGCCTTCTCCATTACTTACCCGCCCCGGCCGCTCGGAATAGGTGGGATACTAATTGGACCCGGCATTGGTTCTACCACAAGTGTTCTGCCGAGGCGGGGCTTAGCTCAGCCGAGGGGCCTATTCAACTTATCCCAACGCCCACTATCGATCTTTCCTCCCAGGAGGAGGGTCTGCTATGTGTATTGCTTAGCGCAGCGTGGCGGATGTCGACGCGGGACTTCGTAGAGGAGTTCTCAGCGCCCACCAGACACCGTGCGGAGGGTCGAAGGTGGTGCTCATGAGCCGAGGGATGGGATGCCCGTCCTGAAATTTGGGGACCGCACAGGTGTTTTCTCTGGCTTAATTTTATTATTATTATTATTATTCTTATTTGCTTCACCCCTACGCAATCTTGCCCCTTACCGAGGCTGAGCGTGTTACGGAGCAGCTTCTCGGACCCTACACGGGGGAGGAGCACTCGAAGCGAGAGAACGCGGTGCACGGCCACCGGTTGAACCGTGCGTATCAGGATTCGACCATTCGTTTGCTGGAGTGGCCCGATCCCGACGCCGGAAAGAAGAAACGGGTTCGCGGCCCGGAGGAGCTGGAGAGCTTAGGCCCAATTAGCGCGGTGCCATTGCGCGCTGTTGGAGGCGCCGCGGCGGTTAAGGTAGGCCTCGCTGTGGGAGGCTCGGCCGGGCCGTCTCTGAGGAAAGCATCGCGGGAGCCCGGGGTCCCGAGGCCAACGAGCAGCGTAGCAAACTCGTCTGCGGGGTTCCTGGTGGCTCCTCCGACGGCTCGAGCTGCGGAGGCAGTTGCAAGCTCGTTTGGGATTGTCAGTATGGCCCTCGAAGAGGTGTCTAGTGGTACCCCTTCGCAGGTTTATGGTCAGGGTACGGAGGACACTGTGGTGGAGGATCGCACCGATCTCCCTGCCATGATCGGTAAGCTCGCTCACCCTCGTGCCATTGCTAGCAGTTGGTTGACTAGGTTGTGCCTGCAGCGCGGGTCGTCGAGGAGGACCTTGGCGCCGACGCTGCCTCCGTGGGCGCGGCGTCCGCGGAGAATCCCCGAGATGGTGACAATGCCGGCAACGATGGTGGCTCGGCCCCAAGCGGAAGGGTGGGCGCCGCGCCTTTGTACCATGCGAACCCATAATTTGGGGCCACTCCTCTCCTCCGATTTTAGGATCAGCCTGGGGGCTACTGCCGTCTGCGAGGAAGTGTCTAACTTCACTGCCCCGCCCTGCGTGTCTGAGCTCTTCGTGAAATGGAGCACGGAGAGGATGTTCAGAAGCCTCGAGGCGAACGTGATGAAGGTAGGTCTGGGTAAGCGTGCTCCCTCGTTGTGGACGAAGCGCTGACGATATTTTTGTTTGGCAGACGATCATTCTTTTGCGCTCGCTCGAGAGGGACATCCAGAGTGGCTACACGGAGATCCAGCAGCGGATCGACCTAGAATTCACTCAGAACACCCAACTAACTGCAGCGCGCTCGGCTATTGCCAAGAAGGCGGAGAGGTCGGAAGCCAGGGTTGCTCAGCTAGAGGGGAAGCGCCGCACCCTGTAGGAGGAGGTGGAGTCTTTGCGCAGCGCCCGCTCCATGCTCGAGGCGGAGATTGCGACGGAGCGGTCTGTTTCGTCTACTGCGGCCCAGGCTAGCTGGGAGGTGCTGGAACGCATGGAGGGTGCTATGTTTGAGCTTAGCGTCGTGCCACCTCTGCGGAAGCACACTGTGGATCAGTTGGCTGCCACCCTCGATCGTCTTCGCCGTGCGGGGGAAGTTTTTCTCCCGGCTGCTCGTGCCTATGGCAACCATTGCGCGAAGGCGGCGTGGACAGCTGCCTTCGTTTCTCTGCAGTGTGCTAGGTGTGGTCATGTTGATGCACTCGGCGCTGGTACCGTGCTTGTTGCTTCTGTTGCGGAGGTCGCTTCGGGCCAAAAGCAGGTGCGGCGGGCCAGCAATGCGCTTGCCAAGGACTTCTGGGCTTCATCTGGTCGGGATGGTACAATGGAGTCACTTCGGACGTCCTTGGCTCAGAAGCAGAAGTTAAAGGGTCTTGCGGATGGCGCAAGCATAGTGGAGCGAAGGGCTGACACCGGAGACAAGGTGTGACCCTCCGCTTATTTTCCTGGAGAACCATTTTGTTCTAGGTTTAGGGTCTCGTTTTTGTTACTTGCTCTGGCATCGCTATGCGAGCCAGTTCATGACTAGTGACAGTGACTTGTAACCATCATTTTGTTAATGAATAGAAACCGAAGGGTGCTTCTTTGCTGCTGTGTGCTCGTTTCATGTTGGTGTTTGCTTTGCTCAGGGGAGTATGTTGTTTCGCCGTACCGCCAGACGAGGCGCCCTTCCTCCGTGGTGGTGCACGAAGTCCTATGCCCCTTTGTGCGGTACGAAAGATGAGCGAATGTTGGTTTGCAAGTGGCCCCGGAAGATTTGTTACCGTGGTATAGTATGCCATGGTGCCAAATGGAAACGGTGGAAAAAGACAAATCCAGAGGGGTCGATGAAGAGATTCTTTCAGTTGCGCAAACAGAGAGCTTTGGACACACGGGACGAGATACGATCTTTCTGGCCGAATCGCGGTGTGGGGGGTGTGCCCGAGGGGCCTTCTTCTCGTCCCATTCCTACGATTTCCTCGAGCTCTTGGGACGTGTCGGATGACTGTGCTGCGGAGAGGGAGTACATGAGGCTCATGGCTACGCATCCGTTTGGCGAGGAGCTACTCGAATGGGTGCTGCGGGAGCAACGAGAGCGCGAGGCCGACAACTTCGCGCATGCGTGTGGTTAATACGGTCATCCGTTCGCCGTGCTATACGGCCGTGTACTTGTAACTTCTTCTCTGTGGGTACATAACGTATGTGATTGGTGAATCATGTATGACTGGTGAATAATATATATTTTTTTGGCGAGGGGGAGGTGAAGCCTCGCACCATCCCCCATACTTTTTTAGATAGGGCTCTGGAGAGCCCTAACTTTTTTGCGAGGGGGAGGCGAAGCCTCGCGCCATCCCCCATACTTTTTTAGATAGGGCTCCGGGGAGCCCTAACTTTTTATTGAGGGGGAGGCGGAGCCTGGCGCCATCCCCCATACTTTTTTAGATAGGGCTCCAGGGAGCCCTAACTTTTTTTTTGCGAGGGGGAGGCGGAACCTCGCGCCGTCCCCCATACTTTTTTAGATAGGGCTCCGTTGAGCCCTAACTTTTTTTTTGAGGGGGAGCTGGTTCGGTTCTGAACTTTCCTTGCTCATGTGAACTTTTGTGTGGATCTTTTCTGATACCTTCTTCAAGTGATATTTTCTTTGGATCATTTTGATCTTTTTAGGCTTTTAAGTCTTTTTGCATTCATTGTATCATAATGCATATTAATTCAGCAACTTGCATTGAAATATAAACTTGTGGAGCTTTGATTATTATCCATGTATGACATGGTTTCATACTTTATACCCTGCCATGTCTTGTGCTAGTTTGCTAAACTTCTTTTATGGCTTTTTATGTATAGCTTAGCTTTTACCATGCTAGCTTTATTATCTGTGAGCAAACTGAATCATAATATAACTTGTTGGATCTTGTGACTAGTTTTGCCTTAGTGATCCTCTCATGACTCATGCCATGTTATATAGGCTTAATTGAGTCTTGAACTTATTTTGAGTTGTAACTTGAGCTATGATTGAAAAATGAGCTTTTCTGTGCGAAAAAACTGATCTCACCAATTCTTTCTCATGAGACAGCTTGCCATTGCACTAGGCATGAACTCAGGGGGAGTTTTGGATGACCCAGACTATTCTCTTAAGCTTTTGTTGCTTGGGATGGTTGTAGTGAGGCTTGAGATCTAGCACAATGCTAAGAAAATAAATTGGCAATTGGTTGAAGCTTAGAAGGCAGTTGTGGATGGCTCCTAGTCCAGGACTTGCTTTACTAAGATAAAACCAATCATTTTCAGCAAAGTGCTCAAAGTGCTAAATTCTAAATGCTTGAACAAATTGATTCACAATTGATCTCAATATGCTCAAAATTGACTCATTTTCTAGCTTCTGGCTCCATTTTGCTTATAGACATGGCCGAACTCATTTTTGGATACCTTTAGTTAAACTGTGATCTTGAGTATCTTGTCATACTGTTGATTCGTTTAATATCAGATTATTGCTATTTTGGCCTTAGCTTTGCTACACATGTTTTGCTATGATTGAACATAGTGTCTTCACATAATATGGCTTGGTGTAATACTTGTACAGTCTTCATGGATAATCTTCATGGCTCCTTTTGCTCAAGTTAAAAATGAAACAAAAAAAATTACAACATGAAAAATTACAAAATATTCCATTACATTCATGCTCTATCTTCTTTCATGCACCTTGATGAATCCATTGTCAAAGGGGGAGAAAGATTGGTCAAAAATATTGTTTTAGAGCTTTTCATCTCAATGATCAAAGGTCAAATAGAACAGTTGTTCTTTCATATGGACCTAAGTGAGATTTTTGGCTATTCTTTGGAAATTAAAGCTTTTGTGCTTTCTTTTGCCTTATCTCACTTGCTTATGCTATTCTGGAGCCAGCTTGGTCATTTCCTTTGCTTTTTCTTGCATTTGGACCAAGTTGTGCCTTTGCGCGAAAACTGAAAGTATTTTACTTTTCAAACCCCAAAACTACATTTTCTGAGAAATTGCCAATGTGTTCATCAAGGGGGAGATTGTGGATATCATGGAGATATGTCCATGATTTTAGGATGATGAAACAATCGGCAATGGCTTTGTTGGTTTGAAGTTTCATGCGTTTTCGGTAAAGTTAGAGAGGCGGCCAGTGAACTGTGGTCATACCGTTTTTGTGCTGATTGTTGATATAATTGAAAATTGATTATGGGTTATGTCATGTCTATATTTGTTAATGCATATATGTTGCATATTGCATGTTTTCACTAACGTGGGTCAAGTTGTGAAGAACTTGTTCCTGGATTCGTGTTTGCTTGTCTATTGCTGTGCAGGTGGCTTGCAGGTCAACGACGGTCAACAGCGAGGAGGATCGGGACTAAGCTTGGAGAGCTGAGGTCCGTAACGATCATGGATGCCGGTGAGGTCAAGTGACTCAAGCGTGGTGTGTAATGGATAAGGATGACCGAATCGATTCGGCGCGGTCGTTGATCAAGTGGTGCGGGGTCGGTGCAAGTGGTAAGGTGGTCCGGTGGGAACCGGATGGGAGAGACTTGTCGACACGATGAGAGCCGCCGGATCAACCTTCACGCGGCGCGGTGCAATTGCTTCAACAGGATTGGACTCGGTCTTCGGAAAAGATCGAGAAGGGGTATTTTGGTAATTTTACCAAATACCGCCTTGGTGACCTAATGCCAACCCGTGGCGCAAGACGGCGCGTCAAGAAGTGGGTTAGGTCAAGAGAAGTGGAGACAGCGCTTTAAAATGCGTGCATGTGTGTTCCGTTGTTGTTGGGCCTTAATGGAAGCCCATTAGGTTTAATCTTCTAGAAGCCCCAATTCTAAAAGGATTTTAGGGTTGGTGGCTGTCATATAAAAGGATGAAGATGGGATATTCGTAGGGTTCCCTGGAGAAAAAGGAGTTCTTGGCGGCGGCTGTGTTGGAGCGCCCGAAAAAAAAGTAAAAACGACGCTCCCTTGGCGGCGGCCGGTTCCTCGAGGGAGAGTGGCGCATTTGGTGGCGGCTTGTAGGGTGATGGGCAGACCAGAAAAATGAGGAGTTTGTGGCGGCAGCCTGTAGCGCCCATGTTGCGGCGGCTGTTCCCTAGCAGAGCATAGGATTTTGTGCTTGCAGTTGTGAGTTGTTTTTAGTCTTTTGATTAGGGGTTTGATCAGATTCAACACAGGTCATCCGCTGTGCCTGTATACAGATCTTCATAGCTTTTATAGCTATTGGAGTGAAAGTAGTGTTGAGTTCAATCGAGGAGAAAAATAGAGAAAGCGTCTATTCACCCCCCCTCTAGTCGCCTTTCCGGTCCTACAAATAGATTTGTCAAACTGCCTTCAATCTATTATCTATTGCAAATGAAATATTGCTTTGTGCTGAAAATGAACCCTATGGCTTCCTCCTTTGTTTCAGCTTGCATGTAGCTAGGTATAGGTTTGTTATACGTAAGTCTTGCGAGTGGTTTTTGTACTCAAATGCATTGCTTAATTGTTGTAGAGAAGGATGATCCCCAAGGGATTAACTATTGTGAGATCGACTTCATTCAGGACGACTAGCTTGGCGGCCCGGTCGGTTGCCTTGTGGGTAATGGCAAACCGGTTGGCTTTTGTTTATCGCCATCTTATGGCTTTCGTTTCCGCTGCTACTTTAGTATTTACTTGTCACCTTGGCCAGTCGGCCCTCCTTTTGTAATAACTCTATTATGTGTATGTCTTTTGTGATGTAAAATGAAGACTTAGTATTGTATGACTTGTGTATGGATTGGATGCTATATTTTGTGAGGTGTATGTGTACTGCTATTTTGGGAAGTACATGTTCACCGAGAGTCTGGATATTTGGTTTGTAATGCTAGGACCAATTGGATGGTTAAGTATTACGAGTTAAATACCCCGGGTTCTCACATATCATTAATGCCAACAGAGAGTTTGACTCCGTCGACACCTCTCAACCACCTTCAAACAATTGATTCAATTGTAATCCAATTGTAACTATAATGACAATACTTGAACAAATTCTTTTGTAATTTATTTTGAGTTGTAAATGATCACTTTGAGTTGTCAACAATTGATTATCGGTGATGTATCTATTTTCTGCATACTTGTTTTCAGAGGGCATGGCTAGCAATTCCTGAGGCTAGCCGAAAATCAAACAAACATTAGTTAGGTATAGAGAACTATCATAGACAGTTTTTTTAAACCGTCTGTGAAGGTATAGTATCACCAACGGTTCTATTTAGAAACCGTCTGTGATATGTAGAATATCAAGACGGTTCTATTTCTAAACCATCTATGATATGTCTCAAATCATAGACAGTTTCTAAATAGAACCATCTGTTATATTTTACATATCACAGACAGTTTTTTGGTGGGAACCGTCTGCGATACTAGCCCTTCACAGACGGTTTTTGTTGGAAACCATCTGTGATACTAGCCCTTCATAGACGGTTTCAACAAAAAACCGTTTGTATTATGCCGTATCACAGACGATTTTTGAACCGTCTATGATAACCACCTATTATCACAGACATACAAATTCAGACGGTTCAAAAACCGTCTATGATGACGGTTCCGAACCGTCTGTGATGAACCTGTATGTACTAGTTCTCCCATTGGCCGGCCATCTACATGTTGTAAGGAAAAGGAGAGTTAGAGATTAAGTGACGAGAGATATGGATAAGAAATGACATTAGTCAGGAAAGAAATTTCAGCACATACTTTTGACCATTCCAAAGTTCACTTACTAATCCTTAAGGCTCAAAATCAGGTATTTCTACCCCTTGGTTTTTTACATAAGTAGACCTTTATATTAGAAATCAATTTAACTCCAAAAGAAGGTAGGAGAGGTTATAAAGGAGATTACATCACAAGAATTTCAGCAAGCAATTCATTCTGAAATTTTAAGAAAAGAGATGTCTGAAGTGGTATCCTTAGTAGTTCAAAGAGGAAACTCAAGAAGGACTTTGTGTGGGATGTTCTTATGACATTTTGAAAACATTTTGCTCTGTTTTTAAAGTCCTAAAAGTAGTTTAATACTTTTATTTTCAAAGAGCATCCCTTCTCTCAAAACTAGATTTAATTTGAATAGGTTGGGAGAAGATGATTAAAAAGAGACTTTTAGATGAGAGGAGAATGCTAAGAGGGAAAAGATTAGCAATTATTTCTAAAATTGCAGAACCATTCCTATAGTTAAATTAAGTTTCATTTTTATTTCTAAGTCCTAATCTATTAACCATTCTACCTAGGGCTTGTCCTACAACAAGATGACTCGATACAGTATTGCTGCACTTCTAGGCGTGGATTACCCGAAGATCTTATGTGTACACCGTGCTAGTCCCAGGATTAATGGCTAGCACACACATTCACAATATTTGGCATTCACATCCATACAAATTCATACTAAAGTAAAGCAAAAGGGTATTCTACTTAAGCTATTACAACAACGATCGATCAGCCAAATAAAAATGGTCATCAAAGTAAGCAAAATAAATAGCAGTGGAAGACATAGTAATAGTAGCAAAAGTCCAGCGGCATGCCCATCCGATCCCGCAGGCATGTAACATCCCAAATGTATAATTAGGGTTTGTTCAAGTATAATTATATGTGTAGAAATTAAAACTTTTTCTCACATCTTGAAAACCCCTAATCTCTCCTGTGATTCTAGTCCAATAGTTGTGTAATCCAAAAACACAAAGCTCTTGTTGACCAAAAGTCAAACTCCTTTTCCAATTATCTTAAATCTTGTGCCAAATATTTGGAAAACCTTTTCCTTGGTCCTAAAACTGATGTGGGACCCCTCTGAAAAATATCACAAGTTGTAAAACTTGTTTGATAAATTTTGGAGGTAAAACAAATCCTTGAACAACCTTCATGAATTTCCTGAGAAAAATGCATTGCATAATAACCTCTGGAAATTTTATGTAAGGTTAATCTCATTGTCAGCAAGCTCCAGTTTAAATTTCATAAATTTTGGAGCTCAATTGCTATCCCAAACAACCCTGCAAAATCTCAGCTGTTGAAATTGAATTTAAAAGCTTGGTACTGCTCCTTGGGCTAGCCACTTTCCCAAAGTCGGTCCACCTCAACCTTTTCTCCACGGCTCGTCGACCTCCTCTCCACCTTGATCAGGTCGTAGCCGTTGGATTAACATCCAACCGCCACGACCTCCTCCTCGCCTAACGCAGCCAAGTCCTCCCGCTCACATGAGGTCTTGGCATTTGGATCAAAAATCCATGGCCATGACCTCCCTCACCGTTAAACTAAGCAAACCTCCCATTTAAACGAGGTCGTAGCCGTTGGATCAGATCCAACACCCACGACCTCCCCCTCAAAATATCCAGCGCTCACAACCTCCCCATCTCATGTCGTGCACCGTTGATTTAAAATCCACTATCACGACCTCCTCCTTGTCTTGTGCGCATTAGACCTCCCACAAGACGTGAGGTCGTAGCCCTTAGATTTAAATCTAAAGGCCATGATCTCCTGGTGCGTTCGCAAGCTTAGGACCTCCCCTTTTTTGATCGAACTGTTGGATCAAAAATCCAAAGGTCCCGACCTCCCTTGCCTTTTGCGCAACGTCTCAGACCTCCCCTTTGGTTGTGCGCCCTTGGATTTAAATCCAAAGTCCATAACCTCCCCCTCATGTTCTTAAGTTCGTGTGCGGTTAAGACCTCACAAGAGGTCCGCACTTGATTGAAATCCAACGCCTTGGACCTCTGTCCCTTTTTCCACGTCTTGATTCGCATTATGGAAATCGAGGGTCACGACCTCCCATCCAGATCCAATGGCTGTGATCTCCTCCTTCTCCTTTTAAAAACTTACCGTTTCGATTTAGATCTGAGGGTCACAACCTCCCCCTCATTTCTAATCGGACGGTGGTGGGCAACTCTGTTCTTCTCCTAGCTCAAGGCGCAGACGCCATGGCGTGGAGGAGGCAAGTGATCTGTCTTGTCCCAACGGCTCTTTGCTGCCAAAGATTTAATGCGGGTCGTGCTTTTACCCCCAAAGTCATTGTCAGGTGCCTGCTCTGTCACCTCCACGTCTGTCCAAGCCATGGACCGAGCCATGGGCTAAACTCACCATGAGCTTAACCCTAGCTCATGACCCTTTCTCCTCGGGCTATAATACCTCCCCATGGTTTTCCTTGGCTTCTTTTCCACCATTCACCCTTTGCTCTCGATTCTGTGGAGCTCAAACCACCTGCACCTCCTTGGCGCCATTGATGCCCTTGGAGCTCCTCGGTGGCTCAGTGCTCCCGTGGCTTTTCCTCTCCGTCGCTTTGCTTCAATCTAAGCCACTACCCTCTGTGACCAAAAGCCCTAACTTAATTGGTTGGGTTGACATTTTCAGAGTTGGCCTAACTTGAAGCTTGGAGCTTGGAGCTTGGAGTTGGCCGTGGAGCAACCCTTCTTCCCCAACTCCGGTCCTCCACATCCCCAACCTCCTCAAAGACCTCCGACCTCCGTGTAACCCTCCGGTAGTCCCAGATCTTGGCACCCGCGTGTATGTTGTTGCGGAGCTTTTCTTGGGCACACGCTTGAATGTACGCTGCGGAGCTCATTATCGCTGTTTGTGTTTTGGCCGTGTGTTTTTGCGCCGCCAATCTACGGACTCGTCGCTGTTCAGTACACCCCGCAATGAATGGTCTGGCGTGTCAAGAACACTATTGCGCTGCGCTGGTGCTCTGGATGGCGCCGCGAGGTCCTCATCGCCGGCGACAAGCCTTGGGAGCCTCTCGGGGTTTGTCGGACGACAATGGCACCGTGTCGTTGTCGTTAGGACAAAGATCTCCCCTTAAGTGCGATCATCATTGCTTAGCATTGGTAAACTCGGTCAGCCTTTAATGCCTTGTTTTCTGTCCCTTGTTGCGCAATTAAGGCCAAGCCTTAATCTCCCAGCGTGCATCTCTGGGACCTCTTTGCCAAAGGACCACCCGTGGACTTTTGGCAAGGACCTCCCAAAGACCTCCCTGGGGTCCTCTTTGCAAAGACCACCCTCGGTCTTTTGTAGGACAACCCCAGACCTCCTCCTTGCGATCTTGACCGCTAGGACCTCCTTGTGGGAGATCTTAGCCGTTGAGGTCCTCCTGTGTTGATCTCCACCGTGTAGGACCTCCCCGAGGTCCTCTTAACCTTGTGGACCTCCTCGGGTAAATCTTAGCCGCCTGCACCTCCTAGTGGAAATCGAGCCGCTTAGGACCTCCCTTTGTTAGATCTTGGCCGCTCAGACCACCCCAAGTGGATCTGAACCGCCCAGACCTCTTTGTTGTTGTCTTGACCGTTAAGGTCCTCCCCAGGACAATCTAGACCACTAAGGTCCTCCCTTGGAAAATCTGGACCGTCCAGACCTCCTCGAGAGGTCTTGACGATGTAGATCTTCCTTGGGGAGATCTTGATAGTTTAGATCTTTCTTTGGAAGATCTCACCGCTCAGACCTCCCTCATTTGATCTGGACCGTCCGGTCCTCCTCATGTGTTGTGGTTCGTTGGATGCGGTATCAACGGCCACGACCTCCCCTCTTATTGTTGCAAGCGTGGCGGGGAGGACATGGACCGTTGATCCAAGATCAACGGCCCATGTTCTCTGTCTACCACAGCGTCTTGGCGTTTCCTCTGGAGGTCTTGGGCCGTTTGATTTAGATCAACGGTTCACGCCCTCCCCTCTCTTTGGTTTTAGAAATTCCATGAACTCTTAATTATAAACGGAAATAAGGTATAAACTTTAGAATTCCATATCTTTTTCATTTTAAATCCAATTGAGGTCATTCAAATTGTGTTAGCTCTGTCTTGAACTTGACTTTAATCCAAAAATGATTGTAAGTTGAGTTCAGCTCCAGAGCACAGTTTTGCCATTAGATTTTAAAACTCACTTTAAATATACACTCAAATTAATGCTTAACTTGTAAAATACATAACTAATGCTCTGTAGATTATTTTTGAGTGAGACCAACTTTGTTGGTTTCCTCTATTAATGAACTCACTGTGAAAATTAGCTTTGATCTTGTTGCTGTTGTAGAAATGAGGACTTGTGCATTATAATTTTGTTCAAGTTCTTGTTTTTGAAAAATGGTAGAAAGTGCAACATAGCTCCAAATGGGATGAACTCAATTGTGTTATTCATCTCATGAGGTGCTGGTTTTGCTGTAAAAATCTCAGCATCACCACTTTTCTAGAAAATGTTGCCTCATAATTAAATTAGTGAATAGTGCAGTTTGGTATTTTTATAGGCTGAGCAGAATTGATTTCATCATATCTTTTGCATTAAGAATCCAAATCAATTGGTTCTTGTTGCTAAATTCATGATAAATCATTGTCTCGCTGCTGTAAAATTTTCATAGCATTCGGAGAAGTTTCTCTGTTGCGTCTTTTTGGTCTTTCGTCGTTCTTATCGGTTCTTTATCGCTTTTCCGTTAGGTTTCGACATTTGTGGTAATCCCGAGAGTGACCCTCTGCCACAACTTGACCAGCAACAATAAGGCAAGCAGTTTGATCATTTCCATCATTGTCCCATTACTTTAAAGTCTAATATTTTGTTTAACTTGTATGTATGCATGCTTTTGTGTCAAAGTATTTTATCGTTTAGAGGTAGCTATTCCTATTGCATAGTTGCCCCTAAATTGTTACCCCTGCCACAAACCATAAGTTACTAATATCGCTGGTGAATTAGAGCCCGGTGATTTAATTATGCTCTTTTATTGCTTTTACGGTGTCATGCTTAGCAATGCTTAGATAATGGTAGAAATGGGTGGTTGTCGACATTATGTCGATAACCTTGATCACACAAAAACTATCATTCCATTATGTCCCCTTGTATGATTTGTAAACAAATAAAAATGAAAACTATTTGGACTTGGGCATATTGGATGGATGGTGTGGTTTTTGGATGTGGTGGTATGCCTGAGTCAACAAGGACCGAATTCTTGCGCCATTGATCCAAGCAATATTATGCTAAACCACACGAGGGGATATGGGACCTCTCTTGACTAAGTACTTTGGGCGGTGCTAATTGGGGTCGCTTTCGGTTGGTGTGTTTTAAAGATAAAATGTGTGTGTGTGTGGTGTGGGAATGGAGCAATGGCGGGCAGTTAGGCTGTCCATTGGGTCCTTATCCCGTGGGTTGTCTTGGTCGAATTAGCACTCGCCCATTGGAAATGTCTCAGAGGACTTAGCCGTGCTTTAAGATACCTTTGGTAGTGTGCTTAAAGGAAAGGCGGTCTGACGTGTGGGTACATTGGTACACCCCTGCAGGGATAAAACTATTCAAATAGCCTCGTCCTAGGTTATGAACACGCTTGGTTATTTCCCGTAAGAATTAGACTACAACCTTTAATTAAAACTTGACATGGTTGGTATGAATGGATGTTCATGCTATTGTTGTGGTGACTTGGGTTAGTCACTTCCAGGTTGATCTTGTTGTTGTTACTATGTTATTATCTCGTTGTTATTTCAACAATTAAAATGCTTTGCCAAATTGCCTTCAATCTATTATGTTATTGCAAATGAAACTTGCTTTATGCTAAAATGAGTCCAAAGCCTCATCCACTTAAATAAAGCTTGCATGTAGCTATTTATAGTTCTGTTATCTCACACGTAAGTCTTGCGGAGTACTTTATGTACTCATTTGCCCGTGGTTGTGGCATTTTTGTGGCTTTTGTTGCAAAGGAAGGAGGTGAGCTCCAAGAGCCTCACTTTTGTGCTACGTGTTGCAGCTTCTTCGACGACTAGCTTGGCGGTCCGGTCAGATGCCTAGGGGTTAAAGCACACTGATTGGCTTTGTGTTATAGCCATCTTTATGGCACTTTTGCTTCCGCTGTTATTCTTAGTAGTTCTTGTTGTTATTTGGCCAGAAGGCCCCTCTTTTGTAATATCCTATTCCTTATTAATATTAACTTCTGGTTTGTTACTTATGTACTATGTGTTGTATCGAATTGATACATTCTTTTGTTGTGAGGTATGTATACTGCATTCTGGGGAGTATACATCTCTCGAGACTGGGTTTATTTGGTTGATAATACTAGGGTCGATTGGATGACTAAGTATTATGAGCTTAATAAATCCGGGTGCTCACAAGGCAACCGACAAGGAGCAAGGTCTAGGTAGACCCGTCACCGAAGCCTCCGGTGCTAGGAGCAAAGAATGCGTCGTCAAGCATCGGCTCAGCTGTAAACTCTAAACTAACAACAATAGCAAGATTGAGTACTTGTATACTCAGCAAGACTTGTAGTATATCGCAAAGATTATATTAGATGCAAGGCTGTCAAATGAAAAGGCTCTAATCTACAAGTTCTTTTGCTCAAAGCCACTTTTATTTGCAATATTCATAAATAGTAATTTGCAACGGAATTTAAAAGAGCAGTTTAAGAAAAAGTAAGTACAGGACAGTAAGTAAAGTATTGAAACAAATAACAACAACACCTGCAACCCTAATCGGTTGTAAGTAAAAATATAATCATGTCTAGCCATAGAAATGGCACTGACAAATTCGTGTTCAACCATAGAAATGGCTGTCCTGCTATACACATAGCAATTCCAGTCATAAGAATGATAGTTCCGCTATAGACATAGCAACACAGCCATACAAATGGCAGTTAACTCAACAAATGAAAACCCCATGTCATTACCCCAATCTTTTGTGACAAAACAATTTGAAAAACAAAGCTACCGCCATACCAGCCGCACTAAGCATGCTCATGACCGCGAGCAAGGCTATTCAAATAGTTTATCACTCTGTAGAGGTGTACAACTTTACCCATAGTACGTGGTATTCCAGTTTCCTGGAATATCTCTAAATCACTACTCACTGCCGAAGGTAAGCAGCCTAGAGTTCACGACGCAGCCTTTACATTATCTAGCCCTAACCTTGCACTAGCCCTGCGAATCTTTATCCTCATCCGTCGGGATAATAATAATGATGATAATAATAAAAGTACACATCAAATGAGGAGCCTCACTCACCCAGATAGAAACCCGTTGAGTGAGTCCCTCACTTCTCCCGGATAGAAACCCGTCGAAGTGAGGCATTCGCAGTTGTAACGGCCTGCCTATCCTTCGGCATGCTCGCACTACTTCTGCCTACTGTCATGCAAGGCTTGGATTCGATAACTTAGTTAGCTACAGCTACCCGACCCCAGCACATACGGTTGTACGATTAGGTCTTAGTCCTGAATTTGCTGGCTTCAGTCCTTAATCGACTATGGGCGAGATCTCCTCCCTATCTACTAGTGAGTTATAATCCTCACTTTTTCAGAATACAATATAACTCGCCCGCGTCTAAAAACTAAAGTTTTCATACAAAATAGCGAGGTATCTCCTCAGGACATTTTCAAAATATCCCAAATTCTCAAATTAATATTTTGTCCTTTTATAGATTTTTCAGAAAAAACTATCGCACTAGTTGTCTTTGTGCGATAAACACACTCAAATAATCCCAAGCGACATTATATATTATCTAACCCATAATCTAATGGCCACAATGGTAAAGGATCAATATTATAAGGAGGTATATGCAGCAAGTAGGATTTACAACTACCGATTTCCCAACAATAACATTTTTATACACAACATACACGTATCCATAATAGGATTTACAAAACAAAGTACAATAATTAAAATACTGGGATCAACATGATCAAAGGGGGTGCTTGCCTTACTCTTGCTATTCTAGACTTGAGGTCGGTTGATCGTCGCAATAATAATCAGAGTAATCGACGTCTAAATCAAAAAGAGTTGGAAATGAATTAAATAACACCAAATAAATTCAACTATAACCAAAATTAAATATTTTTACATATTCAGGTAGATTACGATTTTATACAAATTTAGAGACAAATTTCATTTAATTCAGAGATTACTAGCAAAAGTTATTAAGGTTTCATTTTGATTCGGTTTGATAAATCCAGTTTCGAGTACTGTTCACCATTTTGACTACGCTGGTCGGAAGGGAGTTTTCGACTACGTGTGGTCGTAGGAGGTTTTCGACGATGTGGTCGTAGGAGGTTTTGACCATGTGGTCGTAGGGGATTTCGACCATGTGGTCGTAGGGGATTTCGACCAGGTGGTCGTAGGAGGTTTCGACAACGTGGTTGGATGGGGTCTACGACTATGTGGTCGGATGGAGTTTATGCTGTGCACTTAAGCTGTGGGGCTTGCATGCCTGTGAAACATTGGGGCTAACCCAACAATTAAACATTGGTTTGGTCCAAATGACCGTAGTTAAGACACTAATGTCGAGCTACAGTGCTCATCCAGCAAAAGCCGTGTGGTGGCGCTAGCGCTGCCGCGTCTTGTCTGTGGCATGATACTCGTGGGGGCCACAAAGTGATCAAAACAAAATCCCTGGGCTAATGCGCACCAGCCAGTACTGACGGCGAGGCCAGAGATGGTCTGACGGCAACAAGTGAAGTTGTAAACGAGCTATGCCCTTCACTAACTATTGCACGCATAAGGATCTAGGGGCTACTAGGGTCATACTAGAAACAAGAAGGAGGTTGGAGGTGGTCAGAGATGACTAGTCGATGGCGAGTCGAGGCGGCGAGGTTGGTCGAACGCGGAGAAGATGCTCGGGCGATGGGGAGGATCGTCCAATGGTCGGAGAAGCTTGGCGATGGTCCTGCGATGCTCCAGGTGAGAGGAATCGACTTGGGATGCCTTGTAGCTCCAGCGGTGCTCGAGGCGGCGGTTCTGGTCGGAGATGAGGAAGAAGAAGCAATTCGGCTGATCCTGAGAATCGAGTATAAAATCAAGTGAGGGGATGACATTAGTGGTCAATGGAACACGATATGATGTGGTAAGAGTGATACAAAACCCTTCACGGTATCGAGGACGAAGGTGGTGATGCACGGCCGAATTAGGGCTCACGCTCCTTGAGCTCTAGAGCTTGATTTGGTGGAGTAGAGGAGAGGAGGTGCGCACTGGCTTGGAAAGGAAGAGACGTAGCTCGGGGTGGCCTTTATATAGGCGGAAAGGGCGGAGATGGATGAGGCGGAGCTCGAGCAAGGGTAGCGGAGCTCTCGGGTGTCTCGACGGCGTACGAGTAGGAGCAGGTGTGGCCGGGTAGGGGAATGGGCACGACGTTGTAGCGATGCGACGCGACGAGTGTGGTCGATGGCGCAAATCGGTGGCGGTGAGGGAAAACCACAGGCATGATGGAGAGCTCACTGTGCCACGCTAGCGCACCTAGGCACAAGGTGGATGAAGGTCCCTACTCTCGGGGCCCACCGATCAGCGAGGGTGAGAGAGAGAGTTAAGATTTTTGCTTTTTGATTCATCTGCTGATTTCTTTGACGATTTTATTTACTAGTCGTATTAAGTCCAAAATTAATGAAACTTTTTATATGGGCTTTTGACCTAATGTTGTTTCCCTTGTAAAATTTTTAGAGGTTTAGACCTTCTGTGAATTTCTACAAAATTCACAGAAGTTTCTATTTTGTGCTTTTGTAATTATTTTTCCTAAACAAGATTTCATATAAAATCTTTGGTGAATTATTCCTGGGATTATATACCCAAAATAATTCTATCCTTTGAATTTATTTTCTTTGTTTTAACTATTTCTTTTTTAGCACATTTTTGTTTGTAGTTCAAGTTTTTCTCTTAAATTCAAAAATCAAATTCAACATATTATATATACAAATGATCAAAGTGATTTTTCCTAACGCATTTATATTACATAATCCCAGAATTAGGATTTTGGGATGTTACATAACATCTCACCTGGAGTTCAACCAGATATCGTGAGGCAAAGGGAGAATACGCGAGAAGGTTGTTCAGTTCGACTAGATATGGACTAGTCGTATGGAGATACGAATGGTCGTAGACTGGTCGAAGATGATCACTAACTGGTTGTAAGGAGTTACGAACTGGTTGTAATTAAAGTATTAACTAGTCATAAGGAGTTACGAACTGGTCGTAACTAAATATGGACTGGTCATGACTAGATATGAGCTGGTCATAAGTGATAAGGACCTGGTCGTAGATCATATTGCATTAAGGTTCGTCCGATATATTCTATGTGTGTTCGGGAATCGTTATATCCTACTAGGTACCGCTAACGACCTGTGGTCAGAAAAGGTTTCCGAGTCACAACTGATTACGCATGAACCTACAGGGTCACACACTTAACGGGTTGGAACAAACTAGTATGGATACGATGTGTCAAATATGTTCGGGTAGGATCCGTCACGGGCATTATTTAAGAAGATGCTTGAGGCTAAGGGGGGATAGAGGAGACACAATATGAGATATACGTGAGTTGTTCCACCAAACCCTAGCCGCCATCTTCTTGAGAGAGCCTTCCCGTGCGACTTGGTGCTAGCACACCAGTGTACGGTGTTCCTGCCCTGGACGTGTGGACGCCGTAGAGGCGCTATTGCAGTTGCTCTTGCACCCGAGGATAATCCATGACTTTGCAAGGATCGCGATTAGTTGCTAGAGGATACGATCGGTACCGAGGATGATCGACTGCGGTGGAAGATCGTCTATGACCACTACATCGACAAGCTCTTCGTTGGATCAGGCTACTCTAACTCGTCTTCCGCTGCACTGCACGTCTGGTGGTAACAATCTAAGATCTATTGCTTGCATGGCTTCCTGGTTTACGTGGTAGAATTTTGGAATTATCAGCTAGCGTAGCCTACCTGTATCCCTACAAAAAAAGTATGGGGGATGGCGTTTGGCTTCACCTCCCCCTCGCTAGCTATGGGCTCCGAAGCAAGCCCAATCAAAAAAAAGTATGGGGGACAGTGTTCGGCTTCGCCTCACCCTCACTAGCTGTGGGCTCCTAAGCGAGCCCAATCAAAAAAGTATGGGGGACGGCGCTCGGTGTGGGGACCCGGCATCGGATCTGTTTCAAGCCAAGTGATTGCGCAACACTTAACATGAAACATAAGCGATTTCGAGTGCCTAGATATGTGTCCCATGTTAGCTCCCAAGGATCAGTGGCTAACATGCACATATCCTAGTACACAACATTGCAATCACATCCATACACAATCGTACAAGAGTAAAGGAATTGTAATTATAACATCATTGAAAAGAAACATAATATACAAGTTTGCATAAGAGGGCCAATCGGCCAAAAGTATTTATCCAATGATAAATCGCAGCGGAAGACAAACTAAAAATGAAAAGGGAATAACCGAGTTAGCATGCCCACAATCCCACAAGCAACCAACTGGAGTTAAAGTCGAAGGCTCAAGAACTTTACCCAATTCAATGACTTCTCACCGAAATAGCAAATTTTTAAGTACAAAGTTGTACTCGCGAGACTTTTCAAGAAAAATAAGGATGCATGTAAGTATCAAAGGACGGCTACTACACTAGTCAATTTTCAGCATAAAGCAAGTTTTGTAATTAGATAAACAATATAGATTCAAAATGCTATTTCTAAAACATTTAGAAAACATTGTAACAGTAAGTAATGATCAACAATAGTATAATCTCTACATATAATCAACACACGAACAGTCCATTCGTGACACATATCACTCCATACCAATTAAACACGCAAACCCCGCGCTCAAGATATCATTTCAGATTTGAACAAACTAACATAATGACACACATTTTTAACCTTAACCCAAACTTAATTTCCCATAAGCTAACTGTGCCTGCTTTCCCACAAGTGATGTCCATAACCAGGGACACGGCTATTCGAATAGATTTATTTGACTCTACAGAGGTGTACAGCTTTACCCACATGATATGCATTCCTCGTAATGTCAGCCAATGCACTCTTCCTTTGGAGTGTGACTGAGGTAGCATAATGAGGCCGTTACAATGTCATGTCCTAACTATCAACCCACCCGAGGATCAGAATCCCATAGCAGACTAAGCGCCTGCACTACGGGTGAACCCTTGTTGTGTAAGTAAGTCCCTATCAACTAGAGACCCTTAAGGGCAAGAAAGCACAATATAACATGCCCCCACCAGATCGACAAGAGAGTCATCAAAACCAAACAACAACAATTGCCAATCTGATTGTGTTTTGATAGCTAACACACAACAAATTATTAAGCCAAGCCATCGCCCATAAACCCGGCGTATGGTTGTACGTAAGACTTGGTTCATCACAGCACAGACTGGTCCTCAAATACCCAGACGGGGCTACATGAATCCGGGACCACCCCTTCATCACCCTATCACCTGTCCAAGTCCAACACATAACAACCCATCAACAAATTTATAATATTCAGATACAAAGATCTGGACATTCTGCTCAAATTCAATATAATCAAATCCATATAATCCTCAAATTTTATTAAGATTCAATTCGATCCATCGGCCGATGGACTAGCTCCATCAACCGTTATCGACTACAACTACTAGCATGACTAAGCATCGTTCTACAAATTAGCAAACAAACCCATATAACATATAGCCTTAATCATTCAAGGTAAAAGGGTAATCAACATTCAAAGGAGGGCCAATGCAGCAAGTAGGGAATTAACTACTTCTACCCATGAACATATTTTTCAACATAGCATGCAATTGAGAGATTAAAACCATACAAAACATTTTAAAATCTGTAGGAGCAATATGTTCAAGAGGAGGGTGCTCGCACCTTTGCTGTACCACTTGTTCATTCTCAATTTACACTCAATTTAGGTCTCACGAATAAATCAGGATCGTCGAAAAACCTAAAGATAGACGATATTGCAATAAACACCAAATAATGCTGAAAATTCAAACTACTCAACAATTCATGAAATTTATACAGTAGGTAGATTATGATTTTATATGAATTTAGGTGAAATATTCATTCCATTTGGAGTTAGCATGTGAGAGTTATGATGGTTTGAATTTCAGTTTCCAATATGTCTTAATTCATGTAAATTAATTATTTGGCCAAAATTTGTAGAGTAGTGGTGACGCAAAGTATTACATAGATAATTAGAGAATAATATTATAAGACCAAAATAGTTGAGTTTACCTCATTTGGAGTTTTTATGAATTAGTTATACATTTTTAAAGTTATCAGCCTTTTTCTCTGGTAAAATAATGGAGTTAATAGATCATTTTCCAAAACTACCTTCTATGCTATAGAGACATGTTTGAAACCTATTTTAAAATAAATTTTACTTTAAATTAAAATTATCAAAACTGGTTTCATCCATTTTGGAGCTAAGATGAAATAGTTATGAATTTTTCAAGTTAAAGACATTTTCTAGTGTATAAATAAATGGCTTTTGGATCAATCTCCAATAACCATATTTTCTGTAGCAGGGACAAGGTTGAAACCTATTTTCATATATAGTTCATTTAAAATTTAACGTAACAAAGTTGGTTTCACTGTTTTTGGAGCTAAAATGAATTAGTTATGCATTTTAGAAGTTAATCCAATTTTTCAATGTGCAAAATAATTCACTTTCGGATTTTATAAATGCATTGATTACTTTTTCTACCGAGGTGAACCTAGCCAAGACTATGCCAGGTCGGGCCCAGTGAGGGGGTTGACTCGGTCAATGTTGATAGGTTCACGGCTGACGACTACGCCGAAAGCGTATTTAGAGGAATACGCCTTCTAAACATGAAGGCGTAAAATTGTTTGAGGCAAAGTACGAATACGTTTTCCTTAGGAGATAACATCCTTCACAAATTGCACAATCACTTAACTAGCTAAAGGGGTCCACATGTAATGGACTCTAGATCTATTAAGTGCTAAACATTAACTCTGCTAAGCATTTATTTCCGACCGAGATTCTATCATTAATCATTAATCAAGGTCATTAATTCCTAATTAAGCTGCTACAGGACACGGTCGGAAAATCCGACAACAATGTTATGTAAGATCGGCTTCACGGGAGGCTCGCCAACATGGTGATCTGGTAGCGTGATCCAAGGGCACGGGTGGAAACACAAAAGCGGTGCGCTTCTAATGGCTCCGACGGCGACCTCTACTGCAGCCCAAAGCGGTGGCGCACTGGAGAATGGCAGCGGTGAACCTATGGTGCAAGTGCATGTGACGGCTCGGTGCAAAATTGAACTCATCAATGCGTGCTTAAGCTACAAGGGGTTTCCCTGGGGCTCACCAGAGAGGTGGAGTGACCAGGGAAGCTCGGAGAAGGTCTAGAGGCAGTAATGGCGGCGGCGGCAGTAAGGCTTCACGAGGAGAAGGCAACCTGCTTAAAAAAATCAAAAAAGACTAGTTTAGAAAGCTTGAGTGAGGTCAAAAGATGGTCACCAAGCAAGGAATTGAAGAACCACTCACTGGAATGGCAATGGGAAGGAAAAGGATTCTTCTGGCCGAAAATGGGGCAAACCCAAAATTCTCTAGCTCCTGTGAAAGGATGCAAAAATTGGTTGAGGGGAACTAATAACCATATCCACGCACATGATATGACGTGAAAAATCGAGAAAGAAACTCACCAGAGATGGGAAAATGGTGCGGGGATGGCATTCGGTGCGCATCCAGAGCTACCGAGAGCACGGTGGCATTCTGGAATCTACAAGCAACGAGAGGAGCTTGTATTAGCAAAAATGGACACAGGGATGAACCAAGAGCAAGGAGGAACCACCCGGTCAGAGCTTACCGAAGGGATGAGCTCGAGAGAACCTCTCTTTCCTCGCCACCGAGAGGAAAGATGAGAGAATGAGAGGGGGTGTGGGAGGTGTTATCCTCGGGCGATGACGGCAACCGAGGCGGTGTCAAGCAGAGGAGGCTCCAGAGTGGTCAATAGCCACGGTGGCTCACGGCGTCAACGGAGCAATTTCAGAGCATGGCGGCCCCGTGGCGTGTGTTGCCTGCGCGCGAGCCAGCGGGAGGTTGAGGGAGGCCTTGACCAGTGGGACCAGGCGGTCAGTGGGCCATTCGATCTAACCTGGACGGCCAGGATGTGCGAGGGTTTTGGCGGTGAGGTTTGACCAAGTCGAAGCGGTCTGGCTCGGGTCAGGTGAACAGTAACGAGCCCAAGTTTTCAAAGCAGTTTGACCAACTATCAGCAGATTTGACTGAGGCTTAGAAAATAGAAATAAAATTCTAAAAATTATGAAAATTTTTAGAGGGATTCCTGGGACATCCTAGTGTTCACAAAAATTATAAAGCATTATTGTTCATGATTTATTTTGTATAATTTAAATTCAAACATGGAATAGGTTATTGATTTGAGTTTGATTTTTCTGAGGGTCAAATTAAGTTCCAAAACTTTTGGAAAAATTATAATTATCCAAGATAATTATTCTAGTATTTGAATAAATTGTTTCCAGAAGATAATCATAAGTTTTTGTTCTTGATTTCTTTTGGAGTTTAGATTTAAGTTGTATGTTTAACTTGTTTTGAGATTTTCCTAGTGCAATAAATGATGCAAATATTTCCAAAATGTTATGCATGCTGATAAGTTGCATACTAATTATCATAAATTAACTTGGGGATGTTACAAACCTCCCCCCTTACAAAAGATCTTGTCCCCGAGATCTGGGTAGGTTAGAAGATGTAACAGGAGGGTTCTACAAAAGATACAACATCTGTTGTTTTTATTTCCTTCAAAGATAGAGCTAAGATACCTTACAAGGTTACAAGGAAATTCTATTACATTTTCCTTTTCATTGCCTTGTTTAACCTTGCCTTTCTTGATACAAAGGTACTTCAGACAGAAGGAAAAAGATCGGGATATTCGGTTCGCATCGTGTCTTCACGTTCCCAAGTTGCTTCATCTTCAGTATGATTGCTCCATTGAACCTTCAAGAACTTGATGTTGTGATTTCTTGTCTTGCACTCCATTTCTTCAAGAATGCGTATTGGGTGCTCCCGATAAGAAAGATCGGGTTGCAAATCAAGGTCTTCCAAGTTAGTTGCTTCGGTAGGGACTCGAAGACACTTCTTCAGTTGAGATGCATGGAATACATTGTGGACATCTGAAAGTGATGGTGGTAGCTCCAACTGATATGCCACCGATCCTCGCTTCGCTAGAATTCGGAAAGGACCGATGTAGCGAGGAGCCAACTTGCCTTTGACTTGAAAACGTTGCATTCCTTTCATCGGGGAGACTTTAAAGTAAACATGATCGTCCACCTCAAAGCTCAACTCACGACGACGGCGGTCAGCATAAGACTTTTGACGGGATTGAGCCGTTCGTAGTCTTTCCCGGATCATACGGACTTGTTCTTCAACTTCATTGATCAAGTCCAGTCCAAAGAATTGTCTCTCCCCTGACTCGGACCAGTTGAGTGGTGTCCTACACCTTCTCCTATATAACACTTCAAAAGGTGACATTTGGAAGCTTGCTTGATAACTATTGTTATAGGAGAATTCCGCGAACGGCAAGTATTTATCCCATTTCTTGCCATAGGACAGCACACAAGCTCTTAACATGTCCTCCAAAATTTGATTCACCCTCTCAGTTTGGCCTCCAGTTTGTGGGTGGTAAGCAGTGCTAAAGGATAGTTGAGTTCCCATTGCTTCATGGAGGCAATTCCAGAAATGCGAAGTGAATTGAGTACCTCGATCTGAAACAATTATCTTCGGTACACCATGGAGACTTACAATTCTGGAGATGTACAACTCCGCCAATTGGTTTCCCGAATAAGTGGTCTTGACGGGAACGAAGTGAGCAACTTTCGACAATCGGTCGACAATTACCCATATGGAGTCATACCCTTGTTGAGTCTTCAGAAGTCCGGTGATAAAATCCATCCCAATTTCATCACATTTCCACTCGGGAACGGGGAGGGGTTGAAGCATACCCGCTGGTCGTTGATGTTCGGCTTTCACTCGTTGACACACATCACACTCGGCAACAAAGCATGCAATTTCTCGGTTCATCCGAGTCCACCACAATTTATGCTTCAAGTCTTGATACATCTTTGAGCTTCTTGGATGAATGGAAAAAAGAGAATTATGGGCTTCTTGAAGGATTAATCCTTTAAGCTTTGCGTCATTTGGCACAACCAATCGCTTTCCGAACCACAAAACACCTTGATGGTCTTCGGAGAAACACTTGGCTTTGCTGAGCTTCATTTTCTTCTTAATTCTTTCCATGCCCTTGTCATTCTTCTGGGCCATCTTGATCTAGTCCTCTAGGGTAGGTTTCACTTCCAAGGTAGCGAGAAAACCTTCACTAACCACCTCCAAGTTGAGCCGTTGAAATTCGTTGCATTGGGCTTCCGTTTCGGGTTGAACCGAAATACAGTTGCATTGTGATTTTCGGCTCAAGGCATCGGCAACAACATTGGCTTTCCCGGGATGATAATGAAGTCCCAAATCATAATCCTTAATCAATTCAAGCCATCTTCTTTGCCTTAGATTCAGATCGGCTTGAGTGAAGATATATTTCAAACTCTTGTGATCAGTGCAGACTTCGCAACGATTGCCGATAAGAAAATGTCGCCATATCTTCAAAGCATGAACAACTGCTGCAAGCTCAAGGTCATGAGTGGGATAATTCATCTCATGAGTCCTCAATTGCCTCGATGCATACGCCACAACTCGGCCCTCTTGTATAAGAACGCAACCAAGACCAAGGCGAGATGCATCGCAGTAGATGTCGAATTTTTTATGAATATCCGGCAGAACTAACACTGGTGCAGCGGTTAGGCGATCCTTCAACATCTGAAAGCTTGCTTCACATTCCGCTGACCATTCATACTTCTTTTCTTTCTTCAACAATTGGGTCATTGGCCTTGCAATTTTTGAGAAATTCTTGATGAAACGGCGGTAATAACCTGCAAGACCAAGGAAACTGTGAATGTCTGAGTTGGACTTGGGCTGTCTCCAATTAAGTACATCTTGAACTTTGCTTGGGTCCACAGCAATTCCTCCTTCGGATAGCACATGACCCAAAAAGGCGACTTCTTTTAGCCAAAACTCACATTTGCTGAATTTTGCATAGAGCCGATGTTCTCGTAGCTTGTTCAACACAAGTTGAAGGTGTTCTTCATGCTCCCTTTCAGATTTGGAGTATATGAGAATGTCATCAATAAACACGACTACAAATTTATCCAAATACTCCATAAACACTGAGTTCATGAGATTCATGAACAAGGCCGGTGCATTTGTCAAACCGAAGGACATGACGGTGTACTCGTACAAGCCATAGCGAGTTGAGAATGCCGTCTTGGGAATGTCTTCAAATCTGATCCTAACTTGATGATAGCCCAATCTCAAGTCAATTTTGGAGAATATACGGGCACCGGTCAATTGGTCGAACAAATCATCAATTCGAGGAAGTGGATACTTGTTCTTGATGGTGACCTCATTCAACGAACGGTAGTCAACACACATCCGCAGACTATGGTCCTTCTTCTTTACAAATATAGCCGGGCATCCCCAAGGTGAGGAGCTCGGCCTAATGAAACCCTTCTCTTGAAGTTCCGTGAGTTGCTTCTTCAATTCAACCAACTCATTTGGTGTCATACGATAAGGACGTTTTGATATAGGAGCAGTTCCGGGCTGGAGCTCGATCATGAATTCAACTTCTCGTGAGGGTGGCATGCCTGGTAGTTCCTCAGGAAATACATCTGGATACTCACACACCACTGGAACTTCACTTAGTCCTGGCAACTCATTGCCGCTAAGAGCATAAAGATGTGGATGCCCCAATTTCGGCACCATCACGGCTTGAAAACCAAGAGGACTTGTGAGAGTGATAGACTTGCGAGCACAATCAATTTGACCATGGTTCTTGGACAGCCAATTCATCCCAAGAATAACATCAAGGCCCACTGAATTTATCACAATAAGATTTGTAGAAAACTTCACCCCTTTAATCTCAATTTCAACTTCACGACATTCATGAATGCTTCTCATTTCTGAACCCGGTGATTGAATCATCATAGGTGCAGGCATCAAGCTGAGTGAGATGTTGTGGAGTGTAGCAAAACCTCTTGACAAAAAAGAATGAGAGGCTCCAGAGTCGAACAACACGGTCGCAGGAGTCGAGTTGACTAAAAATGTGCCCAACACGACGTCGGGTGCTTCCTGCGCTTCCTTGGTGGTGACATGGTTGACATGAGCATGACCGGTGTTCTGAGAAATAACATCGGACTGCTGATCAAGGGATTCTTCAAGGTCTTGGCGCTGACCGGGGTTGGCTTGGTGCTTCACCGGACAGTGACCTACAAAATGCCCTGGATTGCCACAAGTGAAACATACAGCTAACAGTCTTCGTCTGTGTCGGTTTCTTAGCTTCTTTCCAGGCTGCCCTTGCTGGATTTCTTGCTAAGGTGGATTGGACACTTGCAAAGGAGATACCGAAGGTGTCAGATCTTGAAATTCAGTAGGAGCAGGCTGCCAAGCACAAGGTTCTTGAAAACTGCTGCTTGCTGAAATTTGTGCAGCCATCTTGTGCTTTCGCGATTCTACAACCGCTTGCATCTTATTCTCCACCACAATAGCCTTATCCACCAATTGTTGAAAGTTGCGGAAGTCATGTACAGCAAGTGCCAACTGTAATACTTCCGATAGTCCATTTAAGAACTGGTCTTGCTTCTTTGCATCAGTGGAGACATCGTCCAGAGCGTAACGAGCCAAATGATTGAACTCATTGAGATACTCCAATACGGACTTATCGTCTTGCTTCAGCTCAAGGAATTCACGTCTCTTGATACTCACGATGCTTGAAGGAACATGTGCCTCTCGGAAAGCTATTCGAAACTCGTCCCATGATGGAACGTGATTGGCAGGCTGCAAGGCACAAAAATTATCCCACCATGCACAAGCGGCCCCTTCAAGCTGGTTGGATGTGTAGAAGACCTTCTCGTTGTCGGCACACTGACTGATGATCAACTTCTGCTCAATGGTACGAAGCCAATCATCCGCCTTGAGAGGATCCTCCGAACAGGAGAATACGAGAGGCTTCGTGCTTAGAAAATCAGCAAATCGGGAGCCATAAAGATCGGCTCCTCCCGCTGCCATTTGAGCACCTTGGACACTGGCGGTGTTTTGAGGAATTTGCTGCAAGATTAGAGTCTGGTCTTGCTGACTCTATTCCATCTGGGCCAACACTTCGGTCACGGATGGCTGAGGTGGAGTCACTTCTTCTTGTTGACCCACGTGCTGAAATTGCGGGTCGGGTTGCTCCGGGTTGCGCTATTGAGGATTCAGGGGCTGAACATCGGTGATTTGTGTACCCATGGGCTGTTAGTCCTCCATTACTTCCAACGTCAAACGAGTTTTAAGACCCGACATCCTGTTGCCATACAACTTGTTAGCAACCGACAAAAAGGAACGAGGGAAAAAAGGCATAAGGTAAGCAGTTGATAGCAGGGGTAACTTAACCTAGCATGAATGCACAATGAGAACACAATTATGCAACAACAAAATAGGGTGCTATGGTCCATGTGGACAGCACAAGATACAAATGAAAACGCGGTTAGTTTTTCAACATAGTTGCCATACCCCACCCGTAGGCGATGCACAACTACTAGGAACAAAACAGAGCAAATAGTCTTCACAAAATCCAGCGTCTACAAGCTAATGAATATAATTAGGGTGTATAATATCTAAGGATAATCCCTAACTTAATCTTAAAATCACAGCAAGGCGTCGTCTTCTCTTTCTTCCACCAATTCTCTTTACCGACGACTATTTAACGTTTCTAGTGTTGGAAAAGAGAGATGAACAATAGAGAAAATGATTTTCTCAAATCAAATGAATAGGGAGATAAGAAAATAGATGCTAGGATGGGTAAGAAAGAAATGAATTATATTAGTTGCATTTTTTCCAAACTTTTGTTAGTTTGAAAATATTCTTTGCAAATCAAAATCCTAGTAACGTCCATTGCTACGGCTTTAACCTACAGTCAGTATGACTCTGATACCAACGCTGTGTGGACCCAGCATCAGATCTGTTTCAAGCCAAGTGATTGTGCAACACTTAACATGAAACATAAGCGATTCCGAGTGCCCAGATATGTGTCCCATGTTAGCTCCCAAGGATCAGTGGCTAACATGCACATCCTAGTACACAACATTGCAATCACATCCATACACAATCGTACAAGAGTAAAGGAATTGTAATTACAACATCATTGAAAAGAAACATAATATACAAGTTTGCATAAGAGGGCCAATCGGCCAAAAGTATTTATCCAATGATAAATCGCAGCGGAAGACAAACTAAAAATGAAAAGGGAATAACCGAGTTGGCATGCCGACAATCCCACAAGCAACCAACTGGAGTTAAAGTCGTAGCGTCTGAAGAACTTTCCGTAATTCGAATGACTTCTCACCTGAAATAGCAAATTTTTAAGTACAAAGTTGTACCCGCGAGACTTTTCAAGAAAAATAAGGATGCATGTAAGTATCAAAGGAAGGCTACTACACTAGTCAATTTTCAGCATAAGGCAAGTTTTGTAATTAGATAAACAATATAGATTCAAAATGCTATTTCTACAACATTTAGAAAACATTGTAACAGCAAGTAATGATCAACAATAGTATAATCTCCACATATAATCAACACACGAATAGTCCATTCGTGACACATATCACTCCATACCAATTAAACACGCGAACCCTGCGCTCAAGATATCATTTCAGATTTGAACAAACTAACATAATGACACACATTTTTAACCATAACCCAAACTTAATTTCCCATAAGCTAACTGTGCATGCTTTCCCACAAGTGATGTCCATAACTAGGGACACGGCAATTCGAATAGATTTATTTGACTCTGCAGAGGTGTACAGCTTTACCCACATGATATGCGTTCCTCGTAATGTCGACCAATGCACTCTTCCTTTGGAGTGTGACTGAGGTAGCATAACGAGGCCGTTACAATGTCATGTCCTAACTATCAACCCACCTGAGGATCAGAATTCCATAGCAGACTAAGCGCCTGCACTACAGGTGAACCCCGTTGTGTAAGTAAGTCCCTATCAACTAGAGACCATTAAGGGCAAGAAAGCACAATATAACATGCCCCCACCAGATCAACAAGAGAGTCATCAAAACCAAACAACAACAATTGCCAATCTGATTGTGTTTTGATAGCTAACACACAACAAATTATTAAGCCAAGCCATCGCCCATGAACCCGGCGTGTGGTTGTACGTAAGACTTGGTTCATCACAGCATAGACCGGTTCTCAAATACCCAGACGGGGCTACATGAATCCGGGACCACCCCTTCATCACCCTATCACCCGTCCAAGTCCAACACATAACAATCCATCAACAAATTTATAATATTCAGATACAAAGATCTGGACATTCTCCTCAAATTCAATATAATCAAATCTATATAATCCTCAAATTTCATTAAGATTCAATTCGATCCATCGGCCGATGGACTAGCTCCATCAACCGCTATCGACTACAACTACTAGCACGACTAAGCATCGTTCTACAAATTAGCAAACAAACCCATATAACATATAGCCTTAATCATTCAAGGTAAAAGGGTAATCAACATTCAAAGGAGGGCCAATGCAGCAAGTAGGGAATTAACTACTTCTACCCATGAACATATTTTTCAACATAGCATGCAATTGAGAGATTAAAACCATACAAAACATTTTAAAATTAGTAGGAGCAATATGTTCAAGAGGAGGGTGCTCGCACCTTTTCTGTACCACTTGTTAATTCTTAGTTTACACTCAATTTAGGTCTCACGAATAAATCGGGATCGTCGAAAAACCTAAAGATAGACGATACTGCAATAAACACCAAATAATGCTGAAAATTCAAAATACTCAACAATTCATGAAATTTATACAGTAGGTATATTATGATTTTAGATGAATTTAAGTGAAATATTCATTCCATTTGGAGTTAGCATGTGAGAGTTATGATGGTTTGAATTTCAGTTTCCAATATGTCTTAATTCATGTAAATTAATTATTTGGCCAAAATTTGTAGAGTAGTGGTGAGGCAAAGTATTACATATATAATTAGAGAATAATATTATAAGACCAAAATAGTTGAGTTTACCTCATTTGGAGTTTTATGAATTAGTTATACATTTTTAAAGTTATCAGCCTTTTTCTCTAGTAAAATAATGGAGTTAATAGATCATTTTCCAAAACTACCTTCTCTGCTACAGAGACATGTTTGAAACCTATTTAAAATAAATTTTACTTTAAATGAAAATTATCAAAACTGGTTTCATCCATTTTGGAGCTAAGATGAAATAGTTATGAATTTTTCAAGTTAAAGACATTTTCTAGTGTATAAATAAATGGGTTTTGGATCAATCTCCAATAACTATATTTTCTGTGGCAGGGACAAGGTTGAAACCTATTTTCATATATAGTTCATTTAAAATTTAAAGTAACAAAATTGGTTTCACTGTTTTTGGAGCTAAAATGAATTAGTTATGCATTTTAGAAGTTAATCCAATTTTTCAGTGTGCAAAATAATTCACTTTCGGATTTTATAAATGCATTGATTACTTTTTCTACCGAGGTGAACCTAGCCAAGACTATGCCAGGTGGGGCCCAGTGAGGGGGTTGACTTGGTCGGTGTTGACAGGTTCACGGCTGACGACTACGCCGAAAGCGTATTTAGAGGAATACGCCTTCTAAACATGAGGACGTAAAATTGTTTGAGGCAAAGTACGAATACGTTTTCCTTAGGAGATAACATCCTTCACAAATTGCACAATCACTTAACTGGCTAAAGGGGCGGTATCAGGTGCACATGACTCGAACGGTCCACATATGCACATAGGAGATCTCAGCCATCCATTTCATAAGCAACGGCCTTGATCGCTCCCACCTCCCACCTCCGGCGATTTTGCGGAAAAGACCCCGTGCGAAATGGCGTTTCCTTCGTTCGCCCCCCCCCCCAGCATGAGCCCCATTCGCCGCCCCCGCAGGCCGCCCCTTCGGTCGCTAGGGTTATGCGCTTCCGCGCCGCCCCCGTAGGCCGCCCCTTCGTCGCCGTGATGCTCCGCGCCTGAGCCCCTAAGCTGCCTCCTCTGCACATTTGGTCCTCCCTCCCCGAGCCTTCGTCCCTGCGCGCCGCCGCCCCTTTTGGCCCTCCGGCCCCGAGCCTCCGCCTTCGTCCCTGCACGCATCCGGTGGGTTTTTTTTTTTGGGTTGGGGGGGTGCAGGCAAGATTAAGATCGGAATCAACGGTGAGTTCGACTTTTTTTGGTGTGGTTTGGTTGGATTTGTGGTGAGTTGAGTCGGTTTTTGTGTGTCTCGGTGTGTGATTTTGGGGCAGGTTTTGGAAGGATCGGGAGGCTCGTGGCCAGGGTCGCCCTCCAAAGCGAGGATGTCGAGCTTGTCGCCCTCAACGACCCCTTCATCACCACCGACTACATAGTATGCGCTTCGATCTGTGGTTTCCACTCGATACGGTGTGTAGAGTTGGTGGCTTGCAGGGTTTTAGGATGGTTTTAGCTATTATTTGTATTAGCTTGAGAGTTTGTAGATTTAGTGGTTTTCTCTGTCTTAGGCTTGTTTTATTGTGTTGAATCGTATGGATTTTGTATGTTATGCTCATAATTTCTGTGTCACCCTTGTGATGTGCAGACCTACATGTTCAAGTATGACAACAGCACGGCGAAGGAAGCACAAAGACCTCAAGATCAAGGACTCCAAGATGCTTCTCTTGGCTAAAAGCCGTCCATCGCCTTGACATCACGTAGTCTGATATTAGTGTTCCGGCTTCTTTGGAAGAGATGTGTTGAAGCTTGTCTGTGTTGTAGCTGTCAAACTAATGTTTGATCCACTGCAATTCTTGAGGAACCCTGAGGAGATCCCATGGGCTGAGGCTGGGCTGAAACTAATTTCTTTTGTCTCAATCTATTTAGTCTACCAAGGCGATCCATCTCAGATTCAAGCTCATCAATAGTGTTGTTTATCAAAGATGTTATGCTTGGAATGCGTGCCCTGATCACTGCCTCTAGGTGCTGAGAGATGGAAACAACACTGCATGACTTGTGCTCATGTACACTGAATTGAATTGTACATTTCAAGCTTTATGTACACTGAGGAATGGAATTGTACATCTCAAGATTAATCCATGTACACTGAAATGGAATTAATCCACACCATCTTGAATTAAATTGTACATTTCAAACATTAATTTTGAGTTCATGGATTAATTTTGAAATCATATCATATTATCAGTTCTATGCTTTGTAATCATATCATATTATCATCACATGCCTTGTGCTGGCTCAGAATGTAAAGATAGTCCTGGCTGTATACGTTTTTGGCATTGATGAATTGTTCAATTGTTTCTGTCATTGATGAATTGTTCAGTTGTTCAATTGTTTATCTACTACTAAACAGCAACAAGCATTGGGTGTTGAATTTGGATGTCTGAGTGTACATTTTGAATTGTGAAATGTCACCAGATTGCAGCTGGAATGTTTGTTGTTTGGATCCCTTGTTTCCTAGACCTGATCTGAAATGTTTTGTTACATCTGAAATGTACTCAGACCATTGTGTGCTTCCAGACTTGATAATTTCCCTTGTTTCCTTAAAGGGTATTGTTACATCTGAAATTTCCCTTGTTTCCCAGACTTGATCTGAAATGTATTATTACATCTGAAATGTATTGTCTCCATTGTGTGCTCCCAAACCTGATACTGTAGCAGATACACACAAATTCAGAATTGAAGCAGATTTCAGACCATTGTGTGCTCCTAGACCTCATACTATAGCAGAGATGCACAAATTCAGAACTGAAGCAGATTTCAACCATTGTGAATTGAAGCAGATTTCATATACATGTCAGGATTCATTTGAGACAACAATCCAAAATTCATTGCATCAAAGCAAACTTGAGACTGCATATACATGTCAGGATTCATTTGATACAACAATCCAGAATTCATTGCATCAAAGCAAACTTGAGACTGCATATACATGTCAGGATTCATTTGAGACAACAATCCAGAATTCATTGCATCAAAGAAAACTTCAGAATTCAATATCAGATTACATCATATTTCAATAGCACATTACATCAGGTAAAAGCAAGCACAGCTGCATCAAAGACCTCACTCGCTTGAGCTGCACTAAGGTTCTTGACAGTGGAACATCTACTGAGTGGCGCCTCATATCCATCATTTTGAGTATGTACCTTCCTGTTCCGACTTATCCAGCAATAGTGTATGATACTATGATTCAATGTTGGTTCTTTTCTTGATTAGGACTGGTTCCATTTTAACCATGTGGCAAGAACATGTAGCAAATCGATACAAGAAACATAAGAATGTTTGAAGTTTCATATTATATTTTTATTTCCCATGCAAATAAAACAAGAAGCTCCCATTTTGGCGAAGTCGATCCAAGATAAGTTAACCATAGCTCAATACATCAAAAGCGCAACTTCGAGAAGTAACATGGGGAAAAATCATTCGTGGTTTTCGGATAAATCCAAAGACGGCGTATTTCGCCCTACGTAAATTAAACCGGGACTCCAAGATAGGATGATCACACACAAAAAAAATTGTTTGTCTACTAAAGACAATGTATAGCATAATCTTGGAGCATTTATATACACAAGAACAAACACATAGCAAAGTGCGGAAAACCTCGAGGCGCAGGGGTGGCGCAGGAAGGCTCGGGCGAGGCGCAGGGGAGGCTCCGGGCGGGCGCAGGGGAGGCTCGGGGCGGAGGCGCTAGCCACCCCCCTAACCCTAGCTCAGGATTCGGGCGACAGCGCTGGGCTCGGCAGGGCATCGTCGCTTCAGTCTGAGGCGACACAGGGCGCCACGCTCGGTCTTGGGGTGACGCTAGGTCGTGGAGGAGAATGGAGGGGGGGGGGTGGCGGTGACGCGGGGGCCTGAAGGGAGAAACCGAGCGGCGCGGGGAGGGAGGAGAAATGAGAAGAAATGGTCTACGCGGGGGGGCTTCTTTGCAAAAGATCCAGTGGGAGGTGCGCAGGAGCGGCGGGCTGCTCCTGGCCGTCGGATCTGGAACGGATGGCTTAGATCTTCTATGTGCATATGTTCACCCTTTGCACTATGTGCACCAGATATTCCCCCCTGGCTAAAGGGGTCCACATGTAATAGACTCTAGATCTATTAAGTGCTAAACATTAACTCTGCTAAGCATTTATTTTCGACCGAGATTCTATCATTAATCATTAATCAAGGTCATTAATTCCTAATTAAGCTGCTACAGGACACGATCGCAAAATCCGACAACAATGCATACAAGATCGGCCACGGAGGCTCGCGTCGGTCTTGGTGATCTCTGGCGTGTGATCCAAGGGCACGGGTGGAAACACAAAAGCAGTGCGCTTCTAATGGCACCGACGGCGACCTCTACGGCGGCCCAAAGCGGCGGCGTGTCGGAGAATGGCGGCGGTGAACCTACGGTGCAAGTGCATGTGACGGCTCGGTGCAAAATTGAACTCATCAGTGCATGCTTAAGCTACAATGGGTTTCCCTAAGCCTCACTAGAGAGGTGGAGTGACCAGGGAAGCTTGGAGAACGTCTAGAGGCAGTAATGGCGGCGGCGGCAGTAAGGATTCTTGAGGAGAAGGCAACCTGCTTAAAGAAACCAAAAAAGACTAGTTTAGAAAGCTTGAGTGAGGCCAAAAGATGGTCACCAAGCAAGGAATTGAAGAACCACTCACTGGAACGGCAATGGGAAGGAAAAGGATTCTTCTGGCCGAAAATGGGGCAAACCCAAAATTCTCTAGCTCCTGTGAAAGGATGCGAAAATTGGTTGAGGGGAACTAATAACCATATCCACGCACATGATATGACACGAAAAATCGAGAAAGAAACTTACTCGAGATGGGAAAATGGTGCGGGGATGGCATTCGGTGCGCGTCTAGAGCTACCGAGAGCACAGCGGCGTTCCAGAATCTACAAGCAACGAGAGGAGCTTGCATTAGCAAAAATAGACATAGGGATGAACCAAGAGCAAGGAGGAACCACCCGGTCAGAGCTTACCGGAGAGATGAGCTCGAGAGAACCTATCTTTCCTCGCCACCGAGAGGAAAGATGAGAGAATGAGAGGGGGTGTGGGAGGTGTTATCCTCGGGCGATTATGGCAACCGAGGCGGTGTCAAGCAGAGGAGGCTCCGGAGTGGTCAATAGCCGCGGTGGCTCACGACGTCAACGGAGCAATCTCAGAGCATGGCGGCCCCGTGGCGTGCGTTGCCTGCGCGCGAGCCAGCGGGAGGTTGAAGGAGGCCCTGACCAGTGGGACCGGGCAGTCAGTGGCACAAGGCGAGTGGGTGTGTTTAGGTGGTGCGGTCGAACCAGATGGAGATGGGTCCGGGTCGGAGTGCGGTGCCACCGGGTCGGTCGGTGAATTGTGGACCACACGATTTGAAATGGATGGCGTGGTCACATGGACAGGTCCGATCGGCCCAGTTAACACGGGCCATTCGATCTAACCTGGACGGCCAGGATGTGCGAGGGTTTAGGCAGTGAGGTTTGACCAAGTCGAAGCGGTCCAGCTCGGGTCAGGTGAACAGTAACGAGCCCAAGTTTTCAAAGCAGTTTGACCAACTATCAGCAGATTTGACTGAGGCTTAGAAAATAGAAATAAAATTCTAAAAATTATGAAAATTTTTAGAGGGGTTCCTGGGACATCCTAGTGTTCATAAAAATTATAAAGCATTACTGTTCATGATTTATTTTGTATAATTTAAATTCAAACTTGGAATAGGTTATTGATTTGAGTTTGAATTTTCTAACGGTCAAATTAAGTTCCAAAAAATTTGGAAAAATTATAATTATCCAAGATAATTATTCTAGTATTTGAATAAATTGTTTCCAGAAGATAATCATAAGTTTTTATTCTTGATTGCTTTTGGAGTTTAGATTTAAGTTGTTTTGAGATTTTCCTAGTGCAATAAACGATGCAAATATTTCCAAAATGTTATGCATGATGATAAGATGCATACTAATTATCATAAATTAACTTGGGGATGTTACACTCAGCGTTGCCACCCCCTCGCTAGCTGTGGGCTCCCAAGAGAGCCCAATAAAAAATGTATGGGGGACGGCGTTCGGCTTCATCTCCCCCTCGCTAGCTGTGGGCTCCCAAGCGAGCCCAATCTAGAGGAGTATGGGGGATGACATTCGACTATGCCTTTCCCTCGCTAGCTGTGGGTTCTCAAGCAAGCCCAATCAAAAAAGTATGGGGGACGTCGCTCAGCTTTGCCCTCGCTAGTTGTGGGCTCCCAAATGAGCTCAATAATAATAATAATAAACAACATCAACCCTTCATGCCACTCCATGTTGCGGGCGCAATCCACTAGGAGCAGCAGAAGGGGGATGATACCTGGCCCCCAACAGGACCGACGCAAACAATCGTGTCATTCGCCCCGTAGGCCATGCCTTGGCGGGGTGGACCCGCGTCGACTTCGCCCTTGCAGGATCCACCTCTACTTGCCGCTTGCCTTGAGGCCATAGCCTCGGCGGGGCAGCCATGGCACGATGATTGCCTCGAAGGCCATGTCTCGGTGTGGCTGCACCGCGTCAACTTCGCCCGTGCAGGCTCCACTGCTGGTTGCCGCCTGCCTCGAGGCTTTCACTCGAACAGGCTCCACCACTGGTTGCTGCCCGCCTCGAGGCCATAGCCTCAGTGGGGCAGCCACAGCGCATCGCCCACCTCATAGGCCATGCCTCGGTGCGGCAGCATCGCGTTGACTTCACCCGCGTAGGCTCCACCCCCAAAAAGGAAGACGCGTTGGATCTGAAATCAACGGCGAGGATTGATGGGAGGTCCGAGTGGTCCGAACGGCCCAATGGAGGTGGTCCGTCCGATCAGAATTCAACGGAGGAGATCGCTTGGTGCTTTCGGCTAGTCCGAACGGCCCATCAGATCTGGTCCATTCACTGAGGATCCAAGGGCTCACATGCATTTCAGTTTTCCCCATTCAAAAATGGTATATACTGAAAATGACGCACTGCACGATCAAGATCCTACGGTCAATACGGGATGGCGGATTGGAGTGGTCCGAACGGCCCAAAGAATCTGGTCCGTTCGTTGAAAATCCAACGGCCATGAAGGGAGGCGCGGTAGGATAGAAATCTAACAGTAGAAATAGCCTCGCGTGCATGGATGGCCTGCACAGTGCCGCAAATCTTGGCCGTTCGCGAAGAGATCAACGGCTCGTGTTCACTTGGAGTTGGGGGCGTGCGCGTGAACGTGACAGAGCCGGACCAAGTTGCACTGGGTTAGACTCAATTTGGTGGGATCGAGTCGCTACAGTGCCCAAGGCTGGGTTTAGACTAGATAGGTTGACCAACCTCATTTAAATTCTCAAAAGTTTGACCGGTGCTTTAAAAATAGCAAATAAATTTGTAAAATTATGAAATTTTGCAGAACTGCTACTGGGATGATACATTCCCCAAATAAATTTTGAAACCACTGTTTCTCATTTTTGAAGTACATAAATAATTCATCTAAACCGAAAAGTTTTATTTAAAGACAAATATTTTTCTCAAAATCAAAATAGTCTTTAGAAGTTTAACAAAATTTATTTTTGGTTAAGACATCTCATCTGGTTTTTTTTATAAAATATTTCCCGGTCTTAATACCAACATTGATTGGTATTTTCTTTTGAAGCTTTGATCAAGTTCGAGTTTTTGACAAGAAATTGGGGAGATTAGATTGTAACATAATGCCCAATTCGCCAAAATGAACAGTGATGCTATGAACAGCATCTTATTACTGTTTATTAAAGCTGAGGCTGTTACAATGGTAGACATATTTATTGAGATCGAGTCTACTGGAAGTTAATATGCATATGTATGATTAATTCGAATATAGCTCTGCAGGCTGTTGATCCACATGATCAGATTGGAATTGATCTCATAAACAATCTGATCATAGCGCATGACTCACACATGTGCGCTAGAGACTAATATATTTTAGACTTATTAAACTGGCCTGTTTGATCGTGGTTGGCGACATGGTTCAGGAGTCTTACGGTATACCGAAAACAGGTGGTTCAATTTATAACATCTGGAAGTGGAGTCTATAAATAGGTCTCTACCCTCTAGCCTCTGTAATACCTCGTTGGAGTAAATAGTTAAACAAGAAATAGAATGTGATTAAAAAGAAGAAATTTGGTGAGGAGTTGAGGTAGTGGGCCAGATTGGGTCTCTGTTGCCCATAAACAAATGGAGAAGAAACCCTAGCGGAAACTTTTTTCCTCCCCTTTTCCTCCACATAGCCGCCGCCCCCAGCATTTTTTGCTTGGTCGTCCCCCTTCCCCACTCAGGGCGCCGCCATTTCTCCCCCCTACAGCGCCTTCTCTCTCCTGGCCGGCTCCACTTGGCATCACCGCAGGCTCCTCTCGCTCCCCCTACAGCGCCTCCTCTCTCCCGACCGGCTCCGCTTGGCGTCACCGCCCCCATCACTTCTCCCGACGCCATCGCTGGTGTTTCCTCGCCCGACCGCCGCTGGTCCTTGCCGGCCCAGCTGCCTCCGCCACCGCCGGTTTCCTTCGAGGGGAGCCCATGGCGCTCTCCTGCATGGGGTGCCCCGCGGGCGTTGCTGCTGTCCGCCACATCACCGCACCGCCTCCCACCACGGCCGCGCTTTCCTATGCGATCTGACTTTGGGAGGTCATTGCCGGGTGGCGACGTCGCCGCCGCGCCAAGAGAGTTTGCAAAACCCCAGAGTAAATGTATATTATCTTTTTTTAAATTCATCTAAAACCTGCAGTGCATATGAAAGGTTCCATGGATGTTGGTGTGGAGAATGCTGTCACACTTGCTGCCCCATCAAAGGTGGAAAATGGCACACATTCAGTAATCGCTCTGGAGGGTCTTGGGCTGCTAATTCTAGAAGATATGTTTATTTAATTGGGGCGGCGCCTACTACAAGGAGGTCATGGAGAAGAACAAGTAGCACGTCGTGTAGCCCCCACCGTGGAGAAGTGCTAGGAGCTGTCCAAGTAGCTGTTCTACACCCGCCTCGCAAGGTGATGCCTCTGACTAGATTGCTCATGTGACGTGATTCCGATTGGGCGCTGTTGCCTATAGTGTGATGTGATCTGCTCGTGCTTGTGGTAATGGGGGAGTTCAGGCTGGGTGCTCAGATGGGTATATTATGGTGTGGGTTGAGGTTTTTCCTGTAATCGGCTACTATCGCGATTCCTGCTGGTGACTTGCCTCCAATTATCCTAGTTAAACTTGAACATACTGTGATGTGGTCTGCTCGTGGCTAGCATTGGGGTTGCCAGGCCGAGTGTTCCATTTCGTCAGTAGATTTACTATTATGAGATGGATTGGTTCTTGTGAGTACGGTAGAGCCTCATTTAATTAATTGTAGGATAGTGGAGATTTCTGCTCATTCGTATACATAGTGCGACCCATGAATTTAACAGTAGCTTAGAGCTTGGTCCCATTATATTACAGCATGCACCTAAATATGGTGGATTATGATGATGCTTGAAAGAACATAAATTATCTCATGAATATTCAGGGCTTCTAAATGCAGATCTTATCATGTCATAAACCCAATTATTGCAACTAACCTTTAATGGTATATCATCTCACATTTTAGTACTCAAAGAAGCGCTACAGCCTACAAGTATCATCATTTTTGCTTGTGGACAGAAATGACTCTTTGTGGGTTTCCTGGCTCAATGTGTCTTTTGCATATTTATATATCATTGTTGAAGAAGGTTTGCTCAATGGTTCACGAAGCCTTCCAACATGATTCATCTATGTCATAACATTAATTGTGACTGATTAAATGTGCACAAAGGAAGCAATGGATGGGATTAGTTCTATGACATGGGTTATGGGAAATTGTTGTAGAACGCTGCGAGTAGTGTCTTGTTATGCATGGTTGATTGATGCCTAGTATCATTCTTGGTTACCAGGTGGTGGTGAACTTCGCTACTAGAGCGTTTCGCCTTTTTGTCTTCTGTCACACGGTTGCGGCAAGTGCAAGTAGTATTAATGAGTGATTATGTTTCAATATTGATGATGCTTACTGCTTGGTAATGTTAATGGGCCTAAGTGCCGTAGTTTATTGATGATGCTTACTGCTTGATAATGTTGATGAGCCTGAATGCCATAGTCGATTGATGATGCGTACTGCTTGGTAATGTTGATGAGCATGTGGGCCACAGTTTAATGATAATGTTGTTATGACGATGCCTATGTGATGAAGCTTACATAGAAATGTTTACATGACGACGCATGCTAATGTTCATATGATGACGCCTACATGGTAAGTGTGTACATGAGAATGCTTAGATGGCAATGTTTAAATGATGATGTTTACATGGTAATGGTTTCATGATTGATGGCAATAATGATGGGACAAAGTGAGCAATGAGACTACCTTATTAATGATGACAATGATGAGTTGGTATCGTGCTTTAAATTTTGCATCATGTCATTCATTTCTGAACCTTGGACTACATGGTAGCCAAGGGGTTGTTTCCTTGAGGTCCCCGTCAGGCGTTGAATGGGTGCTAGGTCCCCATCATGCATTGGACGGGCTTTGGTCCCCACACTCGTGGAAAGTCATGTAACTAATCCGGTGAGGTTGGTGAGAACTGTTAAATGACTTGGAGTGTGGGCTTTGGATCCCTGTGCCTAAAGGGCACAGGCCGTGAGTAGGTATCGACGGATACCCTACTTGGCATTACCGGTAATTGCTAAGAAGTGAAGAAAGTGCATTCATGACATGTTCATTGCATTTCTGCATAAGAGATGGATTTGTGGTACATAATGCTGATGTTCATGATGTGATTGTTTATTCCCTTTGAATGCTGTTGTTGCTATCATAAGAGATGGATTTGTGGTATATAATGATGTTCATGATGTGATTGTTTATTCCCTTTAACTACTTATGATGCTATGTTTGATTTACTATTGCACTTTGCTGAGTCATGGACTCACTCTTGCTGTGTTGTACTTTCTAGGTACCCATCGAGGCAGCGACATGTGTGGGAAGGGGTAGACAGGGGGCACTTCACCTATACACATACCACAACGAATAAACTAATTAAAATTCGTGATGATTACTTTAGATTCAATTTGTGACCATCCTTCGCGGTGGGTGTTTTTGTCTGTGAGCATGGACGTTCCATCTAAGTTATTAATTCTTCACCATTTAAGTTTATTTAAGTTCATTTGATGGATTAGACGGTTTGATTTCGATTATTTTATCATCCTCGCTGCTTGATTGGTCAATGATGTTTTAGTTGTAGCTATTTGGTCTTCTTCTGCTTGAGCTTAGTAATGTTGGACTGTTTTAACTTAGTTGTTAAAGAGAGGACTTTTTAAGTTGATTTATGCTCCATTGATAAATGATATACTTTTATTGATAATTTTATAGACTGTGATAGCGTTGATTATCGGTTTATTGTCACCCATGATTGAATGTTTGGTTGATGGATTATGGGATTATATTAAATAGAAGTGGATGGTTGATATTATCATTCGTCATGATATGGTTGCAATGGTAATGGCTTAACGATCTTCGTGTAAACTCTTGATAGTGTTATCATAATTGATTCAATATGATTGGATGATTGAGATTGATTTGTTGACGAATTCAGATTCAAACCAGGTATTCATTCTTCTAGATATTGGCCTTTTATGTTATTATTTGAAAAAAAGGTTGAAATTATTCCGTATTGTTATCGTATGTTAGTCTTTTAGGTAACATTTTGGCTTCCGCATAGTCAGGGTGTTACAGCCTCATAATGCAATTTGTGAGTGGCACCACGAAAAATACAGATGAATAGAGGGTAGACCGAAAAGCCTCCACAAAATTGAAATAGGTTTAGACGGGATGTCTTCGGCCTCTTCTAACTTTCGAGTGAGCAGACAATTACAATCACTACGGCAGCAGCTGGTTTCCCTCGTTGCAGTGATCCGGTGAATGTTTTCACCTCGCATACACCAACGAATCCATCCCGAGTGTTCATGAAGTGTTCAAATCTTACGGTAACTTGCACCTAATCAATTCCATTCGAAACATCATGTTTTTTTTTCACTTGAGGCTGCAATTCCTTTTCAGAGCACAATATGTCGGTTTTGGCAGTGGGCTGACGAAGCTATCCCAGTGGTTCAAGATATTGCAATGCAAATTGCAGTGTAACATCCCAAATATATAAACAGTGTTTGTTTCAAATGTAATTAAATGTGTAGAAATTAAAACTTTTTATCACATCTTAAAACCCCTGAACTCACATGTAATTATTGTCCAAGAGTGGTGTAATCCAAAAACACAAAGCCTCTTGTGGACAAAGTCAAACTCATTTTCCTTTTGTCACAAATCTTGTGCCAAACCTTTGGGAATATTTTTTTCCTTGGTCCTAGAAATGGTGTGGGACCCCTCTGAGAAATATCATAAGTTATAAAACTTGTTTGATAATTTTTGGAGGTAAAACAATTCCTTGAACAGCCTTCATGAATTTCCTGAGAAAAATGCATTGCATAAAAACCTCTGGAAATTTTATGTAAGGATAATCTTAATGTCAGCAAGCTCCTGTTAAAATTTCATAAATTTTGGAGTTGATTTGCTATCCCAAACATTTCTGCAAAGTCTCAGCTGTTGAAAATTTAATTCAGAACATACACTGTTCCTTGGGCTGAGCCGCTTTGCAAAGCTGGTCCAACCCAACCCAATCCCTGGCTCTAAGGACCTCCTTTCTACCTTGATGAGGTTGTAGCCGTTGGATCAAATCCAACAGCCCACGACCTCCTCGCGTTATCTAGCGCAAAGACCTCCTCCTCGCCTAGTGCACATCAGACCTCCCCATGCACGTGAGGTCATAGCCGTTAGATGTAAATCTCACGGCCATGACCTCCCTTGCCCCCTCATCGCCTTTAGATCTTAATCCAAGGGTCCTGACCTCCCTTGTGCGTTGCGCAGCGTCTAAGACCTCCCCCATCTGTTGTGCGCCCTTGGATTGAAATCCAAAGGCCATGACCTCCACGTCCTTGGCTGTGTCGCGCGTAGCTTAAGTCCTCCCAGGAGGTCTGCACCGTTGGATTTAGATCCAACACCTTGGACCTCCAGTCCCCTTTTCCACTTGCGCATCCGCGCAAACAAATCGGAGGGCCATGACCTCCCCGTCCAAATCGTGTGGCTAGGACCTCCTCCTAGTCACTTAAAACTTAACGGTTCAAAAACATATCCGAGGGCTAGGACCTCCCCATCCTCTTGATCTAGCGGTGGAGAGCTTCGTCCTGTTCTTCTCCTTCCTCTGTCACGCATGCGAGCCATGGCAGTGGCGAAGGTCAGCGCCATGTCTTGTCCAACGGCTCTGCTCTGCGTGCATTAAATGCGTGGCAGTCTTTCCGCCCCCTAGACCATGCCCTGTCCTAACCTACTCTGTCCCCTCCATCTTGTCCAAGTCTAGGACCTCCCGTGGACCTCCCATGGGCTAAGCTCACCATGAGCTTAACCCTTGGTTCACGACCTCCTTTGCCCTAGGTATAAAACCTCCTCGGGCTCCCCTTTGGCTTCTTTTACACACCATTGAGCTTGGCCTTGCCTGTGCTTGGCTGAGCTTCTCCTCCACCGACCTCCCTTTTTGGCTGCCTTTGTTGAAATCCTTGGAGCTCCTCGGTGGCTTTGTTCCAGTGGCTCCCTCTTCAACCTCTTGCTCAATTGGTGCTCCCCAAACCTCCTAGAGTTAACCCTAACCCCATTTGGGTTGACATTTTTAGGGGAGGCCTAGCATTGGAGCTTGGAGCTTGGAGTTGGCCGTGAAGCTCCTCGTCTTCCCCAGGTCCGGTCCTCCACTTCCTCGACCTCCTTAGCACCTCTGGACCTCCAGGTAACCTTCCTGGTAATCCCTAGGCGCTTGGCACACGCTTGAATGATGTTGCGGAGCTTTACTTCACGATTTGGTCTTTTGGCCGTGCTTGTCATCTTTGTCCGCTCTGACTTGCCGGCGTTCAAGGCCGTCGCCGCCGTCGAGAGTGAGCCCATGGTGTGCGCAAGACTATTGCACACTCAGTGGTGCCCGTGGACGTCGCCGGCGAGGTCTGCATCGCCGGCGAGGACCACTTCATTGCACTCGGGTTTTTGTCAGACGAAAACGGCAGCACCGTTGTCATTTTTGGACAGAGATCCTCTCTTTAATGCGCTAATCATTGCTCAATCTCGTTAATCATTGGCGTTGTCTTTACTGCCTTTAATTCCGCCCTTTGCGTGCATTTAAGACCTCGCGCGCGGACCTCCTTGTGTCTCGCGCGCTTTAACTCATTGTCCGCGCGCGTGCGCGCGCGCGAGGGCGATGGCGCTGGATCTGGGCCGTCCAAGACCTCCTCCGAGGAGATCTTGAACGTCCAGGACCTCCCCCTTGCGCGATCGTGGCTGTCCAAACCTCCCCTGGAGGTCTGTGACGTTAAGACCTCCGCGTACGACCTCCTCGAGGTCATCTCACCGTTGAGGACCTCCCTCGCTAGATCTGGACCGTTCCAGTCCTCCCTCCCGTGTTGTGGTCCGTTGGATGCAGCATCAACGGCCACGACCTCCCCTGCTGCTCGCGCGTGCGCGTTGCTAGGAGGACATGGACTGTTGGATCCCAGATCCACGGCCCATGACCTCTGGACCTTCGCGCGCGTGCACGTTATCACCTGGGAGGTCTTGAGCCATTAGATCCAGGATATATGGCTCATGTCCTCCCTGGTTCTTTTGGTTTTTAGAATTTCCAGAGAACACTTATTTGTGAGCTGAAAAAGGTATGAACTTTAAAAATGCATAACTAAATCATTTTAAATCCAAATGAGGTGGTTCAAATTTCTGCAGCTCTAGTTTGAGCTGAGCTCTAATCTAAAAATGGTTGTGAGCTCAGTTCGGTTCCAGAAAAGTGAATTGCAAATAGATTTCAAAACTAACTTTAAATGTTACAATAAAAATTCAAGTTAACTTGTAAAATGCATAAGTAAATCTCTGTAGATTATTTTTGAGTGAATCCAACTTTGTTGGCTTCCTCTTTTAATGCACTAAATGTTAGAATTGGATTTAGGTATACCACTGTTTTCATAAAGCTTACTTGTGCATTTTAATTTTGTTCAAGTTCTTGTCTTTGAAAAATTATAGAAAGTGCATAATAGCTCCAAATGAGGTGAACTCAATTGTGTTATTCATCTCATGAGGTGCTTGTTTTATTGTAAAAATCCCAGCTGCACCACCTTTCTAGAAAATGTTGCCAAATAATTAAATTAGTGAATAGTGGCAGTTTGGTATTTTTAGGGCTGAGCCGAAATGTTTTGCTCATATCTTTTGCATTAAGAATCCAAATCAATTGGTTCTTGTTGCTAAATTCCCTAAAAATCACCCCCTTTCTGCTGTAGAAATTTCAGAGCTTTTGGAATTTTTTTGCTGTGCTGTCCTTGTGGTTTTCGTCGTTCTTATCGATTCTTTTCGCCTTTTCGATTAGGTGTTGACGAGTGTGTTGATCACGTGAGCGAACCTCAGCAACATCTTGAGCAAAACCAGCAAGGCAAGCAGTTTGATCATATCCCATGGTGACCCATTACTTTAAAGTTTAATACTTTGTCTTACTTATATGTATGCATTGCTACTTTGTGTTAAATTATCGTTTAGCGATCCTATAGATGCATATCCTGTAGGTAAATGTTCATTCTCTACTACTAAGCCTAGGACTACCTTGCTGTGATGTAGAGTTCGTTGGATGAGCTCTCATCACTTAGTAGTTTGCGTTGATAATGCTTAGAAATGCTTAGCTAACGGTAGAAATGGGCGGTTGTCGACATTATGTCGACGACCTTGATCACACTAAAGTTATTATTCCATTATGTCCATCTTGTGCTTTGTTACTTTGTAAACCAATAAAACAAAAATGAAAATAAAAGCTATTTGGACTTGGGCACAATGGATGATGGTGTGATTGTTGGTTTGTGGAATGGTGCCTAAGCCAACAAGGACCGAACATCTTGTTACACCGAACCAAGCATTTTTGCGTGCTAACCACATGAGAGGGATATGGGACCTCGCTTGGCTAAGTACTTTGGTGGGTGTTAGCTTCGGGTTGCATGGTGGGCTATCGGGCGAGTAGTAGTGGGTTATCCACTGCAAGGAGCACCACCCGAATAAGGGGGTGAGCATCTTTGATGACTCCGCATCAACGTATGGGGTGGTTGTATCCCCATATGGGCAACTCGTGGTTGACATTCAATATTGAAAAAGTCTCGTTGGACTAGCTGTGCCGGCATACCAAAAGAAGTGTGCTAATAGCTTGGCGAAAAGGCGGTCTAACGTGTGGGTACATTGGTACACCCCTGCAGGGTTAAAACTATTCGAATAGCCTCGTCCTAGGTTATGGACACGCTTGGGGAAGTCTTTCGAGAGTTAGACTACAACCTTTAATTAAAACTTGACATGGTTGGTATGAATGGATAATTCATGCTATTGTTGTGGTGGCTATTGGGTTAGTCACTTCCAGGATTGTTGTTGTCATCTATCTATTGTTATTATGTTACTTGTCTCGTTGTTACTTGCAAATAAAAAATGAATTACAAAACTGCTTTGGAATCTATTTAAATATTGCAAATGAAAACTTGCTTTATGCTAAAATAAGTCCAAAGCCTCATCCACTAAATAAAGCTTGCATGTAGTTAAACTATAGTTCTCATTATACTACGTCGGTCTTGCAGTACATTCTTTGTACTCATTTGCTTTGCTTAATAACTTTGTTGCAGAGGAGGTAGAGCCCAAAGGGCTTTACTTTTGTGAGATGTGTCATGGTTGGGAATCGAGCTAGGCGTCTTGGTTGGTTGCCTTGTGGGCTAAAGGCAAACCTTGTGGCTCTCTTTTGTTTATCGCCATCTTATGGCTTTTGCTTCCTCTGTGTTATCTTTATTAGTTGTATTTGGCCAGTCGGCCCCTTTTGTAATAACTCTATATGATGTATGTCTTTTAATCTAGTCGTGCTTTGGTTCTATGTCTTGAATGGAATTGATGCATGATTTTGTAAAGGGGTGTGTATACTGCATTCTGGGAAGTATACATATCTCGAAGACACGGATTATTATGTTTGTGATGCTAGGGTCAATGGATGACTAAGTATTACAAACCTAATAAACCGGGGTCCTCACATGCAGCCTTGCAAGATGACTCTCGTGGTGTTGCTGCATTTTGTCCAGTGGCTCGACCCTCTGAACCACCAACGCAAAATGAAGAGAATAGACTTAAACGACTGGATGAAAGGATGGAAAGAGTTGAGAACATGCTGAAGAAATTAGTTAAGCTAGTTAGTTTTGCAGTCTTTCTTCTATTATTTCTTGTTGTTGCCAAGTAGAAGTTCAGTTGTAATGAGATTTAATGTCCACTCTTTATCTATGCATCGCAGTCCGTCGTGAATGAGAATAAACTAGTAACATTATCTACCCATGAATGGGTTTGTTGAATGCATATCAACGCATATAACTTAAAGCACGCGACACATCGATGCAACATGTCAACTCGACAAAAGGCAACCGCAATGACGCGTCCACCATTTAGTTACATGCTTTAGGAAATTGAACATAAGTGCGTGCAGAAGGGGAGACTACCGAGGTATAAGCTTCTCTGCCCGTGCCTAATGGTAGAAGGTGCCTCTCACTACCCACATAGAGTGTTCTCCAGTTGGGCGCCTCAGACGTGGCTAGCCGTTGTTGTAGTGGCACACGCATATGTAGCTAGGGTTGGCGCAGCAGCATGTGGGATCATAGGAACTTCCTATGTTCACGACCTCCTCGTTGCCCCTCTCGCGCTGCATCTGTTGGCGGTGGTCATCATTTTGCTCCTTGAGATCGTCAATTTGCGCCTCCAAATGAAAGATTTGGTTCCACAATGTATGCACGTGCATCGAAACATATCGTTCATGGGGAGGATCGATCCAGCGAGTAAAGTTGCATTTCGCCATCTGCTGCAAGGGACGTTTAGTATGGATGATGTATTAGCAGTAACATGAACAAAACTATTTACCCCAGAGTATGGGCATCGGAAGAAATACCGTCCGCCATCGAAAAGGCAGTCTATGACCTACATGATAGTGTCCTCCCCGTGTCTGCATTTCGGCCATACCGGTTGAGCACGCTTGTTCGGCATCAACCAGTAGTTAGGGCCAAAGTCCTCCCTCCTTTCCAGGAGAAGGTCTGCCTTCGGCGACCCCGGTTGGACTGGTCCCTAGGCGTCTGTCATCGTATCTTACTGTACGACGGAGAATGTTCTTCTTCCTACGGTTTCAAGGGTCTAGTGGTCCTACTTTTGGACCATGGGGTGTGCATTTTATAGCCCGCGAGGGAAGGCTAACAAAGCGGGTAATATATTAGCTTGCAGATAACAAGACCAGACGGGGCTGCCTGCTTTGCGTAGAGACAAGACCACACGGGGCAGCTTTGCGCAGTAATAAGACCAAAGGAGACAGCCTTACGAAGTGACATGACCACATGTAACATCCCAAATAATGGTGTGTGTTTCATATGTAATAAAATTAGGAGAATTTAAAACTTTTGAACATACATTGGTTTTATGGAGTTTTTGCATAATTGTTGGATTTGATATTGTTGAAAACAAAGAAAACGTACAACTCAAATTGAAGTTCCAAAACAAAACAGGAGCAAAAACTTGTGATGATCCTCTGGAAATAATTTATTCAAATACTAAGATAATTATCACAAATTAATATAATTTTTCCCAAATTTTTGGAACCTAATTCAACCCCTAGAAAATTCAAACACACGTCAAAGACCTATTCTAAGTTTGAATTTGAATTACACAAATTAAATATTGAATAGTAGGTTTTCAAATTTTATTTGGAAACTAGGTTGTCCCAAGAAGACCCCTGAATTATTTTAGGATTTTTAGAAATTTATTTCTAATTTTAGAACCCTGGTCAAACCTTTTGCTAGTTGGTCAAATCTGATTTGAACTTGAGCTCGTCTTGTTCTCCGACTAACTCGACTCAGTCCGCCCGAGCCGACTTGGCTCAACCGAGTCATCTAAACCCGCGCATCGCATGCAGCCGTCCGATCGTGCATCAACGATCGCGAGCGCGTACCCTTTCGGCCGGGGTTAAGAATCCTCAAGCATTATCGACCGTTGGATCTCGATCCAATGGCCCGCCTCGTTTCCTCTCACTCGAGCTCGCGCCCGCGGTTGTGTCGCTGCAACGTGGGGCCCTCCTGTTAGTCCCGTCTCCTACCTCTGGCGCTCGTGGGCAGAAACCTAGCGCCACAGGCCCGCGCCGCTCTGTCGCGCCCCCGTCCCCGCCAGGTCACGCCGTTCGCGCACCGCCCTCGTCGACCAATCCCCAAGCTCCGTTAGCTCACGCCGCCTCCATCTCCGCCAATCCTCGAGGATAATACCTCCCCGAGCCCTCCATTCTTGCTCATTCCTTCTCTCGGGGATGAGAAGGAAGAAGCTCAATTGAGCACCACGCCTAGCTAAGCTTCGACCGTGTGGTTCTCCTCCCCTCTACCTTCTTTGCCTTCTCCAATTTTGCTAATACGAGCTCTTACCTTGCCTTGTAGTTCCTGTTCCACCTTCGCGCTCTGAGAAGTACTAGGGCGCGCTCCCGAGGGCATCCTCGTGTCAACTTCCATTCCGGTGAGCTAATTCTCATTCTTTGCGCGTCACTTTGAACCTTTGAGATTGAGTAAGTGTTCCCCTCAATTGATTTCATCGGTTCACCGCAGGAGCGCTCGAATTTGGAAGATTCCCCTTTGTCGGCCGTCGCGGCCATTATCGTCGCCGAGTCACCTCCGAGTTCCCCCGACCTCTCCAACTCTCGGGTGAGCTTCCTAGGACCCTCTACTAGCTTTAGAGCGGCTGTTGTACATGATTTACTCATCGGGGCATCGTTTCCCCTTTTCTCAGATCACGGTCTCGCCCCCACTCCACTGTATGCCTAGTGCTCCCGTCGCCAAACCCCAACCATTAGTGCGCTAGGTTATTAGGGTCCCATCCCGGGCCTTGGTCGGCGCCGCCGTGGTGCACAATAAGCCTTGCGCCGCCGCAAGCGGCGCGAAGCAGTATGCCGTTGTCGGATTTCCCAAGCAAAACCTCAGAGCGGCTGTAATTAAGAGTTAATGACAGTGATTTGGCTTTATGGTGCATCTTTGTCGGAAAAGCAGCGTTTAACTACATTAATAATTGGTTTTTATTAGCCTTGAGTCACTTACACGTGGGCCCGAGGCCATTAGTGCTTGGTAAACTGCAGCCCATAGACCTTGCACTATGCTGTGGACCTTGGTCCACACACTATTTCATGAACCGTGTGTATGACGTATGGGACCCACATGTCAGTAGTAAATTAAATCGGAAGTAAAAATGAAAAATGTCACTGTTTAGTAGACCCCACACGTCATCCTCTGTGGCTAGCTCTAGGCCGGTAAGAAAAGTCTTTAATGCATGTTTAATTTCCGAAATGAATTATTTATGAACTGAAAATTGGTTAAACTTCAAAATCGCATAAGTAATTCATTTTAGCTCTAAAATTGATGATTCAAATTTTGTTAGTTTCATTTTAAAATATACTTTAATATAAAAATGGTTTGAACCATGTTACTGTTACAGAAAATACTTTTGGCGAAATTACTTTAGGTTTAGTATTATTATTGCACTAAAAATTGCTTTAACTTCAGAAATGCATAAGTATTTCTCTGTAACTCCAAAAAGAGTAAACTCAATTTTGTTAGAATCCTCTATTAGTGTAGTTTATTGTAAAATAGGTTGTGAGCATGATACTGTTACTGAAAATCTTATTTTGCATGTAACTTGTGTACTACTTTCATAACTTTGAAAAATCATAGAAAATTCATCTTAGCTCCAAATGAGGTGAATCAAATTCCATTGTTCATCTCATGTGGTGCTCTTCATACCATAACAATTTCAAGTACACCACTGCTCTGGAAATTTTCACCAAAATAATTATTTCGGATGAACAGTAACCGGTATCAATTAAATTGGATTTTCTGGAAAACTGATTTTCAAACTACCATAACTTTTGCATAGAACATCAAAATAAATTGATTCTTGTTGCTAAATTCACCTAAAATCATGATCTTATTTCTGTAAATTTTTCATGATTTTTGGATGAATTTGAATTTTTGGGTCTTTTGGGTATTATTCGTTCTTATTGTGCTTTTGAATTCTTTCGGTAGGTTCCGACGATCCTATTGTTTACGAGAGTGCTCCTCTGCAGCAAGAGGGTAATCCACAGCAAGGCAAGCAGTTTGATCATAAATGTCCCATTACTTTCAAGTTTAATACTTTGTTTACAAATTGTATGTATGCATGCTTTTGTGTCAAAGTAATTTTCTCGATTAGAGATAGCTATTCCTACTGCATGGTTGCCCTTAAATTGTTATCCCCTGCCACAAAACATAAGGTATTAATCTCGCTGGTGAATTAGAGCTCGGTGTTTGATTTATGCTCTTTTATTGTCTTTTCGGTGTCATGCTTAGAAATGCTTAGCTACCGGTAGAATTAGGCGGTTATCGACTTAGTCGATAACCTTGATCACACAAATCATTTTATTACTCTTTGATTAGCACCTTGTGCTAAATTGCTTTGAAAACTAAAAGTGCAAATGAAAAGATTTAGACTTGGGCAAGTGGTTGGATGGTGTGATATTGGGTGTGTGAATGTCTTGCCTAGGTCAACAAGGACCGAACATCTTGTTTCACCAAAACCAAGCATAATTGCGTGCTAACCACACGAGAGGGATATGGGACCTCTCTTGACTAAGTACCTTGGGCGGTGTTAATTATGAGCTGGTTGGTGGTTGAAAAAGGAAATGTTTGTGATAGGAGGGGAACATTAGCAAATCGGCTTGAGCTGGCTAACGTGTCTTTCTCTTTGTTGGGTTGCGGCTCTTAATTAGCATCATCAATGGGAAATGTGTCGTAGGACTTAGCCATGCCGGCATACCAAAGGAAGTGTGATAATCTAGTGGCGAAAAGGCGGTCTGGCGTGTGGGTACATTGGTACACCCCTGTAGGGTATGAACTATTCGAATAGCCTCGTCCTAGGTTATGGACACGCTTGGGATTGGATTTGCAGGAGTTAGACTCAACATTTTTGAATTCTTAATTAAAACTTGATGTGGGTGGTATGAATGGGGAATTCATGCTATTGTTGTGGTGGCTATTGGGTTAGCTACTTCCAGGATGTCTTTTTATTATTATTACTTGTATCTCGCTGGTTTTTATCAAATAAAATCAGATTGTCAAATTGATTTAAATCTATTACATTATTGCTTTATGCTGAAAATTGTGTCTAGAGCCTCCTCCACTTAAATAAGCTTGCATGTAGTATATGTATAGGCCTGTTACCCTACACGTAAGTCTTGCGAGTACATTTTTTGTACTCATTTGCTATGCTTTAATTTCATTATTGCAGAGCAAGAAGTGAATCCCCAAGGGATGCACTTTTGTGAGTTGTGCGGTGGCTTCGACGACTAGGTTGGTGGCCCGGTTGGTTGCTGTAACATCCCGAAACTAATGATGTGTATTTCAAATGTTATAAAATGGGGATGAATTAAAACTTTTGATGCCTCATGATATCATTTGAAATCTTCTAGGGTTTTTCCCTAGTATTTTCTATTTCCAACAACACAATGTTCTATTAATGGAGATAGTCAATCTTTTAAAACTCCATGATCAAATGTCATGATCATTCCCTGGAAATATTTTTCCTGTCATCTTGAGTATTCTAGTGCCCTCGCTGCAAAATCTCAAAATTTTTAGATTTTGTTTGCTATTTCAAATGGGCTAGTCAAACCCATTTGAATTCTGGTCAAACCCCTAGCCCACAGCTTGTGAATTTTCTGGAGAACAATGCAGTACATAAAAATTTTTGGAAAAATTACACAAGGTTGTCCCCTGTTCCAGAAAGCTCCCATAAAAATTTCATAAGTTTTGGAGTTTGGGAACTATCTCCAGAAATTCTCTAATCTTCTCAGCTTTTTAAACCAAACTTAAAATCACTATTCATCGGGCTCAGACCCGAGCCCGACTCGCACCTAAACCTAACCTGGCTCAGCCCAACCGCAATCGCCACGAGTCGCATGCAACCGTTGGATGGGGATCAACGGTCACCAATGCGTGCCGCTTGCCTGGGTTTAAATCGCGCGTGTTGTCGATCGTTGGATCGTAATCCAACGGCTCGCACGCCCGTTTCGCCGAGGTCGCGCTTCGCCGAAGTCGCTGCGCCATGGGCCCGAATCGGCTTCTTCTTCCTCCTCGCGTCATGTCGCGACAGGCTCGGCGCCACGCGCCACGCCGCGCCACTCTGCGCCGCCGTCTTCACGCCGTGACGCACCACCCTCCTCGACCAATCCCCTGGCTCCGTTAGCTCACGCCGCGTCCACCTCCGTCCTCACCCGAGGATAATACTACCTCGGGTGCCTCTTTCTCCTTCACTTCTCCTCTGGCTGGCCGAGGAGAGGGAGGTGTACTCTTGCTCGATTCTTCGGTAAATGTCCTTCCACCGAGACCCTCTCAACCTACCTTGGATGCCTTTTCCGTTTTTGCTCATTCGAGCCCTTGTCTTTGCTTGTAGGACCCGGGGGGGAACGCGTGCTCCCGCCGGCGCCAGAGCACGCTCCCGAGGACACCTAGTGGTCTTCTTCTCTGCTGGTGAGTCCCTTGCTCCATCATCTGCGTCACCTTATCCCTCTGTGTGAGGAAGGTTTCCCCCCAACTAATTTCATCTATCTCCCACAGGAGCTCGAGGATTTCAAATTTTCCCCATTCTTGGCCGTCGAGCTCACCTTCTTCCCCAGCGACATTCGGGTGAGTTGTTGGTCGATTTCTCGCATTTGAGCACTCGGGTGGACTCACTTGAACTCTCCTAACCACCCTTTTCTCCCCTTTTCAGCCCCAGCTACCTTATCCTCGGGAGCTCAATCTGCCGCCACCATCGTCGTCGTCGAGCCAACTCCGAGCCTCCCCATCCCTCTGCTGGCCTAAGGTAGTTTGCTTAAGCTCGATAGTTGCTTTGGCACCCGCCGCTTGGCCTCATGAGCTCCTTTTCTTATTTGTGCTGTTGTTAGTAGTCTTCGCCGCCACCCATCCCGGCGTCCGTCCATCGTCAGCCGTGAGGACCTCGCCACCACCTCGAGGTGCGCCTCGTTATTGCGGTGTTGCTTTCGCCCTTAATCGGCGCTGCCATGGCAAACAGCCACAAGGCCATTGCCATGCCGCCAAGCGAGCCATGATGGTTGTCGACGGCCCGCAAATTATCAGAGCGGCATCATTAGTCTTAATGATAGGATGATTAGCTTTAAGTTTGTCTTAGCCATTTTTTTTAGTCTATTACATGTGGGCCAGGTTCTGTAACAAGGTGTTATTGTCGGTTTAGCGCTGTGAATGACAGGTGGGCCTGGGAGTTTAGTGTAGTGGTGAGCCCATGGACCCTGTCTATGACTCTCGGTCCATGCACTATGCATGTGGACCGTGTCAATGACAGGCGGGTCCCACTTGTCAGGTTAATTAGAAATCCTTTGGAAAATCAGATTTGGCACTGTTGTTGTGACCCCACTGGTCAGTGGCTAGGGCTAGAATATCGTGGGTATAAAAAGTATTGCATGGTATTATAAATTTCCGAAATGTCTTATTTGCAAACTGAAAATTGTTTAAACTTCAAAATTGCATAAGTAATTCATTATAGCTCCAAATTGGATGATTCAAATTTTGTTAGCTTCATTTTTACATGTACTTTAATACAAAATGGTTAGATTCATGTTTCTGTTCCAGAAAACATTTTTGGTAAAATTACTTTATGATTAGTATTATTGATGCACTAAAAATTGCCCTAACTTTGAAAATGCATAAGTATTTCTCTGTAAATCCAAAAAGTGCAAACTAAATTTTGTTAGAATCCTCTGTTACTGTAGTTTATTGTAAAATAGATTATCAACTTGGTACTGTTGCTGAAAATCTCTTTATGCATGTAACTAAAGTACTACTTTCACAACTTAGAAAAATCGTAGAAAAATCATCTTAGCTCCAAAGGAGGTGAATCCAATTCCTTTGTTCATCTCATGGGGAGCTCTGCATGCCATAAAAATTTCAAGTGCACCACTGTTCTGGAAATTTTCGTCAAATAATTTAATTACATGAATAGTAACTTTTCCTATTTCTAAAGCTGAGCAGAATTGTTTTGATCATATCTTTTGCATCAAGAATCCTAATCGATTGATTCTTGTTGCTAAATTCATGATAAATCCTTATCTTGCTGCTGTTAAATTTTCAAGTCATTTGGAGAAAGTTGGCTGTTGAGTCTTTTTGGTTTCTTTGTTCTTATCGGTTCTTTTCGCTCTTTCGTTAGGTTTCGACATTTGTGGTAATCCCGAGAGTGACCCTCAGCAACAAATTGAGCAACAGCAGCCAGGCAAGCAGTTTGATCATGCTTAAGTCCTATTATTTTCAAATCTAATACTTTGTTTCAACGGTATGTATGCATGCTCTTGTGTCAAAGTAATTTTCCCAATTAGAGGTAGTTATTCCTAATGCATGGTTGCCTCTAAATTGTCATCCCCTGCCACAAAACATAAGTTATTAACATCGCTGGTGAATTAGAACCGGCGATTTAATTATGCTCTTTATTGTCTTCCGGCGTCATGCTTAGAAATGCTTAGCTACCGGTAGTTGGGCGGTTATCGACTTAGTCGGTAACCTTGATCACACAAATCATTTTATTACTATTTGATCAGCACCTTGTGCTAAATTGTTGAAAACTAAAAAGTGCAAATAAAATGATTCATACTTGGGCAAGTGGTTGGATGGTGGTATATCGGGTTTGTGTATGTCTTGCCCAAGTAAATTAAGGACCGAGTTACTTGCGCCACCGTTCCGAGCAATTTGCGTGCTAACCACACGAGGGACATATGGGACCCCTCTTGGCTAAGTACTTTGGGAGGTGTTAATTGGGGGTCGCAGGTGGTTAAAACTGTTTTTGTAAGGGAAAGAACACCCTTGATTCGGCTGGGCCGGTGTCTCCTACCTTCGGGTTGTCGCGACTCTTAATTAGCATCGCTCATTGGAAATGCCTCGTAGGACTTAGCCGTGCCGGCATACCAAAGGAAGTGTGCTAATCATGTGGCGAAAAGGCGGTCTGGCGTGTGGGTACAGTGGTACACCCCTGCAGGGTTAAAACTATTCGAATAGCCTTGTCCTAGGTTATGGACACGCTTGGACACGCCCCGTGATAACTAGACTACAACATTTAATTAAAACTTGATGTGGGTGGTATGAACAGGGAGTTCATGCTATTGTTGTGGTGGCTATTGGGTTAGTCACTTCGTGGATGTTTTGTTACCTTTATTAGTTAGTATATCGCTGTTTTTATGAAATAAATTCAGATTGTAAAGTTGCTTTCAATCTATTATATTATTGCAAATGAAAACTTGCTTTATGCTAAATTGTGTCTAGAGCCTGCTCCACTTACATAAAGCTTGCATGTAGCTAAATATCGGTCTGTTATCTCACACGTCGGTCTTGCAGTACAATAAACAATTTATTGTACTCATTTGCTTTGCTCTAAATTAAATTGTTGCAGAGGAGGAAGTGGAACCCCCAGAGTTACACTTTTGTGAGTTGTGCTTCGCCTTCGTTCAGGACGACTAGCTTGGCGTGCTTGGATTGGTTGCCTTGTGGGTTATGGCACACTAATCGGCTTTTGTTATTGCCATCTTATGGCCTTTTGTTTCCGCTGCTATGATAACTCTTTAGTTGAATTTGGCCGGTCGGCCCGTTTGTAATAACTATATACTGTATGTCTTTTGGTTTGTTATGTCGTATTTTGGATTCTATGTGATTGAATGGAATTGATGCTTGATTTTTGTATGGGGTATGTGTACTACATTCTGGGAAGTACATATCTTGAGAATCGTGATATTTGATTTGTAATGCTTAAATCATCTTTATGGTTAGGTATTACAAGTTAAATACCGGAGTTCTCACAAAAGTTGGTATCGAGCCATGCTAATCATAGAAGCCACTAACTTAGTCGTCATTTAGGATATTTTGAAAAACTTAGTTTCAAAATGTCAAATGGTTTATAAAAACCTAGGTAAGTTCTCAGATTTTACTCCTTACCTATCTTAGTTTGCTCCTCTCACCTTGTTCTAGTTAAGTTTTAAAAAGATATTTCCTCTTATCTCCCTTCCAAAGATAGTTGTTACCGTTTAATATCGGTTTTGGGATTCAATGAGTGTTTTAAAATTGAAGTGTTGGCTGTCTTTTAGAGGAGATTAGAAGCTTTTGGAGTTGGAAAATTCAGCTTGGGGCTTAGATATAAAATCTGGACAGCAAGTACAAGTTTTGGACAGCAAGCACCTAGTTCTTCGTTAGGGCTGGAAATGAGAGGATAATTCAACTAAAACTTGTTGGGTTTAAAAGGGTAAGATGTGATATAAGATAGCTAACGTCTAACGCACCCTTAGAGGGTTTTTACCATGGTTTTTAGATGCAATAAGACTTGAGATGCGTTCTGAAATTTTCTTCTCAAAACGATTACTTGTTCATTCAATACAAGTTAGTCGTACCGAGAAGTTGAATCTTGTGTCTTGTAAGCTTTGCTTTGGATCTTATGTCTTCTTGCAATTGTTTGGAGTTCCTTTCCTTGCTGGTTACATGGTTGTAATTGGGTTAGGGTAATAGATCATTTCCCTAGTCAATAGCTTACCTTTTGCTACCTTGTCTCTCTAGTTTTCGGGTTTTTGTTGCTAACCCGCCTTGATGAAACAGGATGGCTGGTCGAACACGCAGCGGCCAGGGTCAGCCTGATGGTCGGGATGAGGAGCTTCCACCTCCCCCGACCATGGCTGAGGTTCTCGCTCAGATCGGCGGAATCGCATGGATCGACGAGGATCTGGAGGCGATCGCCGGAACACCTCCAACTTGCAGGCGCCTCCGGATCGGGAGGAGGAGGTGGCCACCATCGTGGGGACTCTCGGAGTTCTTCGCACACTGACCACCTACCTTCTCGCGGTCCGAGGACCCACTTGATGCGGATGATTAGGCTGCGTCTCGTCGGCGGAAGCTCGATGTTGCCAGTGCCGAGCACGAGAAGGCGCTTGCCTCCCATCACCGGAGGCGGCCCTCTCATGGTGGGAGAACTTCCTCGCCATGCGGCCGAGGGCCGGGCATTACTTGGGCTGAGTTCATGATGCCTTCCGGCGGGCTCATGTTCATTGGAGTGATGAAGATAAAGAAGAAGGAGTTCTCTGCTCAGCGCGCAGATCTGTGACCGAGTATCTCCACGACTTCAACCACCTCTCCGCTATGCTCTGAGGAGGTGCCCACAGATGAGGCAAAACAGGAGAAGTTTATGGATGGCTTGTCTGAGGAGCTTCAGGACAAGCTATCTATTGTTGATTTTCCTGACTTTCAGTCACTTGTTGACAAGGCCATTGTTGCTGAGCACAAGGCTAGGGCGCTTGGTGATTCTCGCAAGCGCAAGTGGGAGGCCTACAAATCTACAAAGGCCTATGCTCCTCGATCTTATGGCGGGCAAGCCCCGGTGCATCACTCTCATACTTCAGCACCACCGAGGGCACCGGCGTTTGTACCACGCCCACCGCAGGCCGTGTCTCAGTCACGTGCACCTGCGGGACAGCAAGGAGGTTCCCGCAACCCAGCTGCTGATGTCACCTGCTTCTTCTGCAACAACAAGGGGCATTATGCTAATAATTGCCCTAAGAAGACTGGAGCGGCCCCTCGTCCTAATGGAGGGCGCGGGCATGGAAATGGCCATGATCAGAAGGTTCATCGAAGGCCCGAATGTGGGCGCGGCGAGTCAACCACATCTCGGCCGAGGAGGCTCAGGAGGCACCCGACGTCGTGTTGGGTACGCTTCTTGTCAACTCTCACCCAGCTACAGTTTTATTTGATTCTGGAGCATCGCATTCTTTTATATCAAAGTCTTTTGCTGCACTTAGTAATCTTCCTATTGTACTTATGCATGTGCCTTTGATTGTTCACTCTCCGGGGTCGGTAATGAGAGCTGAATTTGAATGTCGGGATGTCTCTATCGACATTGGAGGAGTGGGATTCTTGGCAAACCTCATCCTCATTGATTCAGCAAATTTGGATGTAATTCTTGGCATGGATTGGCTGTCCCAACACTTGGGGCAAATTGATTGTGCCAGAAAATTTATCACTCTCACAAGTTCATCCGGCGAGCAAGTCGGTATTTCTCCGAAGCTGCAAGAGCCACACCTATATGCACTTGAAGCAAAGCCAACTTTGGAGATACATGAAGTCCTTGTGGTGTGTGACTTTGTGGATGTATTTCCCGAAGAATTGCCAGGGATGCCTCCGGTTCGCAACATTGAATTTGTCATTGAGTTGCTGCCCGGTACCGCCCCAATTTCCAAGAGGCCGTACAGGATGCCTCCAAATGAATTGGAGGAGTTGAAAAAGCAACTTGGAGAGCTTCAAGAGAAGGGTTTCATCCGCCCGAGCTCATCACCGTGGGGCTGTTCGGTGATCTTTGTAAAGAAGAAAGACAAGACTCTGCGGATGTGTGTTGATTACCGTCCACTAAATGCAGTGACGGTGAAGAACAAGTACCCGTTGCCTCGGATTGACGACCTCTTCGATCAATTGACCGGCGCTCGGGTATTCTCTAAGATTGACCTCAGGTTGGGCTACCATCAAGTCCGAATCAGGTCCGAAGATATTCCCAAGACGGCTTTCTCTACTCGCTACGGGTTGTACGAGTATCTGATCATGTCTTTCGCTTGACCAATGCTCCTGCTCTTTTCATGAATCTTATGAATATGGTATTCATGGAGTATTTGGACAAATTTGTGGTGGTCTTCATTGATGATATTCTCATTTATTCAAAGAATTATGAAGAGCATGCTGAACATCTGAAGCTAGTATTGGGAAAGCTTCGCGAACATCAGCTTTATGCGAAGTTCAGCAAGTGTGAGTTTTTGTTGAATGAAGTGGCATTCTTGGGTCATATTCTTTCAGAAAAAGGCATCGCTGTTGATCCTAGTAAAGTCAGCGATGTGCTCTCTTGGGGTCAGCCCAAGACAGTGACTGACGTGAGGAGTTTTCTTGGTTTGGCAGGGTATTATCGCCGATTTATTCAGAACTTCTCCAAGATTGCGAAGCCAATGACAGAATTGCTTAAGAAAGACAAGAAATTTGTGTGGTCTGCTGACTGTGAGGAGAGTTTTCTGGAGCTCAAGAAGAGATTGACCACAGCTCCAGTTCTTGTTCTTCCCGATGTCCACCGAAGCTTCGATATTTATTGCGATGCTTCTCGTCAAGGGCTCGGATGTGTTCTTATGCAAGAGGGGAAGGTTGTGGCTTATGCATCAAGGCAATTGAGGCCACATGAACTCAATTATCCAACTCATGATTTGGAGTTAGCTGCTGTGGTTCATGCACTGAAGATTTGGCGACATTACCTCATCGGTAATCATTGCGAAGTGTATTCGGATCACAAGAGTTTGAAATACTTGTTCACCCAACCGGATCTGAACCTTAGGCAAAGAAGGTGGTTGGAATTAATCAAGGATTATGATATGGGTATCCAATACCATCCGGGCAAAGCAAATGTTGTGGCCGATGCTCTCAGTCGCAAGGTTTATTGCAATACCTTGATGATCAAGGAACAACAGCCTGCCCTTCATGAAGAATTTCAGCGGCTCAACTTGGAGGTGGTTGAGCATGGCTTTCTCACTACCTTGGTTGTGCAACCAACCTTAGAGGATCAGATTAAGGCTGCTCAACAAACAGATAAAGGTGTAAGTCAAATCAAGCAAAATATCAAAGGTGGGACAGCTAAGTGCTTTTCTGAAGATGATAATGGCATCGTTTGGTTCGGAAAACGTCTTGTTGTACCAAAGGTCATGGAATTGCGGAATGTCATCCTCCGCGAGGCCCATGATTCTCCTCTGTCTATTCACCCCGGGGCCACGAAGATGTATCAAGACCTCCGTCAGAAATTCTGGTGGACTCGCATGAAGCGGGAGATTGCCCAGTTTGTTGCCGAGTGCGACGTATGTCGTCGTGTGAAGGCCGAACATCAACGACCAGCGGGTTTGCTACAACCTTTGTCTGTACCTGAATGGAAGTGGGATTCTGTCGGCATGGATTTTATTACCGCCTACCCGTGCACCTCAAAAGGAAAGATGCCATATGGGTTATCATTGATCGGTTGACAAAAGTAGCTCATTTTACGCGGTCTTGGGCTAAGATTTGTGTAGGTGCCTTGGCGGACCTTTACATATCCCGCATTGTGAGTTTGCATGGTGTGCCCAAGACGATTGTTTCGGACCGTGGATCACTCTTTACCTCCCGGTTTTGGCATAGTTTGCAAAAAGCTATGGGGACTCGTCTTTCTTTCAGCACAGCATATCATCCTCAAACTGATGGTCAAACTGAAAGAATCAATCAAGTATTAGAAGACATGCTCCGTGCTTGTGTTCTCTCCTATGGGAAGAATTGGGAGAAGTGTTTGCCGTTTGCCGAGTTCTCCTACAACAACAGTTTCCAAGCTAGTCTTGGCATGGCACCATTTGAGGCATTATATGGGAGGAAATGTAGGACTCCTTTGAATTGGTCAGAAACAGGTGAAAGACCATTCTTCGGCCCGGACTCGATCAATGAGGCCGAAAGTCAAGTTCGGTTGATTCGAGATCGGTTGCGCACAGCTCAATCAAGGCAAAAGAGCTATGCAGATCGTCGTCGCCGTGAGTTGAGCTTCGAGCCTAATGACTTTGTTTATCTCAAAGTCTCTCCACTGAAGGGTCATCAGCGGTTCGGCGTCAAAGGCAAGCTAGCTCCTCGATATGTTGGACCTTACCGCGTCATTGAGAAGATTGGAGCGGTTGCCTACAAGTTGGAATTGCCCGCTGCACTTGAGGGGGTCCACGATGTCTTTCATGTGTCCCAATTGAAGAAGTGCCTTCGCGTTCCAACTGAGGAAGCTCCATTGGAGAGTGTCGATGTACAAGAAGACTTGACCTACAAAGAGCGTCCTCTTCGCATCCTTGAGGAGGCTGAGCGTAGAACAAGAAATCGCGTCATCAAGTTCCTTAAAGTTCAGTGGACAAATCACACCGAGGATGAAGCCACTTGGGAGCGTGAAGACCGCATACGGAAGGATTATCCAGATCTTTTTCCTTCTGCTTGATGTGCCTTCGAATCAAGAAAGGAAAGGTTAAGCAAAGCAACGGTAAGGAAAATGTTGTAACCACTCTTTGTAACCTTGTTTAGGATATTCCAGCACTATCTTTAAAGGAAATTAAGACAGCAGATGTTGTGTAATCTATTAGCACCTTCCTATCCAGTTTCCGACCTACCCAGATCTCGGGTCGAGATCTTTTGTAAGGGGGGGAGGTTTTGTAACATCCCGAAACTAATGATGTGTATTTCAAATGTTATAAAATGGGGATGAATTAAAACTTTTGATGCCTCATAATATCATTTGAAATCTTCTAGGGTTTTTCCCTAGTATTTTCTATTTCCAACAACACAATGTTCTATTAATGGAGATAGTCAATCTTTTAAAACTGCATGATCAAATGTCATGATCATTCCCTGGAAATATTTTTCCTGTCATCTTGAGTATTCTAGTGCCCTCGCTGCAAAATCTCAAAATTTTTAGATTTTGTTTGCTATTTCAAATGGGCTAGTCAAACCCATTTGAATTCTGGTCAAACCCCTAGCCCACAGCTTGTGAATTTTCTGGAGAACAATGCAATACATAAAAATTTCTGGAAAAATTACACAAGGTTGTCCCCTGTTCGAGAAAGCTCCCATAAAAATTTCATAAGTTTTGGAGTTTGGGAACTATCTCCAGAAATTCTCTAATCTTCTCAGCTTTTTAAACCAAACTTAAAATCACTATTCATCGGGCTCAGACCCGAGCCCAACTCGCACCTAAACCTAACCTGGCTCAGCCCAACCGCATCGCCGCGAGTCGCATGCAACCGTTGGATGGGGGATCAACGGTCACCAATGCGTACCGCTTCGGCCTGGGTTTAAATCGCGCGCGTGTTGTCGATCGTTGGATCGTAATCCAACGGCTCGCATCGCCCCGTTTCCGCCCGAGGTCGCGCTCGCGCCGAGTCGCTGCGCCGTGGGCCCGAACTGTCAGCTTCTTCTTCCTCCTCGCGTCACGTCGCGCAGGGCTCGAGCGCCACGCGCCCGCGCCACTCTGCCGCGGCCGTCTTCACGCCGTGACGCACCGCCCTCCTCGACCAATCCCCTGGCTCCGTTAGCTCACGCCGCGTCCACCTCCGTCCTCACCCGAGGATAATACTACCTCGGGTGCCTCTTTCTCCTTCACTTCTCCTCTGGCTGGCCGAGGAGAGGGAGGTGTACTCTTGCTCGATTCTTCGGTAAATGTCCTTCCACCGAGACCCTCTCAACCTACCTTGGATGCCTTTTCCGTTTTTGCTCATTCGAGCCCTTGTCTTTGCTTGTAGGACCCGGGGGGGAACGCGTGCTCCCGCCGGCGCCAGAGCACGCTCCCGAGGACACCTAGTGGTCTTCTTCTCTGCTGGTGAGTCCCTTGCTCCATCATCTGCGTCACCTTGCGTCCCTCTGTGTGAGGAAGGTTTCCCCCCAACTAATTTCATCTATCTCCCACAGGAGCTCGGGGATTTCAAATTTTCCCCATTCTTGGCCGCCGAGCTCACCTTCTTCCCCAGCGACATTCGGGTGAGTTGTTGGTCGATTTCTCGCATTTGAGCACTCGGGTGGACTCACTTGAACTCTCCTAACCACCCTTTTCTCCCCTTTTCAGCCCCAGCTACCTTATCCTCGGGAGCTCAACGCCGCCGTCACCATCGTCGTCGTCGAGCCAACTCCGAGCCTCCCCATCCCTCTGCTGGCCTAAGGTAGTTTGCTTAAGCTCGATAGCTGCTTTGGCACCCGCTCGCTTGGCCTCATGAGCTCCTTTTCTTATTTGTCTTTGTTGCGTAGTCTTCGCCGCCACCCATCCCCGTCTGTCAGCCGCCATCGTCACGTGAGGACCTCGCCACCACCTCGGGGTGCGCCTCGTTAATGCGGTGTTGGCTTTGGCCCTTAATCGGCGCTGCCATGGCAGACAACAGCCGGCCTTTGCCGTGCCGGGCGGAGCATGATGGTTGTCGGACGGCCCAAGAAATTATCAGATGCGGCATCATTAGTCTTAATGATAGGATGATTAGCTTTAAGTTTGTCTTAGCCATTTTTTTAGTCTATTACATGTGGGCGAGTTACGTAACAAGGTGTTATTGTCGGTTTAGCTGTGAATGACAGTGGGCCTGGGAGTTTAGTGTAGTGGTGAGCCCATGGACCTGTCTATGACTCTCGGTCCATGCACTATGCATGTGGACCGTGTCAATGACAGGCGGGTCCCACTTGTCAGGTTAATTAGAAATCCTTTGGAAAATCAGATTTGGCACTGTTGTTGTGACCCCACTGGTCAGTGGCTAGGGCTAGAATATCGTGGGTATAAAAAGTATTGCATGGTATTATAAATTTCCGAAATGTCTTATTTGCAAACTGAAAATTGTTTAAACTTCAAAATTGCATAAGTAATTCATTATAGCTCCAAATTGGATGATTCAAATTTTGTTAGCTTCATTTTTACATGTACTTTAATACAAAAATGGTTAGATTCATGTTTCTGTTCCAGAAAACATTTTTGGTAAAATTACTTTATGATTAGTATTATTGATGCACTAAAATTGCCCTAACTTTGAAAATGCATAAGTATTTCTCTGTAAATCCAAAAAGTGCAAACTAAATTTTGTTAGAATCCTCTGTTACTGTAGTTTATTGTAAAATAGATTATCAACTTGGTACTGTTGCTGAAAATCTCTTTATGCATGTAACTAAAGTACTACTTTCACAACTTAGAAAAATCGTAGAAAAATCATCTTAGCTCCAAAGGAGGTGAATCCAATTCCTTTGTTCATCTCATGGGGAGCTCTGCATGCCATAAAAATTTCAAGTGCACCACTGTTCTGGAAATTTTCGTCAAATAATTTAATTACATGAATAGTAACTTTTCCTATTTCTAAAGCTGAGCAGAATTGTTTTGATCATATCTTTTGCATCAAGAATCCTAATCGATTGATTCTTGTTGCTAAATTCATGATAAATCCTTATCTTGCTGCTGTTAAATTTTCAAGTCATTTGGAGAAAGTTGGCTGTTGAGTCTTTTTGGTTTCTTTGTTCTTATCGGTTCTTTTAGCTCTTTCGTTAGGTTTAGACATTTGTGGTAATCCCGAGAGTGACCCTCAGCAACAAATTGAGCAACAGCAGCCAGGCAAGCAGTTTGATCATGCTTAAGTCCTATTATTTTCAAATCTAATACTTTGTTTCAACGGTATGTATGCATGCTCTTGTGTCAAAGTAATTTTCCCAATTAGAGGTAGTTATTCCTAATGCATGGTTGCCTCTAAATTGTCATCCCCTGCCACAAAACATAAGTTATTAACATCGCTGGTGAATTAGAACCCGGCGATTTAATTATCTCTTTATTGTCTTCCGCGTCATGCTTAGAAATGCTTAGCTATCAGGTAGTTGGCGGTTATCGACTTAGTCGGTAACCTTGATCACCTAAATCATTTTATTACTATTTGATCAGCACCTTGTGCTAAATTGTTGAAAACTAAAAAGTGCAAATAAAATGATTCATACTTGGGCAAGTGGTTGGATGGTGGTATATCGGGTTTGTGTATGTCTTGCCCAAGTAAATTAAGGACCGAGTTACTTGCGCCACCGTTCCGAGCAATTTGCGTGCTAACCACACGAGGGACATATGGGACCCCTCTTGGCTAAGTACTTTGGGAGGTGTTAATTGGGGGTCGCAGGTGGTTAAAACTGTTTTTGTAAGGGAAAGAACACCCGCAGTTGCTGCGGCTGGGCCGGTGTCTCCTACCTTCGGGTTGTCGCGACTCTTAATTAGCATCGCTCATTGGAAATGCCTCGTAGGACTTAGCCGTGCCGGCATACCAAAGGAAGTGTGCTAATCATGTGGCGAAAAGGCGGTCTGGCGTGTGGGTACAGTGGTACACCCCTGCAGGGTTAAAACTATTCGAATAGCCTTGTCCTAGGTTATGGACACGCTTGGACACGCCCCGTGATAACTAGACTACAACATTTAATTAAAACTTGATGTGGGTGGTATGAACAGGGAGTTCATGCTATTGTTGTGGTGGCTATTGGGTTAGTCACTTCCAGGATGTTTTGTTACCTTTATTAGTTAGTATATCGCTGTTTTTATGAAATAAATTCAGATTGTAAAGTTGCTTTCAATCTATTATATTATTGCAAATGAAAACTTGCTTTATGCTAAATTGTGTCTAGAGCCCTGCTCCACTTACATAAAGCTTGCATGTAGCTAAATATCAGGTCTGTTATCTCACACGTCGGTCTTGCAGTACAATAAACAATTTATTGTACTCATTTGCTTTGCTCTAAATTAAATTGTTGCAGAGGAGGAAGTGGAACCCCGAGTTACACTTTTGTGAGTTGTGTCATTGCTCAGACGACTAGCTTGGCGTGCTTGGATTGGTTGCCTTGTGGGTTATGGCACACTAATCGGCTTTTGTTATTGCCATCTTATGGCCTTTTGTTTCATTGCTATGATAACTCTTTAGTTGAATTTGGCGGTCGGCCCGTTTGTAATAACTATATCTTGTATGTCTTTTGGTTTGTTATGTCGTATTTTGGATTCTATGTGATTGAATGGAATTGATGCTTGATTTTTGTATGGGGTATGTGTACTACATTCAGGAAGTACATATCTTGAGAATCGTGATATTTGATTTGTAATGCTTAAATCATCTTTATGGTTAGGTATTACAAGTTAAATACCCTGGGTTCTCACAGTTGCCTTGTGGGTTTAAGACACACTACTTGGCTTTTGTTTATCGCCATCTTATGGCACCTTGCTTCCGCTGTCGGCCCCTTTTGTAATAACTCTATATTGTATGTCTTTTGAATTGCTTAGTTGTACTTTGGATTCTATGTGTTGAATGGAATTGATGCATAATTTTTGTATGGGGTATGTGTCTTTGCACTACGGGAAGTACATATCTGTTGAGAGTCATGATATTTGATTTGTAATGCTTGAATCATCTTAATGGTTAAGTATTACAAGTTAAATACCCCAGGTTCTCACACCACACGAGGCAGCTTTACGCAGGGACAAGACCACACGGGGCAGCTTTGCGCAGTGACAAGACCAAAGGAGACAGCCTTGCGCAGTGACAAGACCACACGGGGCAGTTTTACGCAATGACAAGACCACACGGGGCAGCTTTGCGCAGTGACAAGACCAAAGGAGACAGCCTTACGCAGTGACATGACCACACGGGGCAGCTTTTTGCAGTGATAAGACCAAAGGAGAAAGCTTTGCGCAGTTTAGGGTTAGGCTTTTCAGATCGACTTGACAACCTGCATCCGCCTCGCCCGATTTTTCGATCGACAAGACAAGACTCTGCAAAGAAAGACGTGACAACACTCTGCCTCGCCAGCTTTTCAGACCGATAAGACAGCACTCTGCAAAGCAAGACATGACTTCTCTCTGCAAAGTAAGACGTGACAATACTATTCCTCCTCAGCTTTTCAGATGGACATGACAACACTCCACCTCCTCAACTTTTCAGAACTAAAAGACAGGACTCTGCATGAAATTAACCACACCATGTCAACCATGGGGCTTATAAAAGGGGGTTGAACCAAACCCAAACCTACACAACACTACACAATAGATACCCAGCTATGGACTCTTTGGCAAACTTCTACACGAGGATGTTGCAGAAGCAAAAGTGGCTTAAGCAGAAGAGGAAACAGCTACAATACCCAGATAAATCAATGAAAGATGCTCTAGTACCACCACATTTTCTGATCCCGCAGTGTGTGTGTGGTGAACCGGCAGAGATCATTTAGTCCACAAACCCAGACACCGTCGCCCAGGCGTACTACATGCGCGAGCACCACCTCATAAGCGTTTCTTTCGCGCGCATCGATTTTTGTCAACATTGAATTCCTTAAATTTTTAAAATCCCCACGTAATGGCAGCCCGAGATGCGCTGCCACTTCTTCCAGTGGATCGACAGCCCGGAGATGTACGACAGGGCATTCATCCAGCAGAAGTACATGCTGAACTACTCGGTGTAGGCCGAGAACTTCGTGCGGTGGAAACCTTACGTACCGGACCCTGTTGAGGAGGCACCGAAGGAGCCCAGTAGTCGCCCAGGCATAATCCATATCGACGATGTGAGTTATCAAGAATTTACATCCTTATTACGTTTTTCACTGTACGGTGTACTTACATCATAGAATCGCAGGACATGAACGACTTCGACATACCAGCCCGACGTGGATAGTCCCACGACAAGGGCAAGGGAAAGGCTCATGTGGCTGAGCCCGGCCGCCACAGCGTATCCGGTCGCCCGGGCGTAATCCGTATCCACGACGTGAGTTACGAAGAATTTACATCATTATTACGATTTTCACTATACAGTGCACTTACATCATGGAATCGCAGGACATGGACGACTTCGACATACTAGCCCGACGTGGACAGTCCCATGACAAGGGCAAGGGAAAGGCTCATGCATCTAAGCCCGGCCGCCACAGCGTATCCGGTCGCTCGGGCGTAATCCATATCGACGACGTGAGTTATGAAGAATTTACATCCATCTTACGATTTTAAATATACAGTGCACTTACATCATGGAATTGCAGGACATGGATGACTTCGATATACCAGCCCGACGTGGACACTCCCGTGACAAGGGGAAGTGATGACTACGGTGGCCCGATCTTCAGATAGGTTCGATTGATTTCGTCGTGAGGACGTTGATGCTTTAAGGCTTTCGACCCGCAGATCGTCACCTCGCAATTCGCTACACCCGCACGACTGTCGTTATCGACCACGCTTGCACGCGATCGACCTTACCACAAGGGTTATGGTTCCTACAAGCAATTGAAGCAACTCACAAGAACAAGGTAGATGCAATCTGAATTATATTGTGAATATGGATGAAGTTCACAAAGTGGAGTTCCTCAAACCGAACAAGCGGTGAAACTGCAAAGTGGCAGAATAATCTAGGAATAACCCAACCCCAAACTATGGCGGCTACTGTATATATATAGGGGGGACGTGAGGAGGTGGGAACCCTAGGGCGGTGGAATCGTTCACGGCATCGCTTTCACGCTTGAAGACGATCCCCCCTAGGGTGGTCGGCCATCACATGGGCCTTATGGGCCAAGTCACCCATATATTACATAGCCGGGCCATAATTGGTGACGCAAACACCATGACACGTGAACACAGCGCCATGGTATGTAGACGTAGCTCGGCTTGTAGGAGTAGAAGTAGCGTGGTCCAATTGGATAATATGGCATTGAAGTGGCCGCAAGTCCAACTGTGGAAGATTGAGTTGAAGTAGAGAATGCAGTGCAGCGGGTTGAAGTAGTGGTTGTATCCTTAGGGTCGATGTCCTCATCACCCTCCCTTTCTTGAATTTGAGTCGTCCTCGACTCAATCGTTTTCTCCAAGTCATCACTCTCCTGCAAAAGGTTAGTAGCAACAGGAGGCGAAGCAACATGTATTCCTTCTAATGGATACAGAGATCCTTTGCAAATTTCACAAATTTCAGCAAGTTCAGATTTAGTGGCAAGCATAACACAACCCTTCAATTTAATTCCCTCAGACTTAGAACTAGGCGCCACTTTCTCCCCTTTAGGTGGGAAAACACGTTTTGCCACTTGCTGATTTTTAGAATCATGCTCATTGGTGTTTCTTTCATTTTCAGCACGCTCTACTTCATCTTTAAAATTTTCAGCGGGTGTCAAAGGCAACAACTTAATCTTCTTTCCTCTATGTGAGAACGAGTAGGTATTAGCTCTACCATGGTGCAAAACATCATTATCATATATCCAAGGCCTACCGAACAACAGAGAGCATGCTTGCATAGGCACTACATCAAAGTCGGTACTATCTTTGTAATTACCAACTGAAAATTGCACTCTCACAACTTTGTTTACCTTTAACTTACCACACGAATTGAACCATTGGATGTAGTAGGGACGCGGGTGTGGCTGTGTGGTCAAGCCAAGCTTCTCGACCATCTCGGAGCTTGCAAGGTTATTGCAACTCCCTCCATCAATGATGACTCTGCAGGCTCTCTCCTTCATGAGAAATCTGGATTGAAACAAGTTGTGCCGCTGATGTTGCTCTGCTTTCTCCACTTGTGCGCTCAGCACCCGCTACGCAATAAGGCTCACATGACTCCCTGTGTTAACAACAGCTACTTGTTCCTCAACATCACTGTCTATCTCGTCTCCTCCACCTGCAAGGTTAGCTGCAAGTACATATTCATCCTTAATATCACTAGCACTTACATAACAACCGTCTTCAGTGGCAAGGTATGCTCGCTGACTTGGGTAGTCCCTCATGACATGGCCCATTCCCTTGCAACGGTGGCAAACAATCCCGGTCGTACGGCCCGTGGAAGAAACTGAAGAAGAACTCTTGGCTGGGGCATGCACACTAGTAGATTTACTTACCTCGGGTGCATGTGATGGTGTCGGAGGTGCTGCTGAACGCGCCCTACTTGAGGAGGGGGCAGCAGACTGTGTAGCCAAAGGTGGGACTATTTCAACTTGCCCCGGCGTTGATCTTGGTGTAGACGTGCTTCCAAAATTGTTCCTTGGCCTCTGCTGTCATCCTTGCAATTCCTTTTCTGCCAAACATGCAAGTTGGAACAATCTAGGGACACTATCATATTCTTTGTAATCAACTATGTCCTGAATTTCACATCTTAATCCTCTATAAAAACGAGCCATAGCAGCCTCTTCATCCTCAATAATATCACAACGCAACATACTCATTTGTAGCTCCTGATAATATTCTTCTACAGATCTATTGCCTTGGTTTAAGCGCTGCAATTTCTTACGCAAGTCACGTTTAAAAGAAGGTGGAACAAATCTATTACGCATAGCAACCTTTAAAGCATCCCACGTAGTAGGCGCTAATCCATCGTTGCATACCCTATTCCACCAAATGATGTCAAAGTTTTTAAATTCACTTGTGGCTTGCCTAACTCTATGCACTTCAGGAACTAAGTGAGCATTAAATTTCTGTTCTACCGTCAACTCCCAATCTAGATATGTTTTAGCATCATAAGCACCCGCAAAAGATGGTATAGTGAACTTGACTTTAGCATATGGATCATCATTAACACGTGCATTATGTTGCTGAGCGTTATTACCTCTCATACCTTGACGGTTGAAGTTCAACCGGTTCCGTTGTCATGCATCAAAGGCGTCGTGGTTGTGCATCTCATTATCATTGTCAAACTCATGGTCATGGGCTGCACCATGAGGATCCACACGCCCACTGTTCGGTGGTTGATTGGCCAAACCATCAATGCGTGTATTGAGTGTTACAATACTATCATTGAGTTGCTGCAGTGTAGCATTTGTTTCCGCAAGCTTCCTATCAATGTCGTCATTAATAGCATGGCGGTGCTCATCCAACACCTTTGTGAGCTCTTCCCTCAAAACACAGTCTTGTGCCTCCAATTCCTCACCTGCCATGGTTAGTAGAAGACAAAAGACAACACAAAGATATTATCCCTATCAACTACTAGGTGGTGGGAAGTGGGATCACATACTCTCAAGCGTCTTACCAAGCTCTTATGAATTTCTTACCAATTGCAGCAGGTGGTATGATCAGACAAGGTGGGATGTATGACCGCGGCGGAGGCGAATGCGAGGATCAAAATCTGAGGGCCGAAAGTATGTGGAGCTCGGACAGGCAAAATTTAGTAGCAAGGAATAGCAGTAATGAAATCAGATTAGCAAAGCTGAATCAAAGTCCACGGTACTCGTCACAGTTGTTGGCCCGAATGTGTTCCTAGAACTAGCTCAAGCAAGCCGAAAAATAGGGTAGATACAAGCACAATGGAACAAAATTCGCAAAGCAACTGATTTCTCCTTCTTCTTCCTTCTTTTTTTTTGAATTCCTCTTTTTTTTTTTGAATTCCCTTTTTTTTGAATTCCTTTTTTTTTTGCACTGCTTGCTTCTTGCTTTCTTTTCTTTTCTTTTCCTTTTTTTTTTTGCAAATGTGACACAAGCTCAAAACTCTTATGTTACCTTTTCTGGGTCCAAAGAGGTGAGTGGGTCACAAACTGTTTCCGGAGAGCAGGGGTATAAAGGTAATAAAAAAATGCTCTCTCTCTCTCTCTAAACTTTGGCTAGCTCTGTTTCTGCTATGGAAATTCTTCTCGGACTTTGTTTGGCAGGGCACGATATGATGAGTGCGTTGGGTGTTCAAGATCAACCAGAAATAGATAGTCTCCGAGGAGGTTGTCGGGTGAAAACGAGTAGATGGTCGATCCCGAGTAGGTGGTCGAACCGAGGACGTGGTCGAATCCGACTAGGTGGTGGAACCCGAATAGGTGGTCGAATTCGACTAGGTGGTCGAGCCCGAGTAGGTGGTCGAGCCCAAGGAGGTGGTCGAATCCGAGGAAGTGGTCGAACCTGTCGAACTCGAGGAGGTGGTCGAATCCGACTGGGTGATCGAACCCGAGGAGGTGGTCGAATCTGACTGGGTGGTCGAACACGAGTAGGTGGTCAAATCCAACTGGGTGGTCGAACACGAGTAGGTGGTCGAATCCGACTGGGTGGTCGAACCCGAGGAGGTGGTCGAATCCGAGGAGGTGGTTGAACACGAGTAGGTGGTCGAATCCGACTGGGTGGTCGAACCCGAGGAGGTGGTCGAATCCGAGGAGGTGGTCGTATGGGGTGGTGACACAAACTCGACTATAGCAGACAAACCCTAATTGCAACGATGCAGCCCAAGGCAAGCCGAGATACACGATGACTAGAACAGCAAAGACTCGACGCTAGAAACTAGATCACGACGACTAGACCAGCAACAAAGATACCGACGATGGACTCGAATTCAACAACGCGAAAACTGAAAACGCAACTGCGAAAGGCACAAAGTGGTTTGGACAGTGGAAGAACTAATACCAAAATTTTTTGTGGGGCAATTTTCTGGACACTAGGTGATGGAACACAACTAACAAAAGGGGATAAACGAGATTACCTAACGAGCAACCTGATGCTCTGATACCAATTGATGACTACGGTGGCCCGATCTTCCGATAGGTTCGATTGATTTCGTCATGAGGATGTTGACGCTTTAAGGCTTCTGACCCGCAGATCGTCACCTCGTAATTCACTACACCTGCACGACTGTCGTTATCGACCACGCTTGCACGCGATCGACCTTACCACGAGGGTTATTGTTCCTGCAAGCAATCGAAGCAACTCACAAGAACAAGGTAGATGCAATCTGAATTATATTGCGAATATGGATGAAGTTCACAAAGTGGGGTTCCTCAAACCGAACAAGCGGCGAAACTGCAAAGTGGCAGAATAATCTAAGAACAACCCAACCCCACACTGTGGTGGCTACTGTATATATATAGGGGGGACGTGAGGAGGTGGGAACCCTAGGGCGGTGGAACTGTTCACGGGTACTGTTCACGTGAACAGTACGGCCCCCTAGGGTGGTCGGCCATCACATGGGCCTTATGGGCCAAGTCAGCCCATATATTACATAGTTAGCGGGCCAATAATTGGTGACGCAACACCATGACACGTAGACACAGCGCCATGGTATGTAGACGTAGCTCGGCTTGTTGGAGTAGAAGTAGCGCGGTCGAATTGGATAATATGGCATTGCAGTGGCCGCAAGTCCAACTGTGGAAGATTGAGTTGAAGTAGAGAATGCAGTGCAGTGGGTTAAAGTAGTGGTTGTATCCTTAGGGTCGATGTCCTCATCAGGAAGGCCGGCGAGGAGTTCAACGCCGAGCTAGCAAGGAAGGGAAAATAGCCCCGGTCCACGTAGTAGTTCAGGTCATTACGTAGTAGTCCCCCTTCCTACCCCTCATGTTTTCTACTATCCCCTAAAGGCATGTATACTTATATGGTCTGGATGCTTGTGTCGTAGTGTACCGTAGTAGTAGCGAGGATGACTAAAGCAATTAGCCGAACCATCATGCCATGTCACTACATGTAACGTGCTTCTGTCCGCGGACTCTAATGTAGTTTTGGTTCCATGTCTCCGCTAAGCCATCAAAGCAAGCCTATATTGCAAGTATGCCTCTTCTAGTGGAATCCCAGAAACAACCATTCGCACTGACATCGAATCGTCTATGTTTTAGGGCATCTTCATAATCACAACGAGCATTCTCGGCCCCTTCAATCATATTCTGTATAAGCTTCATAAAGTAGTTCATCGACTGCTTGGCTATATACGCATATACGTTTAGACGACTTCATCGAGGAGAGACTCCAATAGTACTGGTCCCTTTTATCCCACTTCTAAAAGACAACGAGTATTTCAGCACACAAAGTTTGCTTGGACGACATCATCAAGGTTATACCTCGTTTGATATGCTTATCAATCATCCTTTCTCAGAACGAATAAAATAATAGAAAAATTACAGAAGCAACAACACTGTGATGGGAGGCTCCACAAAAAGTTTCGTAATTTTCTACAAACAGCGCTGAAACCGCGACGAAACTCTGATTTTGCAAAAAAAGAAACCCTAATTTACAAACCTCGGTGCCCATATTTCTTAATGAATGTTTTTTTACAAATATCAGTGTCCGTTGAAACCTTAATTGAAATGACTGAAGAAAATTTCGTATTCGTACAAGCGCTAACCCAAACTGGAAACCCTAATTCCATTCCACTCGAAACCCTAATTTTTTTCCCATTTCTGCAAACCCTAAACTTTGTTATATCCCGTGTTATGCGATTTTGTTTGGGTATATTTGTATTCTTATTTTGTTTTGCTATATTTGTACGCGTATATCCGGTGTTATCCGGCTGTTATGTGTGTACTCCTGCGCCATATTGTATATCAATATCTCGAATGAAGTTGCAATGCAGTTTTTTTCATACATTCCAAGTCACATGAAATCATGAAACCCTAATTTCCAAAACCTAAAATCCAATTTTTCGCAACCTAAATCCTAAATTTTTGAGACAATTTTAGAACACATATAAATTGTCCAAATAGTACACAATCAAGTCCACTGCACAATGAGCCTTCAAAATAAAATTCATAATTTTTGGACCTCAATTTCTACATTTACAAATTCCTACACACAGTATATTTATATGAATTTGCGAGAAAAATTCTGAATGAATAAAATTATGGAAAATTTTATTCGTATAGTACACTGTGTCTGGAGGCTCCGCGTAAAATTTTATAATTTTTTTGAATTCATTTGCTATATTTTAAAATTTCTACAAACAGCCACGAAACCTAAATTCCTAAACCCTAATTTCTCTAAACCCTAGCGGCGGTGCGGGAGGGGAGGCCACATGGTGGCGCGTGGGCCATTGCCGCCTGCAGACAGGCCAGGCGGCAACAACAGTGAGCCGGGCAACAGATCAGGTGGGGAGGGCCACGTGGCGGCACGAGAGCCTGTAACGTCCTGTTTTTCGGACGGTAAATAGTATTTTCTTTTCGGTTTTCGTTCTTCGCCATATTTTCAAATTAGCAAAGTATTTTCAAAAATTTCCTTTCTCCTCTTAGCTAAGGTTTGTGTTTCAAACCTTTTCGCAACTTCAGAATTCAAAATTCGATTTGAATTTTCTCTTTTGCAAATTGGGCCCCTTCTCATTTTGCTTCCTTTCTTTTCGGTTTGTGTTTCAAATGTAATGTTCTTAACATTTCAAATTCAAATTCAGGTTTCGAGTTTCTCCTCTCTTTTCAATTCCCGAGCCATCTCGAGTTGGGCCTCCTTTTCCTTTCAAGCTCAGCCCATTTCTCCTCTTGGGCCAAGCCCATCTCCTACTCGCCCACGAGCCCTCTACGACGCCACCGGCTCCCTCGTGCGCGCCTGCCGCCACCAACCCCACTGTCATCGATGACCCTGTTATCGCATAACACGGGATATACCAAAGTCTACATAAGCCTCAGTGCCCATAAATCGCATAACTCTGATTTTGCAGAAAATAAAACCCTAATTTACAAACCTCAGTGCCCATATTTCTTAATTGAATGTTTTTTTTTACAAATATCAGTTTCCGTTGAAACCCTAATTGAAATGACTGAAGAAAATTTCATATTCGTACAAGCGCTAACCCAAACTGGAAACTATAATTCCATTCCGCTCGAAACCCTAATTTTTTTTGCCATTTCTGCGCAAACCCTAAACTTTTTTTTTCTTTTCTGCGTAGGACGGCAGGGCTCGGCAAGGTGCTGCCGTCGCCGTCGGTAGCACCTTGATGCTGCGTTTGGGGACGGCAGCACCTTGGGTGCTGCCAATGACGACGGTATGACCTCGGTTGCTGCCGTCCGGGATGACAGCACGTGCTACTAGGGGGGCCAAATCTGAAATTCTAACACTAAAAGAGCTAGTTTAGGAATTAATTTGTGTTATAGGGCCAAAATAGTCCAAAATTCATACTATCCGTGTCATGGACGACGCATCAAAAGCGAAGACGGAAGCCAAGTCCACGACTCGAAAGGCTGCCTCACTGTCTCTGTTCGTGGATATCGCATCAATAGCGACGTCGCTTTTGTTCCACACACCCGATTTCCTATCCTCGATCACCGCGCTCGAAAAGACGAACAACGGCAAGGCATGCGATGCTTTTCCTTCGTGGCCGTGCGGATTGATGAAGATTAAAAAAAAAGGCAGTGACAAAGCAGTAGGTTCCTATTTTTCCTTGATGGGTGTGCGTGTCGATGACGTTGCATCAAATTTTTTCGGCTGCGTTTTTGCTTGATGCAATGACTTGCGTCCGCCTCGCCGTTGCTGCGTTTCTTCTCTTTGTCCTAGATCTGCGCGCGCGTTGACGCCTTGCTATCTTGCATCGACAGTGCGTTGAAGGAAAAAATTCTTCACTTGCGTCCTTGAAATTGAAAAGAAATAAAAAATCTCGGTCATTGTCCTTCCGCGCAAGACGAGCGCCGTGAACTTCAGATGTTTTCGCGCACGGCGATCAAGGAATGGTAACACCACGTCCGCCCTATGCTGTCCGTCTTTGTCCTTTTGATTTTGTTTTTTCTGCGTAATGCTGCACGTTGGCGTGGCCGAGGGAGCCGGGGTGACGGGCTGGTGTTTCTGCGCATGGCGATCGAGGAGAGAGAGGAAACATTGGGCGTTGCTATATGCACGTGGAAAGAAGACAATGAATTTTTTTCTCCTATCGAAGCACTAATTCGGGTAGCTCGCAATGACAACCAATAGTCCTGGCTAATTCTTTAGCTACTGAGTACGAGGGTGAACGGAATACGTGGAAATAATACGTAATCTGGAACAAGTTTTTTAGTGAAGTATCTCTTATTAAAGTGCTTAATCTTATTAATCGTTTTTCTCTCCACCAAGATAAGTGCAGATCATAGTTGTTATAAACTCTTTCCCAAATTTATGGGAACAATTTAAGATATCTTTCTATCATTTGCTTATGGAAGAAGATAGAAAACTCTCTCAGGGAAAATAAAGAAATAATCACAATTTTGAGTTGCACCTTGGAGAGGAAAAAATACTAATAAAAGGAATTGACAAAAGAGGAAGCCTAATGGTGTTTTGAGAGAAAAGCTTAACAAGAAATGCGATCAGGATGATCGTGGAAATTATAAATCGGTTTAGAGGAATGATAGGTACAAGAATTTCAAGTGTCACAACTGTGGTTAGTATGGGATTTCAGAGCTGACTGCAGGAAAAAACAAGAAGCAAAATGAGCAAAAGAATCGAAACAAACAACTAGTTGAGCGTAAAGGTGATTCATCGCCTAACGGTATGTCTAATATTTTTGTATGCACTGAATCTTTATTTACTACTACTTTTTCAAATTGTTGGGTTGTTTATTCTTGTGCTACATCTCATATTTCTAAAGATAATAGAGCTTTTACTTCTATGCAAACAATTCCAAGAGGAAATAGATATGTCTATTTGAGCTCTAATGCCAAAGCTCATGTACTTGAAATTGGAAATTATGTCCTAGAACTCCCCAATGGAGGAAACTTATTATTATAGGATACTTTATATTCACCTAGCTTGAGAAGAAATTTAATCTCTGTTGCTCAGTTAGAGTCTATTGGTTATGATATATTGTTTGGAAAAGGAAGAGTTAAAATATAACTCAATAGGAAATTAGAGCATACTGAAACTCGTCATGAAGGTCTTTATTTTCTTGATGAGCTATTAAATGATGACAATATTGATTGCTTGGCTAGTGAAAACAACTCCATAGTGAGGAATACTAATGATAGGAACACATGCCCGGAATCTTATTTATGGCATTTACTACTTGGTCACATATCTAAAAACAGAATTAAGAGGCTTATTAATTCTGGAATTCTACACTTTAAGTGGGATGATTTTGGTATTTGTGAGGCATGTATAATGGGTAAGATGACCCGAGCACCTTTGAGCCTCTTGCCATTATACATTCTGATATTTGTGGTGAGATGTCCACTCCCACTAGAGGACAGAATATTTATTTTATCACATTCATTGATGATTCTTCAAGATTTGATTATGTGTATCTTCTTAAACAAAAGTCGGAAGGATTTAAAGTATTCAAGTCATTTAAAACTGAAGTAGAAAATCAATTGAATAGGAAGATCAAATTTTTGAGAACTAATCATGAAGTAGAATACACTTCAAGAATATTAAATGATTTTTGTAAAGATCATGGAATTATTCATCGTTATACCATACCTTACACTCTGCAACAAAATGGTGTTGCTGAGCGGAGGAATAGAACACTTATGGATATGGTTAGGTCTATGATGGTTTATTCAGATCTTCCTTTATCTTTTGGGGGTGAAGCTTTACATACTGTTGTTTATTAATTAAACCATTCGCCATCTAAGGCTGTAACAGTCACTCCTTAGGAGTTGTGGACTCGAAGAAAACCCTAACTTTGCAACTTAGCTGTTTGGGATTGTAATACACAAATTAGAGTGCCAAATCAAAACGTAAAAAATTGCAGCCTAAAAGCACACTAGGAATTTTTATTGGTTATTCTTTAGAATCAAAAGGGTACAAGTTTGATGATCAGGAAAAAGGATAAACTAGTGAAAAGCAGGGATGCAATATTTTTAGAACAAAACACACCTCGCCGTGCTAAGCGAGCAAAGGTGGAAGTATTGGCAACTCCACTGCAAACATAGATGAATACATCTGGTATTAACTCTCACAATGAAGGAGGTTCAGCTCCTAAAGAAAATACAAATTAAACTCCCAATACTAACATGCTTAGGAGAAGTGGGAGCAATTCTTGTACACCCCAATATCTATATGATTATTACTTGTTCTTGGGGGGAAGTTCACTCTAAAATTTCAGATTTAGAGGAAGAACCAAAGACTTATAAAGAAACAATAAGCTGCTCACATTCAAAACTATGGGTGAAAGCAATGCGAGAAGAATTAAACTCGATAAAAAAGAATAAAGTTTGGGAACTTGTTGATCTACCAAACAACTGTAAACCCATAGGTTGTAAATGGATTTTTAAAAAGAAAATTGAATGCAGCAGGTTTAGTGGAAAAAATATAAGGCTAGGCTTGTTGCTAAAGGCTTTACACAAAGGGAAGGATTTGACTTTATGGAAACTTTTTTTCTCCTGTTGCAAAATTTACTTCAATTCGTATTATTAGTGCTTTGACGGTGTATTATGATCTTGAAATCCACCAAATGGATGTTAAAACTGCTTTCCTTAATGGTTTTTTGGAGGAGGAAATATATATGAGACAGGAAGAAGGTTTTGGAGAAAAAGGAAATAAAAATAAGGTTTGCAATTTGAATAGATCAATTTATGGTCTTAAACAAGCTTCACATCAATGGTATATTTTTTTTGATAATGCTATCACGTCATATGGTTTTTCAATGATAGAAGGTGATCATTGTATATATACATAAGTTATGGGTAATTATTTTGTCTTACTATCCTTATATGTTGATAATATTCTCATTACTTCCAATAATAAAAAATATATTGATGGAAGTGAAAGCTTTGTTATCTTCTAAATTTGATATGAATTATATGGGAGAAGCTTCCTATGATTTAGAAGATGAAATACATAGATATCAGAATAAAAAGATTCTTGGGTTGTCCCAAAAGGCATACCTTCGACGTTTTGAAACAATTTTATATGGAAAACAACAAATCTATTAATGTACCTATTGTCAAGGGAACTAAACTCAGTGAGGAATTATGTCAAAAAATTCCAGAGGAAAAAACTAGAATGAATGGTATTCCTTACTCTTCAGCTTTGGAATGTCTTATGTATGCTATGTTATTCACACAACCTGACCTTAGCCATGCCATTAGAACTCTTAGTGGACATCAAAAGAATCCTGGGGAAGAGCACTGGAAACAAATCAAATATGTATTGCGTTATGTCAAAGGAACTATGGATTATTCATTATGTTTTAATGGTCATAATCTTCAGCTGCAAGGGTTATACTGATGCTGATTGGCAAGGAGGTCCAAATGACCGAAAATCAACTTCTGGTTAACTATTTTCTTTAGCAGGCGGTGCTATTTCTTGGTGCAGCAGAAAACAGGATTCAGTTACTCTTTTCCTCCATAGAAGCTGAATAGATTGCTGCATCTAAAGTAGCAAAGGAAGGTGTATGGCTGAGGGAATTTCTTGCATCACTCAAGGTCTTGAAGGATCCTAAATTTTATTGTAAAAGTAAACACATCGAAGGAAGCACTACTACAAAATAGGCTATAGTAGACGCCCCATCACAGACGGTTCCTTTGGAACCGTCTGTGTTGGGTCTGTCCGGACGTGGCATTTGCACTGCCAGCCTATCACAGACGGTTCTTATTAATATCCGTCTGTGATAGGCATCTATCACAAAGATTCATTAATAGAACTGTCTGTGAATTATCACAGACGGATCTATTCACAAACTGTCTGTGATAATCCAGCCAATCACAGACGGTTCTAATTAGGAACTGTCTGTGATAATTCACAGATGGTTCTAATTAGAACCGTCTGTGATTGGCTGGATTATCACAGATGGTTTGTGAATAGAACCATCTGTGATAGGTACACGCAGCGCTTCTAATTAAGAACCGCTCAGTGACATCTCGGCATTATATAAATTGCGCCGACACATCTCTTCGCCGCACCGCCCGCTTTGCCTTCGCCGCTCTGAGGCCTGTGTCCATCGCCACATCGCCGCATTGCCGCTGCCTCTGCCACTACCTCTACCTCTCTGAGCAACCTCGCTGCCGCAACCCGCCGCTAGCTCCACCCCGTCGCCACTTCCTCGCCTAGCTCCTCCAACCTGCGGCTCCTCCCCCGTTCGCCACTTAGAGAGGAGAAGGTTAGACCCCTGCCCCTAGCGCCTCCTCCACCCCACTGCCTCCTCCCCCATTGCGCCACTGCACCTTGCTGTGCCTCCACCCCCATTGCGCCACCTTAGAGAGGAGAAGGAGAGGAGAGGAATCGTATTTTCTTCGTGAGCTCCGAGGGTAACGATCTATAACCGTTTATGTTTGCTATAAATTAATCGCTAATCAATTTAAGTATGTTTGGTAAATAGGAAGCCCATTGCGCCGCCAACAGAGAGGGAAGGGAGGAGAAGGCGAGGATTGTCGAGAGATATTAGGTATTTTCTTCGTGAGCTCTGAGGGTAATGATCTATAACCCTTTATGTTTGCTATAAATTAATCGCTAATCAATTTGACACTAATTTATTACATGCATAGCGTAGATGGACCGAAACTAGATGTATGGTGTGAACCGTGTGAGTCAAGAGTACATTAATGGCATGGTTGCTTTTAGAAGAGCCACTGAGTAGGATATGTTGAAGAAGGGGATAAATTTTATGTACTGTCCATGCATTGATTGCGGTAATCTGAAGATGTTTAACAATGCGGCGCAGATCGAAGCATACTTGATTCGAAGGGGTTTCAAAAAAGGGTATACATGTTGGACCAGTCACGGTGAAGAGCAGATTATACCAGAAGTTAATAATGACGACATCGCCGAGGAAGTCAACGATTTGCTAGATGTGGACTGTGCTTTTGATGAGGATAGGTGGCATGATGACAATCTGGATCAGATGCTACGCGATGCAGAAGAGAACTACAGCGAGAGAGAGTTTTGTAAATTCAAGGGCTTAAGGGAGGACTCGGTGAGACCTTTGTTCCCTGGCTGCAAGCCGGAATACACAAGGTTGTCAACCGTGCTTGAACTGCTGAAATTGAAGGCAAGCAATGGTTGGTCCGATAAGAGTTTCACAGTGTTGTTAGGTCTCCTAGCGGACATCCTTCTGGAGGGAAACGTGTTGCCCAACACCACCTACCAAGCAAAGAAGGTTATTTGTCCATTGGGAATGGAAGTAGAAAGAATATATGTATGTCCGAATGATTGTATCCTCTACCATAAAGAGTATGCAGACATACATGTATGTCCCGTGTGCAAAGCATCTCGATACAAGCGCCAGAATACTGCTAAGGTGAAGCAAGGACCTCCTGCTAAGATGTTGTGGTATCTGCCTGTGATCCCACGTTTGAAGCGTTTATTTGCGAACCCAAAGGAGGCAAGATTGCTGCGTTGGCACTCGGAGGAGCGTAAGAGAGATGGAAAGCTAAGACACCTGCCGATTCGCCAAAGGAGAAACTTCGATCAAGAGCCAAGAGTTCGGTGCGGAACCGAGGAACATAAAGTTAGGGTTGAGTACGGATGAAATGAATCCTTTCGGTAACATGAGCAGCCGACATAGCACCTGGTCCATGAATCTATGTATGTAGAACCTTCCTCCTTGGTAGTGTATGAAGCGAAAGTACATTTTGATGTCACTACTTATCCAAGGGCCAAAGCAACCTGGGAATGATATTGATGTGTACCTAGCACCATTGCTGGAAGATCTTGTGACACTGTGGAACGAAGTGGTACAGGTATGGGATGCGTACAAATGAGAGAACTTCACTTTACGCGCCATGTTGTTCTGCACCATCAATAATTTTCCTACCCTTGGTAACCTGTCGGGCTTCAGTACAAAAGGAGCCAAAGCCTGTCCACACTGCTTAGATGCTACGGAGACTGTATGGCTGAACAACTCGCACAAAACTGTGTATATGTGTCACCGTAGGTTCCTTCCCAGGAGTCACCCATACCGCAAGATGAAAAAACAATTCAACGGAAATAAGGAGGATGGTTCAGCTCCAAGGGCTTTTAGAGGGAAAGAGGTCTATGATATGGTTAAGGATATCGATGTTGTGCTTGGGAAGGGACGTAAATTAAGAACCCGTCAGAAGAACATCTGGAAGAAGCGGTCAATTTTTTGGGACTTGCCTTATTGGGAGCACTTAGAAGTTCGCCACTGCATCTGTAACACCCCAACCCAACTAGGGCTTGGAATGCTACTAAATAAATATGATAACCATTTAAACATAAGGCATGGTTCTAAATTTCAGCATAACCTCCTTTGTATATCTAAGTATACCGGAGGTTTCAACAGATGCAAATATCATTATCACTATCTCAACATCCAAAGTTCATCAAGCATTCACAAATAATCTATTCAGCTAAAGCATAAGCAAACATAATCAAAATTTACTACTCTCATTAACTCAAATAATCCATGCAGTCAAGCATAGCCAAAAATCAATCCTTAAGCAGTTTGCTTATTATTCTGGTACGATCTAAATGATATTCATCTTTAAAAGAGTGTGTGGTAGTGAGTGCATCCATAGCAATCCTACTCCCTCCCATGCATGCCGTTCTTGCAGGTGGTACCTAAAAGCACAACAAAAGTAAGAGTGAGCCTAAAGACTCAAAGAAGTATCAAATAATGTGACATTATAAAACACCATTAAAACATCAGCATTCATTCTCACATCTTTACCATACATCATGCCATATGCTTATGCAATGCTCAATGCAACCTTTCTCTTTAACTCTTTTTGCATTTTACCGGTAATGCAAGGTATACAACCGTCGATGTATACCCATGTGCGTGCTTTCAAGCACAGGGACCAAGAGCCCAATACTCCGCAAGTAATGGGGACCACAAGCCCACACTCCACAAGTGTGGGGACCTCAAGCACGCCATATACATGACGGGACCTCAATCATTGCTTGGTCATCACATGACCAAGACTTCAATAAGCTTTCATGATGCATATGTATGAAATCTCAAATTACCACAACCATGCATCCAAGAACAACATTGCATATGAATAACCTATTCATACTACCAATGTTCATAATCATAAACTTCATAACTTTCAAACACCAATGGATAGCACGTAACTCTTAAAACTAGAAAACATGAGCATTACCATTCATTCCACCTTACCAGTCATGAATAATACAAATACTCATGGTATTTATCAAACAGTGCCAATCGTTAGGATCTATTCTATCCCTCATTATACTTGCCTTAACCGCGAGAGAACGAGGAACGTGTAGAAGGTGTTGTCCCTGGGATCAATCCACCACCTGAATATATTTATAACACACGCTAAGACAACAGTAGTGGACAAAACAAACTATATAAAAGCAATCATGAACTTGCACAAGCGTCTAACTCGATCCCAACCCCAATTCCTAAACATCGATCTGTCCCCTCTGTGGACAGTCATATTCTAAAATCTATATCTTTTTTTACATAAGTCCAAATGAGATGTTCTTGGACTTCCTGGAGAGGCTAACAAATTCTCCAACTAAGTCTAGTTGGTGAGCCTCTCTGAATCGGCCATCTAATACCCCTACCAAGCCAGTTAATAAAACATCGATTTCACATCGAGTTCTCTGGATAGTACACTGAAAATACCATAACTTCCAGTACGAGTGTCCAAATCTCACGTTCTTGAGCTTTCTGAAAAGATGAGACAATAATATACAACTTTCATTATACTAAGATTCTATAATTCTCCATTTAACTAATTGCTTAACCCAGATTACTAAACCTGTTAGAAAACCAACAAATCTACAGAACAGTCCCACTAATAAAATCATAACTTCTGCTACAGAGGTCCAAACAACGTGTTCTAGCACTTCACGGAAAGATGGCGACGTCCTATACATTACTCTAGGAGATGTCCACAACTGAATCTGCCCGAAAATATATCAAAACATTGATCTAACACGAACTGTCCTGAACAGGCCTAATTACCGACATTGCTAAATAATCAATAAATCGACTAATCGAAAGGGCATCGGATCTTACCCTTGAAGAACCGCTGAAGATCACGTACCGAGGCCACGATCTCTCCCTTTCCCCCTCTTCTTCCTTCCTCTTCCCTTCTTCCTTGGCCGGCAGCAAGGGGCGACATGGCTTGGGCAAGGAGGACGGCATGGAGGGAATGCGGCATCAATGGGGAGGGCGTGCTACAGTGCTACAGTGACAGTGGTGGTACTGTAGCACGGAATTACTGTAGCAAACTAGGGTTTCCCCTCCTTATTTTGTTGGTGGCTAATTTCCTCATGGGCCATGGGCCACTTTGGCTAATTCCCCCCCTTATGGCCGGTCACCACCTCCCACCTTTGGGCCAAATACCAATGGGCCTGAGGCCTCAGCCCAGGTTGTCCAAATTTCACTGTAAACCCCCTCTTTAACTGCTTAAATAACTATTTTCTATTTAGTCCTTCTCCTAATTTAATTATTCTCTCCCGAATAATCTTTCGAATACTTTTGGGGTATTACATTCTACCCCCCTTAAATAGAATTCGACCCCGAATTTTCCTTGTCGTTCTACTCGAAGAACAACCGCAAAGGAAGGTATCCAACAACGAACACGTACTCAACATAAACAACTCTGGAGTATGCTCACGCAAGCAAGACTCCAACTCTGAAGTCATTCTCCTCTTGGACTTATGGGACCACCGTACCTTGAGGCAACTGATGTACTACGCCTTGTCACTCGTACCATCCTAACCAGATCCACTCAATGGACAGGATCGAAGATGCGGTAATGCTCGCTGGTCAACGGCTCTTACGAATCCTCACACTCCAAATACCTCAAGCATTCTCTCAACACCGGTTCATCCAAAACATTATATAACCCGCTCCAAGATTCGAGACGGTTCTAGCGAATTGCTAACTTCAAACATCCCCACAACTTCTAGAAACAACCCAATGTACCTTGGGCTGTCCTTCCCTTTGGTACCAAACCACAAAATTTGTGCACAAGCATATGGAATGCTCATTCTGTCCTCAGTCGATCTCTTCATCCTAACCAGAGGGTCTTCGTAAGCGAGGACGCCAAGAACACCACTTATTTTAATCAAACTTTAATATTCAGATTCAAATTGAAAACAAAGGATTCACAATGCAATACCAATTTTTCTCCAAAACACTCAAATCCAAAATCAAAGATTCCTCCTGAAAACCTTTTCGCACTCCAACTAGGCGCTTTGCAACTAAACACCATATAAGCCAAAAGGAATTCGCTCAATGCCCAAATCAAATTATACATGATGTCCATCATAAAAATCCAACTCAAACAAGAACCAATAGAGCACTTCTCTACTCGAGAGAACATTCTTTTCTCAGATGTTTCTTTTTTGGGAAAGTTGGTTCTGTAGCATCAAAAGGTACATGTTTTGAAATGACGAGAATGCCCTCACCATCAAAGGATGCAATGCACTAAGGGTGAGGGCATTTTCGCCATTTCACCATTACTACTAACACCGTAATGGACTGAATGGTAAAAACCGAACGAAGCAAACTTTCAGTGGTAAAAAACTTAACGGAAATCTTTTGATGGTATTTTCCTAAAACGTGTACCTTTTGATGCTATAGAACCAATTATTTCTTCTTTTTTTTAAAAAAAAACCCTTTCCCAAATCATGGGTGTCCAGAATTATCACACTAACTCCTTCATCTTAACCGACAATCCCAAAATGATCCTCAAACCGAAAGATCAACCATACTTATTTAGAGGGACTCTACTAATCCACAAAAGGATTCTCTAGTCTACTCCTATACCAAAGGAATTATTTTGACAAATAGTTTTCGACATCTCAATAGAGATTTTTCACCCACAATCACATCATCTCATTCTGTTAAAGATAATCTACTTCAAATTCTCAGCACACATACTCATTTACTTTACCCAAAATATTCTATCAAAGATCAACACACTATTTAAAATTCGCTTCTGTTCAACTACCTCTACACATAATATTGGGTCTCCAAGGTCCTAGCATAAAAATGCAAAGCCCAAATTCAACTTCCAAGTCTCCTACCATTAATTTCTGGTATAATTGATAGGAAATCCTCAAATTCGCTTACTAAAATTTCACACAGCTCAACAATAACCTCAGTCGTTAATATCAACATTTCTCACTAATCAAGTAACCGCCCCAAGACGATTTATTTCACCAATCTTAGACCTTCTCTAATCCACACCAATCCAATCTAGTTACACAACCACAATATACCCATTCGTAATACCCTAATTAATTAACCAAGATTCAAACATACTCAATCACTAACGTCAATAAATAAATATATTCTTGACTAAGTTATCCTTAGAGATAATCTAACTCCCATAGGGTTACTCACTGAGGCCGAGTCACACTTGACAATAACTCAACAATTCCTGCTATCCCATTAATTAGCACGACGCTTAGGTTTCTCTACACCGCTACTCTCATTTAAATTCACCATCATAACTCTTCTACACAATTTTACTAAGTATCCAATTGTGATACTCTAATAAATTTATCAAGAGTCCATACTTTCGATAATCCCAACATCTCAACATGGGCAAAGGTTATTGGATTATAACTCGTCATAGGTTCCACTAGTGGTAACACTAATCAGCTTGTGAAAGAGATAAAGATATGCGGCCCTGTGTTCCTATGTCATATGTACCCGTTCGAGAGGTACATGGGAATTCTGAAGTCCTACGTACGGAATCGATCTCGACCGGAGGGCAGCATCATCGAAGGTTATGCAACCGAAGAGGTCATTGAGTTCTGCGTCGACTACATGGCATAGGTGGAACCGATAGGTGTGCCTCTATCTCGCCATGAGGGTAGACTGGATGGTATCGGGACCATCGGAAGAAAATCAATCACTCCCGATCTAGATACATACGCTCAAGCCCATTTCACGGTCTTGCAACACATGACCGAAGTGTCCTCGTACATCGACGAGCACAAAGACATGGCACGCCGACAGAATCCAGACTGGTCGGTGGTTTGGATCACGAGAGAGCACAACCGTCAGTTCAACGAATGGTTAAAGGTGCGAATCACTGGGAGGTCATCAAGTGATGATACGCTGCTATGGTTGGCACAAGGGCCACAATTTAAAATTGTCACATGGCAAGGATACGACATAAATGGGTACACATTTTATACGGCAGCTCAGGATAGGAAGAGCACAGTCTAGAACAGCGGTGTCCGCATAGATGCATTTAGTACCGATGGGCTGAGGAGCTCCTACTATGGGCAAATAGAGGACATATGGGAGCTCGACTACGTGCTTTTCAAGATCCTCCTATTTCGATGCCGTTGGGTCCATCTCCCACAGGTGAAGGTTGACAAGTACGGCGTCACTACCGTGGACCTCGAACGTGTTGGATACAAAGACGAACCATTCGTACTGGCTAACCAAGTTGTTCAAGTCTTCTATGTAACCGACCCAACAAATAAGAAGCGCCACATAGTTCTTCATGGAAAAAGGAGAATTGTCGGAGTTGAGAATGTAGTGGACGAGGAAGAATACAATCAATTTGACGAGTTGCCTCCTTTTGGAAACAGCATTAGGCTCGAGGAAGAACCCAGTGAGGAAGCTAGCTATATGCGCGTCGATCATCATGAAGGGCTATATTTTAATTAAGAATTTACTCTATTGTAATTAATTTATTCCATAACATCATGTGTTATGGACTTGTAATCTCATATATTTTGATGTCAACGTGAAATTGTCATGTGTTGATGTGTTATGGACTTGTCATCTTTGATATTGATGTCAATGTGGACGCAATTTTGGAGTATCAAAATTGGTTTCACTTGATTTGGAGTTGAGTTCAATTAGATATGAATTTTTGAAGTCAAATGTGTTATGAACTTGTCATCATACTTTTCACTAGGTTCATATGGATTTGTCATGATTGTCATCATACTTGTCACCGGATTTTGTCAGGATATCATAGATTGTCACAAGATTTTCTCAGGCTATCACAGACGGTTTGTGAATAGATGATAACATGATGCATTTGAATCAGTTCTTTTATCCAACATAAACATGTATTAGCCAACAGCAACATACATGAATAAAGAGCATACTCATACTTCTAGCATTCATGATCAGCGACAAACACATCATTCTAACATCCATGAGTAGAGAATATACACATATTCTAGCAAACACGAATAATCACTCTTAATTATTCTATCACTAATTGTACTTGCCTCAACCGTGCGAAGAAGGAAGACGCGAAGAGGGTGCTGCCCCTGGAACCAAACCCACATCTGAATAATTTTAACAAACACTCTAAGATAACAATTATGGACCAAACATTGCTAGAAACAAATATGTAACTCACTACGCTCTCTAGCGCAACCCAAAACTCTAAATCCCATGACATCGATCTGTCCCCAAAACACACAGTCCGCTTCTAAAAATCCTAACTTTTCATCTAGATATCCAAAAGGGGTGTTCTATGATTCTCTGGAAAGCTTATTAATATATCTACATAAACCTAGTTGGTGAGCTTTCCATATTCAGCCAGCTTTTATCCTTCCCAAACAGATTAACAGAACAACTAAATCTTGTCAAGGGTTCTGGACAGCGAGACTAAACCTCATGTATCTTTCAGTACAATTATCCAAAATTTACTTTCTCTAGCTTTATGAAAACCTTATAAAAATACCTACAACTTTCGCTTTGGTGAGATCTTCTAAATAATTCATTAACTATTTGCTAATGACCGATTAGCACTAACTGTCAGAATTATGACAGAACCACAGAACAGTGATGCTATGAAAATCATATCTCCTAATCCGCTCATCCAAACGACCTGATCCAAGACTCTATGGAAAGCCAGTGATGTCATCCACAACTCTCTAGGAGACAGCCAGGTCATAAACCACAATTATCATCCTCAAAACTGTCGGTCACCACAGACTGCCCTAAACCGATCTAATACCAACATTGCCTAAATACAAGATTACACTACTATTTGAATGAGATTAGGGGTTACCCTTGGAGAACTACTGATAAACGTAGAAACCAGGCCGCGATCTCTCTCCTTCCCTTCTCCCTCCTTCTCCTTCCTCTTCTTAGCCAACCAATCACTCGGGTGATCTTTCCTTCTTCCTCCAAGTAGGCGACAGCATCAGGGGCTTTCTTCACAGGCAGTAGGAGGTCTCACCAGAGGGGGAGGTGCTGGGGCGCACGGGAGGAGGCACAGGGTGGCGGCCAAAGGTATGGGGGTGGCGGCCAAAGGGAGGGGGGAATAGGGGGGCTAGGGTTTTAGGGGAGGGTGGCGCCTCCCCCCCTATGGCTTGCTCCCACAAGGCCTCATGGGCCAAGGCCCAAGCCCAGGTTGTTTACCCTTTGCATAAACCCCCTCTAATCCTCTGTTAAATCGCTTTGCTAATTGGTCCTTCTCCCTAATTTAATTATTCTCTCTCGAATTAAATTGGAGTATTACATTCTACCCCTCTTAAACAGAATTCGTCCCCAAATTCTAACCACGCTTAACGCCAAAGATCAATCACAGCTAGAATTTACCAACAATACCACGCACCTGCTGTGAACAATTATGGATATTTGTAGCATCCCAAAGTGATGTTACCAAATTAAAAATAAATAAAGATATTATTTTTATTGGATTTTCTGAAATTTGAAAGAGTTTTATTGCTTTATTCAAGTTTTTGAAGTTTTATTTGAGTTAAAGTTGAAAAATAAAAATTAAATTAATTTCTGGAATTTTAAAAGCTTTTTCCTAAATATTTTAACGCCAAAATAATTTATTTGCAAAATTAAAAGCCAACTTTAAGTTGGAAATAATTTTATTAAGTCCAAAATAACTTTAGGAATTTTTTGTGAATTTTTCTAAAATTTTTGAACTCTATTTGCTATCTTCTAAAAAATCATATTTAATTTATTGTTATTGCCACAGTAATTCAAAAAAAAAATCTATTTTCTACCGCACGGGGCGCAACTTCCCGCACAGTTACCCATCCGTGACATGCTCCAGCGCCATGCATGCTCAACGTGCAAGTGCCATGCATTAGCTACCACCTACCTATTTTCCCTTTCTTAATTCATACCTTCCCTTCTAACCTTTTCTTCTTTCCTTCTTTCACCTTTTCATCTTCTACCTCCCGATGCTTTCTTCTTCCGGTTGTTTTCTTCAACCATGAAGCAGCAATGGCAGTGCCGCCCCTTACCACCAACTGAGCTCCATGACCACCTCGCCGCCGGTCACCTCCACCACCGCCGCCGACCGCGCCACCTCCCTCCCCTCTCTCCCTCCTTGCTGCCATGCAAAGCCAATTGCAGCCGCAGCCATTAGAGGACGTTCGAAGCTTTTCAAAACCCGCAAATTTCTCAACCATTCTTCGCGAAATTTGCGGCATTCAAACCCCCGGTCATCACCTCCCTCATATTCGGCCATCATTTCTTTCCTTACTCACCCCACTCCCTGAATCACCGCCGCCGTCCCGTTCAGCCTTCTTGCGCCCTACGCCGCCTACGCCTCGCCCTAGCCCCTATAAATAGCAGCATCCGGTGCCTCTCCTCTCCCTCATCCATTCCGCGAAATCCCATCTCCTCCCTCCCTTTCTCCTCCCAACAGTTGAAGCTTTTCTTCCTCCGGCCGAAAGCTTCTCTGCCACCTCTAGCACCGCCCCCGGTGGGTATCCGCCACCCTCGTCACCACTACCGGCTTCGCAACGTCGTGCTCTACCTCGGGCTCCCCTCCCCTCGCTAGCATTGTGGCCGGAGCGCCGCCACCGTGCGCCACCACCGTGGGCTGTTGACGCCACCGCCGCCGCCACCGGCCGCCCCTTGCTGTGCCGCCACCTCTTACGGCATCGTCGCAAGGTGAGCAATCTATTTTTGTTGTTCGCGAGCCACCACCCCCTGTTCTCTCCCAGCGCCACCACCTTTTTCCATGGATGCATGCTGTTCGGCCTAGCAGGAAGATAAACAGTAGCAAATTTATCTAGTTGATACTTCATGGTTAGTACATACACATGTTATTCTTCCAAAAATTCTTTCTCTCACATGCAAGCTCCAAATCCGTTAATTCTTCCTTCTAAATTCATCTACTATTTTCAGTATTTATTTCGTAATTTTTAGATTTTATTTAATTTCTGTTGATTAATTGGTCCATTTTTGCAAGTCCTCGTTGTCACCGCCGCCGGCCATATTTCTCCGTGCTGCCACCTCCTATGCCTTCCTAGGGTCCAGGACGACCCATTTGGTTGTTCCCGGCTGCCGCCATCCCTTTCCTCTCCGGTGTCGTCGTCATGGCCGAAAGCCTTTGGCTTTTATAACCGGTCACATGCACGTGCACGTACAAAAATCCTATTCGACTAGAAGTTACATACAAAGCTAACCCCGTAGACTCCCTTTTACATCTCGGAAACCCACTAATTAGTCTACCAAATTTGGCTGCCCCACCCCATATCTCAGAGATAGGAAACTGCTTGGTCGACGCTGTGGGTACGCTGCCTCCAACTTCTCTTGCGGACAAATAGGAAACACACGCACTGATCTCCTGAAATCTTGGGCATCATATCGATCATTACCTCTAAAGAAATCATCACGTAATATCTGTACTGCTATCCTTATGGAAATTGCATGCACGTTGGTTTCCCTTGGTGCACTTGCATGCATGGGAATATGGCTAAACTTGGTATGGAATGTTAATCTGAATCGTGGCAATTCCAACTCGCCCCTCCGGGCTCCCACGCAAACTTATGCACGCACACAACCCATGCATCGGGACCACACATGCATAGCCTCTCCTCACGCACGTCTATGATCTCTTCACGGGTAGCAACACCTGCGTGCTTAGTCTTCACGTCCAGGCATACAAGTGCACCACACACGCAAGCATGTGTCACCCAAACTTGTACGCACGATACTTCTAGGGCCGCATTAACCTCAAACACATCATGCGTTACTGACCCTCCTTCCGACTCCATGCACAGCTGCATATGCATGCATACTTTTGGTTCTACATTATTTTGACCAACCTATGCACAAGGACTAAAAGAAGAAGGCATAAAATTTGTAGACGGTATCTACGCCGCATCAATGTAGACCCTCCTTGTCATGCCCTCAATACTTTAGCTCCTTCCACGTTCCCAGTCAATCGAAAACATGCAGTCCAAATAGTGAAATTCGGAATTTCATTATTTAATGTGATTTGCAACCTTCTGGAAATTCGTTCTCCCTCATACGAACTCCGATTACACCGATTCAAATTTCTAAATTCATATAAAGTCGATACCTTCCTAGAAGTATTTATTTTATAATTTTTGGATTTTATTTGAATAGTAGTTGAATTCGGATCGTTTACGCATATAGATTTTCGACGACTTCGGACGACCGGATTTCAACACCATTTGGGAACATCGATTAATTAAGCAATGGAAGTTATACCCTTGATCATATTGAGCCCAGTAATTAAAATTATTTAAATTTTGTTTTAAATTATTATTGCATGCTTATTTCTATACAGTAATTTAAATTCTCGTTTTAAACTTGTAGTTATACCTAAATCCTTTGTACTGCCAGTCTTGATATTGAAATATTCATACCTAGTCACCTTAGACAATAATCTAGTTTATGCAATAGTATGAACTAGAGCATTTTGAGAAAAACTATGCTTAGCCATGCTTAGACCCGAAATATTTGATTTGGGGAATTTTAGCCAAAAATCAAATGTTGTTTAAAAGTCTATGGCATTGGGTTGTCATGGAAGTTTGCAAATGATTTTGGAAAATAAAATCAAATTGAAAATTGGTTTGTACTTGGGCGAAATGGTTGTCTGGATGGTGCATGTCAATGCACGGGCTCAATCTCGATTAGGGTTGAGGCCCATGAGTTTTAGTGGAAGTCGCCCAAGTCAGTTAAGGACCAGCCTTTGAGCGATCCTTTGCTATGCCTATAATAGGCTATGCCTCACCGTACAACCACATGTCTCCAGAATGGGGCGTGGGATCTGGCTGATTAATTTGTGGAGTTCCATCGCGGTTTATCGTGTATGTACGTGGGTGGTCTTTCATGGCCTGTCTTTCATGACTATTTTATTCCCACCTGGCATAAGAGGGGGCACCCACAAACCCGGGACGGTCACCCAAAGGGGATTTATAAACCTTAATGAGGGTGGACTGCGGTGGAACGATGCATTGTAAAGGCCTTGTCATGAACTCTAGACTTCTTACCTTCGGCAATGAGAGGTGGTATTGACGGATGCCAAACAAACTAGAGGAATCATGTCATATGGGTAAAGTGTACAACCTCTGCAGAGTGTAAAACTATTCGAATAGCCGTGTCCACGGTCATGGACATGCTAGCAAAGCCTCTCAAAGTTAGACTTTGGTTTTTGGTTTCAAAAGACTTCATCAAATGGATTATGCAAATGAGAATTGGGCGGGAAGCCATGTGATAGGAGGGTATCCTTCACCATTCATGTGTGAATGTTATCTGACTATAAAATTGATTTAGAAAATAAATTTTAGTTATGGAATAACTGCTTTGGAACTTAGTACAAGTATTTAAAGAAAATACTGCTTTATGCAAATTCAACCATATTAAGCCTTCCTTTGAGATATCCATGTATGCATGTCATCCTGTTATTTGACGGGTGTAACTTGCGAGCACGGTAGTTGTGCTCATACTTGCTTTATGCAAACAAATTTCAGAGGAGAAGGACTTCGCTCCGGTGTGGATCTTGACGACTAGGCCGCTTCCCCAGTCAATTGCCTGTGGCAGATTAACTGGACTCTACTACATCTTCTTCGTCTTCCGCTGTGTTCTTTAACAGGCTTGTAAGCCCCTTTTGTAATAAACTTTGTTGTTAATTATTAATAAAGTTATGCGATTTATGGATGTTACCATATCTGTTTAACTGTGTGAACTAGCTACTGATCATGGGACTAGTTCAGAAATGCACAGAGGATTTGGGGTGTTACTCCCGGGTCCGACAATATTGCTCGCACATATGAGACTCCAATTTCCAAGTCATTTTCCTCTCGGAATTATGGGACCACCGCACCTTGATACAACTGATGTATTACGCCTCATCACTCGTACCGACCTAACCAGAACCACTCAACGGATAGGACTCAAAGATGCGATATTACTCGCTAGTCAACGGCTCTTATGAAACCTCACACTCCAAATACCTCAAGCATTCTCTCAACACCGGGTCATACAAAACGTTATATACCCTGCTCTAGGACTCGAGACGGTTCTAGCGAATTACTATCTCCCAAATCCCCACAACTTGCAGAACAAACCAAATATACTTTGGGCTATCATTCCCTTTGGGACCAAACCACAGAACTTGCACATAAACATATGGAACTCTTGTTCCATCTCTCAGTCAATCTATTCACCTTAACAAGGAGCACCTCCTTTAATTAGGAACGCACAACAGAACTCGTTTTAAACAAACTCTTTTACAAACAGAGCCAGCTGAAAGTAAAGATTTATCATCGCAAATGCACAATACCAACTCCCCACCAAAAGAGTCGAATCCAAAATCAAAGATTCATCACGAAAACCTTCCCACTTTCCAATTAGGCAGTTTGCAAATAAACACCATGTAAGCCAAATGAGAAATCACTCGAATACCAAAATCAATCATTTACTTTGTTCTTTCTGAACCGGAAAGAACCACCTTACCAACATAGAGTCAACTCAAATTGTACATGATCTTCGTCATAAAAACCCAACTCAAACAAGAACCAATAAAGCACTTCTTTACTCGAGAAAATATTCTTTTATCAGATGTTCTTTTAAAAAATAAACCCTTTTCATAATCATGGGTTTCTAAATCATCACACTAACTCTTTCCTCTTAACCGACAACCCAAAACGATCATTAAACCGAAAGAACAACCATACTTATTTAGAGAGACTCTACTAATCCACAAAAGGATTTTCTAGTCCACTACTATACCAAAGGAATTATTTTGATAGATGGTTTCCAACACCTCAATAAAGATTGTTCACCCACAACCACATCACCTCATTCTATTAAGGATAATCAACTTAAAATCCTCAGCACACATGCTCATTTACTATTCCTAAAGGATTCTATCATTGATCAACACACTATTCAGAATCCACTTTTGTTCTTCTACTTCTACACATAATATTGAGCCTCCAAGGTCCTAGCATAAAAATGCAAAGCCCAAATTCAACCTCCAAGCCTCCTACAATGAATTTTTGGTAATTGATATGAAATCCTCAAATTCGTTTTTTCTCTCTAAAATTCCACACAACTCAAATAATAACCTTAGTCATTAATATCAACATTCCTCACTAATCAAGTAACCGTCCAAGGCGATTCACTTCACCAATCTTGGACCTTCACTAAACCACACCATTCAAATTCACCCACGCGATCACAATATACCCATTCGCACATACACAATCACTAACATCAATAAATAAATATATTCTTGACCAAGTTATCCTTAGAGATAATCTAACTCCCAGAGGGTCACTCACTGAGGCTGATCCATACTTGACAATAACTCAACAATCCCTGCTATCCCATTAATTAACACGATGGTTAGATTTCTCCACACTGCTACTCCCATTAAACTACACCATCATAATTCTTCTACACATTCTTACCAGGTACCCCATTTGCGATACTCTAATAAATTGATCAAGATTTCCATACTTTCTAATTCTAATATTTTGTCCAAATGAACAAAAGATCTTGGACCACAAAATCACTATAGGTTCTACTAGTTGCAACATCATAATTAGTTAGCTCCAAGGACAACCATTTTATTAAATCAAATCCTCTTCAAGGATTATTCCAAAGAATCAATTTATCACTCAATGCATCTCAACACCTTGATACCTAAAGTCTTACAAAATCATCTACTTGACCACCACTATCTAGTTGCCACTCTACGTCCTACAAGACTCCTCAACACAAATTGGTTAATCCTTTCTCAGAAGAAAAGGCAAATAGAGACAGTTTCAGTAGATAGGAAACGTTACTCCTCGCGGTAGACACAAGACCAAGAGAAGTAGTCAGATAGTAGTGATCTCGGAAAATAAAAGACGAGACTACAGTTGAGGGCACATGTTCCACAAGAAGAGAATATCAAACCTCAGCCAATAAGAATAAAGCATTACTTTTGAAACTCGAGAAACCCTTATGCGGCTAATAACAAAGTTAAGTACGCTTCAAAAAGCTGCAAGCTACAAAACTTGAGTCCAACCTCAAAGACCTCTACTACGCTCTTTCTTCTAACAAAAGAAATAATTGTTCTCTGATTGTAACATCTTTTTTTTCCAACTCCAATAAAAGAGCCTCTAAGTTTAAATCACATGAATCACTTAAGAATCAAATAGAACTTTTCCGACACTTCGCTTTGCTCAACAAATTTCAGCTACTACCCAAATCATGAGATCCAGAAGACCACAAATGCAAAACTCAAGACATTTTCACCTAATCTATATCACGAAAGGCGATCAAATTACTTTCTTTCTAAAAGAGTCATCACCACTCCAACAAATCACAATCCTTTGCAGACCATCTTACTAACATCAAGAATAATTCACTCTTAACAAGAATCGTTATCGTCAACCCTTTCATTATAAAGCCCCCAAGGGCTCACCAAATGGTTCCATACTACTTGTATCATCTCATCCTCAAATTGAGAGTATACCAAAATCTTACAACCTCACTACAACAACCACTTTATTTTAGAGGGAATGTACTACACAATTTAAAATGTTATACCAAAACCCTTTCATCATGGATATGCTATCATCCGACTATTTCACAACCATGTCAGCATAAGCCATCTATTAAATCACATCAGTTCAACTCTTATAGATGCTCAACACCACACGCCAACGCATAACAGTTGCACTCCAACCATTATCAACTGGCTTCATCATGAAATCTATATGCTACCTACTTTCCTTGCCAAATCACATGAGCAATTACAAACACATATTCAACCGTTCTACCTCACATTCATAATTTGGTACAAAATCGTAATAAAACTTCAAGAATCCAAATCTTCCATCATTCAAAAGTCTCAAGAACACTACAACCGAGCTCATCCCATCGTTCTATATAGAAGAGCTATCCAGAACTCCTCCCATAATATTCTACACCCACTAGTTTCTATCCCTTCAATATTTTGTAGGCAAATCCAACAATTAATCATGGTAAGAAATATGTAGATCGAATAACTATATATGTTCAACAAGTATCCATAGAAAATATAATTCCAAGATTAATATCTACTAAGGCAATAATCTAGCATCTCCTCAACTTTCCCTTCTCACACAGTTAATTTCATCCATTGAGGCAAAATAATCCAACAAGTTTAGCAAACTAAATAATTTTAATGGTCAAACCAGTTCATCAAGAACTACTACAAGACACCATCAAATTAATCAACTTCCCTTCCGAGGATCTTGGTTAAGATCGAGTATGCACCACACTACAGACCCAACTTGACAACCCATACCATATCCATTAATTTCTTTAATTATAACCTCTCACTTAACCATGACAAGACATCGCTAAAGGGTTTAACATTTCCTTTCATAAAAGAGAAGCATTCAATTTCAGCACTCAAAATACCCAAAAGAGATACATTGGGTCAAAGCTTCCACATGCTGAAGGACTTGCAAAAGGAAACTTTCATTATTCAAAACATCAAGCGAATAAATGAGTCATGTTTTCCAATGAGAAAGATAGAACTCCAATACAAAGGACAATCTTGATAATTAACCAAGTTCACCAGCCGCAAAAGTAACTCAACAGTTGGAAAACAATAATTGCTTTAAGGAACAAATTAAACCAATAGAAACACATCAACTACTTTGTAACCACTAACCCAAGAAAATTCATCAACCAACAGCGAGTAATCAGAATAACCAAATATATAAACGCAAGGAAAACATCAACCTTTCTCAAAGAAACCCATCTCCAACATTTGTAACTAAGTTACCCGGGGTAAACACTTCTCCTTCCCCATACCGCAAATGGTGGTACAACCTGGCCATGCCCATGGCCTCAACCCATCTCTACCTCTCGACATCGTCTAACATCACACATAACAATCATATAATCAATTAACAAGCAATCATACTCATATCAGCAATCATCAATACGATATAATGGAAACGTAAATGCAATGCTTTGCCCATTCCCATCCTACTGTGCACCAATGTGTCAAATTTTAAGTTGATTAGCCATTAGCAAATTTTAAATAATCTATTCACCACAGACCTAAAGCCCGCTCTGATACCAACTGTAAAAACCCAGCCCATCAAGAGCCGGGAATGCTACCAAAATAACAAGTAACAATTTAAAACCTAAGACATAATTCTAAATTTCGGCATAACCTCCTTTGTATAGTTAACCATACCAGAGGTTCCAACAGATATCAATGATAATATTCATTAATCCAAACATCCAAATTAAAACATAATAATAAAAACATCCATAAGCCGTTAATCAACGCTATTACAAACCATCAAGTGCATAAAACATAACCAATCGAAATTCTCTAAGTAGTTTGCTCAATTATTAACTCATAATCCAAACTTAATCAATTGTGAATAATTCGTGATGGTGTGCAACCAATCTTATGACTATTTCCTCCCATGAATGATGTTCGCGCAAGAGGTACCTAAAAATACAAACAAACAGCAAGAGTGAGTCCAAGACTCAGCAAAGTACAATTAACAAGACAATTCTATACACAATTATATTATCATCATCCAACCATAATTCTTTAGTAAACCAAACCATATGCTCATGTAATGCAAATGCACAAATGCAACTTTTCTTTTCTCTTTGCATATACCGGTAATGCGTAGTATGCATCCGTCGATGCATACCCATGCCTGTGCCTTCTAGCATAGGGACCATAAGCCCACACTCCACGAGTGTGGGGACCTCAAGCCCGTCTAATACATGATGGGGACCTCAAAATCAATGTTTGGTCACCATGTGACTAAGACTCAAAGATGATAACATGATGCATATGAATCAATTCTTTTATCCAACATAAACATGTATTAGCCAGCAGCAACATACATGAATAAAGAGCATACTCATACTTCTAGCATTCATGATCAGCGACAAACACATCATTCTAACATCCATGAGTAGAGAATATACACATATTCTAGCAAACACGAATAATCACTCTTAATTATTCTATCACTAATTGTACTTGCCTCAACCGTGCGAAGATGGAAGACGCGAAGAGGGTGCTGCCCCTAGAACCAAACCCACATCTGAATAATTTTAACAAACACTCTAAGATAACAATTATGGACCGAACATTGCTAGAAACAAATATGTAACTCACTACGCTCCCTAGCGCAACCCAAAACTCCAAATCCCATGACATCGATCTGTCCCCAAAACACACAGTCCGCTTCTAAAAATCCTAACTTTTCATCCAGATATCCAAAAGGGGTGTTCTATGATTCTCTGGAAAGCTTATTAATATATCTACATAAACCTAGTTGGTGAGCTTTCCATATTCAGCCAGCTTTTATCCTTCCCAAACAGATTAACAGAACAACTAAATCTCGTCAGGGGTTCTGGACAGCGAGACTAAACCTCATGTATCTTTCAGTACAATTATCCAAATTTTACGTTCTCTAGCTTTATGAAAACCTTATAAAAATACCTACAACTTTCGCTTTGGTGAGATCTTCTAAATAATTCATTAACTATTTGCTAATGACCGATTAGCATTAACTGTCAGAATTATGACAGAACCACAAAACAACGACGCTATGAAAATCATATCTCCTGATCCGCTCATCCAAACGACCTGATCTAAGACTCTACGGAAGGCCAGCGATGTCATCCACAACTCTCTAGGAGACAGCCAGGTCATAAACCACAATTATCATCCTCAAAACTATCGGCCACCACAGACTACCCTAAACCGATCTAATACTGACATTGTCTAAATACAAGATTACACTACTATTCAAATGAGATCAGCGGTTACCCTCGGGGAACCATTGATGAATGTCGAAACCAGCCCGTGATCTCTCTCCTTCCCTTCTCCCTCCTTCTCCTTCCTCTTCTTGGCCAACCAATCACCCAGGTGATCTTTCCTTCTTCCTCTAAGTGGCCGGCAGCACTAGGGGCTTTCTTCACTGGCAGTAGGAGGTCTCACCGGAGGGGGAGGTGCTTCTGGTGGTGCTGGGGCGTAGGGGAGGAGGCATAGGGTGGCGGCGAAAGGGGGTATGGGGGCGGCGGCCAAAGAGAAGGGGGAATAGGGGGCGGCTAGGGTTTTGGGGGAGGGTGGCGCCTCCCCCCCCCTATGGCCGGCTCCCACAAGGCCTCTTGGGCCACGGCCCAAGCCTAGGTTGTGTACCCTTTGCATAAACCCCCTCTAATCCTCTGTTAAATCGCTTTGCTAATTGGTCCTTCTCCCTAATTTAATTATTCTCTCTCGAATTAAATTGGAGTATTACATTGTCGCTTCGTGAGAGATTTTAGTAATATTACTGCCCCGTTAAATGAATTAACAAAGAAGGGAGTACCTTTTGTGGGGGACAGGACAACAGAGCGCTTTTGATAATTTGGAAACACATCTCACATAGGCGCCTCTGTTAGCTCTACCTGATTTCGCTAAAACCTTTGAGATTGAATGCGATGCTAGTGGAATAGGTATTGGTGGTGTTCTTATGCAGGTACGTAAGCCAATTGCTTATTTTTTGGAGAAATTGAATCGAGCTCAACTGAATTATCTTGTTTATGATATGGAGCTCTATGCACTGGTTCGTGCTTTTGAAACTTAGCGACATTACTTATGGCCTAATGCTTTTGTCATACATTCTGATCATGAATCTCTCAAGTACTTGAAAGGCCAATCTAAGTTGAACCGTAGACATGCTAAGTGGATGGAATTTGTAGAAACTTTCTCATATGTTGTTAAGTATAAGAAGGGCAAAGATAATGTGGTTGTTGATGCTTTGTCTTGAAACTGCATTCTTTTAACTCAATTGGATACTAAGGTGCTTGGTTTAGAGAATTTGAAACAATTATATGCTATTGATAGTGATTTTGTTGAACCCATTGCGCGTTTTTCGCATGGGAAAGGATGGGATAAATGTAACATCCCAATTTTCTGAGCTTTAAAAATCATTTTAATAGTTAGTAGGCGAAAATTCACCATTTGGATTTTATTTGAATTTAATTTAAAAGCTTAAACATGGACTTTGTACATCAAAACAATTTAACAAGACTAAAGTCAACATCAACAATGGTCAAAACTATTTTATTTGGATTCTATGTGCTTGGATATATTTTCTAGACTTTTCTAGAATTGTTCCAAGTTCATTTGCTATTTTCTATATGCTATTTGTGTTTTCTGGTATTTTCTAAAAAGAAAAATGTATTTAAAATCTCAGAAAAGCTTCCAAGCTGAATTCCAACTCATTCGGCCCACTCCTGTTCCTTTCGACCTAGTCCCGCGCCGGCCCGGTCTTCCCGCGCGCGCGCCTGCTTCCTTGTGTCTCTACCAAGTGGGCCTGCCTTGAGTCGTCGTCCTCACCAAGTCGTCTTCTCTGCGCGAGCGCTGCCTAGACCGCCATGGCTGGGAGCTCGAGTCCTGTACGACAACGTGGATTTCCCAACTAGATCCCTTCTAGAAACCGTATCAAAATCTTATCCCTATCTCCCTGCAACCGAATCATATCAAATCTTATCTCCAATCAGTCTCTATCTCTAAGATTCTCGGAGATTTGTTTCGTGTTCTTCACGGACTCGATTTGGGATCTCCTTATCTTGTGCCACCCCGGCCCTATAAATAGGACCACTGGGTTCGCCAGTGCCTCCTGATCCCATAGCCGCCACACTCATCCACCCTAAAGCCCTAGCGCCGCCGCAATCCGGATTTTAGGGTTTTCGTCCGAGCTTCTTCTTTTGTCGATTCCGCCACCATCTTTGCCGCCGCGTCATCCTCGAGCACGCCACCGTGTTCGCTGTCACCAGATCTACCTCCAGAGACCATCCACGCCGCCGAAGTCTCGCCGAGAAGCTTGTCCGACAATATCAGAACGTCTCCACCGCCTTGAGCTCGCCGCCGGTCACCTCCGTCCACCTCAACCACCCGGGAGCACACCACCAGGTTCGTAATATCCTCAGCTACACGCTGATACCATCCATACCTGCCGGAGCGCCGCCGTTCGCCATTGTCACTCGCATCCGAAGCTCGCCGTCGGTTGTCGATGTGTCCAGCCACGTCAGCCGCGATCTCAGCCCTTGTGCGTACATGTCATCTGATGTGGTGCTGAGTCACGAAGTGTCAGCGCACGCGTGTGCAGTCCAACCAAAACTCCCAGATCCAAACTTTCGTAGATTGGTTTCACCATGCACGAAGCCACTGCCTTGTGGGTCCCATTGTTAGATACACTGTTCCGTGAGCCATGAACCCATAGACCGTAGCCCTAGCTTCATGGACTTGGTCCATGGACCGAGGGCCCACATGTCATTCTCTGTAACCTTTTCCTGATTTAATTTAATTCGGGAATTCAGTGCGCTGACGTCATCGTTGCGCAGTAATCCGGTTTTTCTTCAGAGAAATAATTCGGATAATTCAATAATTCCTTTTTAGGGTTTTCTTTAGATTTCAAACATCCGAAAGCCCATATCTTTTGCATCCGAACTCCGATTGAGTCCATTCAAATTTCTAAATTCATCTAAATTCGAGATCTATCTATCTGAGATTTTTATTTAATTTTTGGAGTTGGTTTTGCCTCTGTTATTTATTTTTTTCGTTTATTTGCTTTCGTTTGCGAGTAGACATCGATACTTCGGGAAGATTTGAAGAAGAAGGAACACCTCAAGAGCAAGATTAGTACTTAGATCTATCTCAAGGCAAGTTATCCTGTTGAATCCCAGTTTTCTAAAATTACTTTGATTCAAATTATTGCATCTACTTTAATTATTTATTTCAATGTTTTTGGGACTAGTTAATATCCAATTTGTTATGACCTCCTTGTCTAATTGTATGCCATAATCTTTGGTCACCCTAGTTTGGTTTATTTAGTTGGTGCTATTGTATTACCAACATGGGATGGTTAGATGCGATTAGATTGCTTAGCCATGCTACGAGTCATCATCTCATGTAAGTTGCAAATATAAACTTGACTAAGTGACTATGGAACTATGTGATAAAAATTGTGTGCACTATGTGCTATTACTCCTTGATGGCAGATGTTGCACTTAACCAACAGGGTAGGAAAAGGTTTTGGACGGGGGCAAGTGGTCCTGTGTGCTTTTATGGTGGATCTGTGTTAGCGGGAATGATAGGTTAGAATTTGGAAGTCTTGCCTCGGTCAAATTAAGGACTTAACTTTGTGCGCCATTGAACTGAGCCTTTTGTACAACCACATGCCTGGTATGGGACGGGTCTAACTTAGTAAGTTATGGAGTATTGACATTGGTTACTCAGGAAGTAGGTTAGCTGTGTCGAATTGGGTGGAGGTGTGTACTACCAAGTAGTCGCATCACGGGGTGGTACGCCGTTTCCCTGTCCAACGGTGTGCGTCTGTGGCGGCTAAGCATACCGGGAGTGTCAATGTCGAGATGAAGTTTCTAAACTGTTTTGTTACGGCTAGTGCTAGCTACACTAGTTGTATCGTGTGGGTAAAGTGTACAACCTCTGCAGAGTGTTAATCAATCTATTCGAATAGTTGCGTCCGCGGTCATGGACATGCTCAGGGATTTCACACGAGGGGTAGATTTTCATAAAAACTTTGGGAAGGGAGCTATGTGATCTAAGTCATATGGCTATGTGAATAACCTACTTAGGCTATGTGTCTTTGTGAAAACAGCTGATAAAATTACTACTGTCTATTTGTTTTACTTATGCTTTCAATCTATTATTCATATTCAAATTGCACATGTTGCATTTCTGCAAAATAACCACAGAAGCCATTCCTTTGGAATAAGCCTGCATCTATAATTGCATTTCTGTGGTATGACTTGCGAGTACGGTTGTGTACTCATGCTTGCTTTATTAAATCAAGCAGAAGTGAAGGAATCGTCAGTCAACAAGGTCTACTTCAAGGATCGTGGAGAACTAGGTCGCGCACCCTAGCCGATTGCCTGTGGGCATATGGATGGGCATCACTGAAGTTATTCTGTTTTGTTCCGCTGCAGCTTCACTAAGCTATTTGCCCTCTGAAGCATTAATTGTAAGCTTGACCTTAAGGTCTTTACTCTGATGTTTATTGTTATTTGCCTATATATTAGTAATCTTTATATATGGAAATGATATTTCACTGATGTTGCCACTGTGTGCACTAGCGTGATCCTGGACTAGTGCATTATACACAGAGAGTCCAGAATTGCATATTTTGGGTCCCGATAATAAATTTCATATTCATGATGGGTTCTTGTTTCGCGCTAACAAACTTTGCGTTCCAGATTCGTTCGTTCGTTTGTTTCTTGTGTAGGAATCGCATTGCGGAGGATTGATGGGACATTTCAGGTGCGACAAGACGTTGAGCATGCTAGCCGATCATTTCTATTGGCGCGAAGATGAGACGTGATGTTGAACGGTATGTACAGCGTTGTATGACATGTCACAAAGCTAAATCGAAGCTAAAATCACATGGTTTGTATACTCCTCTTCTGGTTCCTACAATTCCTTGGGAAGACATTAGTATGGATTTTATTTTGGGATTGCCTAAAACTAAGAGGGGAAGGGATTTAGTATTTGTTGTTGTGGATAGGTTCTCCAAAATGGTGCATTTTATTCCCTGACATAAGAGCGACGATGCGTCGCATATAGCTAACTTGTTTTTCAGGGAGATTGTAATATCCCAATTTTCTGGGCTTTTTGAAAATTTGCAAAATAAAAATAACCATTTGATTTTATCGAATTGCTAAAGCTTAACATGAAATTTAGAAATAAAAAACAGTTTAATTTGAATTAATTAAACTTCAATTAATTCAAAAGTTGGTTTATTTAAGTTTTTTGGATTTTATTTGGATTTAAAGTCAAAAGTAATATTTGAAGTATTTTCTTGGATTTTAAAAGGGTTTTCTTTTTGTCCTGAAATTAAAAATAATTTATTTGCAAAATTAAAAGCTAAAGTTAAGTTAAAAGTATTTTTATTAAGTTCCATTTAGTTGAAGGAATTTCTGTGTATTTTCTTAGAATTTTTGGGCTGTATTAACTATTTTCTAAAAAACCTTTTGCTTTTCTCGTATTTCTTTTAATCAAAAAGAAATTTAAAACCCCTTTCTCACTTTGGGCCAAATTCTTCCCATCGGCCCACTCCCTTTCTCCTTGCGCGGCCCATGCCAACCTGCTCTCCCCGCTCCCGCTCCTCTGTATGCATGGGGCCCACCCATCAGCCCCGTGCGCACTGTGCTTCTTCTTCCCTCGTTCTTCCCCATGCGCAGATGTAACACCCCAGCCCAACCCGAGCCTGGAATGCTACTAAACTAACAACATACCACAATAAAACTAAGACATTTTACTAAATTTCGGCAGAACCTCATTTGTATAGCTAACTATACCAGAGGTTCCAACAGTTAAAACAAACATCATAATTAAACAATCCAACATCCAGCATAATCGATAGGTATTCAAGATATGCTAGTCTACTAAAGCATAACCAAAGGTATCCAACATATGCTACTCATCACTATTATCCAACGCATAAAACATAACCATAACAAATCCTTTAAGCAGTATGATCATTTGTTAAGGCGTGATCTAAAATTTAATCAACTATAAAAGATTCGTGGTAGTGTGTGTCCGAACATATGACTACTCCCTCCCATGCATATCGTTCTTGTAAGGGGTACCTAAAACCACAAACAAAGCAAGAGTGAGTCCACAGACTCAGCAAAGTACAAATAATAAGACATTAAAACACACCAATACAACATCAGCATCCATTCTCGAATCTTTACCATACAACATGTCATATGCTTATGCAATGCTCAATGCAACCTTTCTCTTTAACTCATTGTGCATTTTACCGGTAATGCAAGGTATGCAACCGTAGATGCATACCCATGCCTGTGCTTGCAAGCACAGGGACCAAGAGCCCAATACTCCGCAAGTAATGGGGACCTCAAGCCCACACTCCACAAGTGTGGGGATTTCAAGCCCGTCATATACATGACGGGACTCAAATCATTGCTTGGTCACCACGTGACCAAGCCTCAAATATGATGACATGATGCACATGTACAATTCATCTTTCCATCATTAACATGTAAAAGCCAATTCCTCTATTCATCATTAACATGTAAAATAGCAGCATCATGTATGAATAAAACTTATTCATACTTCTAGCATTCAGGATCATTAAAATTCATATCATTCTAGCATCCAAGTTTAGCGCACACATTCATAATACTAGCAAACATGAACAATCACTCATAGATTATCTATCAATAAATGTACTTGCCTCAACCGTGCGTAGATGGAAGACGCGAAGAGGGCGCTGCCCCCGGAACCACACCCCCACCTGATTAAATTTAACAAGTACACTAAGATAGAAATTCTGGACCAAACTTAGCTAGAAACAAATATTTAACTCACTACGCTCTCTAGCGCGACCCAAAACTCCAAATTCCAATTTTATCGATATGCCTCCAAAGCAGACAGTCATATTCCAAAATTCATAACTTTTCATACAGAGATCCAAATTAGGTGATCTCAGACTTTATGGAAAGATTATCAAATTACCCACCTAAACCTAGTTGGTGAGCTTTACAGATTCGGTCATCTAATACCCTTACCAAACTGATTAACAGAGCAACTAATTCTCGTCAGGGTTTCTGGACAGCGGCACTAAATCTAGCATAACTTCCAGTCCAGACATCTAAAAATTATTATCTTTACCTTTCTGGAAACCTTAGACAATAACCTAAAACTTTTGTTATGGCGAGAACTTCTAAATAATCCATTAACTTTAAGCTACAGACCGATTAACAAAAACTATCAGCATTAGAACAGAATTACAGAACAACGGCGCTACGAAAATCATAACTTTTGAACCGCTCATCCAAACGACGTGATCTAATACTCTACGGAAAGGTATCGACGTCTTCTACAACTCTCTAGGAGGAGACCCGGACAGATTCTGCCGCTAACAGCCCTAAATCAGATGAACATTAAAAACTGCTAGATTACTGATCTAATACCGACATTGCTACGATACACAAATCTACGACTTAACGAACGATGATCAAGGATTACCCTTGGAGAATCGCTGAAGAACTCGAAGAATACCATGTGACCACTCTCCTTCCTCTCTCCCTTCTTCCCTTCCTTCTTCCTTTCTCTTCATTGGTCGGTAGCACCCGAGGAGGCTTCTCCCTTCCTCCTTCTTGGCCGGCAGCGAAAGCTAGGTGTGGGAGGGCACTGTAGCACGCCATGGGTACTGTAGCACGGCGGTGGTACTGTAGCCGTGCTGCTGTAGCAACCCTAGGGTTGCCCCCTCTCCTTCTTATGTGGCCAACTACCCCTTCCCCTTGGGCCTAAATGTTGTGGGCCGGAAGCCCACAGCCCAAGTTGTCCAAATTATGCATAAACCCCCCTCTCATCTCCTGTTAAAATACTTTTCTAATTGGTCATTCTCTCTAATTTATTTCTTCTCTCTCGAATACATTTGGGGTATTACATTCTACCCCCCTTAAATGGAATTCAATTTTAATTCTAATCACGCTTAACGCCAAAGAATAGCTTATTAACATTACCACGCACTCATCAGTGAACAATTCTAGATATCTTTGCACAAGCATAGCGTAGACCGTAATTCACAAGTTGCTTCCTCTCGACTTATGGGATCACATCACCTTGACGGATACCAATGTCTTACACCTCAACATTAGTCTCGACCTTTATAAGTACACTCAAGACACGGACTCAAAGATAAGGTCTTACTTGTTGGCCAACAAATCTAACAAAACTCAAGCTTCGACCTCTCATGTACTCACTCAAAGAACGGAATATACAAGACATTGCATATTCACAAGATGCACTCGAGACGGTCCTAGCGATTCGCCAATCTACAAATCTCCGTAACTATCGAACCTATCCAACACACCTTTGGTTAAACTTCCTTTGGCACCAATTACACCGTCGCACCAAACACATGGGACTCTTGTTCCAACTCTCGATCGAAAGCACTTTACCTATGCAAGCAAGATCTCCTTTAACAAGGACACACAAAGAAGTCGCCTTCCAACTCACTTATCCGAAGAACTCAACTGAAAACAAAAGAGTCATAATGCATCCAACTCAAAACCATCTTCCCTTAGAAGAGCCCAATCCAAAATCAATGGATTTATCAGGAAAACTTTTCCACTTTTCAAGTAGGCAGTTTAGAAATAAATGCCACATAAGCCAAAAGCGAAATCACTCGAATAACCAGATTAACCATTTTCTTTTTTTTCTTAACTGGAAAGAACCACATATACCGACAAGAACCAACTCAATTTGTAATTGACATCCGTTGTAAACACATAGTTCAAATAAGAACTAAGATAATATCTCACAATCCAAGATCACACCCTTTTTCCACAATCTTTCTGTTAAGAATTTAACTTTCTCTTAAACCATAGGATCCCAAATCATCGCATAACACACTAACTCATTTATCTTAAATTGGCAACCTCAAAGCTATGTTCGACCGAACATAAAATCCACACTTATAAAGGGAGACTCTTCCAATCCACAATCTCACACTCTAACCAACTTCTCTACCGAATGAATTACTTTGACAAAATAATTCCCAACAAGAACTCAATATAGATTTCACCCACCATCACATCCTCAATCATAAGGATAATCAATTTGAAATTCACATCACACACTCTTATTTACTACACCCAAAGGATACTATCAACGATCATCCCACTACTCGAATCTACTCTTATTCTACTACCTTTACACATAATCATTGGCAACCAAGGTTCTAGCATAAAAATGCAAAGCCCAAATTCAACCTCCAAGACTCCTACAACAAACTTCTCGATAAAAGACCGAGAAATCCTCGATTCATTCACTAAAATTCCCACACTCTAAATATACTCAATCATTATCATCCACATGTATATATTTTCTCGACCAAATTAACTTTTAGAAGAATTCTATCTCCCAAGGTTATTCACTAAAGCCGGGCATACCGCCGACAACTCAACCCTACCTACTATCCCATCAATTGACATTACGATTAGATTACTTCGCTAATCCTATTCTCATTAAACTACACCATCATAGATCATCTACCCAACCTTGCAAAATTACCCAATCGCGATCTCAGAACACATTGATCAAGCTTCCAGACTTTCGATAATCCCAACATTCCAACATGAATGAAGGTTCTTGGATTATAATTCGCTATGGGTTCCACTAGTTAGAACACTAATCTGTTTTATTTCAACGACAATCATTCCATTTAAATCCAACTCTTTCCAAGAGTTATAGGTCAAAACCAAATCACTTTCTACTGTTCTTCAAATAGCTTGGCCCCCAAAATCCTCATTGCGATCATTTACTTGACCACCACCAACCAATCGCCACATTACACTTTATAAGACCTTGCAACCCAAGTCGGTTAATCTTTTCTCAATAGAAAAGAGCAAACAAATACAAGTTTTAACACACGAGGAAACACTACTCCTCATAATGAGCACGAGACCAAGAGAAATAGTCAAATTACATTGATCTCAAAAAACAAAAGACGAGACCACAATTGAGGGCACACGTTCCACAAGAAGGGTGTTTCAAACATCAATAAATCACAATAAAACATTGCTTTTGAAACTCAAGAAACACTTAAGCGGCAATGATAGAAAAGTTGCAGGTTACAATCCTTAACTCCAACCTCAAATACTTATGGTACACTTTTTTTCCCTTTAATAGAGAAAATAATTTCCTTTGATTACATCACCACTTGCCAACCCAAAGAAGAAATACTTTTAAAACAAATCACATTAATCACTTAAGAACCCATTAGAACATTCTCACGCATCTCCTTTCTCAACAATTTTAGCTACCACATTAAGCATGAACTATCAAAAGCTCACAAATGTAAAACTCCAAACTTTTCATTTAACCGATATTACGGGAGGCGGTCAAATTACCTTCTTTCTAAAAGAATCATCACCACTCCCACAAGTCACAATCTCTTGCGCATAATCTTATTAACATAAAAATAATACACTCTTAACAAGAATCTTTATCGTCAACTCTTTTAACAAGGGCATGCAGCCACAAGTCATCCTCATGAGACACACCTGAATAAATCATATTTTTTCAACCCTTCAGTTATTAGCAATGCTCACACTAATTTTGTACACAAATTCAATCTAGCGGTTATCGAGACGTTTAACGAATTATACAGTCATGGAAGAATTTATGGTCAATTCTCTATCTACGTTCCCACTAGCAAATATGAGACCATCAAGCAACCAATTAAAGGCAATTTCCAAATTATTATCCACTAGGACAATAGTCAAATACATCCTTATCTATCCCTTCCTACACAATTAAATTTATCCATTAAGATCAAGTAATCCAACCAATTTAGCAACCTAAACAATTTTAATGATCAACCTTCTCATCAAAGGCATACTATTGTCCCACCACTCCACCATCAAGTAAACAAAGATCGCCAACTACATCCCATCAGTTCATGTCTTAGCGATGCTAAACACCATACTTGGATACATTATAATTGCACCTAGCGATTACATATGATCTGTACTTATCCATAAAAGATAACTTTCAAGATGAATATCCACTATGACACTAATCTAATACCTTCTGGAGTTATCTATCCCAAAGGATTAGATTAATCCGTTGAGTCCAGCAAATCCAATCTACCGGAAAAGCTTACCAAATTTATCACCCATAGTGATCAAACCAGTTTCATCGGCGCTCCATACTTCTTAATAACTCTTCTCGACCCCAATTAGGTACGGACATACTCTTTGTCACTACCCATCGTAATTACTCTATGACAACATCACATTAATCAACTCCAAGTCCAAATATCCGGTTAAGATCAATCATGCACCACGCCATGGATTCGACTTGATAACTCAAACCTTATTAATGAACTTCTATGTTTAACACCTTTCGCTTAAACATATCAAGACCTCACAAAAGGATTTTAACTCCTTCGAAAAAAAGAGGCATTAACTTCAAAACTCAAATAATCCAAAAGAAATACATAAAGCCAAAGCTTTCACATGATAAAGAACTTGCAATAGAAATCTTTCAAGATCCCAATACCAAGCTTAATAAATGAATCAGATTTTCCAATAAGAAGGGCGAACTCCCAAGACATAAATAGAGACCAAGTGAAATCCCAACAAATTTCACCATCCGCATCTATACCCAGAATTGGTCTAAATCAAGCTCAAGAAGAGAACAACTTTTCTAAAGAAATTCACCCACAGTACCTGTAACTATGGTACTCGGGGTAATCACTTCGCTAATCTCATACTACGAACGGTGGTGTAACCTGGTAAAGCCCATGGCCACAACCATGATCTCAACCTCTCAACAGCAACTATAGTTACATAGCTATCATAATAATCAAATCATAAGCAGTCATAGTCATTTCATATCAGCAATCATCAATAAGATATAACGGAAACGTAAATGCAAAGATTAGCCCCTCCCCATCCTACTATGCACCAGTGTGTCAAACTTTTAAGTTGATTAGCCATTAGCAATTTTTTTAATTAATCTAGTCACCACGGACCTACAGCCCGCTCTGATACCAACTGTAACACCCCAGCCCAACTCGAGCCTGGAATGCTACTAAACTAACAACATACCACAATAAAACTAAGACATTTTACTAAATTTCGGCAGAACCTCATTTGTATAGCTAACTATACCAGAGGTTCCAACAGTTAAAACAAACATCATAATTAAACAATCCAACATCCAGCATAATCGATAGGTATTCAAGATATGCTAGTCTACTAAAGCATAACCAAAGGTATCCAACATATGCTACTCATCACTATTATCCAACGATAAAACATAACCATAACAAATCCTTTAAGCAAGATGATCATTTGTTAAGGCGTGATCTAAAATTTAATCAACTATAAAAGATTCGTGGTAGTGTGTGTCCGAACATATGACTACTCCCTCCCATGCATATCGTTCTTGTAAGGGGTACCTAAAACCACAAACAAAGCAAGAGTGAGTCCACAGACTCAGCAAAGTACAAATAATAAGATATTAAAACACACCAATACAACATCAGCATCCATTCTCGAATCTTTACCATACAACATGTCATATGCTTATGCAATGCCCAATGCAACCTTTCTCTTTAACTCTTTGTGCATTTTACCGGTAATGCAAGGTATGAAACCGTCGATGCATACCCATGCCTGTGCTCGCAAGCATAGGGACCAAGAGCCCAATACTCCGCAAGTAATGGGGACCTCAAGCGTACACTCCACAAGTGTGGGGACCTCAAGCCCGTCATATACATGACGGGGACCTCAAATCATTGCTTGGTCACCACGTGACCAAGCCTCAAATATGATGACATGATGCACATGTACAATTCATCTTTCCATCATTAACATGTAAAAGCCAATTCCTCTATTCATCATTAACATGTAAAAATAGCAGCATCATGTATGAATAAAACTTACTCATACTTCTAGCATTCAGGATCATTAAAATTCATATCATTCTAGCATCTAAGTTTAGCGCACACATTCATAATACTAGCAAACATGAACAATCACTCATAGATTATCTATCAATAAATGTACTTGCCTCAACCGTGCGTAGATGGAAGACGCCAAGAGGGCGCTGCCCCGAACCACACCCCACCTGATTAAATTTAACAAGTACACTAAGATAGAAATTCTGGACCAAACTTAGCTAGAAACAAATATTTAACTCACTACGCTCTCTAGCGCGACCCAAAACTCCAAATTCCAATTTTATCGATATGCCTCCAAAGCAGACAGTCATATTCCAAAATTCATAACTTTTCATACAGAGATCCAAATTAGGTGATCTCAGACTTTATGGAAATATTATCAAATTACCCACCTAAACCTAGTTGGTGAGCTTTACAGATTCGGTCATCTAATACCCTTACCAAACTGATTAACAGAGCAACTAATTCTCGTCAGGGTTTCTGGACAGCGGAACTAAATCTAGCATAACTTTCAGTCCAGATATCTAAAAATTATGATCTTTACCTTTCTGGAAACCTTAGACAATAACCTACAACTTTCGTTATGGCGAGACCTTCTAAATAATCCATTAAATTTAAGCTACAGACCGATTAACAAAAACTGTCAGCATTAGAACAGAATTACAGAACAGCGACGCTACAAAAATCATAACTTTTGAACCGCTCATCCAAACGACATGATCTAATACTCTACGGAAAGGTATCGACGTCATCTACAACTCTCTAGGAGGAGACCAGGACAGATTCTGCAGCTAACAGCCCTAAATCAGATGAACATTAAAAACTGCCAGATTACTGATCTAATACCGACATTGCTACGATACACAAATCTACGACTTAACGAATGATGATCAAGGATTACCCTTGGAGAATCGCTGAAGAACTCGAAGAACACCATGTGACCACTCTCCTTCCTCTCTCCCTTCTTCCCTTCCTTCTTCCTTTCTCTTCCTTGGTCGGTAGCACCCGAGGAGGCTTCTCCCTTCCTCCTTCTTGGCCGGCAGCGAAAGCTAGGGGTGGGAGGGCACTGTAGCGCCATGGTACTGTAGCACGGCGGTGGTACTGTAGCCGTGCACTGTAGCAACCCTAGGGTTGCCCCTCTCCTTCTTATGTGGCCAACTACCCCTTCCCTTGTTTAAATGCTGTGGGCCGGAAGCCCACAGCCCAAGTTGTCCAAATTATGCATAAACCCCCCTCTCATCTCCTGTTAAAACACTTTTCTAATTGGTCATTCTCTCTAATTTATTTCTTCTCTCTCGAATACATTTGGGGTATTACAGCAGACCCGAGTTCCTCCTTTGCCGCTGACAAGCTCCATCACATCCCACAAAACCTTCACCAGTTCTCCACAAAAACATGAGCATTGAAGTCCCAGAATCTCGCCGACCCCATTCCATTCGTCATCTCCCTCCTTTTCTGCCAAGTTTTGCCGGAACACGCAAGCCCCGCCGCCGTTGCGCGCTCGACCTCCACCCTTGGCCCTCCTCATGCCTTCATAAGGTGAGCATCGGAAGTCCCTCGAGCTCCTCTTCCTTTCCTCCCTGCTCCCCCTCTCTCTCTCACTCTAGCCCGACCGTATTTCGAGTTCTCTCTCCACCGGTTGAGCTCCTCGCCGTCGCCTCTAGTGCCGCCGCCGAGCCTCCTCCGTCGCTAGTGCCTCCACCTTCAGCCTTGCAAGGCCACGGGCCACCCCGTGCACACCTTCTCCTTGTAGGAGCCCCACCGGAACGTCGCCGCCACCTTCAACCACCGCCACCGCCATTTCTTCCTCCTCGCCACCGGCCTTCCCGTTGCGCCCTGTCGCCTAAACCGCGCGCACCTTGTTCGCCGTAAGACCCTCTCCCTCCGGGTGCCCTCACCGGTCACTAGAGCCCCGCCGAATGCCGGTGAGCCATTGGGCCCCAAGCGCCGCCGGCTCGGGTGCCGACGTGGCCGCCACCTCGGTGCCAGGTCATGGGCCACCTCAGCCCTTCGCTGACACAGCTGCCCTGTCAAAGCCCACGTGGCTTTTCCTTTTAAAAATAATTCGGTCGAATTCAAAATCCCCCGCTGACGTCAGCTGGCGCAATAAAGTGATTTTACTTTAGAAAAATAATTAGAAAAATCAGGAAAATATGCTTTTCTTCATTTTATGTGTTTTCAAACTTCCGAGAGCCCATTCTCCTCCGTTCGATCTCCGATTCGAGTGATTCAAATTTCTAAATTCATCATGTTTTTGTTGGTGTTTATTTGATAATTTTTGGATTTTGTTTGGAATTATTTTATTTGTTTGGCTTTGTTCGCACGTATAGATTCCAACGTTTCGGAATAATTCTTGGACCCGACGGCTGAAGCATCTCAACTCTTCAACAAAGGCAAGTCATAGACATTTGATCATGTCGTACCCAATTTATAAAATTATATTGTTTGATATAAACATGCATGGCTAGTTGTATAAAAATAGTTTTAGGAATAGTTAATTACCTAATTGCCATTATGCCTCCTTGATAAATTATGAATGACATGCACCCTTGGACACCATAGGTTGGGTTAATTTTTAGTTGGACATATTTTAGTACCAACTTGAGTATCATTTATGCTTAGCCATGCTTTAGCGATACGATGGATTCATGATCACATACTCAAAGAATGTTTAAGCTTGACTTAACGAAACATGGAATTGTGGCGCAGCCACTGCTAATAAAAGTTTGTTGTGCCATGGTAAGAGTTGTCATTTCGCCGGGATGAACCAAAAATGATTTATACTCAGGCAAGTGATCATGCAGTAAAGGGGATGATTTTGAGATGTGGTTGTCTCGCCTGAGTAGTAACTAAGAACTTAACTTTGTGTGCCATTGATCTGAGCCATACCGTACAACCACAAGTCTATTTATGGGGTGGACCTGGCCAACTAATTAGCAATGCTTTGAGTCGGTTCTGTTTGGGTTGATAAGTGGCGCAAGAGGGGGCCAGGACGACAAATCCTTAGCGATCAGAACCAAGTCAAAATAGAGCTTTGTAAAAGCCTTATGATAATCGTTTAGTCGCACACCTTCAAAAGTATGTTAGACGGACAGTATAAACTGATTATCTCTTGTGGGTCAAGCTGTACAACCTCTGCAGAGTGTAAAACTATTCGAATAGCTGTGTCCCTAGTTATGAACAATGCTTGGTGATTTCACACGAGGGGTAGACTTTATCAAAAATGTTGGAATGGTTTGGATGGATCCGAGTAGTTGGTTTTGGTTGATGGTTGGGAAGTGAACGGGGTGTTCACTAGTTGCTTCAAAGAAACTTGTTTACTTATGTATTAATCTTTTAAATTGTGCTTTACAATCTACATACTGTATTTTTTTGTCAATATTGCTTTCTGCAAAATAACCATAAAGCTATCCTTGTCAAGCCTTGTATGAATATTATTTGCATACATTTCCCTATGACTTGCTGAGTACTTTAAAGTACTCATGGCTTTGTGTCATTTGTTGATCAGTTGCCGAAGAAAAACCAGGGAACACCGAGTTCTACGAGGAAGACTACTTCGAAGACTATGTGAATTAGGTCGCGTCCTCCACTCGATTGCCTGTGGGCATGTCAGATGGCCACCACGAGATATTTTGGTTCTGCTACAAGTTACCCCTTATTGTTAAGTCCTGCGTGGCAAACTTTGTAAGACTTGACCATAAGGTCCTTTTGCTACTAAATAATATTAATTTGCCTGCTTCATCGATATTTTATTGTATGGATATGATTACATCAATATTGCAACTGTGTGAGCTAGCTACTAATCTGGGACTAGTTCAAAATACATAGAGGGTCTCAGAGTTGCTTATCCGGGGTCCCGATAGAGATAGCGCATTTGCATGGCATACCGAAGACTATTATTTCTGACTGTGACGTTAAGTTCATGAGCTACTTTTGGAAGACATTGTGGACTAAGCTTGTCACGAAATTGTTGTTCTCCATAACTTGTCATCCACAAACTGATGTGCAAACTGAAGTGGTGAATCGTACTCTTGGAACGATGCTGCGAACCATGATAAAGAAGAATTTGAAAGAGTGGGAAGATTGTTTACCACATGTTGAGTTTGCATACAATAGGGTGGTACACTCTACAACTCAACTCTCTCCATTTGACATTGCTTATGGTTTTTAGCCACATATGCCCTTGGATTTATTGCCTTTGCCTTTCATTGAAAGAGTTAAGATGCTTGTAAACGTGTTGATTTTGTGAAACGTATACATCTAAAAACTAAAGAAGAAATAGAGAAAAAGGCATGTTATATCGCTAAAAACAAAATAAAAATAGAAAACAAATGATCTTTGAACCTAGTGATCATGTTTGGTTACATCTTCGCAAAGATAGATTTCTGGAGAAAAGAAAGTCTAAGTTGATGAGTCGTGGAGATGGGCCATTCAAAGTGCTTGAAAGAATAAATGATAGTACTTACAAGTTAGAATTGCCTGGCGATGATTATGGTGTTAGTGCTTCTTTTAAGAGTTAATTCCTTATTTGCCATTGGAAGTTGGCGAGCTCTCTAAAATGCCATCAAAAAATTGCTCATCCCTTTTTTGCCACTCGTTCTCAAGTTTAATCCCTTTTTTGCCACTCCGGTCAGTTGACCGTGGATTTGACCGTTGACTTGGACGTGAAAAGACGATTTTGCCCCTAAGTGCATTATTTATGGCTGAGATCTTTAGGGAATTGTTTGACATAGTAATATAGTTCCAAAAGTTATGAAATTTTTAGAGGAAGTTCCTGACATAGTGCAGATTATTCTTTAATTTTGATAGGGTTTTATTTATAACATGTTTTTCTCTAAAAATCTTTAAATTTTCGGTTGTAACTTGAAAGATTTTTAGAGAAAAACTTGTGGCAAATAAAACCCTGTAAAAATTACAGAATAATCTACACTATGTCAGGAACTTTCCCTAAAAATTTCATAATTTTTGGAACTATATTACTATGTCAAACAATTCTCTAAAGATCTCAGCATACTTAGGGGCAAAATCATCTTTTCGCGTCCAAGTCAACGGTCAAATCCACGGTCAACTGACCGGAGTGGCAAAAAGGGATTAAAGTTGAGAACGAGTGGCAAAAAAGGGATGAGCAATTTTTCGATGGCATTTTAGAGAGCTAGCCAACTTCCAGTGGCAAATAAGGAATTAACTCTTCTTTTAATGTTGTAGATTTGTCGCCTTTCTTTGGTTCTACTAACCCTGCAGAGTCGAGGTCGACTCCTTTCCAAGTGGGGGAGGATGATGAGGACATCACTATCATGAAGGCTTCATCTACATCATCATCACCTCCATTACCTTCATCTACATCATCATCACCTCCATCATTAGATTCAAACAACAATGACAAGACTAGTATTGGTCCTACGACTAAAGCTTTGCAAGAATTGTACAAGGGACCAATTACTCGAGCTAGAGCAAGGGAACTCACTAAACAGGTGAATCTGATCCTAAGTTCCTTTGATTTCACTGATAAGGACAGCTTGCTACCTAATGCTTCCACTTTGTGTATTCTCAGGTTTTAGGTGAGCAAGAACTTGGTGCTACCAAGCAGGAGGAGAGGGAGGCCAGCGCGCCAAGAGAGGGTCCAAAAGGACAAGACGGCGACACTTTACTTATATCAGTGGGAGCAGCCACCAAGTTGCTGGAGTCAAGTTTCCAAGCTTCGGATTGACGATTGGAGAAGACTACGCTTCGGAAGCTTAATTGTGTCCAGTTTTCAATTATGAGCTCGTTTCGATGTTTGGCCAAGTTCCACATGTCATGGGCTAGTTTGTATCTATATTAAGACATATTATATGTGTGTTGTGCTTTAGTATTCGTTTTGGGTCAGATTTGAGGTGATGGCGATGCCAAAGCTTCAAACGGGCTGAAAATGAATACTTGGGCTGTAAGGGGTGTTGGGCTGTTGCCAAAGGAGTTGTGCGCCACCCTCATGGGCGCCACCCTCATGGGCCAAGCACCACGAGGGGCCCACCTCATGGCCGCACAAACTAAGGCAACCGCAAGCCACTTCGTATTGCTTTCGGTTTAGGTTAGGTTTTCGTTTGGTGGTCAGCCAGGCTAGTTGGGATAGCTATAAAGCCTTGGCCACCGTCCCCTGTAACCCTTGAACGTTAATTTTGAGTATCAGAAATTTCTTGCTCTTTGGTTTATGCTTTGCATTGCCACGAGAGTTGGAAAGCTGACTAGTTATCGTTCCACCAAAATACCGGTTACCAGTGTTCTTATTGTTCCTCACGGATCAGCAAGGTCGTTCTTCTTGGAGTGGTGAGAAGACGGAGATCCAGAGCATGTTGCTAGTTGAATTTTAGTACACAGGAGTCTATAATCGAGATAGGCAATCGTGTGCTTCCATTCATTAGAATTCATGGGATTTCAGGTTAGCCACATATCAATCCGTAAAGGGAGATCTTACGTCGTGAAGATCGGGCACCCCCGTATCACGTCAAGACGACGAACAAGTCAAATTGATGGTCGTTGGTACAGAGGCAAAGCAAGTTAAGGCTCATCTGGCCAAAAAACATCTACTTGTCAAGACTTTCAACCAAAAAGGGGCAAGCTCAAGTTCGGCTACTTCGATCCGGCCTTTCAAGAAATTTGCTGCAGATATGGCTACTGCAGAGAATGCTAGGGCGCTCGAAGTGACCGAAGCTCTCAAACACAAAACTCCCAAGACCAAGGTACCCTTCTACTACGACAATAAGAATTTCGCAGTTTCTACCTCCCGTGGCTTTGTCAAGAGTCTTATATCTTTTGTGAAGAAAACCTATAGTCGAGGGAAGTGTTGCTGTTGAGTAGGGAATCAAGGTATATTACCTTGTTCCACTTTGGTACGATGACTATAAGGATCCAATGCCACCTACTCATTTATGCCGCTATAGTCATTAAACCTAAGTTCATGTTGCGTATAAAGTACAAATGAAATTTGCATAGCAAGTAGTGAAGCACTTACCTCTAGTTGTAGGGCACCAGTATGTAGTCCTTGTTGCCTTGAGCAAGTAATCTCATCGTTATGTAATTCTCGACGTAAGATGCGTCTTGGGTGATGTATTGCTCAGAGATCAACTATGGGTCGAGGAAACCCATCGGTTCTCACGATCGTCGGGCATCTTGCATCATGTATCTATACATAACAATGAGTTATAACATTTATCAGTATTACGTGAATGTAGAACTTGATTGTACACACTTACAGTGTCCAGCATCGTAGAAGTGAGGCGTCGAGGGTGTCGAGATTGAATAGTTCGAATAAGTACTCAAAACCCATGACAAAGAAGCCCAGCTCGTGGAGGAAATGCCTCTCCATATATCTGATGGTGAATCCAGTAGGCCAATTTGTCCTCTGCTCGTTGGTCCTCCGCATGTACCATGCATTCAAACTCCCGCAACCCATTCCAAGGTAGGGTAATAGTGTGTCGGGGAGCAACGCCATTCCGAGGGAGAACGTCTAGGGCTTGCATGGCACCTTAATGTTCTTTGATTTGGCCTTAGTGCCTCGCCTGCTATACGTCTTCCTGGGAGATGACTCGGCACACTTTTCTTGTATCTTCGGCGTCGTCTCCACAGGAGCCGATACAACGACCTTCTAAAGCGGAGGTTGAGGTGGAGTCATCGAGGGTTCTGTTGGAGGCGCATGGTCAAGTGGAGATCACGGCACTGTAGGGTCCAGGCCGATGTCCCTCTTGGGCCACTGGACAAAAGTGTGCACGACATCCCCTAGTGTTATGATGTCTTCATTCGGGGGCTTCTCCAGTGGGACAACCATGAAAGTGTCATGTACCATATCCATCAGGTTGACAACTCCTTGGGGTTGAACACGGGGTTGTGCTGTCTAGCCCTCACCGTGCACGGCTCAAACTGTACACATGTCAGGCTACCTGATGCAATGAGCTTGAGGTTGTACTCTTTCCGGCCGTGGCCCGCACCAACGCCGATGACCACACTATGTGCCATGTAGATTGGCGGCCGCACCGACGAGCGGAGGGTAGTGACTGTTAGTTTTAAACTTGTTATTCATTTTAGCGTGTCAGTTTTAGGACTGTTTTGTTAGCTAACATTTTTGTGGAAATTCAAAACACAATTGTATAAGTTCTGAACTTCTAGCATGTTTCAGTCTCGGTACTGTAGCGTTTCAGGAGTATGGCCTGAATTGAGTTTCTGACTCGGATTAGTGCCGAATTAGAACTCAAATTGTAACTCTTTAAAAACTCTATAAAAAGGAGAAAACTAGAAAAGTCACATCATCCAGATGTGGCGCAAATTGAAATCTGAAGTCTTGTTTCCTCTATTTTTCCTCTTCCTCCACAACAACCTCAGAAGTTCAGAGTTTTTTGTTTTCTTCAGAGAAGTTCATTGCATCTGAGTGTGTTGTGGGCAGATTGTTCTAACACGTGGTATTAGAGCAAGGATCAGGGAGAGCAATGGCTGGCGATAAGTTGCCAAAGAAGGAGACACCACCGGTGGTGGCAACCGTCGTCGAAACATCGACAACAGGAAGATCGCTGCTAAGCAGTGTTTCGATTCAGTACCCGATGTTGACAGAGACAAACTATGGCCTGTGGGCGGTAAAGATGAAAATTATCCTATGCTCTCTTGGTGTATGGGTGGCAATAGGAGGCGATGCACTAGTAGATGAAGAAAGAGACTAGGGCGCTTTAGCTGCTATCTCCCAAGTCGTGCCGCATGCGGTGATGATGGCCATCGCAGAGAAAGAAACGGCCAAAGCTGCATGGGATGCGATCCAGGAGATACATGTGGGTGAAGATCGAGTCAAGAAAACAAGAGTGCAGGTACTGAAGAGGCAATTTGATTGTCTTATCATGGAGGATTATGAAACGATCAGTGTATTCTCTCAGACGCTTTCCACATTGGTCGGTGAAATTTGCTCTCTTGGAACTGAAATCAAGGACCGCACTATGATTGAGAAGCTTTTCAGTGCTGTGCGTGATCATTTTCTTCAGATTGTCGGGACAATCGAGCATTGAGGTGATGTATCCACAATGACCATGTCCAAAGCTATTGGTCGATTATGGGTTTTTGAGGAAAGCATGTGTCATAGTAGGGCACCAAGGCGTGCCCTGCACCCTAGGGTCGTCAGGAATATCGGTGTGCCGTCAGGGATACTGTACATGAGTAGGCCAAGTCCATATGATGTTTTAGGCAAATGTACCTAAAGTGCCCTCTCTTTCTCAATACATTGTGAGGGCAAGAAGTTAAATGTCCCTTCAGGCAGTCAAGGATGTCATGAGGTGGTTGGGCTTACGCTGGTGCATGTGGAGATCAAAGGTGGATGCATGATGCCTGGAGAAGCTACATGAGGTGCAGTCCTGGAGGCTTCGACGCGTAAGGAGTTATGGAAGGTGTTCATAACTGAAAGATTTAGAGATTTTGGAAAACCCATGTTTGGAAGGGTTTCGAGTCCCTTGGTTTTCGGAAGGAGATAGGATTTTGTGTCCGTGTTGATGAGGACATGGTTTAGGGATCTAGCATATAAAAAGGAGGGAGAGGTTAAGAGTTAATCGATGATTCGGAGACGGCTTTTGAGAGAAAGCTTTTGGAGTTTTTGTGCTAGGGTTTGAGAGGTGCTGTTAGGGCACTTTGTAGACACAGAACATGATTAAGAAATAACAGATCAAATCTATTCCAAGAAAAGTTAGTCATCGCAGACGGCATGTCTTTCTAGGTGTAGTCTTCGACTTGTTCTCATTCCAAGCGGTGCGTGGCAAGTTAGCGCTCCTCCGTCGACTTCACTGTTGTCGATCACATGCCATGTCGATCACCTGATCATTGCCAACAGCATCGGCAGGCAGAGCAAATCAGAGCACGGCAACTAGGAGGCATCACACATGAGTATGGTGTCTTCAGTCGTAGGTTCAATCCAACGCTGACCATCCTCGGTAGTTCGAAAAGATTACTACAATCGTTCACCCCCCCTTTGATTGCCGTATTAGATCCTACAAGTGGTATCATAGCAAGTTGCTATGGCGTCAGAGAGGTATGTGAATCGTCCCCCATACTAGATGGTACTGATTTTACTTTTTGGAAGTGTCATATGCAAGCTTATATTGAGGCTCAAGGTAATGATGTTTGGAATAAGGTTTCTAGACCTTATGAGGTTCCTGTTACTGTTACTAATCTAAATAAAACAGATGTTGATTTAAATGTTCAAGCTCATAACTTGTTATTTCAAGGGATTTCTCGTAAAGAATTTGATCGTATAACTCATATTAATTCTGCCCACGTAATATGGAAAACTCTTTGCGATTATCATGAAGGAACCACTAAAACTAAGAAAGTGCGTAAAAATATTTATCAAAAAGAATATTATGATTTTGCTATGAAGCCTGGTGAATCTATTAATGATCTTTTTGCTCGTTTTGAAAAATATTGAGTAATTTGCACGGTGTTAATGTTATTCCTGCTGATGAAGATAGTGCAACTAAAATTTTGAGATCTTTAGGTTCTGAGTGGTTGATGGTTGTCACAACTATAAATCAAATTGTCGATCTAGATACTTTAACCATGGATGATCTTTACTCTAGATTGAAAACCTATGAGATAGAAGCTTTGCCATCTAAGATTGATAAACCTTCATCTTTAGCACTTGTTACTAACCCCGTGCCGGCTGCTTCGTCGAGTTCTTTTCTTGTGTCTGCTTTGTCTTCTTTTTCAGAGGAATAGTTCGAACAACTCCCTGAAGAGGACTTGGTGTTGATCTCCTCATGGGCATACAAGGCACTCAACAACATGAGGATGAGGAAGCGAGATGGCATGTCAAGTTCGATCAGGTGCTATGAGTGTGGCGAGCTAGGCCACATTAAGTTGGAGTGTCCCAAGCTCAAGGGGAAGGTGATCAAGGAAGACAATGTTGGAAATATGCCCTAGAGGCAATCATAGAGATGCTTATATTTCATTATGTTCACAATATTTGATAATATGTTATCTTGTTCCTTGAATGAATCATCAGTCATGAAGATTGACGAGTATCTGACTTATTGGTGAAGCTCTTTTTAACTTATGATGATGTCGTTCTAAAAGTATCCCTGGTCGAAAGTTACTGGTCGGAACACTAGTGACTCTACGACCAGCACATGTATTGATTGATGACCATGTTTCACCGGTCATGGATATAGGGATATCGAATCGATAATGTGGACACGTGTTAGAGAACATGGTGTTGGATAAGACCCACCTTGAGACACTATTGAGATTGTTATGATTCTATGTGTCGTTAGTTGGTCTCAAGCAATGATGATGTATAATCCTTAGACCGAGATCAAGATGGTTTCCTACATGTGTAATAGCACTCTTAGGGGTTGCCAAACGCTACTCAGAATCGGGTAGTTATAAAGGTAGCTTTGGTATGCTATGAAACATGCAGAGGGATGTGACTGGTCGGATATGGATTTGCCCTCCTAACATAACAGAGAGATATCTCTGCCCTCAAGTGGTCGGATAAAGAAAGTGCATGGCCATGCCACTGATGGTCGAAGAGTTCGACCACATAAGGTTATCCGATACTCGATCGAGAAAGCATTGAACAGTCCATGGATGATACAACCTCTCACTTGGAGTTCAACCAGATATCGTGAGGCAAAGGGAGAATACATGAGAAATGTTAGTTCGACCACTACGGACTAGTCGTATGGAGATACAAGCAAGTCGTAGACTGGTCGAACGTAATCACAGAGTGGTCGAAACCAAGTCGTAAGGAGTTACGAGTTGGTTGTGATCAAATACGAACTGGTCGTATAGAGATAGGACCTGGTCGTAAGTGATGAGGACCTGGTCATAGATCATATTGCATTAAGGTTCGTCCGATATAATTTGTGTGTATTCGGGAATCGTTATGTCCTGCTAGGAACCGCTACGACTCGTGGCCGGAAAGGGTTTCCAAGTCACAACCGAACTACACATGAACCTAACGGGTCACACACTTAACGGGTTGGAACAAACCAGTACGAATACGATTTGTAAAGCGTGTTTGGATAGGATCCGTTACAGGCCTATATAAGAAGATGCATGAGGCTGTTGGGAAGAGGGAGTTGACGCGAGTTGCCCTACTGAAACCCTAGCCGCCATCTTCTTGAGAGCCTTGCCGTGCGATTTGGTGCTAGCACACCGGCGTACGGTTGTTCCTTCCTTGGACGTGTGGATACCATAGAGGCGCTTCTACGTTGTTGTGCTTAAGGACGATCCGTGATCTTCGCAAGGAACTGTAGAGGTGCTGGAGGAGACGATCAACTCACGAGGACGCTGGACGATCGACTACGACCAGTACATCGACGCGCTCTTCGTCGGACCAGGCTGCTCCAACGCTTCTTCCGCTGCTCTACGCGTCTAGTGGTAACAATATGTGATCATCTTCTTGCTTGGCTTCCTGGTTTACGTGGTAGAAATTTTGATTTGTTACTATCGTAGCCTACCTGTATCCCAACAGACAAGAATTACTGTCGTCGGCCATCCAAGAACAACAACACCGAGGGTAGCAATTTCCATCAAAAATTTGCTGAAAAGGTTCTTTCGGCTATCGAGCATCTTGATCTGAGTGATGTGGAATATGAGAGTTGCGACGACCACGACCACGACAATGATGGTGCTAAAGGTAAGAAGAATAACAACGACAACTTCACGGGCATGTGTTTCATGGCAAGAAACGACAACGACGATGACAATGATAGTGATCCCGATGACGTAAGACCATCATATGATGAGCTTGAAGATGGTTTGATTAAACTTGCTATTGAATTGAAAAAGACAAAAAAGAAATTAAAAGAAAATAATTGTCTTGTTGAAAGCTTAACTTTTGAAATTAATAGACTTAGAGTTTCTATTCCTGATAATGAATCATGTGAGTCTTGTCAAGTCTTACATTCTAAGTTGGAGACTGCTAGGTCAATGAATGCATCAAACTTGGTTCATCTTAGGAATGTAAATGCTAAATTTGATGATTTAAGGTTGGCACATGACTCTTGTGATGAAAAATTAAAACTTGCAAATGATGAAATTGAAAAGCTAAAGTTTAGTTCTCCTACATGTTTAGAGTCAAGTATTTCAAATACTCAAACTAAAACTTGCTCTAATTGTGGATTGCTAGAAGCTAGACTTAATTCATCTCAGGAAATAATTCAACAGATGTTTTATCATGAGATATCTTCTTGCTCTAACTGTCCTAAACTTAACATAGAAATAGAAGCCTTGACTAGACAACTTAATGATTTTGCTGAAAAAGAAAGATTGGTTCAGTCTAGTGCTTCTAAGAATCTTGTGAATGAATCTGTTAAATGCACAACTTGTCCCACTCTAGCTAAAGAAAATGGGTATCTTAAGGACACTTTAGAGAGATTTTCCTTTAGCAAGAAAATTTTGAATATGATCCTAGACAAATCAAAAGTGAGCGTTAAAAATCATGGTCTAGGATTTAATTTTGTTGAGCATGCCAAGAATAATCCCCCTAAGGTTATTAAGCTTCTTGAACCTGAAAAATTTAAAATAAAATCTGAACCAAAACAAACTATTTTTAAATTGGCTCGTATTGCAAAGGATTCATCTACCAACGTGGGTGCTGTAAAGGCAGTAGATATGACTTCTCATCAAGTCAAGTATCAATACACTCATTGTGGTAGAAAGGGTGATCTGTTTCAATTTTGCTTTCGAAAAGCGAAGAAAGAAAATAAAGACAGGTTAAGAAAGAGTTCTCGTTCTGGAGTGGAGTTTGGTCAAGATCCTTATCATCGTTTTGCTCCCTCTAAACAATTTTCTGCAACTTTGGGAGTTTTTGCAACGGACCGGTCATACCGGCATTTTTCACATGGTCAGACTGGCCTGCGGTCAGACCAGCACTTCAACAGCGGTCTGACCAGCAGTGCTCAGAAGCTAAAAGTTCTTTGTCTATGCCTGTTGTTGCTCCTACTCATCGTGTATCTTAGTATTGGTTACCTAAATATTTATTCTCTAACCCCAGTACTAAGATATCGACGATTGTTTGGGCTTTGTAGGCTCACTTTTGATGGGGCTAGTCTTGGTACTAGACCCGACAATGCAGATATACAAGCAAATGACGCACCCGAAGACATCTTCTATGACTCTGACGACGATGAAAGGGTAACCCCGATTCACACTGCAACACACGTATCTACACCGATGGATTCTACAACTAGTGGCTCTGCTCCTATCTCCAATTAGGTAGAGGCCATGTCACGTCCTCAAGTTAATAAAGAGGTTTACCTGGCATCTCATGAGCATGCATCATTGTTTTCAAGCATTGCATAAGATATTGCACTTGGAAAATCTTGTGCAAGTCTTAAAACCTACACTTAAAGAAGTGAAATTCAAAAGAAATCTGAAATAAATGCTTCTGAAGTTCCTATGGAAATAATTTATACAAATACTACATTAATTATTAAGAATTAAAATAATTTTTCCCAAATTTTTGGGAAAGGTTTTAACTCTCACAAAATTCAAATGCAATCCAATAACCTATATCGGGTTTGGACTTAAACTGAACAAAATATATATTGAACAGTAGGGTTTCATAATTTTTATGGAAACTAGACCTTCCCAGGAACACCTCTGAGTTATTTCAGATTTTCAGAAATTTTATTCCTATTTTTAGTGGCCTGGTCAAAGTGGAATGGTTTGAATTTAAATCAGTCAAACCCTAAACCCTAACCGGCTACTACTGTTCCAAGGGATCAAGTCCAACTCGGCGAGCTGACTCGATCTAACCGCCTAATTGCACCAAGCGCGAATCGTCTGATGAAAAATCAACGGCCCTGATCTTTCGGACGGTCCGAACGTTCACACTCATTGTCGACCGTTCGATCAAGATCCAATGGTCCGTGTGGACTCACTTAACATGAACTCTCGCACGCGCGTTGAGACGCTGACGAAGAGGGCCCACCCGTCAGCTGCGTCTTCAACCCCCACTGGTGTGCGTGTAGAACAGCGACACCACGTCGCGGCCACGCTCTGCCCAACTCCGTCACGGCGTCAATCCACCGCCCAATTTGGCCAACCCCGAGCGTCGCCAGTTGACGCCACCTTCATTGCCGTCTCTTCCCGGGAATAATACCCTCTCCACACCTTTCATTCCCTCACTTCTCTTCTTTTCGGCAGAAGAGGAGGACGCCATTGTTAGCTCCTTGCTTGGGTAAGCTCCACCCGGGTGATTCCGCTCGTCTCAATGGCCCACGCCATCTCCATTTTTGCTAAGTTCAACTCCTGTGGTTCTATGTAGCTTCGGGACCATTTCGGTGCCATTCGGCCACTCCAGAGGGTGCTTCAACGGGCACTATCGTGTCTTCTCTGTGTCTGGGTGAGTATTATTCTAAACCTTGCACGTCACATTGTGTCCTAGGACATCTTAAAGCTTTCGCCTCAACTAATTTCAACATTGCATGGCAGGATCTTGTTGAATTGAAGTTCTCCCCATTTCGGCCGAAGAACTAACTTTTCACCTCCCACCTTGATCCGGCAATCCATTTCTCAATTCCATGTTAGTAGAGCATCCTTATGTGGACTGTGAGCTATCCCTACCACTCATTCCTCTCCATTTTGCTCCAGTTGATCTCTCCACGTGAAGCCGTGCCACCGCCATCATCTTCTTCGGCTCTGACATTGCTCCAGCTGCTCCAACCTTCCCCGAGCACTCGTCTTCGCTCAGGTAGCTTCCTTATAGTCCGTAGATTCTTGGGCACCTACTTCTTTGGACGTTGTAGAGCTCTTATGCTGTTTTGCTTGTTAGCCATAATAAACACCGCCGCTCTCCTCTCGCTCGCCACTATTCTGGGCTGGCTTAGTCGACGAGAGCACCACCTTAAGGTGCGCAATACTGTTGCGCACCCATCTATGACCTTGGTTTGCGTCGCCGTGGCCGGGAACGCCGGCGAGGCTCTGTCGAAGCCAGCGCTCTCGTTGTCAGACAGCTGATAGTCCTGTAGCAACATCATTAGGACATAATCCGGTGAGTTAATGGCTAATGATTGGGCTAGAGTTAAATGGCTGTCTTAAAGTAGTAAATGAGTCACTTACTTGTGGGCCCCGCACACAGAAAATGGTGGGGTTAAACCGAAACATAGAGTGGCTAACATGTGGGCCCAAGGCCTTAAACCCCGTGCACCATGCGCGTGCACCAGTAGACCAGGTCCACGGGATAGAGTCACTGACGGATGGGCCCCACATGTTAGTTCGGTATTTAAAATCTGAGTTAAAATGGAAAAACACTATTCACTGGGCCCGCTGGTCAGTGACCACAGCTAGAGTAGCTCTCAGTGAGAAAAGTAATAAAAGCTTTAGGAAATTCTAAATCCATTTCTTTATACCCTACAAAAATATGTATAACTTCGAAAATACATAACTAATTCTTCTCAACTAAAAAAATGGATAAAACCACTGCTGATAATTTTCATTTTTAATGAACTTTATATTAAAATTGGTTTCAAATTTTTCTTGGCAACAGAGAGTACTGTTTTGGAAAGTGATCCATAAACCTATTATTTTTACAATAGAAAAGGGCTGATAACTTTGAAAATGCATAACTAATTCATAAAACTCCAATTGAGATGAACCCAGATGTTTTGAACTTGTAATAATATTCCCTATTTATCTATATAATTCTTTGCCTCCCCACTCCTCTACAAATTTTGGTCAAATAATTAAATTGGACGAATAGTATCAACTTGCATTTTCTAGGAAACAGAAATTCAAACCTTCATAACTTTCACATAATAACTCTAAATGAAATAATTGTTCCACCAAAATTCATCAAAAATCATGCACTAGCCACTGTAGAAAAATCATGCATTTGTTGAGCATTTTGATTTTTGAAGTATTTCTCGGTGTTTATCAATATCATTATTTCTCTAGATTCCAGAGAAATCGATATTGACTCGTACGTGAGAGACCATGTGGTCGTGTCTCCATGAAAGTGATGAGTAATTGACAAAGGTTTTAGGTCAGTCGAGTTTGGTTTGTGTGGTCGGACCTTGTCGTTCTATGCGGTTCACGCTGCGTGAAGTCATTCTCGAGTCGGGAAAATCGAACGATCGGCCGTGTTATGGGCGATACGACCATGAGGCGGTTGTACCGATTGGTAAATGGCGGTTGAAGAATTCGGAGAAGTTGTTTTTCGAGTTCGGTCTTCATTGAAAATCGGAACGACCGTAGGTATTGGAGCGATACGACCGAGTGCGGTTGATCCGCTGGTAACATAATGCGGTTATCTGGATTGTATTGTGAGTTTCGCCATTTTGGTGATTTGAGTTTTGGGATAGGTCATATCCAAGTGTGTTCATGCATATGTGTTGCATATTGCATGTTTGAGCTAACGTTAGGTCAAGTTGTGAAGAACTTGTTCGGTTTCGTGTTTCTTATCTGTGTGGCCGCAGGGCGTCGAGTGGAGTCGTGGCGAGACACGGTGGATCGGACTAGGCGCAGTGGCGCCGAGGTCGAACGGTCGATGTGTCGAAGACGACGTGGACTCGAGGTGGTTGCGGCGTCTTGAGACAAGGAGCGCGAAGCTTCCCTTGAAGGTCTGAAGGGGCGAATCGGAATTCGCAAAGTCCGCACAAGCGGAGCGGGCTCCGTTGGACTTAGCGGGCGTACGGGAGGAGACCCGTTAGCCAAGGCTATATAAAGGATTGGAGGGGCTGCATGCCCTCTTGAGCACTTGAAAAGGAATTAGGGTTTGCAAGAGTCAAAAGAGTCTTTAGTGGCTGTTTTGCTTTAGGCTTTAGTGGTTGAGGAGTGTTGGTGGAGGCAGTGGGTGCTCCCTGCTTGTCCCCTTCGTTGCTTCCCTCCTCATGAATGGATGAGTGTGTGTTCTTGAGGTTTGAGAGTGGGAGAGGATGAGATGAAAGCTTGTAATCATTCCTCTTGTATCAATCATGTATCTCTCTTCCTCTAGATCAATATGAGATGGTGTTTGTTTCATATTTGAGCTCTCTGTCATTTCTTTCTTCGATGACCTCTTTTGAAGATTTCTTGATTCTTTGTTTCTCTGGTTGTTTCTTGCCCCAATCTACCTTGCTATGGCGTGTGGGAATACATCTAGGGTGATCTAGATCATCAATCATCCACGAGCAAGTGATTAGATTAAGTTTTGTTTTTGGCCCGGTTTTTGAACCCACCTTCGTTCAAATGCAAAAGGATAGGAACCTTGGCATGGATCTCTGAAATCGTTGCTTGGAATAGGTTCCTAATATCTTCAGGAAGGTGTGGTTCAATTTTGGTCAAGTTTGGCGCGTAGATCAAAAGTTCGTTGATTTTCGTTTTGAAACCCGAAGCGGATTTTGCTGTTCGGGACAATCGGATGAACCGGCTTAACATCTGCGGTTGTATTGGACTACGGTACAACCGCCGCTTACTCGCGGTTGTACGATCTAGCGGTACAACCGCCGTTTACTCATGGTTGTACCGATTGTCTGATTTGTTCGAGAACTTCTGTTTTTGTTTGTTTGAAATGTGGGGGTGAGGTGGATTCAACATAAGACTTCCTCTGTGCTTAATCTTTGATCTTCATAGCTCTCATAGCTATTGGAGTGATTTACAAGTTGAATCCATTCTTTGCGAAAAAGATTAGGTGCTCCTATTCACCCCCTCTAGTCGCCTTTCCGGTCCTTCAATTGGTATCGAGCGGTTAGCTCTTTTCAATAGATCTTAACCGGTCTCAAGAGCCGTGGCGATGGACAAGTACTCGACCAAGCCGCTTTGTTTTTGATGGCATCGATTACCCTTCCGGAAGAGCGAATGGAGACATACATCGAGCCGGGGTATGCCATCTGGCGAAAGGTCAAGGTTCGATTCATTGTTCTGCCGATGAGAACATCAATGCCGGAACATGGTTGATGTTGAGGCGAATGCAAAGGCAAGGAACATCATCATCCAGGGTTTGAGTCGTAGTGAGTTTGACCGCATATCTCACCTGTCGTCCGCCTACGATATCTGGGTGACCCTCGACGCATACCATGAGGGCACCACCCAGATCAAGACGGTTCGACAGGACCAGTTCAAACGAGAATACAACAAATTTGAGATGCTTCCTTGGTGAGTCCCTAGATGAGTGCTTCGCACGTTTTCACAAGATCTTGAGCAACCTCCGAGCGGTCGGTCTCACATACCCCGACTCGGACAATGCTCGTCAGATGCTCACGGCACTCGATCTGCGTGTTTGGGAGATGAAAGTGACCACCATCAAAGACACGACAGACCTCTCGACCCTGACTCTTGATGCGCTGTACTCGCGCCTCAAGACTCACGAGATTGACGTTGTCTCTCGTCGGTCGAAGTCACAGTCGATGGCCTTAGTCACCAATCCCGTTTCTTCTTCCGGGCTTTCTTCTGATTCTTCTTGCGGTTTCTCCCTTGCTGCTCTCTGTGACATAACTGATGATCAGTTAGAGCAACTTGCGGATGAGCAGCTTGCCCTCCTTGCTCGAAGATTCTCCCACGCTTACAAAGGGAGGAGGGACAGAAAGAGAGGAGGACCCGTGATTTGCTTCGAGTGTGGTGGCCCCAACCACATCCGAGCAAACTGCCCCAAGCTGGAGAAGGGCAAGAACGACTACGGCGGTTCGGGCAAGAACGACTACACCGACAAGAACTGCAACAAGAAGCTCCACTCGGACGCCCAAAAAGAAGAAGTTCCGCAACTTCGGCAAAGCCAAGAAGCTCTTCCACCGCGTCCTCACCGCCTTCGACGACCTCGACCTCAGCGAGGTGGAGGGATGGAGCGACGATGACGGGACGGGTGACCAAGAGCCCAAGGATGGCGGCGATGACTTCTCCGGCATGTGCTTCATGGCCCTCGAGGGCGAACTCCGGCGACAATGAACAGTACTCCGACTTCGGACGAGGTAGATCCCACCTCTGAACAGCTCAATCATGCTTTTCTTAAGCTAGGAGGTTTTCATGCTAAAGCTAAGGCTAGGTGTCTTTGAGTTAGAGAAGGAAATAGATAGACTGTCACTAGAGATTATTGCTCTTACATCCGCCCTTCTAGTGATGATTGTGATACATGCTCTGCTTTCTTTGGTTGATATGGAGAAGTTAAGGACCTCACATGATAGTATGTCCTCCAAACTTGATAGTGTTAAGGTGGAGAATGTTAGTCTCGCTTCTTTGAGTTAGAGTTGAGTAGGATGGTCATTACCCTACTTATTCTTGATGAGACTACTTCTCCCACCTCATGTGAGGGTAAGGACATTCTTTGCTAGAGGATCTTATGCCATGCTTCTTGATCTGCTCGAGTCTTGTGAAAATTGCAATAACTTGAAGATGAACTTAAACAGGCGGATCATAAAATTGTTGAACTACAAGCTTCTTTACTTGAGCCGATTGTTTCATGCTTAAACTGTCCTAAGTTAATCTATTGAACTTGAGGTCGTCTCCAAACAGTTTCAAGATATGATTGATCATGAAAGGAAGATGGCTCGGTTTGCTTCTAAGGACCTGTTAGCTCACCATGCATTAAGTGTAACAAACTAAAATCGACTTGATTGCTTTGGATGAGAAATGTGTGAAGCTAACTAAGGACCTTCTAGAGAAGCCACATTGTGCTTGCAATATGATTGTGGAGAAGGGGAGAAGCCCTGTGGTAAGGATGAGGCAGCTTAGCAACGTGAACCAAGCTGGCTAGCGATGGGGATGTCCCTTGAGTCGGTGTGCTTGCACAAGCCATTCTTCCCTCTCGCTCTTTGGTTCTTCTTTTGCTCCCTTACCTCTCTGTCTCTTCTTTCCCCTGCTCTTCTTGCACCTCTCTCTTTCGGGAGTGTCAGTACCTTATGAACACTCTCGAGAGATTTGTAGGAGGCAAGAAGAAGCTCAATCTTATTCTAGACCAATCTAAGATCTGCAGATTTAATCAGGGTCTAGGATATGACTTCTCTGAGGACATGAGGAAGCATCCACCTGCCGTGCTCAGACCCATAGCACCAGGTGTGATCGAGATCGAGCCAGGACCGAGAAAGTCCATTTCAAGTCGGCGGGCTATGTCGAGGGATTTCGACATGAAGGTAATTTCACATGCTTGCTTCTACCTCTCGAAGGTGAAGTATCACTTGCACCTTCCGTCGGAGGATGGACACACAGTCGATCGATGCTTGGTAGCGCCAAGATCGCGTAGAGACCATGTTGAGTCTCTTAGGCGCATTGAAATCGGCCCTGGACCTTGAGTGCACCTAAGACCAACACGAGGTCTAGGCTTGTTTCTTCGATGGGTTTGTGCAAGATCGAGGACTTGGTTTTTCCGAGTTTTTGGTTTTCGTCCTCATCTTTGCTTTCGATCGTGACTTCCGCCGTCTGAGGGTAGATCTCGTTTTCCCCATCGAGATAGCTACCATGGCGTGTTCGAATATTTGCGGTGCTCCGACTCACTCCTTCAGAGCGATCGGACCCAAAGAATGACTTCGGTCTACTCTTAGACCTTCGCTTTGAGTTCTGAGAGCGTAGGGTAGATAGAGGTCGATCGTGCTTGACTACTTCATCGCTCGGCGTGTTATTCAAGATATTAGGTGCCAAATCATTGTTGATTTATCGATCTTGAGACTTTACTCTCTGTTTGACTCAGGTTCGCCGGGTAGGGAAGGAGAAGGTTTGGCTTGTAGACTCCGGTTGTTCTCGTCATATGACCGGAGACTCCCGTTGGTTCTCCTCCCTAGCCCGCGCTCCAGGTGATGAGACGATCACCTTCGGAGACGCTTCGTCTGGGCGCGTCATCGCCAAAGGTACTGTGCGTATTAATGCTTCTTTTATTCTTAAGGATGTTGCCTTGGTTAGTAAGCTGCAGTACAATTTGCTTTCAGTTTCTCAGCTTACTGATGACGGTTTCGAGGTGAGCTTTAAGAAAAACAATTGCAAAATTCTTGATTCTTCGGGTAGTCTGGTTTGCGGGATTTCTCGTTATGGGAGGATCTTTCGTGCTGATTTTTCTGATTCTTCTGGTGATCCTCTCCGGTGTTTGGTTGCTTCTGAGTCCCGCGATCTCTCTTTCTGGCATAGGAGACTTGGTCATATTGGATTTGACCATTTGACCCGAGTTAGCAGCCATGATCTCATTCGTGGTCTGCCGAAACTCAAGATGGTCAAAGATCTTGTTTGCACTCCATGCCGGCACGGCAAGATGGTTGCCGCTTCTCATCCTCCCACCAAGATTACTATGACCGATGACAGGACAATTTGCTCCACATGGACACAGTTGGACCTCGAGTCTTGATCGGCGGAGGGAAGTGGTATGTTCTTGTTGTGGTCGATGACTTCTCGAGGTATTCTTGGGTGTTTTCTTAGCCTCGAAGGATGAGACATTTACACATTTTCGAGGTCTCTTTAGTAGGCTTTCTGTTGAGCTCCGGGTGCCTTCTGAGCGATCCGATGACAATGGCACGGAGTTCAAGAATTCCTACTTTGAGAGTTTCGTGGTGAGGCAGTGTAGAGCACCGCCTTCTCTTCTCCATCGTCCCTCAACAAAATGGCGTTGTGGAGAGGAAGAACCGTACCTTGGTCGAGATGGCGGGCGATGCTTGATGAGTACTCTACACCGAGGAAGTTTTGGTGAGGCCATTGCGACCGCGTGCCATGTTTGAATCGAGTTTTTCTTGGGCACTCCTACATCGCACTTCTTATGAGTGAGATACGGGCGAAAGCCAGCGTCTCTCATTTTCGTGTGTTTGGTTGCAAGTGCTTTATCTTGAAGTCCAGGAACCTAGACAAGTTCGAGTCACGTTCTGTGGCGGTATCTTTCTAGGCTACTCGACTTCTTCAAGGGCTTATAAGTGCAGGCTGCGAGTCTAGCAAAATGGTAGAGACCTGCGAGGTGACTTTTGACGAGGCGGTCAGGGGACTAGGCGGATATCTCGAGTTCTTTAGAGCGATCCGAGACCATCTTTGAGGATGATGAGGATGATGGAGATGACGGTTGTCTACGATCCTCGCCCTCATCCACTCCTTGAGGTGCCGTCTTCCACCGCACCTCGAGGTGATCGACCCTGCCTTCGCTTCCTCTGGAGCTAGTGGCTCTGTTCCTACCTCGTCGGCTCATGAGGTAGAGGCCACTTCTTCATCTCTCCGGGACCTCCTAGACACATCCAAAGTTCATCCTTCAGAGCAGATCATTGGAGATCTTTTCGAGCGTGTTACCCGCTCAAAATCTGGCTTATCTCAATTCTGTCTCCATTCTGCCTTCATTGCCTCTTTTGAGCCCAAAGATGTTTCTCATGCTTTATCTGATGAGTCTTGGGTCAATGCCATGCATGAGGAATTAGAGAACTTTGAGAGAAACAAGGTCTGGTCGCTTGTTGAGCCCCCACGAGGTCACAATATCATTGGAACCAAGTGGGTGTTCAAGAACAAGCAGAGTGAGGATGGGGTTGTCATCCGAAACAAGGCGAGATTGGTAGCTCAGGGGTTTTCCTGTGTTGAGGTCTAGACTTTGAGGAGACCTTTGCCCTGTGCTCGACTTGAAGCCATTAGAATCTCGCTTGCCTTTGCGACTTCTAAGGGTTTCAAGCTTTACCAGATGGACGTGAAGAGTGCCTTCCTCAATGGCCTTATTGAGGAGGAAGTCTCGTCAAGATGACCTCCGTTTTCGAGAACCTCAAATACCCTAACCATGTCTTCAAGCTTTCCAAAGCCAGATGGACTTAAGCAGGGCTCCCGAGCTTGGTATGAGAGGCTTAAGTCCTACTTGATAAGTCATGGTTTTGAGATGGGTATAGTTGACAAGACCTTGTTCATCCGCCAAGCATGGCATCGACCTTCTGCTCGTCGGATCTATGTCGATGACATTATCTTTGGCGGCTCTTCCCATACTCTGGTTTCCCGGTTCTCGGATGTCATGAGCACCGAGTTTGAGATGAGTATGATGGGTGAGTTGACCTTCTTCCTTGGCTTCCAAATCAAGCAGACTCGGGAGGGTACATTTCTTCATCAAGGAAAGTATACTCGTGACCTCCTGAAGCGCTTCGACATGAGTGATGGGAAGCCTGTGTCGACTCCCATGGCTTCTACAAATTTATCTTGACCCGAGATGAGGATAGCGAGCCAGTTGATCAGAAGGTGTTCAGAAGTATGATCGGCTCCCTTCTTTACCTCACTGCCTCGAGACCAGACATACACTTCTCCGTGTGTCTGTGTGCTCGATTTCAGGCTTCTCCTCGCGTATCTCACCGCCAAGCGGTGAAGCGCATCTTCGGTACTGCGGCGACCATTGACTATGGTATCTGGTACTCTTCCTCATCTGTCTTTCCTTGAGAGCCTTTTCGGATGCGACTTACTTGGTCAGAGGATAGATAGGAAGAGCACTTCGCACCTTTGCCAATTTCTTGGCACTTCTCTTGTTTCTGGTCTTCAAGGAAGCGATGCAGTGTTACCTGATCCACCGCAGAGGGCGAGTATGTTCTTTGCGGCCGATTCTTTGTAGTCAAGTGCTCTGATGGCTTCGACCTGCGGGACTTTGGGTTAGTTATCGGCAGTGTTCCACTTTTTGTGATAACACTTCATGATTAACATTGCCAAGAACCCAGTGCAGCATTCCCGGACCAAGCACATCGATATTCGTTTCCACTTCCTTAGAGACCATGTAGAGAAGGGCGATATAGTGCTCCAGTTTGTGGAGAGTGACCACCAGTTGGCTGACATTTTCACCAAGCCATTGGATAGTTCGAGGTTTCGACTCTGCGAGGGAGAGCTTGGGGTGGTTTGTCCTTATGGATTTGTAGTGAGGGAGCTTTGGGTTTCTTGCTTTACTATATTATTTATGCTCTTGCTCCTTACTATTGCATTGCATTTTGGGTGCATTTGGGATTAGTCCTCCTAGCATAGATTAGAGTGCTTCTTTTGTCTAGTTGTTTAGATTTCTGCTCTTATCTTGTGATTCTAGGATGCTGCTTATTAGTCGCTCTTCTCACTAGGTTGAGCTTACTCACTTCTTATAGGTTCTAGCAAGGGTTGGGCCACCCTTGGGTAGAGCAGAACGTGTTTGCTCCTTAGTGTGTTAGCCAGGCGCTTGATAGTCCTAGAGTCATATGGGGTAGATGAGAGTCGATCTGAGCCATAGTATTCTCTATATCTTATCTATGCTTTAAGGATCTTGCTTTTATGTTTTCTTTGCCGACTTCTCGATTTATTGTTTTGGTTCAAGGGAGTTCATTTGGGAGCTTACGGGCTTAATATTGAGTTAACTCAACTTGAACTAAAAGTTGCATCTAATGTTGAGGGGAGCTGGATCTTACGCATTTCTAGCATTACGCATTGTAATATAACTACATTGAGCCTTGATTATTATCCTGCTATGACATGTTTACAATGCTTTACACCTTGCCATGACTTGTGCTTATTTGCTAGATTTATCATGACTTCATATGTGTAGCCTAGCTTTTGCCATGATAAGTTAATTAAAATTGCTCAACTTAAACTAAAACTTGTCATGTTAGCACTCGAGATTAGTCTTTCTTGAGCTATCCTTTTATGATTCATGCCATGTCAAATAAATTTGGGTAGAGTGATGAATCTATATTGAGCCTTAGAAAGAGCTGTTTTAGTCTCTTGGTGATGCATGAGTTAGTACAACTTGTTAAAAGGCAAAAAGATCTCTTTTGTGAAAAAACCGATCTCACCAATTCTCTCCTATGAGACGGCTTGCCATTGCACTTGGCATGAACTTAGGGGAGTTTTGGGTGACCTAGACTATCTTCTTAAGCTTCTCGCTTGGAGTAGTCGCATAAGGCTTGAGACCTAGCACATGATAAAACAAAAATCTGGTTGGAAACCACCATGAATTTCAAAAGAAAATATGTTTCATGTGTTCAATGTGCTTAAAGCCACAAAAAGTATCATGTACTTTAACCAATGTTTCAATCTTGAGCATAGCACTCTATTTGGTCTCAATTTAAGCTTCTTAGTTCCGCTTAGCTTATTGACATGGCTGCATCATCCTTGGATATCTCTAGCGAGACTTTGCTCATTGATGACTTGACTTGCTCACATAATGTACCTCATTTTCAGATTGTCATCTATGTGTTCTAGCTAGCTTATACATATCTTGTCATGATCTAGATAGCCTTTTTATTAAGTTATGGCTTGGTGTATTACATGATGGTCATTATGGATAATTCTCATGGCTCAAAATGCTTAAATAAACAAACTTGACCATTTTCATCCATTAACATGTCATATTCTCTCTATTGCATCTTGATGCGTTTATTATAAAGGGGAGAATAGAGAAGAAAAGTCTGTGGGGAACAGTTTAGAGCTTTGGAGATCAATTTGCTCTTTCGGTTGTTGCTCTTGCGTTCATTCATCGACATGGTCATTAGCTTCATTTCATTTCTTGGACCATGTTGGTTTCTTCAAACTCAAACTCTTCTTAAAAGCTTTTTACGGGTTTGTCAATATTCTCATCAAGGGGAGATTGAGAGACCATGTGGTCGTGTCTCCATGAAAGTGATGAGTAATTGACAAAGGTTTTAGGTCGATCGAGTTTGGTTTGTGTGGTCGGACCTTGTCGTTCTTGCTGTTCACGCAGCGTTTTAAGTGAAGTCATTCTCGATTGTCGGAAAATCGAACGACCGGCGTGTTATGGGATGCGACGATGCAGGCGGTTATACCGATTGGTAAATGGCGGTTGAAGAATTCGGAGAAGTTGTTTTTGAGTTCGGTCTTCATTGAAAATCGAACGACCGCAGTATTGGAGCCAGATCGACCGAGTGCGGTTGATCCGCCGGTAACATGGCGGTTATCTGATTGTATTGTGAGTTTCGCCATTTTGGTGATTTGAGTTTTGGGATAGGTCATATCCAAGTGTGTTCATGCATATGTGTTGCATATTGCATGTTTGAGCTAACGTTAGGTCAAGTTGTGAAGAACTTGTTCGGTTTCGTGTTCTTGTCCGTGTGTGGCTGCGGGACGTCGAGTGGAGTCGTGGCGAGACACGGTGGATCGGACTAAGCGCAGTGGCGCCGAGGTCGAACGGTCGGGATGTGTCGAAGACGAGCGTGGACTCGAGGTGGTTGCGGCGGCGAGACAAGGAGCGCGAAGCTTCGGAAGGTGCGTATGGGCGAATCGGAATTGCAAAAGCCGCACTGGCGGAGCGAGCTCCGTTGGACTTAAGCGGGCGTACGGGAGGAGACCCGTTAGCCAAGGCTATATAAAGGATTGGAGGGGCTGCATGCCCTCTTGAGCACTTGAAAAGGAATTAGGGTTTGCAAGAGTCAAAAGAGTCTTTAGTGGCTGTTTTGCTTTAGGCTTTAGTGGTTGAGGAGTGTTGGTGGAGGCAGTGGGTGCTCCCTGCTTGTCCCCTTCGTTGCTTCCCTCCTCATGAATGGATGAGTGTGTGTTCTTGAGGTTTGAGAGTGGGAGAGGATGAGATGAAAGCTTGTAATCATTCCTCTTGTATCAATCATGTATCTCTCTTCCTCTAGATCAATATGAGATGGTGTTTGTTTCATATTTGAGCTCTCTGTCATTTCTTTCTTCGATGACCTCTTTTTGAAGATTTCTTGATTCTTTGTTTCTCTGGTTGTTTCTTGCCCCAATCTACCTTGCTATGACGTGTGGGAATACATCTAGGGTGATCTAGATCATCAATCATCCACGAGCAAGTGATTAGATTAAGTTTTGTTTTTGCGGTTTTGAACCCACCTTCGTTCAAATGCAAAAGGATAGGAACCTTGGCATGGATCTCTGAAATCGTTGCTTGGAATAGGTTCCTAATATCTTCAGGAAGGTGTGGTTCAATTTTGGTCAAGTTTGGCCGCGTAGATCAAAAGTTACGTTGATTTTCGTTTTGAAACCCGAGCGGATTTTGCTGTTCGGGACAATCGGATGAACAAGCTTAACACTGCGGTTGTACTGGACTGCGGTACAACCGCCGTTGCTCGCGGTTGTATGCAGATCTGCGGTACAACCGCCGTTTACTCATGGTTGTACCGATTGTCTGATTTGTTCGAAACTTCCTGCTTTTTGTTTGTTGAAATGTGGGGGTGAGGAGTGGATTCAACATAAGACTTCCTCTGTGCTTAATCTTTGATCTTCATAGCTCTCATAGCTATTGGAGTGATTTACAAGTTGAATCCATTCTTTGCGAAAAAGATTAGGTGCTCCTATTCACCCCCCCTCTAGTCGCCTTTCCGGTCCTTCAGTACGCTACTGAGAGAGAGTAGCTAAGCTATCTGCATGGCAAGCATCATTTGAACTTTCTTTTGCATCATATTTGATCCCAGTTTTGGTTAAGTTAGTGCAATGATAATTGCTTGCATGCTATTTTTGTTATTGTCACTATTTTTGTGATGTGTAGAATAGTTATATCCTATTCATTGAGGTTCATCTTGAATAACTAATTACTCCAGAACCACATGCTTAAGATAGGATTATGTGAATTATATATTGTTCGAGTTGCTTAGCCATGCAAGTCTAGAACGGTAGTTTGCTTGTTGGGAATAACCCGACAATTATGGGAAACACTCAAACTCCTATATTCTTTTTGTTCCAGATCTTTGTATCAGCTTTATGAGTTAAATTTTATCATTTTAAATGAGTTTTGGGTCTGTACAAGTGATGGTGCCTTCGTGTACGAGACTTGGGTATGTGGTTTGTCTTGTCTGGACCATTAAGGACCGAACTTTGGTATCGTCGTTGATTCAAGTACACTCGTGCTACCACATGCGGGATATGGGTACTGTATGATCAAGTAGGGGGAAGGTTTTATTGGGTGTAGTCTCATGGTGGTGTAAGGACATAGCGACCATGATATCCTATGTTCCTAAGGAGCTGAGGTAATTGTTTATAGTGTGCAGGTTAGCACTAAATTAACCTTTCCATTACCTCATTGTTTTCCAGTACAACTTGTGAGCCCCCTAGCAAAGGCTATCAGACGCTTATACTAGGTACGAAAATATCTCACGTGGGAGACCTAACTCAATAGGATTTTCTTGCCAAAAACGATCGTATCTTGGTTCTCCCCGGGCGGCATACCAAAGGAAGTGTGTCATTATTCCGAAGGCTTACAGGCTAATCGAGTCATGTGGGTAAAGTAGTACACCTCTACGGAGATAAATCTATTTGAATAGCCGTGTCCACGGTTAGGGACAACCGCTTGAGTTCGGGAGTTACTATTGTTAGACTTGGTATTTAAATTGTGGATACTTTTGGTTCGGCATGAATGGGGTGTTCATGCAATTTGATGCATCAAAGTGGGCAGCCACTTTGCTGTTTGTTATTTCATTTGTTATTAAAGTTGTTACTCATTCACATACTTTACTTCTAGTTCAAATCTGTTTAAAAATGGCAATTGAAAAACTAGTATGTGTAAGTTGTTAAAATTGTTGTGTCTTTCGCAAAACTAAGCCATTATGAGCCATCCTTTGGAACAACCTCTATGCGTAACTAATTTTTATTTGTGTAAGACTTGTGAGTACAACTTTGTACTCAACCCGGTTGCTGCAATTTCAGGTGAGGAAGAATGTGAGCCCGATAAGCTCGTTGGCGCCGATTTAGGCGACGCTAACGAGTAGTGCTATTGTTTAACTCCCGGTCGGTTGCCGATGGGTTTTGGGCATACCGTGCTGGACATTTTGGTTTATTTACTTGCTTCCGCTGTTGCTTTATGTTCTCTTTTGCTCATGGCCGACCGAGGCATTGTAATAGATGTAGACTTGGACTATTATATTGTATGTCTTTTGAAACCTGAATGTATGAATGTTGTATGGATATGATCAATAATTTATGTGAGTTTGGGACATGTTGGTCATTGATCTTGGGAGCCAACATGATCTCGTGCTCACTGTTTGCTGGATTCCAATTTAACTCGCTAAATGTGGTCTTTGATTGTTTAGAGAACCGATAATCATGTAGTGCTTGCAGAGGAGCGGTACGCATGATCACCGGGGCTCTAACTTCAGTAAAGATCTCTCATTTAGATGGAGTTAATTTTTAATTCGTTAACTTGGGAGCCTTGAGTTACCTCCATAAGGCCGGGTATGCCTCGGTCTTGCGGGAGTAACCCGGGGGTTCCCACAAGCATTGGTATCAGAGCCATGCTGACTGAGGTTAGAAATAGCACAGGCGTTAAGTGTAGCAAGTCCCTTGGTTAAAAATTATTTTTGAGTTATCAAAATAATTTCAAAAAGTTAAGTTAGGATATCTTTTATTTCTCATCCATCTTAGTATCTTTTCTCACCTCACTCCTGTTTGATTTGCAAAACTAACTCATCTTGCCCTTCTTGTCTTTAGATGAATCACCATTACCTTGTTAAGGAGACCCAGGCTAAGGATGTGGATGGATACCCAGCACTACTTAGGGATATGCTTTGGAAGGCAAACTTAACTTACCAACCCCAGTACTCCATCTACCGCCGGGACAGAGGACCCGGAATGGAAGACTTTGAGGCCGTGATCCACATTATTCCAAGACAAGTTGCCAGAAGCATTCCGTACTGTCTCCAGGCACGTGGCATTTCTGAGGCCATGGCGTTGCAAGAAATGGCGCGTATGTCTATGAGCCGACTTCGTTATAATTTAACGGAGTTGTCTCAGCCACCATATGCCCACTTTCCTATGCAAGCTCATGGCGTGGAGGTGAACATGTTTGCCGGGGTTCAGTTTGGGGAAGATCCCCAAGTGAGGCAACTGGCGAGGTTGGTTCGTATCATGAACCGAGTTCACCTTTGCACCGTACGGGAGTTGTATGAGACTCAACGCTGTCTCATAGCGGCACAAGGGGGTCTTCTGCACTTGTACAACATGGGGCTCGTTGGTCGTCATGTTGTATATGGTGCAAATGAGGTTTCCCCGTATGCATCTTCACCACCTGAGTTTCGGCTCCCTGAAGTTGAAAAATCAAGTGATTGACGAATGGTCACCCAGGTGCCTCAACAATCCCGAGTACCCCGAGGACACAGGATCACTGGGATATCACCTTCTGGACGAGTTCCTGGTGAACTTTGATTGGGAAAATCAATAGATATTGCATTGTGAGCTTGCTATTCGGGTATGTGTCTAGCAAGCATGTATCCTTAGATTATGCATTAGGGTAGAAGTTGATGAACCCTTGTTGTTTATTTGCTAAAACTTTCAGTTCTGGGCATTTACTCTTCGCCTACGGGCGTGTATGGATGTAAGTGTAACTGGGAAACTAAGTATTGCTTTCAATGGATTTTATTGTTGGCCGTTGTGCCTTTGTGCTTTCATCTGGTGTTAAGTTTGTGCATCTCATTACCATTTCGTATGCTAGTTTTAGATTATCTTCTTTCTGTCCATTTAATCCTTTCACACTCATTTGAGTGTATCTTTCGTATTTTATATAATCATCCTTGTGACAACAGGATGACCGGGCCTAATACTCGTTCACGGGCTCGGCAAGAAGAAGGGTCACCACCCCCGTGTACACGCCCAGCTATGTTGGATGAGCTCTACGCATAGGGGGAAGGTGGTGAGCCTTCCCAAAGCCAACATCAACGTGACGGTCCACCAGAGGAAGTACTCCCTCCACCGCCCTCAATGGCGGAAGTCTTGGCTCAGATCGAGCGCAACAGAATGGATCAAACTCAGATCCTTGAGGCCATAGCCTGTAATACTTCTTCGATGCCTGGACCATCGGGGCCAAGAGCCCAAGGAGGACTCGCTGATTTTCAACAAACTCACCCTCCAACTTTCTTTGGCATGGATAATCCCATGGAGGAATAAGATTGGCTCAGAGCCGTTGAAAAGAAGTTGGCTATCGCTCAGTGCACTGGCACTGAAAGTGTTCTATTTGCTAGCTACCAACTAGAGGGCACTGCGAGCGCATGGTGGGACAACTTTTCCTCCATGCAACAGAGTGGAGACCTTCCCACCTGGGATGAGTTCAAGGTGGCTTTCTGCGAAGCTCATATTCCTGATGGTGTGATGGACATCAAACAGCAGTAGTTCCTTGCTCTCAAACAAGGAAAGAAGACCGTTGCGGAGTACCTACACGAGTTCAACTCTTTGGCTCGTCATGCTCCTGACGATGTCTTTACTGATGTTCGCCGTCAGAGCTGGTTCGTCAATGGTCTGATAGAGGAGATGCAACTTGCTCTTGCTGTGCATGATTTCCGGAACTTTCAGCACATGGTCAACAAGGCCATCGTGGTGGAACACAAGAGTGTGGCATTAGAAGAGTCCAAGAAGTGGAAGAGAGCCGCCCAAATTTCAGCAGGTGGCAGTTTCCCTCGGCAGCGCACCGGGCCACCTCAAGTGCCTCGTTCTCAAGCACCGATGCCACCAAGGCCTCAAACGGCGACTCCACGGCCTTCTCCACCAGTGGCACAGCAGCGCATTAGGGCCAAGAGTTCCCAAAACAGCAGCACGTTTAAGCCTAACGTCACTTGCTTCCATTGTGGACGCCACGGCCATTATGCGGATCAATGCCTTGCGAGGCAACGAAGGATGCCCCAGACTTATCAAGCTCCAACACCAGCACCAGCTTTGGAACGACCCTCACCACCTCCAAGGGCAGTATCTACTCCACCCCAAGTCCCTGCACATGGCCGGGTGAACCACGTGACTGCTGAGGAGGCGAACGACGCACCCGACGTCGTTTTGGGTACTCTTCTTGTCGATTCCTTTCCAGCTACTGTTTTATTTGATTCGGGAGCATCTCATTCTTTCATCAAAAATTCATTTTCTGCACACCATCAAATTGAGATGCATACACTTCAGCCACCTTATCAAATTCGGTCACCGGGATCGGTTTTCCAAACTGATCAAATCTGTTGGGACATAAAAGTGGAAATTCAAGGGATTACGTTCTTAGCAAACTTAATAGTTATAACTTCAGTGGGTATTAATGTGATATTAGGGATGGATTGGCTATCCAAAAATTAGGGGCAAATCAATTGTACCCAGCGATCCATTTCAGTCACAAGCAAAGACGGCAATCAAGTCGTTTTTGCACCTTTGGTGGGCAAATCTCATCTCTATGCCTTAGAAGCTAGTACCTCCCTTGAATTGGAGAGAGTACCAGTGGTATGTGAGTATTCAGATGTATTTCCCAAAGAACTCCTAGGCATGCCCCCTGATAGAGAAGTTGAGTTCGTTATTGAACTTGCACTCGGTACTGCGCCAATTTCAAAACGGCCGTACTGAATGCCTCCAAATGAGTTGGTAGAATTGAAGAAGAAAATCAATGAACTCCAAGATAAAGGCTTTATTTGACCGAGCTCCTCACCCTGGGGATGCCTGGCCATCTTTGTCAAGAAGAAGGTCAAGAGTTTGCGGATGTGTGTTGACTACCAACTGTTGAATGAAGTCACAGTTAAGAACAAGTATCCGCTCCCGCAGATTGATGATTTGCTCGACCAATTGAACGGAGCCCAAGTATTCTCCAAGATTGATTTATGATTGGGCTATCATCAAATCAAGGTTAGAACTGAAGACATACTGAAAACTGCTTTCTCTACTCGTTATGGGTTGTATGAGTATATAGTTATGTCCTTTGGCTTAACCAATGCTCTGGCTTATTTCATGAACCTCATGAATTTAGTTTTCATGGAGTATTTGGATCAGTTTGTCATTGTATTTATTGATGACATCCTTATCTACTCCAAATCTGATGAAGAACATGAACGTCACTTGCGGCTTGTGTTGGAAAAGCTTCGTCAACATCAACTATATGCCAAATTCAGCAAATGCGAGTTTTGGCTTCATGAAGTTAGTTTCTTGGGTCATGTGCTATAAAAAGGAGGTATCGCTATTAATCCAAGCAAAGTACAAGATGTCCTTGACTGGAAACAACCCAAGAGTGTCACCGCCATTCGCAGTTTTCTTGGACTTGCGGGTTATTACCGCAGATTCATCCAGGATTTCTCAAAAATTGCGAGGCCAATGACCCAGCTTCTGAAGAAAGAAAAGAAGTTTGAATGGTCAGCAGAATGTCAGCGTAGCTTTTAGATCTTAAAAGAATGTCTGACCAAAGCTCCAGTGCTCATCCTGCCCGATATTCACAAGAGTTTCGATATATACTGCGATGCATCTCGCCATGGGCTCGGTTGTGTGCTTATGCAAGAGGGCCGAGTTGTGGCATATGCATCGAGGCAATTGAGACCTCATGAAATGAATTATCCCACGCATGACTTGGAACTTGCAGCCGTAGTTCATGCTCTGAAGATCTGGTGACATTATCTCATCGGTAATCGTTGCGAGATCTACACCGACCATAAGAGTCTCAAATATATCTTCACCCAAGCCGATCTGAACTTGAGGCAAAGAAGATGGCTCAAGTTGATCAAAGATTATGATTTGGGGCTCCATTATCATCTAGGGAAAGCCAATGTGGTAGCCGATGCCTTGAGTAGAAAATCTCAATGAACTGTTTTTCGGTAACTCCCATTTCGGCAAGCTTGTGTGTCGCTCTGGAGATAACTGAAGAAGGATCTCTTGCTGTCCTTAGTGTGAACTTTACACTCGAGGACCAGATCAAAGAAGCCCAGAAAACCGACACGGAAGTTGCTCAAATTCGGGAGAAATTGAAACAAGGCGAGGCCAAATGTTTCACCGAGGATGCACAGGGTACTCTATGGTTTGGGAACCGCTTGGTAGTGCCTCATGATCATAACTTCAGAGAGTTGATTCTCAAGGAGGCTCACAACTCTCAATTCTCCATTCACCTTGGAAGCATCAAGATATATCAAGACCTGAAAAAGAGAGTATGGTGGAGTCAAATGAAGCGACAGATCGCACAATATGTTGTTGAGTGTGATGTATGTCAGAAAGTCAAGGCTGTGCATCTAAGACCAGCAGGTACTCTCCAACCCTTGCCCATTCCAAAATAGAAGTGGGAGGAAATCAGTATGGACTTCATCACTGGACTTCCAAGGACTCAATCTGGATCAGATTCTATATGGGTGATTGTCGATCGTTTGACAAAGGTCGCCCATTTCATCCCTATCAAGACTACCTACTCAAGGGACAAGCTAGCCAAGCTTTATATCGCGAGGGTCGTCTATCTCCATGGTGTGCCAAAGGTAATAGTTTCAGATAGAGGTCCTCAGTTTACCTCTCATTTCTGGAAATGCTTGCATAAAGCAATGGGGACCAATCTATTATTTGGTTCCGCTTATCACCAGCAAACGGATGGACAAACTAAAAGAGTAAACCAAGTTTTGGAAGACCTTCTCTGAGCTTGTGTGCTGTCCTATAGCAAGAAATGGGAAAAATGCATACCGTTTACAGAGTTCTCCTACAACAACAGCTTCTAGTCGAGCATTCAAATGTCACCCTTTGAGGCATTGTATGGAAGAGCATGCAGGACACCTTTGAATTGGTCCGAAGCCGGGGAGAGACCATTATATGGTCCAACCTTAGTGGAGGATGCCGAAGAGCAAGTTCGTACCATCCGTGAGCGACTTCGAACGGCTCAATCTCGTCAGAAGTCATATGTCGACCGTCGTCATCGCGAGTTGAGCTTTGAGGTAGATGATCACGTTTATCTTAAAGTCTCTTCGATGAAGGGAATGCGCTGTTTCCAAATCAAAGGAAAATTGGCACCTCGTTACATCGGACCATTCCGAATTATAGCGAAGATGGGGTCGGTGGCCTATCAATTGGAGTTGCCACCATCACTTTCGGATGTGCATGATGTATTCCATGTTTCGCAACTGAAGAAGTGTCTTCGCATTCCAACTAAAACAACTAAATTGGAAGAACTCGGCTTACAACCTGATCTTTCTTATCGGGAACACCCTGTAATACCCCACATATCAATTAAAGAGAATAATATTCAGGAGAGGGAAACTTATTCACCTTTGATTGCATCAAAGTTTAGAGGTGAATTTGGTTCAAATTCTATTTTCCTAGCGCGTTTGGACCTTGGGCTTTGGGCTCTTTATGCAGTAGCCTTAGTGGGCCAAAAGGGGGAGGAGGTGCCCAAGTTGGACTAGCCCAAGCCTCCTCACCTCCACCCCTCAAACCCTAGCCAAGCTGCTCTTTTCCCCCCTTTTCTCAGCCCTAGCCGCCCTTGACTCTTCCACGGCGAACACCTCTGGCTCATCCTTCATTTGGTGCCGCCCTCCTCGCATTTTCTCTTCCCCAATGGCGGCCGCCACTTCTCCTCCCGCTCCAAGCCGCCTCTCCCTCGGCCTTGGCGCCGCCCTCCTCACCCTTGGCGCGCCCTCCCAGCCCTCACCTTTGGCATGCCACCACCACCACCGCCACGGCGCCTCCCACGGTGGCGACACCATGGAGATGGTGGGGTGGCTGAAGGCGCTAGCATACCACGTGGCGGACCTGGCGGCGGCGAGCCTGGCTGTGCTGGTGGCACTGCAGGAGCGCCTCGTCTTCGTGCCCGTGCTCCCGGGGCTTAGGCGAGTGTACCCCCTCAACCCCGCGCGCCCTCGGCTCATCTACGAGGTCGTCTGGCTCCACGCCGCCGACGGCGTACGCCTCCACTCGTGGTTCATCCACCAATCGCCCATCTCCCATGGTAGCGTCCGCCACCATAGATCCGGTGAGGTCCTCTCTTTCTCTCTCTGGCGTTGACCTCCCATGGCAGCCTCCGCCACCATAGATCACTATTGGTGGTATCCAGAGCAACCATTGCCGTTACAGCAATGAGTGGTGGTCTTTCGAAGATCTTACTCTTGATTGCGATCGTCTGCGTGCCTCCAAGCTTCTTGTGGATAACGACCCTGGTTTGGTTGGCAATCTCCTTGTCGAGAGACTGGTGGGAGCTGCTATTCATCCATTGCTCCAACCATCACGAGACCATGGTGGGCATTGTTGGATTAGTTGGGTCACTGGCGGTGTTTATCGTGACCATAAACTTCGTAAATTCGGGAAAATTGCTGATAGCATATAGCTAATTGTGTGTTTGAGTGCTAATGATGCATTTGCTGTCAGAATTGTGGGGCTATTTCACAATTATGCCAAGTAAGTTTCAAGTTTCATCTAAGGACTTGATCAAGAGTGTTTATATGTTTTCAGAAATGCTGACCTGGAGGGGATGGCTACAGATTCCAGAATGCCTACGAGTTAATTGTTGTTGTCGTGGTTCTATTGTGTAGCAGACAGCGATCATAAAGTTTGGTTGAGTTGGTCTGCTCAGGTTCCTTGTTCTAGCCTTTCCAATATAATGTTAGCCCCTTCTGCCCCTCCATTGAAGCTGCAGCAACAAGCGTAATTTTGTTCTTTTATCTCATTGAGGTTATAGATTACTTCAAGATCACAGGAAATACAGGATCTATTGCAAGGACGTGTGTAACGTCGGCAGTTGGCCTGCATCTTATCGGGGTAAGATGGAGGTGAACCCCGGTGCTAGAGAGTTCCACCACTTGTCTTCTGTCTCATGGTTGAGGCAAGTGCAAGTATTATTAATGGGTTGTTATATTACGCACTTGATGAATGCTATAGTTGATTAATGTTGATTGTTGCTTGGCAATGTTGATGAGCCTAATGCCATAGTTTAATGATGATGCTTACTACTAGGAAATGTTTACATGATGCTGCATGCTAATGGTTACATGATGATACATACCTATTACTGTTTATATGGTGATGCTTGCATGACAATAGTTTTATGTTGATGGCAAGAATGATGGGACAAGGTGAGCAATGAGGCTACCTTGTTAATGATGAATCATGATAATGATAATGGACATGCACATTTACATTTCTGCATGTTCATTTCTAAACCTTGGGCTACGTGGTAGCCAAGGGCTGTTTCCTTAAGATCCCCGTCCTGCATTGGATGGGCCTGGTCTCCACACTCATGGAGTGGGCTTTGGGTCCCTGTGCCTAGAGGGCACAGGCTTAGGGTATTTATTGACGGATACATACTCGGCATTACCGGTAATTGCTAAGAAGTGAAGTATTTTGCATTCATGGCATATTCATTGCATTTCTGCATAAGAGATGGATTTGTGGTATATAATGTTGTGTTCATGATGGGACTGTTTGGTCCCTTGACTGCTTATGATGCTATCATAAGAGATGGATTTGTGGTATATAATGTTGTGTTTATGATGGGATTGTTGTTCCCTTTGACTGTTTATGATGCTATGTTTGATTTACTATTGCACTTTGCTGAGTCGTGGACTCACACTCGCTGTGTTGTGCTTGCTAGGTACCTCTGGAGGCAGCGACATGCGTGGGAAGGGGTAGACATGGTGCACGACACATAAAACACAAACCGCAATGAATAATCAAACCCAATTATCCACAATTCATATTCTTGTTAATTACTTTAGTTTCGATTCTGTGACCACCCTTCGTGGTGGATGTTTTGTTTGTGATCATGGATGATCCCTTTATGTTCTCATTCATTTGTGGATTGAGTTCATTTCACCCTCGTAGATATGCTGATCATTGATACATTAGTTGATTAGCATAGTTTGGATGTCCTTTGATGATTCATTATATTGGAGGATTTGATTGTGATTGATGCTATACTAAACTATTTGAACCTCCAGTATAGCCATCTATACAAAAGAGGTTCTGCTAGATTTTAGAGAAATGTCTTAGTTTTTATTGGTTAGAATGTTAGTTTAGTAGCAGACCAGGCTCATGTTGAGTTTGATTGTTAGCATTAGGTCATTCATCAATTAGAAGCTTGGTTGATGGTTGATATTATCAACCTTCATGATATGGTTGGATTAGCAATAGGTTAGTGAACTGCATATAGACTCTTGATAGTGTTATCGTAATCTACTCAATCTGATTAGATGTTTGAGATTGAATTGTTGACGAATTCTGGTTCAATTCTTGTATCCATTCTTGTAGATACTGGTCTTTTAGGTTTCTATTTGAAAGTTAGTTTAAATTATTCCGTAGTGTTGTTGTATGTTAGTCTTTTAGGTAACATTTTGGCTTTCGCATAGTTAGGGTGTTACACACCCGATTCGCATTCTTGAAGAAACGGAGCGCAAGACGAGAAATCGCAACATCAGGTTCCTCAAAGTTCAGTGGAGTAACCATATTGAAGATGAGGCTACTTGGGAGCGTGAAGATCAATTGCGACAAGAATATCCAGAACTTTTCCTTCAAGTGCCTTTGAATCAAGAAAGGCAAGGTTAAACAAAGCAATGGTGAGGAAAATGTGATAACTATTATTTGTAACCTTGTGAGGTATCTTAGCACTATCTTTGAAGGGAATCAAAACAACAGATAGTGTATTTCATTTAGGACATTCCTATCCATCTTCCGACCTACCCAGATCTTGGGGACAAGATCTTTTGTAAGGGGGGGGGGCGGTTTGTCACATCCTCAAGTTAATAAAGAGGTTTACCTGGCATCTCATGAGCATGCATCATTGTTTTCAAGCATTGCATAAGATATTGCACTTGGAAAATCTTGTGCAAGTCTTAAAACCTACACTTAAAGAAGTGAAATTCAAAAGAAATCTGAAACTAATGCAACTGAAGTTCCTCTGGAAATAATTTATAAAAATACTACGTTAATTATTAAGAATTAAAATAATTTTTCCCAAATTTTTGGGAAAGGTTTTAACTCTCACAATGCAATCCAATAACCTATATTGGGTTTGGATTTAAATTGAACAAAATATATCTTGAATAGTAGGGTTTAATAATTGTTATGGACACTAGACCTTCCCAGTAACACCTCTGAATTATTTCAAATTTTTAGGAATTTTAATTCTATTTTTAGTGGCCTGGTCAAAGTGGAATGGTTTGAATTTAAATCAGTCAAACCCTAAACCCTAACCGGCTGCTACTGTTCCTCGGGCTCGAGTCCGACTCGGAGAGCTGACTCGATCTAACCACCTAATTACACCAAGCGCGAACCGTCCGATGAAAAATCAACGGCCCCGATCGCGTAACCGTTCGGACGGTCCGAACGTTCACACTCATTGTCGACCGTTCGATCAAGATCCAACGGTCCGTGTGGACTCACTTAACGTGAACTCTCGCACGCGCGTTGAGATGCTGATGAAGAGGGCCCACTCATTAGCTCTGTCTTCAACCCCCGTTGGTGTGCGCGCAGAACAGCGACGCCACGTCGTGGCCACGCTCTGCCCAGCTCTGTCACGGCGTCAATCCACCGCCCAATTTGGCCAACCCCGAGCGTCGCTAGTTGACGCCACCTTCATTGCCGTCTCTTCCCGGGAATAATACCTTCACCACACCTTTCATTCCCTCACTTCTCTTCTTTCTGGTAGAAGAGGAGGACGCCATTGTTAGCTCCTTGCTTGGGTAAGCTCCACCCGGGTGATTCCGCTCGTCTCAATGGTCCACGCCATCTCCATTTTTGCGAAGTTCAACTCCTGTGGTTATTTGTAGCTTCGGGACCATTTCGGTGCCATTCAGCCACTCCAGAGGGCGCTCCGACGGGCACTGTCGTGTCTTCTCCGTGTTCGGGTGAGTGTTATCCTAAACCTTGCGCATCACATTGTGTCTTAGGACATCTTAAAGCTTTCCCCTCAACTAATTTCATCATTGCATGGTAGGATCTTGTTGAATTGAAGTTCTCCCCATTTCGGCCGAAGAACTAACTTTTCACCTCCCACCTTGATCCGGTAATCCATTTCTCAAATCCTTGTTACTGGAGCATCCTTATGTGGTCTGTGAGCTATACCTACCACTCATTCCTCTCCGTTTTGCTCCAGTCGATCTCTCCACGTGAAGCCGTGCCACCGCCGTCATCTTCTTCGGCTCCGACATTGCTCCAGCTGCTCCAAGCTTCCTCGAGCACTCATCTTCGCTCAGGTAGCTTCCTTATAGTCCGTAGATGCTTGGCACCTGCTTCTTTGGACGCTGCGGAGCTCTTATGCTGTTTTGCATGTTAGCCGTAATAAACACCGCCTCTCTCCTCCAGCTCGCCACCGTTCTGGGCTGGCTCAGTCGACGAGAGCACCACCTTAAGGTGTGCAATACTATTGTGCACCCATCTATGACCTTGGTTTGCGCCGCTGTGGCTGAGAATGCCGGCAAGGCTCCGGTGAAGCCAACGCTCTCGTTGTCGGACATCCGACAGTCCTGTAGCAACAACATTAGGACATAATCCGGTGAGTTAATGGCTAATGATTGGGTTTGAGTTAAATGGATGTCTTAAAGTAGTAAATGAGTCACTTACTTGTTGGCCCCACGCACAGAAAACAGCAGGGTTAAACCGAAGCATGGAGTAGCTGACATGTGGGCCCAAGGCCTTAAACACTGTGCACCGTGCGTGTGGACCGGTAGACCAGGTCCGCAGGATAGAGTCATTGACGGTCGGGCCCACATGTGAGTTCGGTATTTAAAATCTGAGTTAAAATGGAAAACACACTATTCACTAGGCCCGTTGGTTAGTGACCGCGGCTAGAGTAGCTCCTGGTGAGAAAATTAATAAAAGCTTTAGGAAATTCGAAATCCATTTCTTTATACAGTCTAAAATTTGTATAACTTCAAAAATACATAACTAATTCTTCTCAACTCCAAAATGGATGAAACCACTGCTGATAATTTTCATTTTTAATGACCTTTATATTAAAATTGGTTTCAAACTTTTCTCGGTAACAGAGAGTATTGTTTTTTAAAGTGATCCATAAACCTATTATTTTTATAATAGAAAAGGGCTGATAACTTTGAAAATGCATAACAAATTCATAAAAACTCCAATTGAGATGAACCTAGATTTTTTGAACTTGTAATAATATTCCCTATTTATCTATATAATCCTTTGCCTCCCCACAGCTCTACAAATTTTGGTCAAATAATTAAATTGGATGAATAGTATCAACTTGCATTTTCTAGGAAACTGAAATTCAAACCTTTATAAATTTCACATAATAACTCTAAATGAAATAATTATTTCACCTAAATTCATTTAAAATCGTGCACTAGCCACTGTAGAAAAATCATGCATTTTTTAGCAATTTTATTTTTCAAGTATTTCTCGGTGTTTATCGATATCGTTATTTCCCTAGATTCCGAATAAATCGATATTGACTCGTACGCTACTGAGAGTGAGCAGCTAAGCTACCAACAAGGAAACCATCACTTGAACTTTCTTTTGCATCATATTTGATCTCAGTTTTGGTTAAGTTAGTGCAATGATAATTGCTTGCATGCTATTTTTGTTATTGTCGCTATTTTTGTGATGTGTAGTATAGTTATATCCTATTCATTGAGGTTCATCTTGAATAACTAATTACTTTAGTACCATATGCTTAAGATAGGATTATGTGAATTATATATTGTTCGAGTTGCTTAGCCATGCAAGTCTAGAATGGTAGTTTGATTGTCGGGAATGACCCGACAATTATGGGAAACACTCAAACTCTTATATTCTTTTTGTTCTAGATCTTTGTATCTACTTTATGAGTTAAATTTTATCATTTTAAATGAGTTTTGGGTCTGAAAAAGTGATGGTGCCTTCGTGCACGAGACTTGGGTATGTGGTTTGTCTTGTCCGGACCATTAAGGACCGAACTTTGGTAACGTCGTTGATTCAAGTACACTCGTGCTACCACATGCGGGATATGGGTACTGTATGATCAAGTAGGGGGAACGTTTTATTGGGCGTAGTCTCGTGTTGGTGTAAGGACATAGCGATTGTGAAATCCTATGTTCCTAAGGAGCTGAGGTAATTTTTTTTATAGTGTGCAGGTGAGCACCAAATTAACCTTTCCATTACCTCGGTGTTTTCTAGTACAACTTGTGAGACCCCTAGCAAGTGCTATCGGATGCTTGTACTAGGTACGGAAATATCTCACATGGGAGACTTAACTCAATAGGATTTTCTTGCCAAAAATGATCGTATCTTGGTTCTCCCCGGCTGGCATACCAAAGGAAGTGTGTCATTATTCCAGAGGCTTACGGGCTAATCGAGTCATGTGGGTAAAGTAGTACACCTCTGCAGAGATAAATCTATTCGAATAGCTGTGTCCACGGTTATGGATAACCGCTTGAGTTCGGGAGTTACTATTGTTAGACTTGGTATTTAAATTGTGGATACTTTTGGTTCGGCATGAATGGGGTGTTCATGCAATTTGATGTATCAAAGTGGGCAGCCACTTTGCTGCTTGTTATTTCATTTGTTATTAAAGTTGTTACTCATTCACATACTTTACTTCTACTTCAAATCTGTTTACAAAATGACAATTGAAAAACTAGTATTTGTAAGTTGTTAAAATTGTTGCATCTTTCGCAAAACTAAGCCATTATGAGCCATCCTTTGGAACAACCTCTATGCATAACTAATTTTTATTTGTGTAAGACTTGCGAGTCAAACTTTGTACTCAACCCGGTTGTTGCAATTTCAGGTGAGGAAGAATGTGAGCTCGATGAGCTCGTTGGCGCCGATTTAGGCGACGCTAATGAGTAGTGCTATTGTTTAACTCCCAGTCGGTTGCCGATGGGTTTTGGGCATACCATGCTGGACATTTTGGTTTATTTACTTGCTTCCGTTGTTGCTTTATGTTCTGTTTTGCTCATGGGCGATCGAGGCATTGTAATAGATGTAGACTTGGACTATTATGTTGTATGTCTTTTGGAACGTGAATGTATGACTATTGTATGGATATGATCAATGCTTTATGTGAGTTTGGGACATGTTGGTCGCTGATCTTGCGAGCCAACATGATCTCGTGCTCGCTGTTAGCCGGATTTCGATTTAACTCGCTAAGTGTGGTCTTTGACTATTTAGAGAATCGATAATCATGTAGTGCTTGCAGAGGAGCGGTACGCATGGTCACCGGGGCTCTAGCTTCAGTAAATATCTCTCATTTAGATAGAGTTAATTTGGAATCCGTTAACCTAGGAGCCTTGAGTTACCTCCATAAGGCCGGGTATGCCTCGGTCTTACGAGAGTAACCCGAGGGTTCCCACAGGCCGCTACTGCTACACCTATGTCACCAATGACTCCACAGGCTCCTCTGCATATTTAACGATGTCATCCTCCTGAACAAATGATTGGTGAGTTAGATAAGAGAGTTCTTTGCAACAGGTATAACTCTGATGCCTCATATGCTCATGCTGCTTTTGTTTCCTCTTTTGAGCCCCAAGATGTAAGTCACGTTTTATTTGATGAGTCTTGGATTAATGCCATGCAAGAGGAATGAGAAAATTTTGAGGGTAATAAGGTCTGGACCTTAGTTTCACCTCCTCATGGTCATAATGTTATTAGAACTAAATGGGTTTTTAAGAATAAACAAAGTGAGGATGGTGTTGTTGTTTGAAATAAGGCCAGATTTGTGGCTCAGGGATTTACCCAGGAAGAAGGTCTTGTTTTTGCTTGATTAGAAGCCATTAGAATCCTTTTAGCATTTGCTGCATCTGAGGGTTTTAGATTGTATCAAATGTTGTTAAGAGCGCTTTTCTTAATGGCTATATTGAGAAAGAAGTTTATGAAAGACAACCGCCTAGTTTTGAAAATCCTAAATTTCCTGGTCATATCTACAAACTGTCCAAAGCTTTATATGGTTTAAAACAAGCAACTAGAGCATGGTATGATAGGCTTAAATCATATTTTCTTAAAAATGACTTTCAAATGGGCAAGGTAGATAAAACATTGTTTACTCTCAAGCATGGTAATGATCTTTTACTCATTCATATTTATGTGGATGATATCATCTTTGGTAGTTCCTCTGATGCTCTTGTTTTCAAGTTTTCAGATACTATGAGGAGGGAATTTGAGATGAGCATGATTGGAGAACTCATGTTCTTCCTAGGCTTTCAGATCAAGCAATCAAAGCTAGGTATTTTTGTTCATTAAACCAAGTACACCAAGGATCTCCTTCGTCGCTTCGACATGGGGACAAGCAAACTAGTCTCCACACCAATGGGATCCACTGCAGTGTTAGACCTTAACGAGGATGGAGAGCCTGTTGATCAAAAAGAATACAGAAGTATGATTGGTTCACTTCTATATCTCACTACTTTAAGGCCAGACATTCACTTTGTTGTATGTCAGTGTGCTCGTTTTCAAGCTTCCCCACGTGCTTCACATCGTCAGGCAGTTAAGCGAATTTTCAGGTATCTTCAGTCAACTTTAGAATTTGGTTTATGATATTCTTCTTCATCATGCCTTACCCTTAAGAGCTTATTCAGATGCGGATTTTGTCGGTTGTAAAATTGATAGGAAGAGTATTTCTGGCACATGTCACTTTTTAGGCATATCTCTTGTTTCATGGGCTTCTAGGAAATAGTTGTTAGCTGCCGCTTCTTGTTGCTCACAATTGCTTTGGATGATAGCTACACTTAAGGATTTTGGCTTAGAATTGGATAGTGTACCGCTTTTTTGTGATAACACTTGTGCTATTAGTATTACTAAAGATCCTGTGCAACATTCAAGAACCAAACACATTGATATTCAGTATCATTTTCTTAGAGACCATGTGGAAAAGGGAGATGTTGTTTTGCATTTTATTGATATAGATTCTCAAGTTACTGATATTCTCACAAAACCGCTTGATTCTGCATGGTTTGCTCTTTTGCGAAGTGAGTTGGGTGTGTTGCATCATCCTATGAGATTATTCTAAGTGGGAGCTTGTTGTTTAAATTTTTAGAAGCTTTGTTTTTTATATTTGTCAAACAATTCATCAAGTCCAAGCCATTGAAATCAAATGAGGTGTAGAACTCTCGTTATCATATTTACTCATGTGCTGTGTAGCTTTGATCTTGACTGGTTATAATTACTTTGCCACATTTGAACTAAAGCATGACATGGTGGAATACTTTGACTAGATTGATTATAATTATTATTTGCGATGTTCATCGAAAAGGATTAGCTTGATTGTGAGTCTTATTTTAAATCTTGGCTATAAGGCTCGTATGTTTCTTATTGCAATCTTTTTATGTTCACTCATTTTGGCATGTTATATATATAAAAAAAAGCGAAAGAGACAATTGAAAAGATGTATGCTTCAAGCATGCCACACATACATACATACATACATACATACATACATACATATATATATGTATGTATGTATGTATGTATATATATATATATGTATACATATATATATATATATATATATATATATATATATATATATGTATGTATATAGGAAAATGGTATGATACTCACAGAGTACGTACTCCCTCCTCATATACTACTTAAATTGTATGTGATACCTCTTTGTATATTTGAGGATACTCAATAATGATTATAATATACCCCAAAGTGAGTTTCATAAAAATTTTCATTAAAATCCACTTTTTATAGCAAAATTTGTGTATATACTTCATTTATATATGAAAAAGGGTATATAGCAAAAATAAAGGGCCCTAATGAAATTTTTTTAATCAAGTCACATTGGAGTATCTTATAATTGGTATTTAAGTATCCTGAAAATGATAAAGAAGTATAATATATTTGTTTAAGTGGTATATTCGAAGTGGGAGTATGTATTCCCAGGAGTACGAAATGGGCGTCCTATATAGGAAAGCATGCCACCAATGAAAAGAAGTATGCTTCAAGCATGCCACCATTGAAAAGAAGTATGCTACAAGCATGCCACATCCTTAAGAATTAAGTGTGGAGCAATAGGTTGTTACATGAGACTGCTAGCTCATCTAGATTTAAAGTTTGCCTCACTTTTAGGCTTTAACTTTTCATTGTGATATCTCATTGTGCTCTTTATAATCGGTTTGATCATTGTTGAGATGCCTGTCATTAATTTAAATTGCTTAATCATTCTAAAGACTTGTTTTTACATTTCTATATGGTATACGACTTTATATGATCCAAATAGCTCTACTAAAAAAGATGGCTTGGTTAATTTATTAAATTAATGTGAAGTGACTTGGATAATCTACAAAGCTTCCTGATTTTTACTCTCCTTGCTCCTTTGTTTTAGAATTATCCTTTCTCTGAAGTTCTTGATGATTAAATTGCCAAAGGGGGAGAAAAATGGGACAAATTAAAAAAAATTGGAGAAATTTGCTTCCCTTGTGTTGAGGGGGAGTTTTTCTGCTGTGGTTTTGTGTTGAGGTTGAGTATTTGGATTGCTACTGTGGTTTGTCAAAATTCTTTGCTGTGGATATCATGGGGATATGCCCATGATCTTAAGATGATGAAACAATTGGCAATGTGGCTTTTGGTTTGAAGTTTCACGCGTTTTCGGCAAAGTTAAAAAGCTGATCTTTAGTCATTTTGGGAATTTGGCTTTGGGATAGATTGAGTTCATAGGCTATAATGCATATGTGTTGCATGTTGCATGTTTTCACTAACGTGGGTCAAGTTGTGAAGAACTTGTTCCCGGATTCGTGTTTGCTTGTCTATTGCTGTGCAGGTGGCTTGGAGGTCAACGACGGTCAACGGCGAGGAGGATCGGGACAAAGCTTGGAGAGCTGAGGTTCAGAACGATCATGGATGCCGGGTGAGGTCAAGTGACTCAAGCGTGGCGCAGAATGGACAAGGATGACCGAACAGGCGATTCGGTCTTGATCGGTTGATCAAGCGGTGCGGGGGTCGGTGCAAGTGCCATGGTGGTCCGGTGGGAACCAGATGGGAGAGACTTGCCGACACGATGAGAGCCGCTGGATCAACTTACACGTCGCAAAGCAGGCAATTACTTCAACTGGATTGGACTCGGTCTTCGGAAAAGATCGAGAAGGGGTATTTTGGTAATTTTACCAAATACCGCCTTGGTGACCTAATGCCAACCCGTGGCGCAAGACGGTGCATCAGGAAGTGGATTAAGTCAAGAGAATTGAAGACGACGCTTTAAAATACGTGCGTGTGTGTTCCGTTGATGTTGGGCCTTAACGGAAGCCCATTAGGGTAAATCTTCTAGAAGGTTTTTAGAGTTTGAGGCTGCCCTATAAAAGGATCTGGAGATACGTCTTCTAGGGTTGTTGCTTGTAGATAAAGGAGCTGGCGGCGGCGTCCTGTGTAGGTTGAAAAATCTGGAAAAATGGCGTGGCGCCTGTAGCCAAAAATTCAAGAGCCAGTGGCGCCCTGGTGTCCCTTTGAAAAAATCGCAGACTCTTGGCGGCGCTGCTCTGAGCAGAGAAGAGGTCTTGGCGGCGGCTGTCGGGAGCGACCGCAAAAACCAAAAAGCTCGAGGCGGCGCCGTTTTTGGTCCGTAGAAAAGAAGTGCCGTGGCGGCAGTTCGGGACCTGGTAGAAAAGCAGATTTGTGGCGGCCTTCGCCAGTAGAAACCAGAAATCGGCTGCGGCGGCAAATCATGACCTTGTGTGTGAGAGAAAAAAATTCATGTGTAGCTTCTTCTTTGTCCCATCGGTTTGTAAAACTCACGACTTTTGATTTGAGCTTGTATCTGTTTAGTTTTTATTTGATCGCCATCAATCCACGACTTGTTGGTTGCATTTGTTTATTGCGGTTTGCCATCAATGATCCGACTAAACATTCGGTTTTGAGTCGGTAGCATTCTTTGTTCATGCTTTTTCTTATTGCTTGGTTGCGCCCATCAATGATGCCTCGAGTAGGATTGTTGCTTTGGATTAGTTTAGTCCTGGGCTGCAGTCTCTTCTTGCATACTTGTCAGATCGGCTCTGTGTGATTTTGTTGTAGCTCTCGTCCGGCGCTTTGCTGTGTTAGATCTTTTCCATTGTTAGGCGGCAGCAGTCTGTAGTCTTGGAATAGGAGCCTGTGGGTTTGGCTGTTCTCGGAAAAACAGTGAAGTCAAGGGCGGCGACTGCTCAGAAATTAATTGCTGTTTTCTTCTCTTGCGCGCCCCGCAGAAATGAGCTTGAGGCAACTGTAGTTGAGGGCTGTTTTTCTTCTCTTGCGTGAGTGGTTTGGTCTGGGCGGCAGCTCCTGCTTGTGCTTGTCAGATCTGAGACTTTGGTTTTGTTTATTGCTTGTCCATCGGTTCGTGTAATCCGAACTCTTTGCTTTGACTGATGGATTAGTTTTTTGCTTGAGGTTTTGATCCAATTGTGCGGCTACAGTTGATCACCGGCTTTGTGCCTCATGCGTGTTGCGACCGAGTCGGCTGCAATTTGTTTTTGCCTGCTTGTCAGCTCAGTGGCTGTAGCTTGTTGGTTGTCACATCGGATTGTAGATCCTGAATCTTTCCATTGGTTTTAGTTTCCTATTTCTTGGATGCTGTTTGGTTTTGGTTGCTACTGTGGCAGCTTTGTTGATGCGACGAGAGTCTTTAGTTTGAATTGGCAGCGGTTCCCTGGTTGAGAACTGTTTATTGCTTTTAGCTGCTATCTTGTGCATGCTGATACTAGAGGCTATTGTCTTGTGCTGTTACTGTTCATCTCATATTTACAGCAAGCTAGTTATTCCTTGCGCATCTTCCTATGCGGTTGTGAGATGTTTTTGGTCTTGAGCTTTGGGGTTTGATCAGATTCAACACAGGTCATCTGCTGTATCTGTATACAGATCTTCATATCTTTTATAGCTATTGGAGTGAATGTAGTGTTGAGTTTGATGGAGGAGAAAAATAGAGAAAGCGTCTATTCACCCCCCCCTCTAGTCGCCTTTCTGGTCCTACAATTGGTATCAGAGCCAAGTTTGCTCTTTTGTTATCTTAACCGATCTTTGAGCATGGCGACTAATATGAGGACTTGTGAGTGCTTCTTGGCATCTTGTCATAGTTCTTTTACCAGTGGTGTCCATCGTAACAAGAAGTCTGAACATATGATAAGAATAATGGCGATTGACAAGGATTTCTCTTGTGATATCTGTGGCAAATCCTTTTGTTTTGATTGTCCTAGTTTCAGGGATGAGTCACTTTTAGAGCCCGAGGAGAAGAAGTCCAGTGGCATATGTGCAGTAGCGATTGAGGATGAGAATGATGAAGAGCATTTTGAGGATGATCATGAAGACTCTTCCGAAGACGATCACCTACTCAAGCTAAGCAAGGTGAGCAAAGAAAAACTCATTGATGGCTTGATTTCATATGAATACAAATTGCGTGATCTTAGGAAGAAAATGAAAGTGCTAAAAAGAGAAAAGGGTGATTTGTCTCATGAGCTCACAAAATTTAAAATATCCATGTGTGATTTTGATTCATTGCTTATAGACATGGATAATCTGAATAATTCTCTTGCATGCCTAAAAGCTGAAAATGAATTATTGAAATCAAATGCTTCTATGCCATGTGATTCTTGTATTGCCTTACATCATGAGCTTGACAATGCTAAGTTAGAAATAGGCAATCTTAGATCTATGACTAGAAATGATTGTGATTCTTGTGTAGGTATGCTTGCTGAAATTGAGAAGCTTAAATTGACTAATTCCATGCATCTTGAGCAATTAGAAAATGCTAGGGCTGATATAATTGAAATTGAAGCTAGGCCTTGTAGCATGTGCTTAGAACATGAAAAATTGCTTAAGGATGGTTTAGTCTCTTGCAAGAATTGTGCTTGTTTAGAAACTGAAATTGATGCTTTGAACTGCATGCTTAATTCGCAAGCATCATTAATTTCTTGCACATCTTGCATTTATTTGAAGAGCGAGGTTGAGTCTTTGCGCGATGATATGAGCGCCAAATCATGTGACTCTTGTATTTGCCTTCACTCTGAGATTGATGTTTTAAAGATCTCTCTTGCTTCTTTACATTCAGAGTTGGAGTCTTTTTGTGCTAAACGTGAGTCACTTGATGTTGGTTTTTTTGGTATCGCTTTGGATGGCTCTTCTTTGGTGAGTTCGACTCTCACGGACTCTTCTTGTGTTGTCCAAAGGATTTCAAAGGACAAGGGTGTTTCTTCTTCAAATGTTACTACATCTTCAAAAAGGAAGTACCGTTGCAGCTTTTGTAAGAAAAATGGACACACTTTCGAGTTTTGCTTTCGCCGTATGAAACACGAGTGTCGTCGTACCTCTAGGAACACACATAGTCTTTCTCATGGCATGTGTGAGCCTAGTGCCGATACGAGGGCGAGTTATGGTGTTGCTTCTTCCAGCCTGTCCCAAAGGACTTCTTCTTTGAGCGACAATGGTGCTTTGTCCTCTCGGACCATGTCTACTAGTAGACCTTTACACCATTGCTCATTTTGTGGGAAGAATGGACATCATGTAGATTTCTGTTTTCGACGTGCAAAACATTTACGTCGAGCTCATGCTTCTAAGTCTCCTAGTGGGATAGTCTTTCTCATGACATGCACACTAAAGAACCAAGCACGAAGACTCGCTTTGTTGATGGCTTATTTGACACCTTTTCTAGTGGTGTCGGACAGCACTGTGGACATTGTTTGCATAGTTTTGGTTTTGGTCCACGAGCTGCCCTGAGGCAGGATTTCCGCCGTTGTCCAAGAGGTGGACCCCGTTTTGTTCATCGAGGTACTCACCCACGGCGTGGTTGTGTGAGTTCTTTTAATGCTTCTGTTGGTTCTCATCTTGGTGCTTTCAAGCAAGGCCATCACCGCTTTCCTAGAGATGGACCTTGTTTTCCTCATCGAGTTGTCCACTCGCGGCATGCCTTCAAGGTTGATGTTGGATCTTCTTGCATGGACCATCATTTGCATCATGCTAACACACATAATGGTTCGACTGTCTCTAGTGGTGGCGTGTCTAAGGTTTGGGTTCCCAAGCATTTGCTCTCTAACCCTTCGGGATCCAAGACTTGGACACCTTGCCTTTCTCATGTGTAGGTACCAAGAACGCGGGTTGGAGAACATGGACTTAAAGATTCTGATCTTTTGCTTCATCACATGATCGGGACACTTGATGGTTCTCCACCTCAACGATGGCCTCGAAGAGGCATGTGTTTTCATGGTTGGTGCTTTCACATGTCTAGTGAGCTATCCTATACCTTCATGCTCTTATCTTCATGATTATTCATACTTGGCATGTTGTGCTTGTTTTTGTGCTCACCTGTATCATATTGGCATGTGTTATTCCTTTGATATATTTCATCATGCCTTTACCTTGCTTGTATATCCATGTATCTTATTGTTGCTCTTTATTTCCATGGGTGTATAAGCTTGATTTTGTCATCATGAGCTTGTGCTGTCTTATACCCTTATAATCTTGCTCATGTTGATGTTTGCTGTATGTATCCACATGTTCACTTGATATCCATGTTAGTATTCATCATTCATGATTTGTTCTTAAAATGCTTTATGCTTACATGGTTTTTGTGCCTTGTGGTTAATTGTGGATGCATGAGTCTTGCCATAGCTTTCACTAGCATGCTTTATCTATGACTGTACATATGATGTGTGATTTGCTATGTGTTTATTTGCTTGCTCCTATGCTTTATTGTGGATTAAGGATAGTTTGAGCTTTGTTATGTCTTGGATAGCATGTGCTGTAATTGATTTGTCTATATTTATGCTCTTGTCTTAAATTGTTGATTATATGATTTTATGAGCTTTGGATCATTTGCTGCTATCCTTGCTAGTCATGTGTCTTGGTACTGTTTCCCTAAATATTGTTTCACTAACCCAGTACCAAGGCATAGACTTTTTCTGTCTCTTTGGTGTAGTCTTTTCAGTTGAGAAGAAGAACATGTGATTCATGATTTCAAGCTGTTGGTTCTTCTTCATATGTGCATTCAATAATGGCTATCACTTCTTGGAGACAAAGGAATTTGAGATGAGGATGATGGGTGAGCGCAACTACCTTCTGGAGCTTTAAGGAATGGATCTTCATCCATCATAACTACATCTCACTGCCAAGCAGTGCGACTCAGGTTTGAGCTTCCATACTTTTCATTTATGTATGGTATCCCTAGTCTACCTTGCATACCATCTGGGTTGTGTCAGGTGTTGGGCTTGTCGAGTTCAAGGTAGATAGGAGGCTTTGTCTTAGCACGTGTTCCTTCTAGGCACTCTTCTTATCCCATAATTTGCTAGGATGCATTCTTCTCACAGCCTAGGTCGAGCTTGTCTCCCAGTCACTGGTCCTTAGCAGGTTTTTGAGTTGCCTGTAGGTCTTTTTAGTGATGGTGTTTCGCTCCCTAGCTTTTCGAGTTGCTTTCCCTAGAGATCTTGTGGTGTTTGAAGTCTCTGTGCTAGTTTTTGTGGAGTCCAAAGCACAATTGGCAGTTCTCCTCACCAAGCTTTTCTGTCCCAACAAGGTTTGTCACCTTGAGAAGCGTGTTAGGGATAATTTATCCCTATGGGTTGGTTTGAGGGGGAGTTGGTTCTTTTCTGGACTTTCCTTGTTCTTCTGAACTTTCCTTGTTCATGTGAATTTTTTTCTGGATCTTTTCTGATACCTTCTTCAAGTCGTATTTTCTTTGGATCCTTTTGATCTTTTTAGGCTTTTAGGTCCTTTTGCATTCATTGTACCATAATGCATTTTACAATTCAGCAACTTGCATTGTAATATAAACTTGTGGAGCTTTGATTATTATCCATGTATGACATGATTTCATTCTTTATACCCTGCCATGTCTTGTGCTAGTTTGCTAAACTTCTTTTATGGCTTTTTATGTATAGCTTAGCTTTTACCATGCTAGCTTTATTATCTGTGAGCAAACTGAATTGTAATATGACTTATTGGATCTTGTGACTAGTTTTGCTTTAGTGATCCTCTCATGATTCATGCCATGTTATATAGGCTTAATTGAGTCTTGAACTTATTCTGAGTTTTAAATTAAGCTATGATAATTCTTAAGTCAAGCAAATGAAAAATGAGCTTTTCTGTGCGAAAAAACTGATCTCACCAATTCTCTCTTATGAGATGGCTTGCCATTGCACTAGGCATGAACTCAGGGGGAGTTTTGGATGACCTAGATCACTCTCTTAAGCTTTTGTTGCTTGGGATGGTCGTAGTGAGGCTTGAGATCTAGCACAATGCTAAGAAAACAAATTGGCAATTGGTTGAAGCTTAAAAGGCAGTTGTGGATGGCTCCTAGTCCAGGACTTGCTTTACTAAGATAAAACCAATCATTTTCAGCAAAGTGCTCAAAGTGCTAAATTCTAAATGCTTGAACTAATTGATTCAAAATTGATCTCAAAATGCTCAAAATTGACTCATTTTCTAGATTCTGGCTCCATTTTGCTTATAGACATGGCCTGACTCATTTTTGGATACCTTTAGTTAAACTGTGATCTTGAGCACCTTGTCATGTTGTCGATTCATTTAATCTTAGATTATTGCTATTTTGGCCTTAGCTTTGCTGTACATGTTTTGCCATGATTGAATATAGCTTCTTCACATAATATGGCTTGGTGTAATGCTTGTACAGTCTTCATGGTTAATCTTCATGGCTCCTTTTGCTCAAGTTAAAAACAAAACAAAAAACAAATGAAAAAAATTGAAAAAAAATGAAAAATTAAAAATTACAGCCATTTCATTACATTCATGCTCTATCTTCTTCCATGCACCTTGATGAATCCATTGTCAAAGGGGGAGAAAAATTGGTCAAAAATGTTGTTTCAGAACTTTTCATCTCAATGATCAAAGGTCAAATAGAACAATTGTTCTTTCATATGGACCTAAGTGAGATTTTTCGCTATTCTTTGGAAATTGAAGCTTTTGTGCTTTCTTTTTCCTTATCTCACTTGCTTATGCTATTCTGGAGCCGGCTTGGTCATTTCCTTTGCTTTTTCTTGCATTTGGACCAAGTTGTGCCTTTCTTGTAAAACCAAGTATTTTACTTTTCAAACCCCAAAACTACATTTTCTGAGAGATTGCCAATGTGTTCATCAAGGGGGAGATTGTGGATATCATGGGGATATGCCCATGATCTTAAGATGATGAAACAATTGGCAATGTGGCTTTTGGTTTGAAGTTTCACGCGTTTTCGGCAAAGTAAAAAAGCTGATCTTTAGTCATTTTGGGAATTTGGCTTTGGGATAGATTGAGTTCATAGGCTATAATGCATATGTGTTGCATGTTTTCACTAACGTGGGTCAAGTTGTGAAGAACTTGTTCCCAGATTCGTGTTTGCTTGTCTATTGCTGTGCAGGTGGCTTGGAGGTCAACGACGGTCAACGGCGAGGAGGATCAGGACTAAGCTTGGAGAGCTGAGGTCCAGAACGATCATGGATGCCGGGTGAGGTCAAGTGACTCAAGCGTGGCACAGAATGGACAAGGATGACCGAACGGGCAGTTCGGTGCGACTGGTTGATCAAGCGGTACGGGGGTCGGTGCAAGTGCCATGGTGGTCCGGTGGGAACCGGATGGGAGAGACTTGCCGACACGATGAGCCACCGGATCAACCTACACGTCATGCAAAGCGATTGCTTCAACTGGATTAGACTCGATCTTCGGAAAAGATCGAGAAGGGGTATTTTCGTAATTTTACCAAATACCGCCTTGGTGACCTAATGCCAACCCATGGCGCAAGACGATGCGTCAGGAAGTGGATTAAGTCAAGAGAATTGAAGACGGTGCTTTAAAATACGTGCGTGTGTGTTCTGTTGATGTTGGCCCTTAACGGAAGCCCATTAGGGTAAATCTTCTAGAAGGTTTTTAGATTTTGAGGCTGCCCTATAAAAGGATATGGAGATAGGTCTTCTAGGGTTGCTGCTTGTAGATAAAGGAGCTGGCGGCGGCGTCCTGTGTAGGTTGAAAAATCTGGAAAAATGGCGTGGCGCTGTAGCTGTAATTCAAGAGCGGCATACCGGTGTCCCTCTGAAAAAATTGCAGACTCTTGGCGGCGCTACTCTGAGCAGAGAAGAGGTCTTGGCGGCGGCTGTCGGGAGCGACCGCAAAAACCAAAAAGCTCCAGGCGGCGCCGTTTTTGGTCCGTAGAAAAGAAGTGTTGTGGCGGCGGTTCGGGACCTGGTAGAAAAGCAGATCTGTGGCGGCGGCCTTCGCCCGTAGAAACCGGAGAAATCGGCTTGCGGCGGCAGCATGCAGCCTTGTGTGCAGAGAGAAAAAATTCCTATGTAGCTTCTTGCTGTCCCATCAGTTTGTAAAACTCACAGCTTTTGATTTGAGCTTGTATCTGTTTAGTTTTTATTTGACTGCCATCAATCCACAGCTTGCTGGTTTCATTTGTTTATTACGGCTGCCATCAATGATCCGACTAAACATTCGGTTTTGAGTCCCAGCGCATTGCTGTTCATGCTTTTTCTTATTGCTTGGCTGCGCCCATCAATGATGCCTCAGAAGTAGGATTGCTGCTTTGGATTAGTTTAGTCCTGGGCTGCAGTCTCTTCTTGCATACTTGTCAGATCGGCTCTGTGTGATTTTGTTGTAGCTCTCATCCGGCACTTTGCTGTGTTAGATCTTTTCCATTGTTAGGCGGCAGCAGTCTGTAGTCTCGGAATAGGAGCCTGTGGGTTTGGCTGTTCTCGAAAAAACAGTGAAGTCAAGGGCGACGACTGCTCAGAAATTAATTGTTGTTTTCTTCTCTTGCGCGCCCCGTAGAAATGAGCTTGAGCAGAGCTGTAGTTGAGGGCTGTTTTTCTTCTCTTGCGTGAGTGGTTTGGTCTGGGCGGCAGCTCCTGCTTGTGCTTGTCAGATCTGAGACTTTGGTTTTGTTTATTGCTTGTCCATCGGTTCGTGTAATCCGAACTCTCTGCTTTGACTGATGGATTAGTTTTTTGCTTGAGGTTTTGATCCGATTGTGCGGCTGCAGTTGATCGCCGGCTTTGTGCCTCATGCGTGTTGCGACCGAGTCGACTGCAATTTGTTTTTGCCTGCTTATCAGCTCAGCGGCTGTAGCTTGTTGGTTGTCACATCGGATTGTAGATCCTGAATCTTTGCATTGGTTTTAGTTTCCTATTTCTTGGATGCAGTTTGGTTTTGGTTGCTACTGTGGCAGCTTTGTTGATGCGACGAGAGTCTTTAGTTTTAATTCGCAACGGTTCCCTGGTTGAGAACTGTTTAATGCTTTTAGTCTTTGTCTTGTGCGTCTTGACATCGGAGGCTATTGTCTTGTCTTTATTCTTTTCATCTCATATTTACACAAGCTAGTTATTCCTTGCGCATCTTCCAATGCGGTTGTGAGATGTTTTTGGTCTTGAGCTTTGGGGTTTGATCAGATTCAACACAGGTTATCTGCTGTGCCTGTATACAGATCTTCATAGCTTTTATAGCTATTGGAGTGAATGTAGTGTTGAGTTTGATGGAGGAGAAAAATAGAGAAAGCGTCTATTCACCCCCCCCCCCTCTAGTCGCCTTTCCGGTCCTACATTTGCTTTGCAGCTTTGAAACTTTCTTTTCACAAATTTTACTTTTCTTTCAAAATTCAACTCACGATTTTAGAGTATTGTCAATGTATTCATCAAGGGGCAGATTGTTAGACCATGTGGATAGGTCGTGAATATTGTGATGATGAATAATTGACATTTGTGTTGCATTGAAATTTGCATTTGTGAAAGTTTTGGTTGTCGAAAGCTACAGTACCTGGTCGTTGGTCAAAGCTGTGAGACCCCGGGGTATTTAGCTTGTAATGCTTAGTCGTACCACCGACCCTAGCATCGCAAACAAAATATCCCGTGCCTCGGGAAAATATGTACATCCCAAAAGTGTTGTACATACACCCTTTTACAAAATCATGCATCAATTCCATATAAACATAGAACCAAGCACGAACTAGATTAAACAAAAGACATACATAATAGAGTTATTACAAAAGAGGCCGACCGGCCAAATACAACTAAAGAGCTAAACAACTAAAGAGATAAATAAATAGCGGAAGCAAAAGCCATATGATGGCAATAAATAAAAGAGCCAATTAGTGTGCCTTTAACCCACAAGGCAACCAACCGGACCACCAACCTAGTCATCGAATCCGCAGCACATCTCACAAAAGTGCATCCCTTGGGGATCCACTTCTTCCTCTGCAACAATTTACAGTTAAGCAAAGCAAATGAGTACAAAAATGTACTCGCAAGACTGACGTGTAAGGGTAACAGCTTATAATTAGCTACATGCAAGTTTTATTTAAGTGGAGGAGGCTTTTGACTCAATTTTAGCATAAAGCAAGTTTTGATTTGCAATAATGTAATAGATTTAAAGCAATTTGACAATCCATTTTTAAATGTTGAAATAACAACGATACAATAATAATAACAACAGTAAAGACAACCTGGAAGTGACTAACCCAATAGTCACCACAACAATAGTATGAACATCCATTCGTACCAACCCATCATGTTTTAATTAAATGTTGTAGTCTAGTTCTTGAGTGACCTTGCCAAGCATGTCCATAACCTAGGACGAGGCTATTTGAATAGTTTTAACCCTGCAGGGGTGTACCAATGTACCCACACGTCAGACCGCCTTTTCGCCAAGCTATTAGCACACTTCCTTTGGTATGCCGGCACGGCTAAGTCCTACGAGACATTTCTAATGGACGATGCTAACTAAGAGCAGCAACCCAACATAGAGAAGGATACATCAGCCAGCTCAAGCCGAATTACAGATGTTCCCCTCATATAATAATAACATTTCTTTTTCTTTTAACACCACCAACTAGCTCATAATTAACACCCCCAAAGTACTTAGTCAAGAGAGGTCCCATATCCCTCTCGCGTGGTTAGCAGGCAATATTGCTCAGTTTAGTGGCCCAAGTAACTCGGTCCTTAGGGACTTAGGCACCATTCCATCACACCATGAGATCACACCAACATCCATTGTGCCCAAGTCAATAACAATTTTGTTTTCATTTTTATTTCTTTACAAAGTAACAAAGCACAAGTGCTGGACATAATGGAATAATATTTTTTGCGTGATCAAGATCATCGACATAAGTCGATGACCGCCCAATTCTACCGGTAGCTAAGCATTTCTAAGCATGACGCCGAAAAGACAATAAAAGAGTATAATACAATCACCGCGCTCTAATTCACCAGCGAGTTTATTAACCTATGGTTTGTGGCAGGGGATAAAAATTTAAGGGCAACCATGCAATAGGAATAGCTACCTCTAATCGATAAAATTACTTTGACACAAAAGCATGCATACATAATTGGTAAACAAAGTATTAGACCTTAAAATATAATGGGAGAGATTATGATCAAACTTCTTGCCTTACTGGAGATAACTGTCTTACTGCAGAGGATCACTCTTGTATTCAATATAATCGTCGGAACCTACCGAAAGAATCGAGAAGAACAAATAAGAACGAATAACACCGAGAATACTCAAAATTCAAAGTCATCCAAAAATCATGAAAAAAAATCACAGAAGGTAGAGAATGATTTTAAATTAATTTAGCAACAAAAATCAATTGATTTGGATGTTCTATGCAAAAGTTATAGCAGTTTGAAAATCAGGTTTCAAGAAAATCCAATAAAATGGCTATCTGTTACTGTTCATCCGAATTAAATTATTTAGTGAGATTTTGTAGGATAGAGGTGGATATTAGGATTACAAAAATGGATAGAGGATAAAATTATATGAACAACCCAATTGGATTCATCCCATTTGGAGTTCAAATAAATTACTTACGAATTTTTGAAGTTAATTCAATTTCTAGTGTAAAAATAGTTCATTCCAGAAATTAATTCCAATTTCAAAATTTTATGGGACAATAACATGATTCAAACCTATTCCAAGTTAAAGTACATTAATAATGAAAACTAACAAAATTGGTCTCACTCGTTTTGGGGTTGATTTGACTTAGTTATGAATTTTCGAAGCTTAACCATCTCTAAACAATTTTTGTTGTCCAATTTGTTAAGTGGAGATTAACTGTTTGATTTGGAAAGACCAATAACAATTCCTTTTTTTCAGATTAGTTTGCTATTGCTAGATAATTGTCCATTTGACTAATTGCTTCAAGAAAGACTTTAACTACTCGAATTAGTCCTATTATTAACCTTTTTACAATTCTAAAGTTCTTCATGTTACTGTTCAAACAACCTAACAGCAAGATTTATCAGAACCAAAAAGGCTCGGAACTAACTTCCTTAAACCTAAACTTCCAATTTGTTAATTCACTGAAGTGACCTATTTGCTAATCAAAGCATTAACTAGCAGAGACATGGGATGGTCTTGCAAATGGATTCCCTGACAATTCAACCTTTCTCTCAAACACCTTCTCTGCTCAACAGTTCATCTAATAGACTTTTGCAATTTTGACAACTAACCTTTCCACTTAATCAGTCATTCACATTTGCTTTCAGATTAGGTTACTACTGTTAATTAATTGTCTAACAACTAATTGAATTAATAACATCTCCAACTACTGAATTAACAATTGCATTTGCCTATTGACAAAAACTAGTTCTTTTCAGATTACTGGTCCTTCACCTACAATAGCACAGGAAGACTGACAAAAAAAATGCTATAAGCTAATCTCCTGTCAAGATTTAAACAACAATTCATTAATAGAACCTCTGAACTGAAAAAGCTACCATCTAACTTCTTGTTGACCCCAGCATCCACTTGCTAAGCAAAATGGGTGATTCAACAACTACTACAAAGGTTCATTAGCCAACAGAAATTTCAGATTTTCTCCTACCATCTTCTTTTCTCGGTTGGGTTCTGAAAACACACCTCCCTGTTGGTTTTCAGTTTTGACTACTCCTGACAGCTTAAGTGCTCAAAGGTCAATTAAATCCATACATTTCTAACTACTTGACTAAGCAAGATCATTAGTCTAAAGCCAGTTCTGGACATTCAGACTTCCTTTACAACTCACCCAACAGACAATACAAAGTATTGCTAAAAAGAAGTGCCACTACCTAATAACTCAAAACTTCAGATTTGGCAAACCATTTGAGTGGCTTAGTGACAATTACAAGGTTTATTATCCTATTGTCTTTTCAGATTTTCACCAAAACACTCCTCTGCTCATTCATCTCATCCTAAAACAAACTATACTGATTTGTCAAATGTATTTGGGTAACCATTTAGTTCACCACCAATCTTAACTAAAATTGCTAATCCTTTTTCAGGTGAACTCTACGGTTCAGAGGGACGCACACAGGGAGAGCAAAGGCCGAACAGGGAAGGCTCAGGTGTGGTATGTCACCGGCGAGGGGAGCGGTGAGGCGTCGGCACCCACCAAATTGGATTGCCCGAAGGCTACTGGAGCTCAGGGTGGTGGCGTTAGGACCCAGGCGGCAGCAGGGCGGCGTGGTAAGGGCACAAGGCGGCCGACTGTGGAGGTGGAGCGTGGCTACGGTGCTCGGTTGGAGTTGCGACCAAGATGGAGGGAGCATGAGCGGCTATGGCGTACCTGGAACATGTAAAGGTGGTCGGAGGGAGACGCGGTGGCCGGAGTCAGTCTGGCGGCATGGACTGGTGGCGGCGCGGGTGCTCCACCGAGGAGCCGGTCCTGGAGAAGAAGAGGGCACAAGTGAGTGCTAAGGGGAGGTAGAGGGGGTCTACTACATGCTCCAGGAGAAAGGAATCGGAAGGGGAGCCGTCGGAGAAGAAGTAGCAGCGCGGGCGGCGGTGGCGGCCGGAATCGGAGAAGAAGAAGGGCGCGCATCTCCTCGGTGGCGATAGCTCCAAATTAACTGGGGGAAAAGCCTCCTTGTGGTGTAGGGCTCGTCGTGACGCAGTCGGGGAGCTTGGAGGCAGTGCGGCCATGGCCGGTGCTGGCATTCGGAGCTTGGAGCTCGCTTGAGCTTGGAGAAGAAGCGAATGGGGAAGAGGGCAAGGGAGTAGCTTCTGGCCTGCTTATGGCGATGCGCACAAGGTGGGGGCGGCATGGGCGACAACAGCCTAGCGCGGGATGGCGAGCGGCATGGCGCGTGACGCGAGAGTGGCCTGGCGCGGGATGGTGAGAGGACAGGGCAGGTGAGGGAGGTGACTGGGGCAGGGCATGGGTGTGCGGAACCGCGGGCGAGGGCAGTTGAAGATGACGCCATGGAGGGGACAGTGCACTGCGCCCTCTCCATGCTCATTGGCACACACGCACGCGCGGGCTGGCGGGAGGTAAGGGATGACCAGCCCAAGCGTGGGTCCCACCGGTCAGAGGAACAAAGGAGAGGAGGTGAGCTGGTTCAGTTCAGCCAAAAAGGAGCGGGTTCGGTCGGATGAACAGTGCGAGGGTTTGAATTTCCAATTCACTTTGACCAATTAGCAGCAAGTTTGACTGAGGCTCCAAAAATAGAAATAAATTTCAGAAAATTCTGAAATAAATCAAGGGGCTTCCTGGGACAACCTAGTTCCCAAATAAAATTTCAAAACCTACTGTTCAATATTTAATTTGTATAATTTAAATTTAAACTTAGAATAGGTCTTTGATTTGAGTTTAAATTTTTCGAGGGTTAAAACTGCTCCCAAAAATTTAGGAAAAATTATTTTTATTCATGCTAATTCTTATATTATTTGAATAAATTATGTCCGGGTCATGTTCATAAGTTTTTATTCTTGTCTTCTTTTGGAATTAAATTCGAAGTGTATGTTTTCTTTGGTTTCAAAATTTTCAAAAGCAGCAACTTATGCACATGCTCCAGGAAAACCAATGTATGTTCAAAAGTTTTAATTTCTCCTCATTTTTATATATTTGAAACACAACCCAAATACAATAAATGATGCAAAAGATTCAAAACACTGTGCATGTTAATGAGATGCATACTAATTATCATTTATTAAGTTTGGGGATGTTACAAAAGCTACAGTGCCTGGTCGATGGTCGGAAGCTACAGTGCTTAGTCGGCGATCAGTAGTCGTAGGCTTCGAGTGCTTCAATTCTTGTTATCTTCGAGTACCTCAAGTACCCGTGTCTGATCAACCAGCGATTTGACCGGCTTGTGCACAGCGGTTAGACCGGTTTTTTAGAGGGGTCTCGGTTTGTTTTTCTGAATGTAAATTAAGATCGTGGATGATCTGGTTCGTGGTTATTGTTGGATGAGGGTGTGATATGCATATGTGGACTGATATTGGTCAAGTTGGAGAACTTGTGCTGGGAAAACGTTCTTTGGTCTTTGCATGTGCAGGTTGGGCGTGGAGATGGTCATGGTCAATGACGAGGAGGACCGAAACTAGGATGGGGAAATCCAAGGTTCAGGCGGCCGAGGATACCATGAGGTGGTCGGGCTTACGATGGTGCACGTGAGGATCAAAGGTGGATGCATGATGCGTAGAGAAGCTACAGGAGGTGCAGTCTTGGAGGCTTCGACGCGTGAGGAGTTATGGAAGGTGTTCATAACTGAAAGATTTAGAGATTTTGAAAAACCCGTGTTTGGAAGGATTTCGGATCCCTTGGTTTTCGGAAGGAGATAGGATTTTATGTCCATGTTGATGAGGACACGGTTTAGGGCTCTAGCATATAAAAAGGAGGGAGAGGTTAAGAGTTAATCGAGGATTCAGAGACGGCTTTTGAGAGAAAGCTTTTAGAGTTTTCGTGCTAGGGTTTGAGGGGTGCTATTAGGGCATTTTGTAGACACATGACATGATTCAGAAATAACAGATCAGATCTATTCCAAGAAAAATTAGTCATCGCCGACGGCATGTCTTTCTGGGCATAGTCTTCGACTTGTTCTCGTTCCAAGCAGTGCGTGGCAAGTTAGCGTTCCTCCGTCGACTTCATTGTTGTCGATCACGTGCCATGTCGATCACCTGATCATTGCCAACAGCATTGGCAGGCAGAGCAGATCAGAGCACGGCAACTAGGAGGCATCACGCACGAGTTTGGTGTCTTCAGTCGTAAGTTCAATCCAACGCTGACCATCCTTGGTAATTTGAAAAGATATTACTAAAATCATTCACCCCTCTGATTGCCATATTCGATCCTACATTTTCAGAGCTTACTACATATCCAAAAAGTTGATAAACTCACACGGAAGACCGCTTTAACTTTTTCAAAGAGAACACAATCATTTGTTCTTCACATAAATAACAGAGAAGTCCTGTCCTTCAGAAATCAACAACATCAGGTCCTTGTGTACACAATCAGACCTCCTTATTTCAAGTGCATAGCAAACTCAAACAAAGTTGAACATAAAACACAAGTTATGCAAACACGAAATGCACAAGTCAAGCAGTAACCGTGAAACACAGATTGTGCGCGTGCACAGGGACATGCACAACACTTTTATTATAGGTTTTAGCATGTAGCAACTCCCAAGCCACACTAATATAATCACACCAATATATAATGTTGGAGGCACATCCAGTGAGAAGTAATTATTTAAATATCACCGCAACATCAATCTGGTAGGTAGCAGCACAGTAAGTGATGTAGTAACCATGCATCTCAGAGATCACCTGAGTATGAACAATAGAAGTTAGAACCAGTAGAGAAATGTGATCAGCAGTTGAAAAGAAACAAATAGAGCATAATTAGAGCCCTAGATGTTCACATAAGTAGGTATGCTCTGTCAAAAGAAATATCGTAAATAGATTTGAACTTATTGTAAACTGATAGGGATTCTGACCTGACAAGAGAACCTCTGGGCATGGCCTTCTCACAGCAAGTCCCAAGCCACACAAACATAAATGCGCAATCACAAACTTATAGCATTGTAAACACACGGTAGTAAGTACTTAAATGGTCGCAGCAACATCCTGTAGGTAGCAACATATTGGCCCATGTAGTAGTAAGCTTGCATCCGCTAGATTACCTAGATATCAAAAAACAGAGAACCGAACAAGCAAGACCAGTTGATCAGTAGGTGAACAGCAATGAGCAGAACATACTTATCTCACAGGCTGCGATGCAAATGATTCTAGATAGGTATAAAGTGAAATCACATTATACAGCTAGAGATATGTGCATACCGTAGAAGTGATCCTCTCGGCATGGTCTTCTTGTAGTAGCGCGAGTGTCGTGGTCTGAAGAGGTGTCGGCTTGCCTCCAACCCATCCCACTCTAGCTTGTTCCACCAGTCCTTCTCACAGTCCACCACCGCCGGTAGCTTATCACCTCGACGACCACTGTGAATGGCTGGCAGCCGCCTGAGACTCCAGCAGCCCCTGAGCTTGATGGTCTCCAGCGCATATATGCTGCAACATGGGGACATCATGGAGATGGATGTGTCTGAGGCTTGGGAATTCTATGCGGTTAGCAAATTTTCCTTTGTAAGGTTCCCCCTTTGGGAAAATCTCTGTGAGCTCGCCACAGTATGTGATGTGGATGGTTTCCAAGCTATGCAGGGTGCGAAGGGACCAAGGTAGTACAAACTTGAGCCTCGGGCAGGAGTGCAGGTGTATATACCGTAGATTTTGAAAGGCAAGAACATTTGTTGTATCGTCTACAAAAAACCTGATCTTCCTGCTCCAAATGCATTCGACTGCTAGCAGGTGAGATGCCCAAAGGGTCTGTAGGCTCTTGAAAGAATTTATTGTCATGGGAAATTCATCTAGAAGGAACACAGCATGCAGCTTGGGGCACCTGTCAACACGACACCATCTCATATTCTCAAATTGTTCTCTAATGGCTTGTGTACCAACATTAGCAATAGTGATGGAGGAGTGGTCGTGCACATGCAGGGATTCAGCTGTCGACATCAACAAATCCATATTCTCACGATCCTTCAGAAATTTCTCTATGACTCTGCAAAGGTTCATGTTGCACGCATGCTTGCACTGAGCAACCATCTTCACCATCCTTGTCGACAACCTTGACAGGGACATTCGTATAGGGGAATGACGACCCAATTGCTTGAGAAACGCTCAATTTATCACTGAGGCTAATTTCATTTTGCTTGTTGGTTCCTTTACTGTGTGTATGGTTGATAGTATGAGAGAGATGTAAATGGAATCTTATATTGGGTTGACACAACAGACAGTCAAAATTGTCATCACCTCCAAAACGGAAACCTCGAAGGAACCTGGCATCTGCAACAACTATATGGCCCAGCTGATGAGAGGTATCCGGTTGGACCAGGTAGTAGGAACAAGATCCCTGACAATCATCATCCAATGCCCTTTTTGTCTTTACTCGGGTGTCTATGCGTAGCAACTTCAGTGGTGGATTTCTCGGATCACGCCATTTCAACCAGTGAAGATTCGCACAGCCCAACATGAAGAGCAGCTCAAGTCGTTTCATAACGTCGAGGTCAAGTTCTTCGATTGCTGTGTTAGAGAGGTTCAGCTCCATGACGTTTGGCAATCCACGAAAGAATACACTCTTAAGCTGTGCACAACCTTGTAGAGAGATCTTAGAAACTCTTGGAAACTCTTGACTAGTACGAGCACTGGGGCGCATCTTTTTTTCTGGCATATCTAGTGAATGCTTCCACCCGGATGCTGGTCCAAATCCATCGAAGCTGAATGACTCCAATGATGTAGGGAGGACATCAGGTTCAACATGTTTCAACCCAGCACAACCATCAAGAATAAGCACCTTTAGTCTGCTTGCCCCAGATAAATTTGGCAAAACTTCCATGGCACTGTTGCCAGATAAGTCGAGAAGCTCCAGCTTTTCCATTTCCACGAGCAACTCCTGTGCTATAACCTTCAAGTAAGTAGAAGATTCAATTACTCTGATGCTGAGAAGATTATGCAGCAATTTTAACTTGGGTGTAGTTATGCACCAGGTCCACCTTTTAGCTCCAGCGGACTTGACATTTAACTCCCGGAGTTCAATCATTAGCTCCATCATCTGTGGGGATAAAATCCAAGGCCAATTTGTGTAGCGTATGTCCAACACCCAAAGGCTTTGAAGACATGTCCATTTCTCCTCATGCTTCTCAACTGATCCATCGGTTAACTCAATGTCTTTGCAGCTGTCTATCCAGAGAAATCTTAGGTTGTGGCAGCAGAGGAATGGAGGTGATGCAAAGCTGAAGGTACAACAAGAGAGTTTTAGCACACCAAGTTTGCTGGACTGAGGAAACAAGTCTTTTGGCAACGTCATTGGTTTCTGCAATGCCAAGAAATAGGACGTTGTCTCCTGGGGTATGGTCTGGATATTTTGTATCTCCACATCCTTTGATGTGATTGAAATCCATCTGGACTTATTTCCTCGGTGGTTAGAAAACTGGTCGAACCACATTCTCTTGATTTCTTCAGTAGGAAGATGCTCCGATCGCCTCGCTTCACAGAGTCTGCTGCTGGCCTCCCATGCACTCTCTCCTTCTATGATGCCATCACATACCCAGTAGTTAGAAGCATGGGCATCCTGATCATAGCCGCTGAATTTGCCATATACCATATACAACCAACAATCTGTAGCTGTAGCTGGGGTGATGTCATGCCTACCGATACAATGACAAAGTTCTGCAGCCTCTTCATGCACTAATGTTGTTACATCTCTATCAGACAGTCCACCATCTATGGGCCATGCACGTTGAACAACATGTGTGTTTTTCAAATCCTTAAAGCTGAATGTGGGCTCAATTCGAAACCTCCCCCTAAATGTCCATACTAGTTTGTTTTCTGTCCAATCAAATGCAGGAATACCAAATCTTCCTAAATCGATCTCAGCATCACTTCCATTATGAAAGATGGCCAGAAATCTGCTGTCCTTCAAAGCTCGAAATATGTGGCCAGTGATCACGTGTGAAGATGTCTGGGTTTTAGGCATCCGACGCCGCAACTTGCTCGAAACCTTCTCAATTTTTTACCATAGACTCTACATGCGATAACACGACGCCCCGACAAGTTTCGTCATTTTCGGACTTCGTTCGGATTTTATATAATTTAAATACACTTTTCCCGCAGGTACCTCGTCATGTTACGTCAACAAGATGCTCGAAATTTCATGTGAGTTCCTGGATACGGCCTCAACATACACCAAATATCATGAATATCATTTTTTGAATGACCAAATTCGATTATTCCATGCACCTGCAGTTCAAATTTGAAATATTCCATAAAATTCAACGAAACAAAAAAAACTAACGAAATATAGCAAAAAAAGTCAAAATTGTCCCAAATTTGAACATGGAGTTTTAAATAATATATTAAGGCTGCAAAAAAATAATGGGGCAAAAAAACAAAAAAAAAAAATTTGCCGAGTGCCTACCTGGCGCACTCGGCAAAGAAAATCCTTTGTTAGTGCCGAAGTCCTGCACTTTCAAAAAGAAATTTTTTTTAAAAAAAACAAAAGCCTTTGCCGAGTGCCTACCACCCAAAGACTTTCGGCAAAAAAACCCTAACTACATGCCGGCCCACACACTCACTCACTCCACACAACACACGCCGCACGACGCGACGACACACCGCCCACCGCCGCCTCACCCGCTTCCCGCCCGCCCACCCGCTCCACCCGGCCCGGCCTTGCCCCCGTCGCCGTCCAAGCCACGCGCCCTCCCATGCGCCCCTCAACCGGCCGCCACGACCACCGGATCCGGTCGCCCGGCGCGCCCAACACCACCCCACCCGCCCGGCCCTTGCCCGCCGCCCTGCGCCCTCGCCCGCGCCCAGCTTACTGCCTCGAAGGTATATTCTATTTTGAGATTGTTGAAGCGGATAGTGTAGTTCATTGGTTGCATCTAGTGTAAATTGCTTCCTTAAAAATAGTATATAGCTAATGTAGTAGAAATGGGGTAGTGCATTGACCTTACTCGGTTTATTAGTGCGCTTGCTTGCAGAGAGTAAATGGTCAGAGTGAAACTCGTGACTAGGTGATAGCTTGAGTAGGAGGAAATAGTGGCATGGGACTAATATACTAGAAAGTGTAAATAGTGAGTTTCTAGTTCCGTAGAAGAAGCTGTTTTTTATCGAGGAAGCATGTTTTCTCGGGGAAGACAGGCTTTCTCGGGTAAAGTAAAGAGGATTTCCAACAGGTCGAAAAATAGCTCTTAGTCATCCAAGTTTGATATTGATTACTTGGATCAGACAAGCCAACCAGATGCTACAGGAGGAGATGGCCATTATGCAACCCCACAAGCCTAGCTAGAGTCTGTCCAATTACTTGCAGCCAAAAACCGATCGACAGCTCAAAAGTCAAAACCCAGGCCTAACCGTTCCAATTCATCTAGGCTATTTTTTTTCTAACAGAAGAAAATTATGCTCGTGTTAATTGAGATGCCATGACATCAAATTCTGAATATCCTAACACGGTGTGTGCATTAACTGAAAAGATCGAGTGTTCAACTATTGATCTATGCATGCTGTGAGTCTGTCTTAACAATTGCACTACAACTAATTTAGCTTCCGATCGAAGGACATATATTACAACTGTTTAATTAGCTTTGTCACACGTTTTAAGCATCCTTTTCTCGAATAGGCTTAAGACTGGTGCCTCATTTTGCTGAGTTACTTAGAATACATTACTTCTGATTCTTTCATACATAGGTTACTTCTGTGATAGAGTAGCCTGTATTTTATCTTGTTCCTTGTAGTACTGGGATCGCAGAACACCAAATTTCTCTCAGAGGATGTGTAGAGGAATAAAGAGGATGAATATATTACCTAATGAACCAAAAAAAGATCGGTGTAGCCCAGTTAGGCGTCTCCCGTCCGAAACAGATACGGTTGGAGGTATGCGGATCTCTGCATATCTATGACCGTATCTGTTTCGGATTGTCCACGTTTTTTGGACAGCCCGCGGATACGTAGATGGGTTAGTTTCCATGTTACGCTTTCGGATCCGAGGCGGAGTTTCGCACCACCTCACTGTTGTTCTCCGGATACACACTCTCCCTTCCAGGACGTGTATCGGGAGAACAGCGGGGAGGTGCTGCCGAAATTCTGTCTCGGATCGGAGTAGAGCATGGAAACTAACCTCATCTACGCATCCGCGGGTGGGATTAGGACCTATCCTCACCTATTAGACAGTAGGCACGCCGTGCAGATGCAACTGATGGTTATATTACTCCGTTATGTGTATATGCTAGAGGATGGATAACCGTGAGTGGATGTACACGGGACGCCCAAGTCAGGCTCAAATCACCCGTGAATGGATGGATAAGACCGAGAAATTCTTGGACCATGCATTTAAGGCAGACTAAGGGAGCGAGAGACACGTTACATCCCTGCGACCAATGTGAAAACAAGAAAAGAAAAACAAGGGAAGTCATGGTGCGAAGATCTTTGCAAGTATGGATTTATGCCAAACTATACCCGTGGGTGTCCCATGGTGAAGCCTATCGTCCTAGAGAGGAGGCCGTGAGACGACGCTTGGAGGCATTTGACGGTGACGGCGGGTACAGGATGGTTAGGTGACTATGAGGATGCGACGCTTCTTTGAGCGGTCTCACGGAGGACGAAAGCAGGAGGATGAGGAGGAGGAGCGAGCCAAGCGCTAAGGCGTTCTTGGCCATGTTGGATTCGCACAGAAGGTCCTACATGAGAAGACAACGGTTTCTCAACCGGATGCCATTGGCCGCCATCGGGGTTGAAGTCCCAAAGACAACATGACTCGAGCCCGCTTGATGCTATGATGGCAATTATTGGGGGCCGCTTCGGAGGGTCATCATCTGCCGAAAGCAGCGGCTTATGCGAGTCAACGAGACTCCTTGAACCTCAAGATGCCGTATGAGCAGATACATTGTTGTCCGAAGGTGTGCCCTATTTAGGGAAGAACACAAGGATGCAAAGTCTTGTCCAAAGTGTAAATCCTCTAGGTATGTGGAGGTAGACAAAGGTGATGGAAAGAAGGAGCGAATGAGGATATCCCCATGAAAGTCCTAAGACACCTTCCGATCATACCGAGGCTCCAACGGCTATTCATGTCCGAGGAGTCCGCGAAATGATGACATGGCACAAGAATGGCGTTCGATACAATCGACAAGATGGTACATCCAGCAGATGGTGAAGCATGGAAAAGCTTTAATGGCAACCATCGTGGCAAAGATGAAGAGGCCCGTAATGTGCGTGTTATACCGGCAACGGATGGGTTCAATCCTTATGGAATGATGTCGGCCCCATACACTTGTTGGCCCGTGTTCGCTATTCCCTCAATCTCCCCGGGCCCTACTTCAACGGCAAAACATATTCTTGGCGTTGATAATTCCTGAACACCGGAAACAAAATGGGTGTGTACATGCGACTGTTTATGATGAATTGATCAAGGCTTGGAATGAAGGCGTATGGACTTCTGATCGAGCTACAAAGAAGAACTTCGAATGTATGTTTGGTACCAAGACTCCATGCATGACTTCTGGCGTATGGGATATTCGCCACCGGTGTGTCCACGGAAGTTTCCATGCCCTGTATGCAAGGCACTCTCTGATTCATTTGGTTGAAGAAGGGTGGGAAGTTCTCGCTGTTCGACAAGCATCGACAGTTCCTCCTCTTGACCATGCATTCAGAGGAGACACCAAGAACTTCACGAAAGGTGTCACGGTGACCGACCCTGCACCTCAGAAGATGACTAGTGCCCAGGTTCATGCTCAGATAGATGCTCTCGTGCTCCCGGCGCAGAAAGATAATCCAAAGAAGGGTAAAAGAAAGAAAGTTAATCCAAAGAAAGATAATCCAAACAAAGATCGCTTTGTGGGCTATGGTGTGGAACATATGTGGACTCATAAGTCGGGATTGGAGAGGCTTCCTATTTTGATGACCTTCTCCTTCCACATAACATAGATGTAATGCACACTGAGAAGAATGTCGCCGAAGCACTTTGGGCAACACTCATGGACATTTCTGACAAGACAAAGGACAACCCTAAGGCCAGAGTAGACATGGCAACACTATGCGACAGCACCAAAGCTGCAGATCTCGCCTCCAAGAGACTGGCAAACCATGGAAAAGGCCTAAGGCCGATTCGTCTTGGAAAAGAAGCACAGACGGAAGTGATACAATGGATGCAGACGTTAAGTTTCCTGATGGGTTTGCAAATAATCGAGGAGGGAGCGAACCCAGATCCTGGCCGAGTCTTAGGGATGAAGAGTCATGACTTCCACATATGGATTGAGCGGCTTCTTCCGTCGATGGTTCGAGGCTACGTCCCTAAGCATGTCTGGAAGGTCTTTGGCGGTGAGCTTTTCTTCCGCCAACTTTGTGCCAAGGAGATATCTCTGAAAGTGGTTGAGGAGTTGGAAAAACGGCACCGAGTTGCTCAGTAAGTTAGAGAAGATCTTTCCACCGGCTTTTTCTTGTCGATGCAAAGATTTGATTTTGCACCTCGAGCGAGGTACGAATGGGGGCCCGTGCAGAACCGTTGGTGCTATCAATCGAGAGATGTCTAAAGACCGCTCGCGTAAATGTGGAAACAAAGGCGAGATTGAGGCTTCCATAGCGAGGCATTCATTCGTGAGGAGGTGTCAAACTTCACAACATTGTACTATAGTGAGAAGCTTCCTAGCGTGCATAACCCACCCCTCGTTACAACGAGGACGAAAATGAATCGACCCTCGGCCTATTCAAAGGGCAGCGCGGAGATCAAGTGGAGCTGCCAAAAGAGGTCGACCAATGAAGAGTGGCGCAAGATCATGCTCTCGTGTTGACTAACCTTGAAGTCGACAAGTATCGAGGTAAGTTCTCACCGAACTTGTTACATACTCAGAAATTTTCGCATCCAACAACCTTGTTGCTTGCTCGGTCAGGAATTTTTGATCAATCTTGGCATCTTTCAAGGCCACCTTCGACCATGAGCGAGACCCTTCTTCAACATGGTTTGCCCGATTTCATTACATGGTTCCAAAGAAAGGTACCTTGACCAACTTAGGTCGTTTCAATTTTGGCGTTCCTAGTTGCCTAATTTCATTTCTCTCTTGCTTGAGCTTGCGATGCCAAAGTGATTTGTCTATAAGTGTCGAATTACGACAAGTGGCCGAGGCTTTGACTATAAGGTCTCGTCATTTAACGCTTATGACGTGAATGGATATCGCTTTCACACAACAAGCTACGAGAAGAGTCGGCCCAATCCAAGGACCACCAATACTGAGTATTTACGCCGGAGTAGTTCGCCCGAGGAGCAGGAGGACTATTATGGCACGATTGAAGAAATATCTGAGCTCGAATTCCATGGTGAAAAAGCACCTAAGCCAGTCTTATTCAAATGCCAGTGGTTTGATCCTGCAGTATCGAAAAAGTCCCCTAAATTTGGGATAGTCGAAACTAGACAGGATTCCTTCTATCCAGGAGATGATGTCTAAATTGTGGCTCAACAAGCCGGGCAAGTTTATTATTGTCCATATGCTTGCAAAACCGACCCACGTCTTCAGGGTTGGTATATTGTGCACAAGGTATCACCACATGGTAAATGTCCTCCCCCAAACGATGATGATTACAACTTGAACCCACCCACGCATGACGGGAGTTCTATCAACAAGGCGAGGGCTACGAGGATGCTTGAGATAGACTTAACCGAGAGATTGAAATGGAAGTAGACGAGGAATGGGTTGTTGACGAGGAAGCTGCAGATGAGGTGCATGATCCGAGAGACTTGAAAATGCTTGACGGACTTGTACTTGACAATGATAGCGATGAGGATGAGGTCATTGATTTATTTGGAGGCTCTTGATAGTGATGACGATACCTATCGTCCAGATAATCCCGATCATGAAGAATATTAGAAATACATGTAATACTATGTTATTTTGTAATTACATTTTCTTTATTTTGCATCCCTTGCTAAGTACTTCTCGTTTATCTGTACTAATACTGGTTTATTCTTTTTAATTGTAGGTGATGGGGCCCACTAGGAGGTGTCAGTCGACTTACTTGAGACCGAGGGACACGCCACCGGCTGAGGACACGCCACCGGCTGAGGACACGGAGGCGGAGACGTCACAGAGGCAGAGGAGGTCGAGGGGCAGGCCCAGGCGGGAGCCGTCGACTGACCACGACCTTGGCTCCTCGCGCACTTCTAGGGACGACGACGTCCCTCTGCCCACGGTGGGCGAGGATGTGGGTCCGCAGATGTACGACGACGCCGTTCCGCACGCGTCTGAGGAGGGGGTTCCGCACACGTCCGAGGAGGGGGGAGGGGGTTCGACTTCCTCAATCGCCTCGAAACCCTACTTGCGAGGTCCCAGCCAGCTCCCGAAGCGACCGATTGCACCCGAACGCCGCCCACTGATTGCACCCGAGGGGGATAAGTAAGTAACTTCATATGTTCTTCATTTGATATGTTGAAAAATCATAATAAGAGCTAATGTCAATGGGATCACTTGTGCAGGAACTGGATGCTTGTGGAGGAGGGGGTCCCGGCTCGCAATGTCAATGGGATCCTGGGACTTCTGTGCAGGGAACACTTCCCTGGCCTGGTGTGGACGTCAGAGGATGAGGACCCAGAGGTACCCTCGTTCGACCACTACGCCCTCGTCGCCACCGATGCTCCGCACAGAAACTTGGCGGATCGGGTGATTTCGGAGTTGTGGGTAAGCCTCAATTCATTGCATTCATTGGACATTCTTCAAATAAAATAATGGATACCTCGTGTCTTTATGCAGGACTTCTTCAGATGCACCGCCAGAGGCAAGGCGTGTCGGGTGGCTTCGCTTCTGTAAAAGGCGTGTCTCGGACTTGTATTACGAGGCCGCCTCGGCGCCGACGTTGACTACAACGCCACTACCGTAATAAAAGAATCAAGAAAACACAAAGCGAGGAGATGCAGAGATTCGACAAGGAGCAAGACTACCTCTGGTAAATAGAAAACATCTCTGTTGATTTATTTTGAGATTAACTATGCCTAATTTGATCTTGATGGCTTGTAGGCGATTCCAAGTGGTCGCCACCACCCCGATTCTTTGGGTGCTATAGTGGAGAAATGGTGGGACGCGAATCGCGTATGAGCACCGGAGAAAAGCGACCAGCGAAGGCCGATGCAGTGCCCTCACCATCGAGGCAGCGCCCGACCTCGGCAAGTATGCAAAGACATATGTAAGTCTGCACCATTTGTCTAATCTAGCCGCTCAATTCGCATGATTTCTAACCACATGTTGTTGTCTTTCTCGCGATCGGCGGCAAGACGGTGGCCACCAATTGGCCAACTCACGGCGTTGCTCGCCCACATGGGCCCGCAAGGTCAACATCGAGTACAACCGGATCACGGGCCCAGAGGCGTACACCAACTCCAGCGTCCACCCGCCTCACTTCTTACGGAGGCGGCAAGGTCGATCTGGGCGGCCTACAATCCGAGGACCGAGGAGTGCCTTGATCTGAGATCGTGATGCGGGTGGGGGAAGGCAAGAAGCATGGGCGGTTCTGGCTTGGCGACGGCGTCCTCAACACGGGCTCTACTCCTCCTCTGAACCGCCTCCGAGCAGCGAGCACGAGCTCTAGCGTGCCCATAAGCCAACGGCCGACAACGGTGGCGGCACTCCAGGTAAGTATTCCAGTTTCATTCGTCGTTCTTTGACTTTTACGTTCCTTAGCTCTGCAATATTGAAACATTGGGGTCAAATGTTGCAGGTCGAGCTGCAGCAACTTCGGGCCCAGCAGGAGGCCCAGGAAGTTGAGCGGGCGGTTGAGCGGGCCGAGCGGGAGGCCGAGCGTCAGAGGCTACAAGCTGTTGAGGCCCAGCAAGAAGGTTTGCTCAGGTTCGTGCAACAACTTGGGGAGCAACAAGGTTGGCAGATCCCACTACACCTGCTTGCACCACGCCCACCACCACGTCTACTCCGTGAGTATGTTTTACTTTCTGTGCTCATGCTTAGTGTCAAACCTAGAGATGGCCTTCGTGCCGGATTTGTTGATGTGTGGGCCTTCGTGCCGGGTTAGTTGATGTGACGGCCTTCGTGCCGGAAATGTGGTTGTCGGCCTTCGTGCGGCGTTTTTCTTCTTGAGTTTTGGAAGCGTCCCGTGCGAGGGAGTCTTCACGAAATTTTCAACTTTTCTTTAAACTCCTTACATTTTTATCTTGTCACTCACGTGCAATATCTTCTTTTTGTGCAATGACATCGGGGTGGCGTCGAACCAGGTCGGAGGGTCGCCTCAGATCGCAAGTCGGGCCATCCGCACCCGGACGGTCGCCGGGATCGCCTGTTGCAAGCCGATCGCCGTGGTATGCGGACTAGTTTCTATGTATCGAACTTGTGAACTTGTGGACTATGAACTTGTGGTTTGTAATAAATTGTGGATTTTGGACAAATTTGGTCGTTTGTAATATATAAATGTGGTTTGTAATTTATTCTTTGTTGAATTGTGGTTTCTATTATATATATATGCATTGTTGTTTAAATGGAAAAGCAAAAACAAAAAAAAAGGAATTTTAGAGGTGGCTTTGCGAGTGCAATGACCATTGCACTTTCGCAAAGAAAATTTTAAAAAATAAAAAACACGCTTTCGAGTGCAATGCCCATTGCACTCGGCAAAGAAAATTTTAAAAAAAATAAAAAACACGCTTTGCCGAGTGCAATTCCCATTGCACTCGGCAAAGAAAATTTAAAAAAAAAACACGCTTTGCCGAGTGCCGGGGCTGTGGCACTCGGCAAAGAAAAAAAAAATAGACGGCGTCGGCCGTCGGCCGACGGCGTCAAATCTTTGTCGAGTGCAAGATAAGCACTTCGGCAAAGCCTTTGCCGAGTGCCCGAAATTTGGCACTCGGCAAAAGCTTTCTTGGGAGGGGATTCGACGGAGGCTCTTTGTCGAGTGTTGCACTCGGCAAAGGCTTTCTTGAGTCTAAAGCGCCTTTGCCGAGTCTGCAGAGCACTCGACAAAAAGAGCCCGCCTCGATAGTCTTGTGAGTGGTTGCACTTCTCTCTCTTACTCTAGAAAAAGTATGAATTTATATATTGTAACATCCCAAAATTTTTATTGTTTTCAAAATCATCATTTCTGCATTTTTGAGGATTTTCAAAATTCTATGCATTTATTTAAAGTTTTTTTCTATTTTCTAGCATATGTTTTGGAATTTTCAAAAATAATCAAAGCTTGAACTAAATCTAGAAATAATTTATTTAAGTTCCCAATAATCTAACCAGCCTCCCAAAAAATTTCATATTTTTTGAAGCTCAATTGCTAATTTTTAAAAATGAAACTTCATTTCTGAAATTAAATCAAATCAAAAGAGATTATAAAATCTAGAAATCCTTGTCGCGCTGAATCCTTTTTGCTCGGCCCAACCTACTGCTATTTTGGCCCGTATCCGGCCCACGCGCCATCATCACCGAAGTCGCCTTCTTTGTGTCGTCTCCCTTTGTCGAAGGCGTATTTTCGCTAAGGTGTTTTCTCTCTCGCTGTGTCCACTGCTGCCGCTGACCAGTGGGCCCAGGTCCCACCTAGCAGACATCATGTTCCACCTCCAACACCAGAGTGTGCATGCACGCCAAGAATGTCATGGCACTAGGCGCTAACAAAGTCGCACTACCTGTTGCTGCAGCTGTGCCCTCGCTTCGCCGTCGCCAGCGCCGCACAAGTCTGCCTGAACCATTTCATCCCCGCAAGTGACAATGCCACGATGGTCTCGACCTATGAAGAATCCACGAGGAGAGTGCCCTCGTCTCTTTAGTAAAGCTAGAGCCATGCCTGCCGGCTTCCTCTCGAGTCCTCGTTGTCTCCATTTGACCTGTCCATAGCCTCTCTCTCCCTCTGGTTCGCCTGGAATGCCCTCGTCATTCTCAACTCTAGTATATGTGTAATATCCCATTTTTAATTAAGAAATTTTGGCTAAGAGAATTGGGTTTCAGATTTTGGAATTTGAAACTAGGCCCATTAGATGGATGATGGGGAGAGTGTGGTGCCCTAGTCGCCCCAGCGCCCCTCCCTGCCCTAGCCGCCTCCCACTACCGCCCCTGGTTCTGTTGCTACTGGCGACATCAAGGAGAGGAGGAGGAGGTCCAGCAAGGAAGGAGGAAGAAAGAAGAAGAAGAAGAAGAAGGAAGGAGAGAAAGACGAAAGAAGGAGAAAAATAGGGCTTGGTATTCATCATCCAAATTTCATGGGTAATGATTTGGCCAACCTTGCTTTGATCTTAAATTGACGTTTATTCAAGGCTTAGATTAGTTTAGTCTTGGGAATCGTTCGTTTTGGGATGCTTTAGTTCGGTTAATTATACTACAGAACCTTACAGGGGGATTTTGGGGTATCTCTATCCCGAATCATGGTTTTGCCTAGTTAGAAAAGTTGTAGATAATTTCCTTATATTTCCATAGAGTCTAAGATCGTTAAATTTGGATAAGCAAGTAAAACGTTATGCCCTCGGGAGTTGTGAAGATTGCATAAATACGTATATTAGATGTGGAAATTAAATTATGGTCATAACAATGTTTAGCTAGATAATTCTCTGTATATTCCAGAAATATTATGGTTTGCTATTTTTCATGTTGTAGAAAAATAGTTACGAAATTGTGAAGTCTACTGTTTTGTTAAATTCCAGTGTAACCTTCAGGATTGGAAATGTAACGACTGTTTTTGGGGCAGCTTCCTCCCAGGCGGACCCCCTTCTCTTTCTCTCCTTCCTTTCTTTGTGCTCGGCGCCGCTTTGGGACAGCCAGCTCCTGCTGCTTGTCTTCTTTTCCGTGGCCGCGCCTCCTTGGCAAGCGCCCTCTTGCTTCCGCTTTGCCGCCGCCACGTCGCTGCGATGGTCGCCGCTTGTCGCCTTGAAGACCAAGACCGCAAGCTGCAGCTCCAAAGCCGTGTTTCTCGCTGCGCCGCCCCGTCTTGTCGCCGCGCACGTCGTCGCGCCTCGAGCCGCACGAAGCCGCGCCAAGGACCGGACCCCTCTCGGCCCCTTGCTCTCGCGCCGTGGCCTCCCTATAAAGCCCCCTCCACCCCCTTGGAGCTTCCCACGCCGCCATTCCTCCTGGTTAGTCCCCGAGCAGAGTGCCCGCCCGAGCTCCCGTTGATGGCCGCACCGCCACCGCGCCTCGCCACCGCATCGGTGAGCGCCTCGCCTGGCCGGCCGTGTCACGGGCATCCCCGCGACGCCAGGATTCCATCCCCCACCTCCATCCATCCTCTCTGCCACCAGGGACCTCCGCTGCCGCTGGCCCTTCTTCTCCCTCTCCGGTTGCCGCCGCCGGGCCGCCTCAGCCACCCCCGAGCCGCTCCGACCCAACCGCAGGCTTCCTCACCTCCGGGCGCAGCTGGTGCGCGTGGCCCCCATGCCAGCGGCGCCGCCCACCCGGCCGCCCGTGCCGCCCGAGGCGCCGCCATCCGCACCACTGCTGTCGCTTCGCCTCTCCCGATCCACCGCCACCTCCTGTGGCCGCCACCCTCCGGCGACCTCGCCCCACCTCCCGCCTCGGCCCTCCCTGCACCTCCCCTCGCTGGCGCCGTCTCCGCTTTGTGCCTTGCCGCCTCCTCCCCCCGCCCTCCCTATTCATTCGTTGAGAAACAATGAGAACAGAGCTAGTAGAAATGAGGATTAATTTGGGGAATTGGTGGCCCACATGTCATTGCTTGAGCCCTCCTTTAGGCGCCAAATGGGCCCCCTCCTGTTTCCATGGACCCAAGCCTCCTGTTCTCATGGACTCGGTTCAAGACTGCTCAGGCACCCAATCATCTCTTTCTCTTTTAATTCCTTTTTAATCTTCAAAAATTCATATCTCATCCATTTTAACTCCAAAAATTATGAATTAAATTTCTAAAAATTTGTTAAATCAAGATCTTGCTAATGGCATAGGACTTGATTAATTTGGAGTTTATTTATTGTTCCTTATTTATTTATTTGCTCTCTTTGCCTCTGTCTCTTTTTCCGGTATTCTCGCGATTAAGATTTGAAGACGCCGACGACCCTCGAGTTGATCAAGACCAAGATTATCAAGATCCCCTAGCCTTTAACCAAGGCGAGTCAATACTTTGACCATATTGATCCTACATTTTATGCAAATTATGTTCGTTTAAATTAGCAAAATTGCATGCTTTATTTCTTTATCAAATGTATGTTAAAGCTTAAGGTAGTTAAATACCCACTTGTTGATTAATTAAATTAATATGCCATCCTTGATAACTTGAATCCGTTAATCCTTGTCACCCTAGTAACTATATGGCAATCCTAGTTAGAGGTTGTACTTAAGCGACATGCTAGTCTTGCTTAAGTACCGGGGTATTAAATATCCCAATCATCATTTCCTTAAACATAAAAGGTTTTGGGTAGTCATTGGTGGTCCATTGGCTAAAGGTTGTGAAAATAAATTGGTTTTACTCCCCAAAAACCCCAATTGCTAGTTCTATCTGGGCGGATGGTGAGGCGGTGGGTGCTCGAGGAGCACATGGTTGGTTGGCTTGTGGAATGAACCGCCCAGATAACCCTAAGGACTTAATCTTGTCACGACCTCCGTGTTAAACATGTGCAACCACAAGTGCGCAAAGTGCAACTTGGCCTAGTACAATTATCAAACCTGAATGTGTCTCATGCGGTGGAAAAATGTATCATGCAAGCTTGCGGTAAATAAGGCTTGAAAGGGACACCGAGGCAAGGGTGAAGTTGCCTGCCGCTGGGGGTAAACTAACTACCTGGCAGCGGGGGTAACATCCCACATGAACGTATGGGCGTAACCCCATATGGGTGAGATGACTAAGGGCGAGGTAATTAGAAAAGTTCTTGTGATTTGCCGCCCAACTACATGACTACGGAATCATGTGGGGTAACAGGTATGACTATCTCTTGTGGGTAAAGTGTGCAACCTCTGCAGAGTCTAAATCTGTTTAAGCAGTAGTGCCTCACGGTCAAAAGCGGACATGGGAATCATAACTTGAGTTAGTTCTATTTCAAAAAGCTTTGTGGGTGGAATGGAAAAATGGTGGAAGGGCTCACCTAGCCCCGTTTTGGATTTCTCCTGAGTCGCCGAGCTCAGTGGGTGTGGTCTTTGGGGGCAGCCCCAATTGAAAGGATGCATTGGTAGAGTTTCCGCCGGATGGAATCTCTACTATTATAATTATTGCACATTAATCTTTTAAAATTGCAAATCTGTTAAAAATGCTAAATCATAGGATTTGTAATTATAATATTGCAAAACTGGCTTTTGCAAATAAAAGAACCTGAGCCATCCTTGTTAAGCCTTGCATGTATATAATTGCATTGTGTGTTGGCTCGCGAGCACGGTAGTAGTGCTCATCCTCGCTTCTCCCCCAACCCTTCAGATAGTGAAGACGACGGAGACTATGCCTACTACGATGGACCAGAAGATGATGGACAAGACTATGACGAGGAGTAGCTTAGTTCTGTAGTTTAGGTCTCGCCCAGTCTAAGTAGACTCGTTGGTACTCGCGTACAAGCGATATTATCCAACTCTTGGTTAATATCTGTCAGACACCTGAGTCACCCGATCGCTTGCTGTGTGAGATGAGCCCTATCTCGCCTTTTGCTTCATTGTAGGTTACGTTGCTTGTATGTGATGTAATCAATTTGGCTGTTCGGCCCTTTTGTAAACTTCGACCCGACGTGGTCTATGTTACTCGCTTGGTTGTAATATTTTAATATTTCAGTTCACGCTTGTATGAATGAATCAGCAATGTGTCTTGTGAAGTGCTAGCTCTTGATCCGAGGAATAGCACAGTGATTTCACGGAGGATTTGGATTCTCGAAATCCGGGTCCGACAGAGCTGGTATCAGAGCATACAACTGTAGAGTCTTAGTTAGATTGGTCGTTGCCTTAAGGACTTGGATCTTATTTTCCAAAATTATGAAAAGCCTTGACAAAAACATAGCGTACTTATTGCTTCTACTCACCACTCTTAGTGCTTCACTTACCTCGACTTCACTTGAGTTTTCACTCAGTCCCGATCCTTTCTCTCGTTTCAAAAATTGTAGATGGCTACCCCGTCGTCCGATGGCCCTTAGGACTTCTGCTCTCATGAAGTGGACGTAAACGAGTTCGTGGACATTCTTCGCCAACTCATGGTGCACCTGGGTTACAACCGTCATCCTATCTTCAGAGGCCAAAAGACCCAAGCTATGGATCAAGAGTCTTGGACCATGGAGGCTTTCCTCTATGCTAGAGAGGGTGAGTTCAACGCTCACATCTTCCGACCCGCTACACCCCAGAGTAGCCTGTCTTTGAAGCAGATCCAGACGCAAAGACGCCGCCTCGCCTCGCCTGCTGTTCGGATGCACGAGGATTTTCTGGTGGAAATGCCCTTCCACTACTTCCGACCTCTCCAGGAGGGAGAATTCGAGCCCGAGATCTTCGTCGTCATGTTAGTCTAGGCTAGCTAGCAGTGCTTGCTTTAGCAGTCTTTTGGTTGCAAGCACGTTCGTTTCCTGCTGTTGTAGACGATGTGTTTGTATCTTGTGTCATGACTTAGCTTAGCGTATAAGCTTTGTTCGAAAGTCATGTAACACCTAACCCCCTTAATATAATGCAGCCACTCTCGGCTTTGTATTGTATTGTTTTTCCTTGCTGGTTTGAAGCTCTTCTGTGTGTTCTATAGAGGGCCTGTAAACCCTCATATAACTCCCCTCATTCTTAGCCGAGTTCGTCCTCGAGATGGTACCCAGAGAGCCGCCGCCCCAAGCCATGGTGCTTTTGCAAGAGGCCCGGGAAGAGGGTCAGGTCGTGGTCGTGGCCGTGGTCGTGGTGGGACCTATCTCCCCACCGCCAAGGCACCCAACCATAGCCCAGCAGACTCGAGTCTCCAAGCTATGAGAGCCAACGGCAGGATGGGACAGCCAGTCGCAACTCCAAGTTGGCAGATTTTCTCAGGACAAGACCTCTAGCCTTCTCATCCACAAGTGAAGCCCTAGAAACTGAGGATTGACCCCACGACTTGAAGAACCCAAAGAGATCACCAAGAGCCCCAAGCAGAGGCAAGCCGTACCTGCTAAAGTTTTATCCAACCCAGAAGCTCCGCCAAATGCTTGCCTTGGATGTGGCAAGATAGGACACGTCGCCCAATCATATCCTCCAATACGACGAAATACAAGAGGAGCATGCTTTACATGTGGGCAATATGGACACTATTGCTACACGTGCCCAGATTCCTACATTATAGAGAAAAGGACATCAAAGCGGACCAATGCCTTGTAGACTACCCCAATCGCAAAAAAGAACCACCAACCGGTGAATGCTCGATGCTTAAAGATCGTGCTTCCTCTGTGAAGGACAAGATCCCTGCCCCAAGGATTGCTCCTCGCTTTATTCTTGACCAAAGTAGCCGGGTTGCAAAGGACAAGTTTCCAAATTGCTATGAGCATCGTCATGAATTAAGTTGGCAAGACAACCTACCAGTAGGATGCTTCCGTCTTCCTCCTTTGTTCTCCCTCGCCTAGTGTGCTTTTCCCTCTAGCCTATCGTGCTTCCCTCATCCCATCTTGTCGCCTGAGAAATGATTATGGGAGAGTGTTCAAATGAGTAAAGTCGCATGGAAGCCACTCTAGTTGAGCTTGACTGGTGTGTATGAGATAAAGCAAGATGGTTTTTGGAGATCATTAATGGGACTGATATGGAGAATTTTTAAGCTTTGTCAACGTGATAAATTCTTGTGAATACTAGAAAGCAATGGTGAATAAACCTTGTTTATGAAAGGTTTAAAGAATAGCAAATCGGTGGGTTATATAGATTATGGAGAAGGAAAATGATCATAAAGAAAAGTTTTGGTCAACCATGAAAGATATAGGAATCTGAAGTACTGATTTGATTATTAGGAGGGATTGGATCTTCATCGAATCTTAAGTTGATTATGATGATAATTGGAAACTTGGAATCAAGATATATGAGCATTAAAGGAAGAAGAATGCAGAGAAAACTGGATTTTCATATTGATTTATGACATTAAAATTGGAAGAGTCAATTGAATCTTGATTGAATTATAGAAATATAATTATGGGATTAAATGATTATTGGAAATTGAATCATAAGAATAAGCTATTGTTAAGATATTGGATTATAGACCTATAATTGTTGGTGATTGAATTATAGAAATTAGACAATTGCTGCGAATTGAATATTCGAAATATATGAGGGTTAACTATTGGACTGATGATATTGAAGTACGATTCTTATACCGAGGGATATTTTATTGAAATTAGAGTTGGACTCAATAATTGTTGGATAGATGATAATAAAATAATTTGGCGGATTAAATGTGAATTTATGGATTACCAGCAGTCTTTGGAAGGTTCTTGAATGAAGGTATTAGATTAGTGCAAAGACATTCCGAAGGGTTATGATTGATAAATATGCTGGAGGAATCAAGTGAATGATGTTGTGGATTTAGCCGAGAATTTTGGAAGAAGCAATTGCGTGATTATATTCCTTGGAAAATTCCATTCCAAAAAAAAAGGGATAGAATGAAAATTTAGCATGATCTTGGAATTTATCGGATTGGAAGATGCGATTATTGCTACTAGATTCTGTGGATTTATGAAATAAAGAAATCATGCAATCAAAGTGGAGAATCATTTGGATTATTTAAGCTTATGCCTAAGAAGGATTTGGGAATTATGTTATGAAATCAATAGAATGTGAGATTTATTAAATGGTGGACTTTCTTTCAATTGGGTGACCTTATGCTATCTTTGGCATGGTGGATCCCAATAATAGTGAGACTTGGATCCACAATTAGGAAGATAAAATTTATAGCTTTTCACCGGCACTCCAAGTAAATGGTTCTGAACCAACAGCTTGGCATCGGTTTACCAAGTTGCAACGCACAACCGGATAACTTACTTCGTTGTTTCAGTTGTGGACAAAGAAGGACACTTTGCCAACGGTGCCCCTAACGCCGAAGTCACCACCGTGCCTTCGGCTTAGGGAGCCACACCACTCACGGCGGACTTCACTCTTAGCAAAAGCCATCATACCTTGTAAGCATCGAGCCGTTTCCATGCAAAGCCAGCGCTAGAACCAAGTGCAGTAAATGTGGATTTTGGCTTCAGGAGATCAGTTTCCTCGGACATATTGTATCCGCAGGAGGAATAGCAGTTGATTCGGCCAAGGTAGAAGCTGTGATGGATTGGAAACGGCCTACATCAGTAACAGAAGTCCGTAGATTTCTCGGCTTAGTCGGATACTACAGACGCTTCATAGAAGGAATCTCGAAGCTCTCCAAACCAATGACCCATCTGCTTAAAAAGGAAAAGAAGTATGAATGGACCGAGGCTTATGAGAAAAGTTTCCAGGAATTGAAGAAAAAGTTAACTTATGCACCAGTATTGACCCTGCCGGACATTCATCAAGACTTTGAAGTCTATTGTGATGCATCGCGCCAAGATCTTGGATGCGTGCTTATGCAAGGAGGAAAAGTCGTAGCTTATGCATCCAGACAACTTCGCCCTCATGAAGACAACTATCCAACTCATGACTTGGAGTTAGCGGCGAGAGTGCACGCCTCAAGATTTGGCGGCACTATTTGATTGGAAATCATTGCAATATCTACAGCACCACAAGAGTCTCAAGTACATCTTTACCCAATCGATCTCAACCTTCGCAAAGAAGATGGTTAGAGTTAATAAAGGATTACAACTTGGATGTTCATTATCATCCCTAAGGCTAATGTAGTTGCCGATGCATTAAGCCGCAAGTCATCTTTACAATAATGTTATGATTCAAGAGCACCAACTTGAGCTCTATAAGGAATTCGAAGCCCTCCACCTTTGTTTGATAGAGCAAGGTAACCCAGATGCCATGGAAACACATCCAACTTTAGAAGAGCAGATCAAGACCGCTCAAAAAGGACATCCTGGAGTCCAAAGATTCAAGCGTCTCATGGCTAAAGGAAAAGCCCCCAAGATGATCGAAGATCAGCAAGGAATTCTTTGGTATGGGACACGTCTCTTGTTCCCCACCAGAAGGAAACTCAAGGATTTGATCCTGAAAGAAGCCCACAGCTCAGCATATACCCGGCATCCAGGCAGTACAAACATGTATCGGGACATGAAGGTTTTGTATTGGTGGCCACGCATGAAAAGAGATATCGCTGAGTATGTAGCCTGTTGTGATGTATGTCAACAAATCAAGGCCGAACGTCAGAAGCCAGCAGGATTGCTTCAACCCCTGCAAATTCCCCAGTGGAATTGGGAAGAAATTGGAATGGATTTTATTACCGGTCTACCCCGAACCAAGTCCAGATGTGACTCAGTATGGGTTATAGTTGATAGACTAACCAAAGTAGCCCATTTTATCCCTGTAAAAAAAAACAACCTACAAGGGAGACAAGTTAGCCGAGCTATACATGGCTCGTATTGTGTGTTTACATGGAGTACCCAAGAGGATAGTCTCTGATCGAGAATCTCAATTCACCTCGTATTTTTGGGCTAGTTTGCATGATGCCCCTGGAACACACCTCGATTTCAGCACAGCTTATCATCCGCAGACCGATGGTCAGACAGAAAGGACAAATCAGATTTTTGAAGACATGCTTCGAGCTTGTGCTTTGGAATTTACAATAGACTGGGAAAAGTGTCTACTGTATGCCGAGTTTGCATACAATAACAGCTATCAGTCAAGTCTGAAAATGTCACCGTTTGAAGCACTTTATGGAAGAAAATGAAGAACCCCTCTGCATTGGTCAGAATCAGGTGAAGGATATATTTTCGGACCAGATACTCTCAAGCAAGCTGAAGAGAAAGTTCGACTGATCAGAGATCGTCTTCAAGCAGCTTAGTCAAGACAAAAGAGTTATGCCGACAACCGTCGAAGAAAGTTAACCTTTGAAGTTGGAGATGCTGTATATCTCAAGGTATCACCACTTCGTGGAACTCGAAGATTCAAAGTGAAAGGCAAGCTTGCCCCAAGATATATAGGACCGTTTCCGATTGCCGCCAAGCGTGGGGATGGCCTATCAGCTAGAGCTACCGGAACATTTGTCAGAAGTTCACAACGTGTTTCACGTCTCCCAACTCAAGAAGTGTCTCCGAGTACTTGAAGAGCAGATGCCCGTTGAAGCCATCACCCTTCAACAAGATTTGCCGATCAAGATCCTCGACGTCATCGAGAAGCGAACGAGACGCCAAGTCTTCGCCTTTGCAAGGTCCAGTGGAGTCACCACTCAGCCAAGGAAGCCACCTGGGAACGCGAAGATCAACTAAGCGAGACTACCGTCCTCGTCATGGAGCGGACCCAAATCTCGTGGTCGAGATTCCGTTTAAGGTGGGTAGGATTTGTAACGATTTTTGGGGCGGCTTCCTCCCAGTGCCGGACCCCCTTCTCTTTCTCTCCTTCCTTTCTTTGTGCTCGGCGCCGCTTTGGACAACCGGCTCCTGCTGCTTCTTCTTCTTTTCCGTGGCAGCGCCGCTGCCACGCTTCGCGCTTCTTGCTTCGCACAGACGCCGCCGTCGCGTCAGCGATGGTCGCCCTTTACGCCTTGAAGACCCGCACGCTACCGCAGCTCAAAGCCGTGTTTCTCGCTGCGCCGCCCGTCTTGTCGCCGCGCCGACGCTGTCGCGCCTCGAGCACGCCGGCTTGCGCGCCAAGGACCGACCCTCTCGGCCCCTTGCTCTCGCGCCGTAGCCTCCCTATAAAGCCCCTCCACCCCTTGGAGCTTCCCACGCCGCCATTCCTCTGGTTAGTCCCGGCGAGTGCCCCCGAGCTCCGTTGATGGCCGCCGCCATCGCCTCGCCACCGCATCGGTGAGCGCCTCGCCTGGCCGGCCGTGTCACGGGCATCCCCACGACGCCAGGATTCCATCCCCCACCTCCATCCATCCTCTCTGCCACCAGGGACCTCCGCTGCCATTGGCCCTTCTTCTCCCTCTCCGGTTGCCGCCGCCGGGCCGCCTCAGCCACCCCCGAGCCGCTCCGACCCAACCGCAGGCTTCCTCACCTCCGGCGCAGGTGGTGCGCGTGGCCCCCATGCCATGGCGCCGCCCCACCCGCCCGCCGCCCGTGCCGCCCGAGGCGCGTCGCCATCCGCACCGGCGTCGTCGCTTCCGCCCTCTCCCGATCCACCGCCACCTCCCCCAGGCCGCCACCTCCGGCGACCTCGCCCCACCTCCCGCCGCCCTCCTCAAGACCTCCTCTCGCCGGCGCCGTCTCCTTTGTGCCGCCCATGCGCCTCCCCTGCCCTCCCCTATTCATTCGTTGAGAAACAATGAGAACAGAGCTAGTAGAAATGAGGATTAATTTGGGGAATTGGTGGCCCACATGTCATTGCTTGAGCCCCTCCCTTTAGACTGCCAAATGGGCCCCCTCCCTGTTTCCATGGACCCGAGCCTCCTGTTCTCATGGACTCGGTTCAACAACTCAGGCACCCAATCATCTCTCTCTTTTTAATTCCTTTTTAATCTTCAAAAATTCATATCTCATCCATTTTAACTCCAAAAATTATAAATTAAATTTCTAAAAATTTGTTAAATCAAGATCTTGCTAATGGCATAGGACTTGATTAATTTGGAGTTTATTTATTGTTCCTTATTTATTTATTTGCTCTCTTTGCCGCTGTCTCTTTTTCCGGTATTCTCGCGCGATTAGGATTTGAAGACGCCGACGACCCTCGAGTTGATCAAGACCAAGATTATCAAGATCCCCTAGCCTTTAACCAAGGCGAGTCAATACTTTGACCATATTGATCCTACATTTTATGCAAATTATGTTCGTTTAAATTAGCAAAATTGCATGCTTTATTTCTTTATCAAATGTATGTTAAAGCTTAAGGTAGTTAAATACCCACTTGTTGATTAATTAAATTAATATGCCATCCTTGATAACTTGAATCCGTTAATCCTTGTCACCCTAGTAACTATATGGTAATACTAGTTAGAGGTTGTACTTAAGCGACATGCTAGTCTTGCTTAAGTACCGGGGTATTAAATATCCCAATCATCATTTCCTTAAACATAAAAGGTTTTGGGCAGTCATTGGTGGTCCATTGGCTAAAGGTTGTGAAAATAAATTAGTTTTACTCCCCAAAAACCACAATTGCTAGTTCTATCTGGGCGGATGGTGAGGCGGTGGGTGCTCGAGGAGCACATGGTTGGTTGGCTTGTGGAATGAACCGCCCAGATAACCCTAAAGACTTAATCTTGTCACGACCTCCGTGTTAAACATGTGCAACTACAAGTCTGCAAAGTGCAACTTGGCCTAGTACAATTATCAAACCCTGAATGTATCTCGCACGGTGGAAAAATGTATCATGCAAGCTTGCGGTAAATAAGGCTTGAAAGGGACACCGAGGCAAGGGTGAAGTTGCTCACTGGGGTAAACTAACTACAGCAATGGGGTAACATCCCACATGAGCGTATGGGCGTAACCCCATATGGGTGAGATGACTAAGGGCGAGGTAATTAGAAAAGTTCTTGTGGATTTGTCGCCCAACTACATGACTACGGAATCATGTGGGGTAACGGTATGACTATCTCTTGTGGGTAAAGTGTGCAACCTCTCAGAGTCTAAACTGTTTAAAGCAGTAGTGCCTACGGTCAAAAGCGGACATGGGAATCATAACTTGAGTTAGTTCTATTTCAAAAAGCTTTGTGGGTGGAATGGAAAAATGGTGGAAGGGCTCACCTAGCCCGTTTTGGATTTCTCTGAGTCATGAGCTCGATGGGTGTGGTCTTTGGGGCAGCCCCAATTGAAAGGATGCATTGGTAGAGTTTTCGCCGGATGGAATCTCTACTATTATAATTATTGCACATTAATCTTTTAAAATTGCAAATCTGTTAAAAATGCTAAATCATAGGATTTGTAATTATAATATTGCAAAACTGGCTTTCGCAAATAAAAGAACCTGAGCCATCCTTGTTAAGCCTTGCATGTATATAATTGCATTGTGTGTTGGCTCGCGAGCACGGTAGTAGTGCTCATCCTCGCTTCTCCCCCAACCCTTCAGATAGTGAAGACGACGGAGACTACGCCTACTACGATGGACCAGAAGATGATGGACAAGACTATGACGAGGAGTAGCTTAGTTCTGTAGTTTAGGTCTCGCCCAGTCTAAGTAGACTCGTTGGTACTCGCGTACAACTGATATTATCCAACTCTTGGTTAATATCTGTCGTACACAGGTCACCCCAGTCGCTTGCCTGTGTGAGATGAGCCCTATCTCGCCTTTTGCTTCCGCTGTAGGTTACGTTGCTTGTATGTGATGTAATCAATTTGGCCTGTTCGGCCCCTTTTGTAAAACTCGACCCGACGTGGTCTATGTTACTCAGTTGGTTGTAATATTTTAATATTTCAGTTCACGCTTGTATGAATGAATCAGCAATGTGTACTGTGAAGTGCTAGCTACTGATCCAGGGAATAGCAAAGTGATTTCACAGAGGATTTGGATTCTCGAAATCCGGGTCCGACAGGAAATGAGGACCTAGATGGAAAAATAAGAGGATTTGCATAACTTAGATATTGTGGGGAATTTTGTGTAGATTCCATAAAACATAAAGTTTAATATATTTGGAGTCCATTCGCAAACACTATTAACATTTGATCACTGGGACAGCGGGTAGGTCGTCCAGTGAAGTTGAGTTAAGTGCGTCGGGATTGTGTGTAGGTGCGATAGTGTATTGGTTGTTGATTGTGTACTGGTGAGGCATGTTTTGAGATATATTATTGATGTTTGTCTAGGGAGTGTTGCTTTGAGTTCGGTGTCTCCTTGGCATCATCCCATCTTTCATGGTTAAAAGGCAAGTGCATGGTAGAGCGGTAGACAATAGTTTGTCGATCCTTGTCTTTACAATTGAATTGATATGATAATTGTTTAAGATTTAGTATGCTTATTTTAAATGGCATACAAATGGCGATATGACATGATGATGACACAACCATAGGGATGACATGGTAATGATGATAATGGACACATGGTAATGATGATAATGGATAACATTGATGATTAATGAATATTGTTGCATCATTTGCATTGCAACCAGCCAGGGCGGTGAGTACTACCATGTATATGGCTAGTCTGGCGTGCTCTTGATAAAATCCTATAGAGGTAGGGACCCCATCCTAAAGCAGATGGGGAAAGAGTGGTTCGTTGACAAGTGATCACTCTGCTATACCGATATCAGCCGATGAGTTGCATTTGCATTTGCATATGTGAGAAGTTAATGATGTTTCAATTGAAAGATGAAATGTTTGTTTATGGTTCTATTTTGTATTTCCTGAGTCATGAACTCAACCTTGCTTTGTTGTTGATTTTTTTAGGTGACCGTTGATGGCGACATGCATGGGATGGAGAAAAAGCTCATTATGGGTTTGAATGAAATTTGATTGGATTATAGTAGTTAATTGGTTACAATTAAAATGGGTCAATTTGGAATGAAAAGAGGTTAATGAGGCTCGGCTCGATAGTGGCTTGTTAGCTCGCTTTAAAAATAACCACTTAAACAATAAATAAAATGATTTTAAGTCGAACTATGTCAATTTCGAATGAAGCTCAATAATAGCTCGTTAAGCTCGATAGCTAGCCCTAGATGGAGTAGCACACATGCATGACATGCACTGATCACACAAACATTATCTATTTAGAGTGATTTCATTTAAATCTGGTGACAATGATTATTCTCCTTTACATTTATTCACAGAGTTGGTTATTAATTAGTTTATATGCTTGAGACTTTAATTGTTTTATCACTAGTTGATTTATTATTATTGTTGCCATCCTATGTGTTGGAAATATGCCCTACAAGCAGTCATAGAGATGATTATATTTCATTATGTTCATAACATTGGATAATGTGTTGGTTGTGACTTGATTGTGAAACTCTATATTTCTGCGATTATTATTCTTAAACATTCCCTGGTCGAAAACATATGAGAATACATATGAATAGATTAGCGTATGTATTGGTTAATGACTATGTTTCATAGGTCATGGATATGCAGATATCAAACCAATAATATGGACACATGTTAGAGAACATGGTGTTAGATAAGACCCACCTTGAGACACTATTGAGATTGTTATGATTCTATGTGGCATTAGTTGGTCTCAAACAATGATGATGTATAATCCTTAGACCTGAGATCAGCATGGTTTTCTACATGTGTAATAGCACTCTTAGGGGTTGCCAATTGCTACTCGTAACTAGGTAGTTATAAAGGTAGCTTTTGGGTATGCTCTGAAACATGTGGAGGAATGCGACTGGTTGGATATGGGATTTTCCCCTCCTAACATAACTGGAGAGATGTCTCCGGGCCCCTCGTTGTGGTCGGATAAAGTAAGTGCATGGCCATGCCACTAGTGGTCGAAGTGTTTGACCACGTGAAGTTATTCAACACTCGATCAAGAAAGTATTGAACAGTTCATGGATGACACAACATCTCACCTGGAGTTCAAATAGATATCGTGAGGCAAAGGAAGAATCCACGAGTAGGTCTGTTAGACCATGCGGCCTTGTCACAGTTTTTGCTGATGAATAATTGAGTTGAATAATTGACTTTTGGGTTGCTTGGAATTTGCGGTTGTGGAAGTTTCGGTTGTTCCTTTTTGGGTGGTTGGTTTAATGTCTTCCAAGACCTCCCCAGAGGTCTTCACGACCACCCCAGAGCTTTTCCACATCCATCACAGGAGGTCTTCGAGGTCCTCCTCAGGAGGACTCACATGGACTCATCCGGGCCATTCAGGATCTCCCCCAGCATCAATCTGGTCCATCCAGGACCTTCCCGTGGAGAACCAACGCGCATCAATCTAGACCATCCAGGACCTCCCTAGGAGCATCAACGTGGATAAATCGCATCCATCCAGGACTTTTCCCAAGGAGCACTGACGCGCATCAATCGCGACCTTTCAGGACCTCCCCAGGATCAATCTGATCCATCCAGGTCTTTCCCCAAGGAGCGCCAACGCGCATCAATCGCGACCATCCAGGACCTCCCCAGGATCAATCTGATCCATCCAGGTCCTTTCCCAGGAGAATCAACGTGGAGCAATCTCGACCATCCAGGACCTCCCCTAGATCAATCTTGTCCATCCAGGACCTCCCCTAGGAGCATCGACGTGGATTAATCTAGACCACTCAGGACCTCCCCATGAGTACTAACGTGGATCAATCTCGCCCACTCAAGACCTCCCCTGGTGAGGAGGTCCTCCAAGTACTGTAGCAAGGTGATCTTCTAGTACTGTTCATCACGAGCACTATCGTGAGGAGGTCTTTCGAGGCACTATTCATTCCAAGGTACTATAGCGAGGAGGTCCTCCAGGTACTGTAGCTTCGAGTACTGTTCATCAAGTACTGTAGCAAGGAGGTCTTTCGAGTCTGCAGCTTCGATACTGCTCATTGCGGGTACTGTGGCAAGGAGGTGGTATTTGCATAAAGGACAAGAGGGTTGTCTTTGCATAAAGGATAATAGGGTTGTATTTGCAAAAAGGATGTTTTCTCTTGACCACCCAGAGGTCTTCAAGGACCTCCCAGATGTTTTTCAAAGACCACCCCGGAAGTTTTTTTAAGACCACCCGGAGGTCTTTTCAGAGGTTTTCCAGGACCTCTCAGGAGGTCTTTCACGAGATCTTGCAGGACCACCTAGAGGTCTTTTGAGGACCACCCAGAGGTCTTCACAAGACCACTCTACTCATACCAATTACTGTATGCTTCAAGTGCTACGATGCAGGTGAGTGGTCATAGACTTGGTGGAAGTGGTTGTAGACATCGTGGACGTCTTGGAGGTGGTCGTAGATCTACTAAACTGGTCGCGAACCTCGTTGAAAGTGTGTTATGCATGTGTGAACTAATATTAGTCAAGTTGGAGAACTTGTGCTGGGATATGTTCTTTGGTCTTTGCATGTGCAGGTTGAGCGTGAAGACGACCATGGTCGATGACAAGGAGGACCGGGTCTAGGATGGGGAAATCTAAGGTCTAGGAGGTCGAGGATGTCATGAGGTGGTCGGGCTTGCGCTGGAGCACGTGGAGACCAAAGGTGGTTGCTGATGCATAGAGAAGCTTCGGGAGGTGGAGTCCTGAAGGCTTACGACGTGTGAGGAGATATGGAAGGTGTTCAATATCTGGAAGGTTTAGAGATATTGGAAAACCCGTGTTCGGAAGGGTTTCGGGTCCCTTAGTACTCGAATGAGATAAGTTGTGGTGACCGTGTCGTTGAGGACACAGATTGGTCTTTGCCTATAAAAGAAGGCAGAGGGGAAGTGTTTTCATGTGTCTGTTACGGGGGCTTTTGTTACATAGCTTTTGCGGTAGAGCTAAAGAGGTCTTTCAGTTGAAAGCTTTGAGGGGTGCTTGTAGAGCACTTTGTAGACACAGAACAATATTGAGAAATAAGAGATCAGATCTATTCGACATTGTCTCAGGATTGTTTTTGTTCAAACTGTGCGTAAGAGGTCTTCTCATAAGAGGTCCTTGAGAAGATCCGGAAGAGGTCCTCAGAGAGGTCTTCGAGGAGGTCCTGAAGAGGTCCTCGAAGAGGTTCTCGAGGAGGTCGTGAGAAGGCCAGCACATGGGAGAAAGGTTGAATTTGTGAAGAAGAAATCGGTACAATCATTCACCCCCCCCTCTGATTGTGCTATACGATCCTACAAGTGGTATCAGAGCGAGGTTGCTATGGCGCCAGAGAGGTATATGAATCAACCTCCCATGCTAGAAGGTACTGATTTTTCTTTTTGGAAGTGTCGCATGCAAGCTTACATTGAGGCTCAAGGTAATGATGTTTGGAATAAGGTTTCTAGCCCTTATGTGGTTCCTGCTACTAATACTAATCTAAATAAAACAGATGTTGATCTGAATGCTCAAGCTCGTAACTTGTTGTTTCAAGGGATTTCTCGCAAAGAATTTGATCGCGTAGCTCATATTAATTCTGCCCACTTGATATGGAAAACTCTTTGCGATTATCATGAAGGAACCACTAAAATCAAGAAAGTGTGTAAAAATCTTTATCATAAAGAGTATTCTGATTTTGCTATGAATCTAGTGATGATCTTTTTGCTCGCTTTGAGAAGATACTGAGTAGTTTGCGTGGCGTTGATGTGATTCCTACTGATGAAGATAATGCTTCCAAAATTTTGTGATCTTTAGGTTCTAAGTGGTTGATGGTTATCACAACGATCAATCAAACTATCGATCTAGATACTTTAACCATGGATGATCTCTACTCTAGATTGAAAACCTATGAGATGGAAGCTGTGCCATCCCAGATTGATAAATCTTCACCTTTAGCTCTTGTGACTAACCCCATGTAGGCTGCTTCTTGGAGCTCTTTTCTTGTATCCACTTTGTCTTATCCTAAAGAAGACTTGGTCTTGATCTCCTCACGGGCATACAAGGCACTCAACAACATGAGGATGAAAAAGCGAGGAGGTTTCTCAAGCTCAATCAAGTGCTATGAATGTGGCGAGCCAGGTCACATTAAGACTGAATGTCCCAAGCTCAAAGGGAAGGTGATCAGAGAAGAAAAGAACTATCGTGGTCATTCATCCAAGAACAGCAACTCAAAGGGTGAAAATTTTTGTCGAAAATTTGCTGAAAAGGTTCTTTCGGCTATTGAGCAACTTGGTTTGAGCGATGTGGAATATGAGAGCTGCAACGACGACAACCACGACAATAATGATCCTAAAGATAAGAAGAATGACAACGATTACTTCACGGGGATGTGCTTTATGGCATGAAACAACGACGACAACAAAGATGAAAGTGATCCCGATGAGGTAAGACCATCCTATGATGAACTTGAAGATGGTTTGATTAAACTTGCTGTTGAATTAAAAAAGACAAAACAGAAACTGAAAGAAAATAATGGTCTTGTTGAAAGCTTAATTTCTGAAGCTGAAAAGCTCAAGTCTAGTGCACCCACTTGTTTAAAGTCAAGTATGTTAAATGCCCAAACTAAAACTTGCTCGAATTGTGGATTGCTAGAAGCTAGACTTATGTAACATCCCAAATGTATAAACAGGGTTATTCAAGTATAATTATATGTGTAGAAATTAAAACTTTTTCTCACATCTTGAAAAACCCTAAAATCTCATGGAATTCTTGTCCAAGAGTTGTGTAATCCAAGAACACAAAGCTCTTGTTGACCAAAAGTCAAACTCATTTTCCAATTATCTCAAACCTTGGGCCAAACAATTGGAAATATTTTCCCTTGGTCCAAAAACTAATGTGGGACCCTCTGAAAATATCACGAGTTGTAAAACTAGTTTGATAAATTTTGGAGGTTCATCTTAATGTCACGAGCTCTGTAAAAATTTCATGAAATTTGGAGTTCAATTGCTACCTCAAACAATTCTGTAAAGCCTCAGCTGTTAGAAAATTTAATTTAAAACAGTAGATCTTGTCCTTGGGTGAGCCAGTACTCAAACCTGGTCCAGCCCAACCCCATCTGACCTCCTTTCCCACCTTGATGAGGTCGTAGCCGTTGGATCCTATCCAACCGCCACGACCTCCCCCTCAACCAGCGCACCCAGGACCTCCCCTTCGAGGTCCTCTTGACCTCGTGGACCTCCTCGGGTCAACGCGAGCGCTAGACCTCCCCCGCGGTAAACCCGCGAGGACCTCCCCCCCCCGCGTTACCTGGCCGCTAAGACCTCTCTTTGCACTTAGTTGAGGTCGTAGCCGTTGGATTTACATCCAACAGCCACGACCTCCTCCTCAAACGTTCTCAGATAAGACCTCCCCACCTCATCAGGTCATAGCCGCTGGATCAAAGATCCACGGTCATGACCTCCCCTGTGTGTTGAACTTCACGACCTCCTCTGAAAAACCTCACAGCAAGGTCCTCCCGCCTTGTTGAGGTCATAGCCCTTGGATCGAAAATCTAAGGCCATGACCTCCCCCTCGGTTTCTTAAAATTGGGTGCGGTTAAGACCTCACAGGAGGTCCGCACCGTTGGATTGAAATCCAACGCTTTGGACCTCCTGTCCATTTCCTCACGTGCGTTTTCACGTGAAGTGAAATCGTGAGGCCATGACCTCCCCACGTTTGATCGTGTGGCTGGGACCTCCTCCCAGCCACTTAAAACGTAACGGTTCAAAAATAGGATCCGATGGCCAGGACCTCCTCGAGGTCTTATCCAACGGCCCATAGGACCTCCCCTGTTCTTCTCCTTCCTCTGGCGCGCGGGCAAGCTTCTGAGCAGTGCATTTAATGCATGTCTGAGCAGGAGGTACCTGTTCAACAGCTCTTTGCTGACCCGCATTTAATGCAGGTCAGCTTTCCGCCTCAATGGTCAGCCCGAGCCTGCCCCCTTGTCAGCCCCAAGTCTTGTCCACTCCAAGACCGTGCCATGGGCCAAGCTCACAAGGAGCTTAGCCAGTGGTCCATGACCTCCTGTGCCCTAGTATAAAGCCCCATTGGGTTCCTCCCGTAGCTTCTTTGGCACACTTCCAAGCCTTAGCTTGCACCCGTGCCTTTTTGAGCTTACTCTTTCACTGACCTCCACACTTGGCCGCCATTGTTGAGAAGCTTGAAGCCCTTGGTGGTGAAGGCTTGCTCCAGTGGCTCCCTCTCAAACTCTTGCTCCATTGAGCTCCCCAAATCTCTCGGAGTTAAACCTAACTCATTGTTAGGTTGACCTTTTAGGAGGGGCTAGTGGAGCTTGAGCCGAGGCTTGAGTTTGGAATTTGGACTTGAAGCGGTGGAGCTCTCCATCTTCCCCAACTCCGCCAAAGACCATCCTCAACCTCTTCGACATCTTTAGGACCTCCGTAATTCCCCGGTAGTCCTTTAGTGCTTTGCACCAGCGTGAATGCATGTTGCGGAGCTTATGTTGGGCACAAGCTTGATTGTCGCGTGAGCTGCTTTTGCATTTTCGTATTTTGGCCGTGAAGGTCGTCTCTGTCCTCTCGGCTCGGGCGATTAAGGCCGTCGCCGCCGTTGAGAGGAGGTCCGCGGTGCGCATGGTTATTGCGGACCTAACGGTACCATTGACCTCACCGGCGGGCTCTACATCGCCGGCGAGGACCATTT